>CM074576.1:131687109-132287109 GCA_037305975.1 Chrysolophus pictus | reverse complement strand
GTATCTACCCAGAATAGAACTTGGAACAGAAGATGTAAAATCTAATGTAATTCAGTAAACTAGTGATACGTTTTCATAATCACAAAGGAAACATCAGCTGTGTTAAACTTCCATGTTTTTCAACAGTATTGTAAACCTAGACAATAGTTACTAGAACTGGTGGTGACTGGCAATGCTAACTCACTTGAATGACAAACATCATTTTAATAGTAGCTCAGTTATTTAAAATTGACACAATTTCCCTGCACACCAGAAATAAGCTGCTGCCTTTAATGATGTACTAGCTCATCACCTTTTTAATAGTGATGTTGGAGAGTAAGTAGTTGAAGCTCTTGCCATGAAGCAGTGATAAACAGATAAGTTTATCTGAAGATTTTATTTAAAAAATAAAATAAAAATGGGACAATGATTGGCAAAGGAGAACAAAATATTCATTTTAAGATTCTTGGGACACATCTTTATGTGTTGTATATCAGGAAAGCTTTGATGAAGCCAAGCCTTTGATTGTACCAGCTGTGGATTCGTCCCATTAATTTTGATATTTAGAGCAAGTAGGTCATTTGATCTTTCACCCCCTTTTTTTTTTCTTACTGTGCATAACTTTTCTACTCTCTAGCTTTTCACAAATTTAGGCCATCTGTATCTCAGTAATCCTTTTGAGTGCACTCCCCTTCACCAGGAGACTAAAAATTACCCATGCATACAGTGCCAGTACTACTTAAATATCATTTCAGCTTTATTGCAAGATAAGTTCCTCATGTACATGAGGCATAGAGAACATTTACCCTTCTCAACTACCTTCTAGAAATTTACTCTGATTCTGGTCTTTTCATAGTTCAATTTGTAGGATAGGAGGAAGCTGGAGTGAATTTTCCTGTTCCCTGCAGCTAAGTTGAGTAGGAAAGCTTTCTTAAAGCTTTCTTCTAGCAAAGCAGAAGAGTTGCTTGAGGGGAAAGAAACCTGCTGAGACCCTTCAGGACATTTCATCTGCTGTAATTCTCCATTTATTTCCTTACTACCACATTTCACAGACAGTTTCTGTCAGCTTTCGTCCTCAAGTTTTAATCGACCCCTCTGTTTCTGGCAACCTGCCGATCCATTTCCCATTTGCCTGGAGCATTTTTTGCTTCCAGCTAGTTCCATAGGTGGCAGCTGCAATGTACAATTGAAACAGCTGGCTGGGGCAGCAGGTGGCTAGGAATATGTCTCACAGATGGTTGCCTTCCACAGGAAGATTGAATAATGGGGAGAAGGGTAGTGTCCTTTAAGATTGGTGGCAGCTGCTTGAAGGTGGTGCTACAAACAGGTTTCATTTTTGGGAAAGAATATGAGTGTGTGTAAATTTTGGCAGACTATGAGCATTTTATATGCTTAGCTCAAGAAACCAAAAAGATAAGTGAAACCTTTGTTGAAGGCAAAATGTTCTTTTGCAACTTGCTCTTTCAAAGTTCTCTTTAAATTGCAAAAAGCCTTATAGATTTTTTTTTTAATTTATAACATTTTTCAACTACATTCAGTCTGATAACCAAGAGAAAGGGAGTTGTCTTCTATTTTACAACTATATATTTCATAAATAATGTGAGTTAACTCTTGATGAAATCCAGCACACTAAAAGCAAAGTGAATTAGACTATTGATTTCAAGAATAGAGCATCATATTTTATTTGTATCTCATTTTCTACATGAAAAGAGCAGTAGGAAGCAGAAACAATATAAGAAATGTATAAAAACTTAAAAAAACATCATTAAATTCTCTACCATTGAGAGGTTTGTCTTTCAATACTGTGTTTTCCAGGATTGTTTCCACTGAGGTATAATTCAGAGCTCCATGCTTTGAATTTCAGGATTATTGCTTCATATTTTCTGAAAGGGAATGTATTTTTTTGCTATTTAAACTAGTCCACACTAACTGTATTTTACTTGAAGACTTCAAAAGAAGAAATATACCAAACAGACACTCATCTGTCCAACACTCTTAATTATCTGAATGCTAAACAGGCAGCCATGCTCCAGCTCTTCCCACAATATGGTGTCTCTCTATAACAGTCAGAGACTGTCAAGTCTGCTAATTATTAATGAACTTCCTAAATAACAGTGTAGAGAAAGCTGAAAAGCCCAACCAAATTAAATGATGTTAACTTAAATCCACAATCATCAATTTTATTTTGTGTTTATTTCATTCTCCTTACTGATCTGAATCAAAAGAACACTTAATCACATATGTACCTTGAAACTTGCCAACAGCCTGTCCTAGCATATTTTTGATTGGTTCTTTTGCTACTCTGCATTAAAATTTGAGTTCAGTTCTGGAGTAGCTCACTCCTGCAACCCTCTGAGGTAAGGCGTCATTCATCCAAGTAGTAATTATAAGGTTAACCTGAATTAGGAGTACTTGATATGATCATAATTGTGTTTTGGATTGTAAAGAACCTCAAATGTAGAGTAGATTGATATCTAGGGATTTTCATTCTGAACTGGTAATGCCTACTTCTGAAACGCCAATAATTTACAGGGTTTTTTTTACTGTAGCTACATGTCTGTACTATTTAATGCCTTTGGACCATTATTTTTGTGAGATAAGAATTCAACTGTCTACTGTGTTGAGTGTTTCATTGTTAGCCTAAGTGGAATTTAGATTATTTCCTTGGAAAATAGGAATATAGTTACAGAAATATATTGTAACTTTCCCTAGCTAGTCTGTGTTGGTCAATATTGCTCAATAACAGTGGATTAAGGGGCAAGATCAATTGTTTGACCTGTGGTCAGCTATACCTCATAACTGCCGCCTTCCACTTTGGCTCTACTGACTGCTTTTTCCAGTACAGTAGTGCAGCAATGTTGGAAATAGTTCATATCAGGAACCGCTCCCAAAAGACAAGATGAAGAAACTTGCCCAACATGTGCTCTGCCTCCAACACTGCCTTGCCCACATTTGCATGCACATGTGAATCATCTGAGGCAGATACCGCTGACCTTCAGCCTCTTTTATTCTCTCTGCTGTTCGTGGACTATAATATAACCCTCACAGTATTTCTGATGCTAGGGGCTCGAAAAATGACACAGAATTGAGTCTTATCACTGTGGGGTAGCACACACAGCACCAGGGAGACCCAGAGCCCAGTGGCATGTAATGCAGATGCAGTCTGTATGCTGCAGAGGGAACTGGCCCCACTATGTCTATGCCATTTCACCCTAGGTCCAAGAAGTTCTCTATGTCTCTCCCTTTTATTCTTGAAAATGTACCCTAGTGTTCATCACAGACTGAGATTGACTGAGAGATTCCAAAGGCTAGATGATCTGCTTCCCATGCTGAAAATGATACTTTCAGGCAAAGTTAAAGGCAGGTTGGCAAGTATTCTAGCATTTTAGAAAGACTATCTGTAAATTTGCTGTCTATATTATTCCACATACACAGGAGAGAAGTCTGAATACATAAATAACTCTTCCTAGTTTGTGATGCTTTCCGCTGACTTTAGCAGCCTTTTAGTCAGGCAATTTATCTCTGGAAGTGAGTGTGACAACATTTTTCTAGAACTAAGTTCATTTTTATAATGTAAAGGGTTTTGCACATATAGTATCTATTTGCAAAGACCAAAGAAGTTGCAGGTGCTGTGATTTCTCTTTATATATTGAAATCCTAATTAAAAGAATAAACATTTTTCACTTCTAAATTTCTAATTAGAAGGAAATAAAAACTAAGTTCCAAATAAGTAAAAAACAAATTGCAAACACTATCATGAAAGGTGAACAAAGAACCTGAACATAGCATTTTGCCATTTTAAATACAAAGAGGAAGTTAGTTTTAACCACTCTGTTAAAAATTACAACTTTTAAAGAAAGAAACCAAATAAACATAGTTCTAATTGCTTAATTAAAACTATGACTTCTTTGATAATTTGATGAATATGATATAATCTTGTGAATTCTTAAAAAAAGTTGGAACATAGTTCTGCGTGGATCTTGTTTTAATGATTTAACATTGTTGGTAGAACAGATTTGTTGAATGTTTAGAAATGGAGAAGTACTATGTGTTTTTCCAAACTGAATGGAAGTGTGAAAAAAGAAGAGGTAAGGCACCTTTGTGACCATGTAGCAAGGTGAGAATGGAGTGAAGTATGGCCATTCCTGTCATTGATTACATTTGTACAGACAAGTATTTGGCTGCAGCTAAATTAGTAATTGAACATAAATCGTTCCCACTTTTAGAACAAAGGAAATTCTAAATGCCAAAAATCGTATTTGAGGAGGATTAACATTACCAATATAAAAAAGCCTGCAAGGGCTGAAATTATCAATGTGTGTTACTGTAATGATAAAATACACTACTATATTCATGAGCAAGTAAACAGAGTTGGAGTTGAAAACATGAACTAACAAATGTGAGAGCACTCTGAAAAAAAAAAATATTGAGCAATTGGCCTTAACACTGTTAGCTGCTTCATGATTTATAAGGTAGCACTAAGGAAAATGTTTTTTGGTACATTGTTTTTCAAAACACTGCTAGTCTGATTTATTTCATTTTCACTCTTTTCACATTTAAAAATATTTATGCTAGCAAATCTATTTTTTCAGTTAAAGAAAAGCTCCCTATTAGGTTAAAGTCATATCTATCATAACCACCTCTCCAAGAATGTAACAGAGCATGAAATACAGGTGTTGTCTGTTGGGTATTCTCTGTGGAAAGGATTGAATGTGCCATTTTGGTGGTCTGTTACTATGTCTCTGATGCATGGATGTGTGATGGACTAAGTAACCAGCTTGTGGGGTGGAACAGAGCTGAAAGCTCCCACACTCCAGCTGTTCTGGTGCAGGAGAAAGATGTCCTCTGCATAGGCCATAGGGATGCATTTGACTGAGGAAATGGAGCTGGTGTTGCTGCGACGGGGATTCAGAGAAGGGCTCTGTGCAGCTGTCATGCTGGGCTTTAATCTGCTCCTCTCATCTTTCTCCCATAAAAAATATTTTATTGTTGCTTCCTTCGAAAACAAAACAGCCAAAATCTTGCCTGACGGATACCTCATATCTCTCTGCTTGTCCCAGGGGAACATTTGGGAAGTAAATCAAAATAGCAATAAATCAGGAAAGCTTTTGAGAAAACATTCATTTATTCCTGTCACTTCAAATGGATAATTTGCAGCCATGAATTTGATTGATGTGGATGATTTGGTTTGTGTTTTTATACTGTGAAAGACTGCTGGAAGAAGATGACTGAACATAATCTATACAGCTCTGTCGCTCCACTGAAATATTCTGTATGCATTCATTGAGCTAAACCAATAAATGAAGATCGACCAGCTTAATAACCTGTAATGTAAAAATAGCATCCATAGCTGCAATGTAAACATGATTCAGAATTTCCAGATCAGGCTATAACGATTGTGGAGAGTTAAATTGTTGGAAAGCAAACATCATGGCAAATACCCTGCAATTCTCAGCTGAGCAGCGGCAGTTGTGTTTGACGAGTGAAATGTTGCACTCAGCAACTGAGAGCAACCCTGCAGTTGAGAATGATCCTTCAGCAGAATGCTTCTCTGCTACATAGCTGTGGTCATACCAAGCAAGTTCTGATTGATGGAAACTATTTCATTATGATCCTCTGTATTAAAAGATTTCTTTCTATAAAGGGCAATTATTGCAAAGTTAATCTGCTGACGTTTCGAAGTTGCATCATAAGATGTGAAAAAAACTTTGCTATGTTATATGTCTTTTACTCACTCAGGCTCAGCAAGCTATTGTGTTTTAACTATAGCTGTTTGAATCAGTTATTGGGAAAATTAGCCTTGATCTACCCTAGAGAGTTCTTTTCAATCCATTTTTCATTGAATATGTTTTACAAAGTTTTTACTGCACAAGTTGTATAAATGCAGTTAAGGTTGTGAGTTTTTTTGATTTATATGTTGGGAGTCCTCATTTATAGCTATCATGTGACTAATCAAAACCTTAGTCTGACAAGTCTGAGTTTAGTAAATCACTCCTATTTCTGAACATTTCCAGTAACATCATTAGGGAGAAGTACGAGTAAAAAGAAAAAGGCTAAAACTGGATACAGGTCATTCAGTGTAATGAGTGACTTGGTCATTTTGACATCACAGTCAGATGTGTGCTTCTGTGGTTAATATTTCTAAGTGAAATTATTCTTCTTCAGAATGAAACCTGGGCCTCAGTCATTATGAATCAGACTTTGTTGAATATCAGTACATGATTTGACAGAAAACTACTTTGTGACTTATGGGAATTTTTCTAAGAACTTCCAAATGTAAAACCAAATATAATTATTAACATGTATTATAATAAAAACTTCAAAAACTATAATAAAAGGTGATATTTCTACAGAGGTTAGAGTTGAGGATTGACAAAATGCCCTGCACTGACAAGTGTGCAGAATTATCATAATTCAGTATTTTTAGGTATTTGCATATGATAAGTACTTAAGGATTATATTCATAAAACTCCTGCTGTTTGAAAATACTTCCTAAAGCGTTAACTGCTTTTTGAATGCCTCACCCATGCTAAATGGTATACTACTCTATAACCATAAAGTTGTCATTTGGCAGGAGAACAAATTAGAAATGTGCTTGTAGAAGAAAAGAAGAACGGTCTGATGAGTTCCATTTGCATTATGTTTTTTTGCTCAAACAATACTGTGAACAGGCTGTCATAACCTTTTAAGCAAGAGAATTTTGCTATAGACCATGTCCTTCATCATCTCATTTGGTGTTTTCTTGGCAAAGAGCCCACTTGGTTAAAACTGATATTCATTTCAGACTTGAAAGTGATTGGTGGCCTCTAAAGGAATTAAGTTGAATTAAGATTCCCTCCAAATCTATATCCTGTAAAACTCGAACAAGTGTTTCAAAGAGCTAGAAGAAATCTCAGTCAAAAGAAAGACAACTGTTCTTTAGCTGTGTCTACCAAATACACAGAACACTATTCAGGAAATTCATTACATTATTCTGAAGGAAAATCAGACCACAAGAATTGCCTTTCACCTTTTTAAAGTAATTATTCTTGTATAAATGTATTCCAAGGTTTGTTATCTCAGTGTTATATGAACAGTGATATTTTTACTAAATAGTTCTTATGTGACTCATGGGTGAAGGATTAATGTAGAATTAGTAACGAATTTTTCACTGAGATGTTTTTAAGGAAAAATGTTCAGAAAAAAATCAAGATTTTTTTCACAGATACAAACATGTATATGGTATCAGAAGTACAGGATGAAGCTGAGGAAAATGTCTGGATACTTAACACTAATCATTGGAGATATGAAAGTAGAGACTTATGGCTGAGGTAACCCAGTGAGTGTCACACTGAGCTGCTTTTACTAGTTTATCTTTTTTTCCATATGTTCTTTTAAAAAATTTCATCCCAAAGCCACCAGCATTTTTTCAGCTCAACCTCAGTGTGGTGAAAGTCATAAAGTCATATTTTAAGACAGTCCCTAGTATAAAGGTTGTTATAAAAGGTGCGTCTCCTCCTTTTGCTGGTTGTCTGAATTGCTGATTACTAAATCATTAAGAGATTGTTGCAGTTTGCTTCAAAACAGACCTTCTTTTAAATTTGGTAATCTATGAGATATCATTTGTATCTCAGTTGTGCAGTATGTGAGTGCTGTTCCCTGATGGCAGTTTTTTTGAGTGAGAGTCCAATGGAAAAATAAAAAAAAAATAAAAAAAATAAAACAACAACAACAATAACAAAAAAACAACCAGTATTATGCGGAGGATGACATTTATAACAAGCTGTGGTGTAAATTCCTGGCAGTATGTATATGGGAAATTATTTAATTGGAAATTTGATCAAAGCTTCAGTGCTGGTATAGCTTTGTTTTTCATTTCACTTTCTTTCAAAGAACAAATACAAATCATCTGCACCTGAAATTTTCAAAGGTGAAAATGGACCTATTTCTAATTGTTTCTATTCAGCTCAGGATTTTAGTAAACCTTGGCAAAATGACATGCTGGGTGTCGGTTTCATCAGAAAAAAAGAGGACTTCTGCTGTTTTTGCTTCCCTTACAAGAACCTAGATACACTGTAGTGAACGAGCAAGTGAAAAAAACCATTTTGTTAGTAAAACTGTGAATAGTAAAGTCCTTCTCGTTAAAAAGAGAGAGAAAGGGGTAATATAATAATATAACACAGTAACAAAAACGTTCTAGTCAGTTGAATAAGGAAGCAATAATGTGTACACAAGTGGATGATCTTTTCAAATCAGCATCATCCCTCACACACTAATATATTTCCTTTCTTTACTCATCTGATAAATGTCCTGGAGAGTTCAAATCCTTAGAGATAAAAGGTGATTCTAAGTATTTTTGGAAAAACAACAAATGAGCCTTCAACCATCTCTCTCAATAAAATCCTGTTTTATGCTTCTTATTCTTCAATTTTCTAGCTTGTGCAGCAGGGCTTATATCCAAGCAGATTTAAAAACAAACAAACAAAAACAACTGACTTTGTCTTACATAAATGCTCAGATTTTCATGTTCAGCTTCCTCCAGCAATTGTTCACAGTCTGTCATCCAGTGAAATTAAAATAACAGCTCCCCAAGGCTGCCTCCTGTGCCAGTGCTTTCTCAAATGTACGCATTGCTGTTTATTTACAGATTTGCATACACTGATGTACATACTCTCATGCAAGCAATCTTTATCACCTAATCTGTGCTGTTTCATATTTAGAAACTGAATGCTTTCTTCAAGATTTACTAGGAAGTGACTAAAGGATGTAGTGTGAAAAGCAACATGCTTCTGACAGTTGGAAAGGTTCTAACTGGGGTTTCCCTCTACCCTGATGTGCACACATTCCTGTCTCTCCTGCTTCAAAATCCCAGTTCTTCCCCAAGACTCAGAAGTTGGAGAATTCCTCATTAGCTTGAGATCAGAGGGAGTTGCTACAGTGTTCCTGATGGAACTAGATTTGAAGTGGAAAAGAAGAAACTTCAGACAGGAAAATGATGAAAAGAAGTTTGGTAGTTGTTGAGGGAGCCAGGAAGGACAGCAAAGCAAAATATCTGTCTAGGAGGTAAGATGCAGGAAAGTGATAAAAAGGGAGCAGAGATAAAGCAGTGCATTAAGTAATACAGTTCTACTGTGTTCTCTAAGAAAAAGAACTAATTTCTCCCAGCTGTGAAGATTAGATTCAGATGAAGACTTCAGAAAACTGGCAGACCTAGTACCATTTTCATACAAAAAGAAAAGAAGTATCATTCCCAAGTATAACCTCTGGTGTTTCTGTCCACTTCCTGTGTAATGTAATATTAATTTGATTACCTATATTGCTATGTGCTCCTGTGGAGACCCTACACATGTAACCACTCTTCTATCTCAGTCCATGTTATTCATTCTAGAAAATGAGCAGACATCAATTTCCTTTCAAAGGGGCCACTGAAGTGTTATATTTAATCATTTCATACTAATCCCAACTTTTATACAACTGTCCTGCAATGCCTTTTGTAAGTATGAGGAAGACTGTAGCCTAAATGGTGCTAAGTATATATTCAACTGTTCATTCATGTAGAGGTGTTTTTTGTGTTTTTCTGTTTTTAAATTATTATTACATTGTATCTGTGCAAGAGAATGTTGTCTAAGCCCTGTCTTGGACAAAATCCAAGTCTCTTCTGTTATGTACCCAAGGATAGTTCTGGCTGATGTAATTTAGACCATGTAAAGAATGATATGGCTTCCCTATTCATACACTAAAAGTAATCTGTATCACATAAATTTGAAAATATTTGCTGTTCCTATGACATGTGCCCCACCTAGAAATGCAGATGTTTGCCTGCTTATTCATGCTTCTAGTTCCAAAAAAAAAACTATAATGGTCACCAAAGATAAAATGGTTTTCCAAAGATTGATCCCTGAATCCCTGAAGTCCTGCCTATCATTTGGTCACATCCTTTGAAACCACCCCAGTGTTCTGAGGATTCAGAGTTCTATGGTTCAAGTGCAGCTTAGTTCACTCCTGTCTCAGGAATTCTCAGCCTGCTTCTGAGGTCAAGCCCTTTGAACTACTTGGTCCAATATCAGAGTTATCTCTGCTTTGAACATGGGGTCTGACCAAATGCCCTTCTGCGGTTCCTCTCAGTGTCATACATAATTCTGTAAGTTACAAATGAATCCCATAACTGTATTTGCTTATGTACTGATTCAGTTTCCTCCTTCCTTTAGTTTTTGATCCTTTAGGGTCATCATTAGCACCCTTTCCCCAGGTCTTTATCTTCCATTTTAAGGATTGTTATATGGAACTTTTCACTGGTAATTTTCTGTATAGTTCCACACAGAAAATGGCTAGAAGATAGTATGATGATGAAAATCATAGGATAGGGAAGATGAACAGGAATGGTCAAATATTGTGTTCAGTACACTCAGAAGTGTAATGAAGTATGCTTTTACCTCTTCTAGATTCCTTAATTTATAAATAACATTCATTTGTAGCCATTGAGTGATTTAATGTTTTATATTAGAATCACAGCAGAGGTGGGCGCTGCTTTTTGCAACGTCTGATGAAAAGGAATCTGAAGACAAGCTAAACATATCCCAAATTATTTAGTTAAAAATAAATAAATAAATAGAGGGACTGTCTTCAACAGTGCTTAAATAAAGAGTAGCTTCTTATATTTTCATTCGTTTCAGTCAGGAACTCTACAAACATATAATGGAAAATGCAGAAGAAAATAAGAGAAAACCTTTAAGATAGATTTCCTAAATGTTTTATTTTGCTCACATTGCATACTTGCCTTTAAAGTTCTGCAAGTAGAAGAAAATATACAATTTGATGATTATACAGTACAAAAAGCTATAAGTGACAGTAAATAATCTTTGGAATAAGAAACCAGTAGTTTTCAATTAGTATTAAATGAGAAAATTTTATGTCAGCTGATATTAAATGAATATAAATGTCTGAATTAGTAAAAAATTTGAATTTACTGAACTGATATTAATCAAGCTAATAGCTTCAGTGTGGCAGCTGCCATTTTGGCTAATGAAGAATAGATTGAAGAGGAAATTTCAGAGCAAAGTCCATGGACATGAATAAACTTAAAGAAGAGTCTTTAAGAGTCATAAAAGCTGTAACACATTATTGTTTTTTACTTTTGAAAGGTCTTGTTTTTTACATCACCAAGGGAAATAGGATTCTGTCCTGCAAATAAGATATTGCTATCTGTAATAATTATCCTGTGGGCACCAAGCACAACAGAGATCAGACAGCAACCAAGATTTCAACACTGCTTAGGGCTTGACTTGACTTGACATTAGCTGATAAAACTCTGCTTACATTATTTGGCTAATTTCTGCTTTGACCTGTAGCATTTTCTTTGTTGAGTCTGAGCTGTCTTTGTGATTGGTGTTAAAATTTGGTGTTTATTCTTCTACTTAACCTTCTTGAAAATACCGTTTTGTGATGTATGATAATTTCTCTCCGGAGGAGCATTTTTATTAATTAAACTTTTCTTTTTAACATAGGTACTGCTTAGCCAGCTTCTAGATTACTCGAATAACCTAGAGATATCATGCATGTGTTTCTGTTGATAGCGCAGTTTGTTGAATTGAATTTAAGCAACCATCATGAAAAATATTCTTGCAGTTGTCAGTGCTTTGTGCTGTGTATCTCTCAGAAGTACATTGCTTGGTCATGGTATGAAAATGAAAAGCCAGTTGAATAAGAGCCCGTTTTAATATCAATTTTAGCATTAGTTTAAAGCTGACACAAGCAAAGTCTTCAGTTGTTGCCCTGCTATGTTGTCAGATGTTTTTAACAGAAATTTGCAGGAGGTTTAAACTGTAATTTGCAAGGCCCTGGTTGGCTTGCCCATGAGTACTGACACTGCTTTGCTAGTAGAGATAATATGACGCTTATCCATACTAGCTTTTGTCACAAAGACTTTTCCTACTTAGCAGAAAATGCTTATAACGAGAAATGTGGGCGATTTGGGGGTATTTGTCCACAAATAATGGGGGTGAGCATGAGTCTTGTGAGGGAGGGGAGGAAAGTTATGTTCTCTGCCACTGTCCAGCTGTACCCTTAAATGGACTGAGCACAAGGGCAGCATCTGATGCAAGAAAGATAATGGTAACAGATGCAATGAGTTTCAAAGTCCCAGTAGCATTTTTTCTTGAATGGCTGATCTATATTTATTCAGCCAGTGCAGAGGCAGCCCCTGGAGATCATGTTCCACTCTTTACCTGCTCAGGACATATGCAAAAATGACACCTGCATACTGCAGCAGTACTTCCAGAAATGGGATTGTGACTCTTGGAACTAGAGCTCAACTTTTCATCACAGCAACTAATCAGCATTCTGCTTTTCTCACGAGTGAAAAAAAGCCCAAGGTTGCTGTTTTCTCCTAGATGATTGGAAAATGCTGGTTATATGCATACCACACAGGGAGGATATGGCAATGTTATTAATCAGAGCTATTTGCCATAGAATTTACCTCTATGACATAAGAGCAGCTTGCAAAGAAACACTGCATTCTCTGGAAAAGATAGATAATCCTTTGAAAAGAAAAACAAAAGCAAACAAATAAAACATAGAAAATAATTTTGCCACAGTCTCCCAGCAAGTAAAAGCAGAAACTCAAAACAGAAAAAAAATCTTTTATCAGCTTTATATTTTAACCTTAAGACTATAGAATGTACTCTCAAGAGAGTCATGTAATATTTCCTTGATAAAAGCTCGGGAAGTAATGCCTTCTTGGCTGGGGTTCATTAAAAGGGAATTCATATGATTCAAAGATTTATTCAAGTTCAGTCCCTTGGCTGAACATGTTTCAGTAGAACTAAGATGGGCTCGTAAACCCAGATGAAACTCAGCATCTATAACCCATCAATGAAAGGGCAACAGGCTATCTGAAATGTGAGAAAAATTTCAGCAAGCCTCTGACTAAGCCAACCTAATTTCATATAGGTCTATACCTCCCTTCCCTACTGTGCTTGCCCTCCAGCTCTTCTATTTTCCTTGGTAACTAGGCCAGCTGTTGACTAGGAATATACCCTTGGGCCAATTAAAGAAAGGTTTTCTCTTGCTAATATTTTACAGCAAGTTTTCCCTGAAATATCAGCTTAACTTCAAATTCCCACTTCTCATTTTACAAAGCCAACATTTGATGGAAATAAAGTGGCAAAATTGAAGAAAGATAAGTGCTGGATCTGTATTTAAAAAAGAAATCTAAAGATATTTGTCTAGCCTGCTCTTCTTTCCTACTCTTGCAAAAGAAGCTTGCTATATAGAGGGGAGTAGAGGGGGGAGGGGAGAAATGCGTAGGTAGCAAGGAAAGAGGATGAAAAAGAAAAGCAGAGAGGAAAAAACTGACCTAGAAAGAAGGGGCATGAAGAACAGAAATACTGTTCTTAACAGTGCAAATTCTTGTTCTTTTGTCCTGCCACTGACAGAAATGAGCTGACAAGAAATGCTTTAATTAAACAAAAACATGGTACATATAGTCTTGTTTGAGGAAGACTACAGAGTAGCCTTATGCATCAAGAGAACTGCAGTCTGAAGAGATCTCTCCCTTAGAAGAGCCATAATCATTAAAAGATTAACAAGTGTTACTGGGACTCTAGAGACTCGCCTACTGAAAAGTCTGATTCTCTGTCTTCTGTTCCCTGCAAACAAATGAGTTTTCCTTGTTATTTTTGAAATGTTAAGGACCGTATGTCTTCATGATATCATTTAATTTGAGATATGGAGCTTCTCTGAGTTATTCTTTTGACAAAGTCATGCACACACATGCACAGAGGTAGTAAGTTGCTGTGATCTGGTGATCTGATCCATGCGTCCTTTGTTGTCATGAAGCATTAGTCCAACTGCTGAAGCTGTACTCTTCGGCAGATTTCTCTAATGAGATACCACATGGCAAATTGCCAGAAATAGAAGACTTGACATCTTACAGAAAGCGCACTACATACGATATGAGAGGAATGCTTAAAACAAATTTCTGCAATCCGTAATTGTATTAAGGTGCCATCATTACTAAAACACATACAGTGACATCTGCTGAAGGCTCATTATACCTTCTTATTGCTGTGTAAGCAGTGATCTGGAAAAAAGAAGCCCTTTGTTAGATACTAGCAAAAGAGTAAGTGGGACACCAGCTATAGTGGAGTTGTCTAGATGACAGCAAAGATCCAGGAGAGAGTGACGTATCAGGAAATAATGTGGGATTGTGTTCTATTTCTTGCACCCACGTTAACTGCACTTAAAACACAATAGATCTATACAGCTTCTTCAAGAGAAGTGATGTTGCCTTATGTTAACTCCTAATGTCTTGTATCAAATGTTATCCATTCTTCCTTTGTTACTGACAGATGAGTATCCTGTCTTTAAAAAATCTGGGAGAGTCTACTTGAAACAACTTAGACATTGTTAAACAAAGCAAATTCTTCTGAGTGCAGAGAAAATAGAAAAATTAACAGCCCATCTCAAGACTGACTGTCCTGCAGAATAAATTCTTTTGAATGACATACATTTTCTAAAATAATGTCACTCTTTTCCTATCCACCTCTGCTCTCTCCCCACCTACCAAAAATACCTGTTCCTCCATGCACAGAGCGACTCATAAGAAGAGTAATTGAAAGCCCTAAGATTATAAACTACAGATCTGGCTCACAAAGTATGAATAAAACCTGTTACTATTCCTTACATGAGCGGCCAAAGGCCATATTGGCCTTGTAGAAAGACAATTTTATTTTTCTCCCTAAAGCTATATCTGTATTGGTATGTAAAAAGAAGAATGGGGAAAAAAGCGTGTGCAGCTTTTAAAAGAGAATTTAACCAAAGCGCTTCAGTGTAGCTCAGGTTTAATTCTGCACTTTGCTGTATATTTCATTTGCCCAGTGCATGTAGAGCCATACAGAATTAGTTCTGTGTCATACATTTTGTTTCATAGTGTCACAGGTTTTTTTTTGCTCCTGCTGTGAAGCTAATAGGAAGCTACAGAAGCTATCCAAAGCCATTCTGGAAGACACGAACTATCCAAACAATAGGAAGAAGAAGAAAAACATTTGTCATGTTCTCCTCAGTATATTGTTGTAATAACTGTGGCCTAAATTCAGATATAGTACAAAGCTTTGAAACTCTGTGACTCCATTGGCTCTACTGAGCCCTCTTGAACATGGATTAATTTTGAATTTTATGTATATGATTTGAAAGCAGAGTAGCCTGCTCACTTCCTGTATGCAATTAATTGCTGGCATATTTGGATATCATCCCATTAAAGCCATTGGGTCTGCTTATTTTAATGGTGATTATCCCTTCTAATCCCACTCATTGAAAGCTTCCAATGCAGTTACCCACTGGGAAGAATACAGTTTCTGTTATGACTGGGATGAATGGCTTGCTTCAGTTTCTGTGCTGCAAATTTACTCTAAGTCACTACAAAGATACGTGGTTTACAACTCTTAAACTTGCTGATTCGCTTGTAAGTAAGGTACTGTATGACATGTTGACTATAACATGACATTTGTTCAGAGGAGAAAATCTGCAGTTTTTAAATGTGCACAGGCAGAGACATACATAAACACACATAGAAAGTACTGGTAAAGATGGAACCATAATTCTCTTGAAAGCTGTATTTCTTACTACATGCACAACAATATTGCCCCATTGCTAATCTTCATGCAGATATTATATTTAATTTTTATTTTTATTCTGATCACAGTTTTCAGAGGGTGAGTTTAATCATTCTCTTTGTTTCTATTCACTGTGATAGTAGTACTCTCTCTGTTGAGAGCAGTTGTTATACATGTAGTTGCAATTCTGAGCTTAAGTATGTCACTCTTGGTGTTAATGATACTTCAGTGTGAAGGAGTTCTCATTTCCGGTGCTTCTTCAGATTGACATTTTATATACAGACAATATGGGAGACAGCCACTAATTCTGTTGTGGTATTCTTCTGCAGGTACTTTTTATGTTCATGAAATGATAAAATATGGTCTGCTGCTGCTTGCAGATCCCAATCAAAGCAGAGGAGAATGCTAGAAAGAAAATGAGTTTAATAAAAATTCTCTTTTACTTTTTTTTTTTTTTTTTTTTTTTTTTAACACCCTGGAACAGAAAGACGTAAACTGCTTGCACTTTGTTTTACTAGACAGTTCTTGTATCATTTATTTTGATATTGATATGTCCATTCAACCAATTGCAGAAGACATCTTCTACATATGATTATTTCTTGCTTAGACAGTAGGTAGCATCTGCAATGTGATAGTGATAAGTAGTGCCTGTGTGCCATTATACTCTTTTATTAATTATTTATACAGGTCATTTTCAAGGCAAATGTTCTTTCTACTTCAAACACAACTACTTATATCTGGAGTTTATTTTCTCAAGACAACGAACTATATTATGTATCAGTAGAGGCATTGCTCTGCTAGGCACCTTTAGCAGGTATTGGCAACCTACTCACAGGACATAGCATAGTCTTTGTTTTCTGTTAAGTTTTGTTGAGTCAGCAGGACATGCATGCCACCAGGAAGGCATTCAACTGGTGTAGGGGGGATGTGGTCAACCGAATTTACTGGATCAAGTGATTTGTCTGGATGCAAATTCTGTTGCTTAGTTCATAAGATCTTCAAGAGATTAGCAAATAAAGGCAGCTAGTCCCTGGGCACCCATAGAAATGTTGTTTATCAAGCCTAAGTAGCGTAGATTATAATGTCTGCCACATTTTTTGTTGTCTAAGGGAGACTGATATGTTAGACATCTGTTCTAAGTTGCAATGGAAAAAATGAATCAGAAAAACAAATCAAGATGTATTTTATGACTTTTTAAAATAAAATTTTACTTTAAACAGAGGTACTTTTCATTCCAGGGTAATGCTTTGAAAAATTAGTCCATAAGAGCAGTTCTGTTGTATGAGAAGTGGCAGGTGCGGGTGATTCACAAGTTTCTTGTGTGAGAGCTTTGAAGAACCAAAAGTGGACTGATGCTGCAAGATTCCAAACAGAGGCTACACCTCCATCATGGAGAATTACTTGGTTGGAAACATTCAAATAAAATAATGCTTCATTGAATCTCCTGAAGAAATGTAAACTTTCATTCTCTTCTTTTTCTAGAATAAAAACAAATGAGAGAAGAAAGATCAGCAGAGGAACTAGTGATCTGCCAGCTCTCTTGTGATTCTTCCTTTTTTCTGGCTCTGTACTTATTCAAAGGACAGGAAAGTGAATGTGAGTTCAGTCTTAGTCCTTCCAGTAGAGTGGATGACCTTTCATTATCTTTCTATAAGTCCATGGAAAATGCCTAGTTCCACAATCATCAGAGAGCACTGCTATGACTCTCTCATCCTGGTTGTTTGTTAACTCTTCTGCCCACTTGACTTTGCTCCCTATCCTGCCTTGCAGAAACTGTGTTGTTCTCAGCGCATTATACCTTGTTTGCTTGTTTGTTTGTTTGTTTGGTTTTTCAGTTGTTCATTTGCTTTTACATCTGCTGCTTTGCTGATTTCCATACCACAATATGTGTAATCAAGCCCTCCTAAAATTTCAGGTTAGTTTGAAAAGGCAATAATTATTCTGTATCTATTTTCTAGAGTACATTGACTGTGAGAACAGAGCCACCTTAAAGCTTTCCAACAAGTTAAATGAAATTAAATTTTTATGTTTAATGAAGGAGTGTTTACCTCACGGGCCCTATGAAGGAGGCTGGGAACAGAGATTGCATTGCAATAAGTGCAAGCATTCTTTTCTGTTCTCTGAAGCAAAAGCTGCCATCCTACAGACAGATTCTTGGGCACATCATCAAGTTCAGTCATCTGTCCTAGGCACTGGCAAAGTTATCAGAAAAGTCGCAGTCATATTTGCCAGCTTGGCATCCTGCTGCCTTAGAGTTTGTCTGTTTCTAAATAGGCCATGCCTGAGAGGACCAGTTCATAAATAAAAAGGATGAATTCTGTACACTTCGCTGTACCCTGCTCAGGAGTAGGGCAGTTGTGGGAAAGGAGATGGAGGACAATTCTTGGAATTCTTTGAAGTGTCTGTGCAGTATTTGTTATGTTGATATCTCTATCAAAGGAATTATTAGTATCATCATTGGTAGGGAAGTAAAAACTTGCACAGTGTAACCTTGGGGAGATAAAAGAAAAGACTAAGAAATGTCTTACTTGCAACCAGGTAATTAATAGCAGCAATTGCCTACTCATCCTTATGACCCTTCACAGGCAACAAGGAAGTACTAATTTTCAACTGCACATTTTTCTCTTCTCTCTTATACTTGTTTCTGTGAATAATTTGCAGTGGGATTTAAGAATCTGCAAAGCCCAAGCTCAACCCCTCTGGCAAATTACCTGTTATTTACCCTCTTAAGTGTAAACAGCAAGATGTTTTCTTCAAGGATATGGAAATTAAATCCCTGGTATAATCTAGGTATGTTCCATTCCTCCATGGCAATATAAAGCAGTAACGACAGCTTAAGAATGCTGCAGGATGTCTAATGAAAATCAGGTTGGATGGCAACCTTAGACATGGAAGTTGTACAGCAGTAAAGAACTGCATTTTGTGTGCTAATCTTTGATATGAAAAGCTGCAGAGAAACATTTTAAATCAACTGTTACTATAATTAGCAGTAGTCCTATACTCACGCTCTCTCCTTCTATGAGTAGTCCTGTCTCCAGCTAAGAGAAACAGAAAACAAGCATATAGCATACCTCCACGACAAAGTGTATCGACTTCCACACTCACGTTATGCCAGAAGCTGACCCTGACAGTAAGGACCTCAACACAACCCTGAAATCCTGAGGAACTTCATTTTCATGGTGTGCCTCTGAATTTGAAACACCTTGAGCAAGGCATACATAGTGTGTGTGCTAGAGGGGGCAGCTTTTGTGTAAGAAATATCAGATATCACTTGTAAACACCAAATTAACTAGGGTCTATACTCTGCCACCACATCTTAGGTGTCTTTTTCTACAGTGTAGTCTAATAGGCTATCTGCAAGCTAATCTGTCCTATCATACATTACCTTCTGATTTACAGTGTTCCAGTTTCTGAAGGATATGAGGAGCAGATGTTCAAGCAGGAAAGTTGCCTGAGCAGCCTACCTCTTCCACCTGCCTGCCAGCTCCCAACCCAGAGAGCAGACAGTGCCTGCTGTAAAGCCATTTGGGTACCAGCTTTCTCCTCTCCCCACACTGTACCAGTAGAATGTGAACAGCTCACCTGTTTTGATAACAAAATGCCTCTCATCTCACTCCTTTCCTTCGTAATATTATTTTCTTTTTCATTTCCCTTTTTTCCAGAGCTGCTGGTTTTAGCACTGCTTTTCCTTCTCTGACACAAGAGACAGCTGAGCTGGATTCTGTCCCATCTTCCCTTCTGCCCTGTGGCCAAAATCTCTCCAGTCCTCTTGATTTTCTCTCCCTGGAAAATACAAATACACACTTCTGCTGCTGCAGGAGCCAGAAATAGGAGGCTTGAACTGGCCTGCAGGTGTGGAGTTGGTGAATATAAAAAGGAAGAAAAGCAGTTGTTTGCAGAAGGATGTTAGGAGCATGTCTCAGAGCACCCCAGCATATGTCTGACTGCTGCTGAACAGAGGAAGTCTAATTGACTTCACTGCTAACTCTCAGATCAGAACCTTTCTGTTTTCAGCCCCATTATGCTATGTCCTAGAAAGTGACTTCTGGACAGTGCATCTGAATTCCCCTGCCCTTGTTGAGGGCAAGGGCATTTGTCCCAAGTCAGAATCTTGAAGAGTGAGGAAATCTCTCTTGTTACTGAGAGCAAGATCTTCTAGCTAGATCAAGCAAGCTGTTATGTTCAGTTCTATCTTGCAGATACTGTGAAAATTGTCAGAAAATTAAAAAAAAAAAAATCTTCACATATTTCTTTATTGTCAGCCCTGAGTTTTGAATCATTCCAATGTAGTCTTCCTCTGTCACAGCTAGGTGTCCAGTACTATCTTGAAAATTTCATCAGTATCTTGAGTATTTCTCCATCCTGTGACCTCAGAAGTTGTAAATTTTCCTATCTCTGCCGAGCTCTTGCAATGGCAGACTGAAGATGTGTGGGCCAGGAAAGTGGAAAGACAGAATTACAACTACATATTTGTTCAGTCATTGAGTAAACATTTTAGCAAAGCCTACAATGAGTCATCACATTAAAAGCTGTCCTTTGTATCCTCCTTGGGACTTGCTTTTATGAAATGAACATAGAAGTCAGACCGAGTTAATCCAAATTGTTTTGAAAACTGAGGTCTACAGGCTTTTAAAAGCACGCCTACCCCAGTGGGCAGGCAGAAGGGATTTGCGCTGCCTCTGCTACTTTCTCTGAGCAGAGCACTGAAGTGAAGACCCTTCTGGGACTGTGAGGTAGCACATGGACTGTCAAAAGCTGCTGTGTGGATTCAAACTGTGGAGTGTGCTGGGTTGCAGCTGGCAAGAAATGTATTTTAGCAGTGAGATCATGATGACTGCTTCAACTTCATCACGGCCTGGATCACAAAAGCATATCTGAGAGGATTCAGGCTCTATCCATCCTCTGTCCTCATGTACACCTTATGCACAAACTATCTGAATCTGACCCATAATCTTTTCATGGGTTGAAACAAAATATTTATTAAGCATATGTTTGCATTAAGATTTATCTAAGCTTATTCTATGTGAACAATTAGCCATAAAAGTAACCAAAACATGGGTCTGCTCAGCTGATCCACCTTCTGTGGAGTGTAACTCTGTTCAAAACAGGAAAACATTTTTCATGTGCTATTATGCTTCCTCTCTGAATCCTAAGCCTTCCATTTTAGGAAAATTAAGTTGTTTTAATGTTCTGTGTCTGGGAGAATAAGAGGGATATCTCAACGTGAAAAAGTAGTGTTTCTGGTTTCTATAAATATTTACTATGAAAAATAGACTATGTGAATGAATATTCACTTGGAGCACAGTCCCTATGAGGAGTGGCTGAGAGAACTTTACCACTACCTGAAGGCAGGTTGTGGTGAGGTGGTGGTTGGCCTCTTCTCCCATGTTAATAACAATAGGACTAAAGGAAATGGCCTCAAGTTTCACAAGGGGAGGTTCAGGTTGGATGTTAGGAAGAACTTCTCCGAAAGAGTAGTCAAGTGCTAGAACAGACTGCGCAGGGAGGTGGTGGAGTCACCAACCCCCGGGAGGTTTTCAAGAAATGTTTAAATGTTGTACTGAGGGACATGGTCTAGTGGGAGATATTGGTGATAGGCGGGTGGATGGTAGGACTGGGTGATCTTAGAGGTATTTTCCAACCTTGGTGATTCTGTGATTCTATGAATATGATTTAAACAATTGGGATTTGATTTCAATGCAAGTGTAAGTGTGTACAGAAGATTCTGCACTGGTGTAATCTGGCACATTCATGGTGATGTAGTCTTTTCATAAATGCACCTGCACTTGTCTTTGTGGGGCAGTTCACAGAATCACAGAATTACAGAATGTCAGGGATTGGAAGGGACCTTGAAAGATCATCTAGTTCAATCCCCCTGCCAGAACAGAAACACCTAGATTAGGTCACACAGGAATACATCCAGAAGGGCTTTGAATGTCTCCAGAGAAGAAGACCCCACAACCTCTCTGAGCAGCCTATTCCAGTGTTCTGTTACCCTCACCAAGAAGTAGCAGTTTTTTCTAGTATTTATGTGGAACCTCCTATGTTCCAACTTCTACCTGTTGCCCCTTGTCCTATCATTAGATGTCACTGAGAACTTCTGACTGTCACCCAGGCAGGGGCCATCACTAATTTAAACCAAAATGTTTTGCTTTAGTTCTGTGTTTGTCCTGACAAATGCCAATTCTTGTTTTCAGTTCAAACATCTCTGTTCATTAACCGGTTAGTTGTTGAGAGGAAGTGAAATACTGTGAGTTTTGTGATTCTATAGTTCTACATTCAAAATGGGCTTTTTCCTATGTACGTGATGTGAAATATCCCTGCCACATAGCAGAGAGAGCTGAGGCAGGGCAAGGGGACAGCCGTGGTGTGTGCAGTGTAGTGGTTGGTGATTGGGATGCATATGAGGGCAGCGGGTCCTGCTGGGGGGTATGCTCTTCTGTGTTGAAGGCAAGAAGGAGACACAGGAACCTACACACAAACTCTAAGGTTCCTAAAGCAGAGAGACAATTACTGTTTTTCTTTTAAAAAAGAAAATGCGTTTATTTTGTTTTGCGGTTTTGACTTTTTTATTATTTTGTGTTGTTTTAAATTGCTGATTGCCCAGTCTTGAAAGAAAAGTCCAAACAAAGCATCTGGACTGGACCTTCTTGCTGAAGTTCAACACTTCTTTCCATCTGAACCGAAGTCTAGTCCTCCACAGCAGAAGCTGTCTCTGCCTCTTCTTTTACTTCTTCTCCCACCCTGGGCTGGGATGAGGGAGAGGAACAGGAAGGATGGGCTCATAGGAGCCTTGGCTGTTAAGAGAAGGATTATCAGGAAATGAAGGCTCCATGTGAGCCTGTGGGATGGTGCTGAGTTCAGGCTCTCCCGGCTAACAGTAAACTTACAAGATCCTTGCACCCCTACGATGTTCAAGGCCCCCAGCTGTTGAAGTCCCTCTGCTGGACTCCTCCCTCTGGCCTGGCACAGCAGCTCCAAGGATGGCAGTCCCTGCCCTGCCCTGCCCTCCTCCTCAAGACTTGGTGAAGAAGAGATGACAGGTCTTGGGAAGGGACAAGATAGAGGGACAGGAAGGAAGGGCTCATAAGAGCCTTGGCTGTGAAAAGAAGAATGATCAGGAAATGGTCACAAGGATGGTCACAATGATCTTGGGGCTTTCCTGGGTAAGGCCAAACTTACAGGACAGGAGCATCATTGCCAGTGTTGAGGTGGCCATTTTGAGGGAAGTAGACTGATCCTGGCACCCCTGCGATGAACTCTGGGGCACAACCTGGCAACAACAGTGTGATGTCCACTGTGTCCCAGTGAAGGTGGATCCACCTGCATCAGGTCATCTTCCAGGGGTGGATCCATGGACTCTCCACTGCTGCCAGGTGGGTCCACTTTCATGGGCTCGATGTCATCACCCATTTCCAGCAGCCGCCCCTTCTTAGTGGGTGGCTGCTCCATCCTATCCTCAGAAATAATGAGTATCTATTTCCGAGACTCAGAGTCCAGCTGCCTCTGGCTAGTCAGCTCAGGGACTGCCGTTGAGGGCAGCTCAGTGGCCATGGCAACAGGATTCTGAGTGTCACATACTGGCCCAAATGCAGTGGCTGGCAGTTGGGACCTGCCACCATTTCTCTGAGGCAGTGGCAAGAATGTAGCAAGAGGGTTGGGGCAGAGAGTTCTCAAGGTTGGGATAGAGCCCTGCTGGTGCCCACAGCAGTCAAGGAGGAGCAAAACAAACTGACACCTGACCAGCCAAGGGAGTTGCAGTCATTAAAAACTATTGAGTTTCAAGGGTTGTATTGGCTGTCCTTTCCCATCCCTCACCTCTGCCCCTAGACCTTGAGAAGGTGGCATCTCTTCTGACCTGATGCCAAAGGAGAGGGGTGGGGACAGAAGAGCCTCTGGGTAGCTGCACTGGAACTGCAGGGGGTGCACTGGACAGCCTGTGAGGCTCTTCAGGCCTGGTGCTGGGATTTTCCACCCGGAGGATGGGAAGGCCGATTAGGGATTGCTGTCCTCAGCCCATGCTCTCCTTGGCCACAGAACAGGTGGTTGAAAGTGAGGCAACCTTTGTATGTAATAGAATTAATGTGTCTAAGCAAGAAAATTATTATTTTTAAATGAAAACATGATAAAGAGCAAGAAAAACATAGAACTAGTGGGATATGTGACCTTGTTTTTGTGACACTCATGCGTCAGTCTGGTTAGATGGCAGTGGCTGCAACTCTCATTGTGTTCCTGAGATGTTCACCAGAGGTTTCTTACACACTTTACTCTTTCTATGCTTCGTGCTTGGAAAGAGTTGCTCACAAATGCATGTACAGCCAAAAATCAATGACACGAATAAGACACGATTGTGAATTGAGAGGTATTTATTTCTGGTGAGACAGGGAACAAGTTCATTCTACCTGTGTTCCAAGGGAAATGTAAACTGTTTAGCTGCACTGAGGCTAAGCTGAGCTCAGCTTCATTAAACTAAAATTCTTGTTTGTGTGATAGTTCAGACAGAACTAGTAATGCTTGCCTTTAAAAAAGCAATCACCCAGTATGTTCCTGTCTTGCTGTTGAAACTGATTTTATTTTAAATCATCTTGTTTGCCTGTAGCTGAGCTAGGAAGGCCAGTAAAGAGTGGGATTCAGTAGCCTAAACTCAGGCTATTTTACACAGCACAGGGTGTCTGAAGACAACTGCTTGGGTTTGGCACATATCAGATATTGCCTCTAGTAAGCCCATGTCCTTCCAAGACAGTAGCTGAAGTCCAAATGGGAATTTCTAGGACATCTAAAATGGCACAAGGTATCTACATTCAAGTAAAATAATCATATCTCATGGAAACTTGGAGTTAACCGATGTGAAAACTGAAAGAATTGGTTTATCAACCACCAAATATGTTTGTTCTCGCAACCATCTTCAGTCTGTGGTGGAGAGTTCAGGGTGGGAACATAACTGTCTGTGTGCTGGGTTTTGCCTTCCGCCAGACACTGCAAAAGCAGGGGTGGCCAGCAGGGACAGGGAGGTGATTGTTCCCCTCTACTCTGCTCTTGTGAGGCCCCATCTGGAGTACTGCGTCCAAGTGTGGAGCCCCAGTATAAAAAAGACAGGAAGCTGTTGGAGAGGGTCCAGAGGAGGGCCACAAAGATGATCAGGGGACTGGAGCACCTCCCCTATGAGGACAGGCTGAGGGAGCTGGGCTTGTTCAGCCTGGAAAAAAGAAGGCTGTGGGGTGACCTCATTGCAGCATTTCAACACCTAAAGGGAGCCTACAGAGGGGAGGGGAATCAACTCTTTGAAAGGGTAGATAACTGCAGGACGAGGGGAAATGGTTTTAAGTTGAGGGAGGGGAGATTTAGGTTGGATGTCAGGGGGAAATTCTTTACAGAGAGAGTGGTGAGGTACTGGAACAGGCTGCCCAGAGAGGTTGTGGATGCCCCGTCCCTAGAGATGTTCAAGGCCAGATTGGATGGGGCCCTGAGCAGCCTGGTCTAGCATTAAATGAGGAGGTTGGATTTTCATGATCCTTGAGGTCCCTTCCAACCCTGGCCATTCTGTGATTCTGTGATTCTGTGAAACAAAGTGAGCTCATTTTTTCTTAGCAATAGTGCCAATTTCATTAATGTCTCCTTGACTTAGATTAGTGAAGGCTTCTGGAACTAAAATGGTCTTTAAATGTACCTCCTAGCTGATAAATGTGTTTGACTGTGTAAGTGCACTGGCAGAAGAAAAAAAATAGATTTAGAAATATACACTTAAAGCTGAACTTCAAAAAAAAATACAACTCATTTTCACTTTGTAAACTTTCCTTACAGGAGGAAAAAAAAAAAAAAAAAAAGAATATAGGCACAGCACTATGAATGACAATAAGAAATGGTAGATTTCTACTGACTCAACACATTTGGAATCCCATTAGTTATAAATGGGAATTCAGTGTTACCAAGAAATAAACATTTTTTTTTCGTTCTATGTTGCTAAGATGCCTATAGTCACCAAATACAAATTAGTCTGGAGTACATTCATTGCTTCTTCTGGAAGTGTTATAAAATAAAAATCAGTTTTAAATACACTGATTTTTTCCCCTCTTCTCTTCAGGCTGTTGAAGAATGCACAGAATGAAGTTCATTTCAAAATCTGGTATCGGAAACTACTGGCTGCTCTCCAATTCACTGCTGGGAAAACTTTGAACAATGAATTTTCTAAGGAGGAGAAACTTATCAGAATTTTGGAAGACATTGCTGAAAAAGTAAAAGCTGCCAGTGACGTGAAAAGAAAGGTTTGTTAAAAAATATTTCCCCTTCCATCTAAGCTTCTCCAGGTAATTTTACTTTTTCCAAAGTGCCTTTTCTTACCTTGGTGTCCTTTATGTAAATAAACCCAACATTTGAATGAAATTTTGAGTATGTATATTTTTACTGGACCGTTTGGGGCCCATTATTTTCTTACCATTATTGCTCTTGAGGTTTGTGGATCATTTAGCCCACTTAAATTCCTTATTCCATGGTTTCTTAAATTTGGTGGTGGTCAGAAACAGTGAGGTGAGTCGCTACTGAAAGGAACACATTCTACTTCTCTTTCCAAAATGTGTCTCCTGTAGAGGTGCCATGTTCCTTGAAAACTTTGCTGAGAGTTGTCACTAACATGCTGAACATTCTCATTTCTTAACAAAGCCAACCAAAATGTCCAGTACTTCACATCACATTTATAGCAGACAGTAATTAATACTGCAAGTGTAACTGCAGAGATGCATTCTTGGCAGTAGAATGCTTACAGTTATCTCTAGTGGGTGCAGCTTTTATGTTGCATGGGTATGTTTCTAATTCAAATATTAGTTTTCCAAAACATCTTACATTACTCACCTGAAGTGTAAAACAATTTCTTGCCGAGATCTCAGTGAAGCAAGCCAAAAAGACAGATAAAAATATACCTGCCACAGCTAGTTATCAAGAAAGTTACCATGAATTCTTTTTGCCTTGTTAAGGATTCATAGCATTTTTCAGAATACTCTGTGTTGCCACTGAAAGCAGCAAAGCAAACGTGGAAGTAAAAATAAAAAAAAATATTATATTTGCAGAGAGAAAAATCCATGTAAAGGAAAAGAAATAGTAGTGATACATTATAAATGACTGTTGCATATTTCATCTCTTTGAGATTAATCTCCAGGCTGTAGTTACCGTGGTACTGAGGAACTTCCAAATCTTGCAGTTAACACACCAACTGTTAGGTGAGGGAGATCACAGTGTTGAGGCAACAAATTGTAAAGGTATCCAGAAAGGCAAAAAAGACATGAGATGCAGTAGAGGAGGTGTGACTAATCAGCCACTAATGAAGGGTGTCAAAAATGAACCTACATGACAGCATGAACAGGGAGAGAACCTAAATAGTAAAAACATCAATACAGAGTAAAATCACAGGTTTTTTTTTTGTTGTTTGTTTTGTTTTTTTTTTTTTAATAACTGTACCTCATTAACTGTTAAATGTTTACATTGATGCTATTAGTGCTAGAAATTTGACTGTTTGATTCCAATGTAGCAAGGCAGTCAATGACTTAAGAACTGCTATTATATTCTTTCCTGTTGCCATAATGATGTGCTTGTTGCAGGAGGTGTTAAAGATGGAACTCAATAGACTTCAGCAGTTCTTCCAGGAGGTAAAAGTTTGCCGACTTCCCCTGAACCCTGCACTCGTTGTGCAAGGCATAGAGGCAGATGTAAGTTTAGCTCATGCAATGAACTACGTTTTTTGTTTGTTTGTTTGCATTGTAATATGAAGAGAGGAGAGAATGAATGGCTGAACTGGCTGGGGAATAATCCTACTGGTATTAAGGATAAGTTATCTGGTAAACTGTCATCCAGACTAATCCCCTTGAAACTCAGGGCCTTTGTTGAAGGCGGAGGTGAAGGGGACTGCTGGGCTAGGTATTGCCTATCGTCTTACCTTGTGCAGCAGTAGCACATATTTCAAACTCTCAGCAGTTTTCTCTTAGTTCAGCTCCCCTGCTGTGGTGTTGAGCTTGGCAAAGGCACCTGGATTTCATAAAAATGACTCTTGTTTTCCATTCTATCCACGTAGCACTTGATGGCAGTTTTTTCCCATCCAAGACTTTCCTCTGTCACAGATGGGGGCAGCTAAAGATCTAGACCTACTCTATTTTTGCTTAGAGGAGACAAGGCACTGGCTGAGAATTAAATATTAAAATTAAATATTCACAGTAAGTCACCTATGTCTACAATTCATATTAAAAGTGATTTGTAAATAAAGGAAACAGTTAATGCTGTTTAGCGTTGCTTAATTTGACTTTGACCACAATATGAAGACTCAGTTATTTGTTGTTTAGAATGTTTTTATAATCAATATTATGCCAGAAATAAGCTGTTCCAAGTCTACAAAAGGAAAAGGTATCCAGCAGCAAGGAAAAACAAATCTGAGGACCCGTATATATTATTGGTTATAGCTATCTAATTACAGCAATTTGTGCTCTATTTTTGTTCTCTGGCTCATTATCCACAGTGGACCTGATTCTGAGAGGTGTTGATCCCTTCAATTGTCTTTGACCTGTGATTCTCCAAGTAATTGCTATTCAGTCTTGATCTCTCAGAGAACAGAGGTCTTACAGCACCCCGCAGGTTTGGGCCAATTGTGGATGATATAAGTTGGAAAAATTTGAAGCCTGCTGCTTCTCACTACTTTCAGGCTTTTGGAAATAATGACTAATAGGAAGTATTTCACCATACAATCATGCTATTTATACTGCACCAGCTTGGCTGGAGAGATACAAAATGTGTAAATGTAAGTATCTGAAGAGATTTTTTTCACTTTTGTCATATCATTATAGGCTCTTATAATACTATAAATATCTGCAGGTTTTTTCCTTGTCTGTTTGATAATATAATCATGCAAACTAGCATTTTTAAATGCTCATAATACCCTCAAATTTAATTAATTTTGCTATCATCCATCAATTTTACTAGTAGCAAGCACTGCTGGCAGCTCTATCACTAATGCATTGTATGGCAGTAACCTTTCAAGTACTTATTCAGACATTTCAATTGTCAAAATTCCATAGGGGGTCAAGATTTCTTCTTCAATCATAGCTACTGAATGTTGCAGAGAAATGGTGTGGCTAAGACAATATTTGAATTTGTGCTTTGAGATTTTTAAATAAAAAGCATGAGACAGCTCTGACTAGTAGTGGTTTTGTACAAATTAGCCCCCATTACACTCCACCAAGTAAGCACAGCAGTAGCTGCTGTGAGGTGCTCATTATTTCTAGAAACCAGGGCATTAATTTACCATTGTCTTTGGTTGTGTTGTTGGGTTCCCTCCCACCCCCCCTTTTTTAAAGTGATGATAATAATACCAACCTAACTCACACAGGATTTGGTATGCTTGGCTAATTAATGCTTTTTTGAATCCTGTTGAGATCTTCAAGTGGAAGGAGCAATGGAGCATGAGAGGTCATTAAACAAAAACCCTCATGTTTAATTAAGACAAATTCCACATAAAATCAATTGTGGTTTTCAGAATTTTCTGTATTCTTAGTCAGCATGAGGTGACCAGTGAAATTAACAACTTCTTTGCTTCCATAAAGACTGTATCATCTATAATTTTTTTGCAGAAGAAAAAATGGGACTGAAGACATTTCATTGCTTTGCAGATTCCCATTCAATTAATCTTATGTATTTTTGTCTACTAAATCCCAGATGAAGTTTAGCATTGGAAAACTGGGTAAAAGTGAAAAAGAATTAGTATGTAAAATATTATCTGTAAAATATAATCTGATTACTGAGTGGAACAATTGTCAGTGGAAAAAGAGTTTCTCATTTGCCTGATCCAATTAAACAGCCAGTAATATCAATAATTATTTGTTTTTGTTATCTGAGATTTTGAGCGGTATGAAAGATGGTACCTTTTTTTGGTATTATTGTACTAACCTTTTGTTTTATGTATGTGTTACTGCTGTCGTCTTGCTTTCTTTTTCCCTGAAGTCATGTTCATATTTTACATCCAATGCTTTTCCATTAAAAATCTCCTTCATCAGTGCAAATGCTCCAAGTGGAAATATCAATATTATTTTTAAGGTAAGTTACTCCTATGATATTCACTTCTTTTTGTATGCAAAAGGCTGATTTTAGCTTCACCTGATTTATGTTTTAAATGTAGAGCCAGAAAATGTTTGATTTGGCTCTGTTCTTCACTTTTCACAGTTATTTTTGTTACTAGAACTTTCATTGGAATATGCAGAGAAAATACTCTGAAGTACTCAACTTTTTGATTGAGAATCAAATTATTTCTTGCAACCCTTTTTCCTTAGTGGAGAAAACCAGGCTCAAATATAAAACTTATTTTCTAAAACTGGTTTGTTAACCACACAAAGTCAGAGGGCATGTCCTAAGAAGAGATTGTTCAGTATGACTGACTCCTGTAACCACGTCCATATGTCTCTCACAAATCAAAATGCTACAGTGTTAAAGACTATTTGCTGGAGAAAGTTTAATTTTAACCATACCAGCCAGTGTGGGGGAATGGCTGAGGAAGGAGAGGCAGAGGGGACTGCAGAAAGGCAGAGGGGACTGCAGATGTATCAGTAGAGTTAGTTGGAGGAACTGACTAGTATTCTAGTTGATTTTCCAGTTGTCACCTTCAAAGCTTTGTAGCTGGGACAGTGCTATGTCCATCAGAAAAAGACAATACTTGTAATCTAGAACTGTTTCTCTTTCAAAAGTGTATGTCTTCCATAACAATAGATGCTGGTTTTAAAAGAACACTAAAGGTCATAAAATGACTGATGCATACAAAGCGGTTGATGTTGCCAAAGAAAAATTATTCCTTGATTTCTGGCAATGTCATGTTCCAGTCCTAAAGCATAACAATTTATATAAATAGATCATAGAATCATAGAATCACAAGGTTGGAAAGGACCTGCAAGATCATTTAGTCCAGCCGTCCTCCCATCACCATTGCTACCACAAGCACTAACCCATATCTCGTAGCTCCTCATCCAGACACCTCTTGAACACTGCCAGGGACGGCGACTCCACCACCTCCCTGGGCAGGGCGTTCCAGTGCCTGACCACTCTCAGAGAGAAAAAGTTTTTCCTTATGTCTAATCTAAACCTCTTCTGGTACAACTTGTGACCATTTCCTAGGGTCCTGTTTGTTGCCTGGAAGAAGAGGCCAAACCTCACCTCATCACAACCTCCCTTCAGGAAGTTGTAGAGTGCAATGAGGTCTCCCCTGTGCCTTCTCTTCTCCAGACTAAACAATCCCAACTGCCTCAGCTGCTCCTCATAAGACTTGTGCTCCAGACCCCTCACCAGTTTTATTGCCCTTCTCTGGGTTTGCTCCAAGGCCTCAATGTCTGTCTTGTAGTGAGGGGCCCAAAACTGAACACAATACTTGTGGTGCAGCATCACTAGTGCTGAGTATAGGGAGATGATTACCTCCCTCCTCCTGCTGGCCACACTATTTCTAATTCAGGCCAGGATGGCATTGGCCCCCTTGGCCACCTGGGCACACTCTCGGCTGATGATCAGCCGAGCATCAACCAACACTCCCAGGTCCCTTTCCTCTTCACAGTCATCCAGCCACTCATCCCCAAGCCTATAGAGCTGCATGGGGTTATTGCGGCCAAAGTGCAGGATCCAGCACTTGGCCTTGTTGAACCTCATCCCATTCATCTCAGCTCCGGTGACCCAGCTTATCTAGATAACTCTGAAGGGCCTCCCAACCCTCAGGCAGATTGACACCACCTCCAAACTTGGTATCATCTGCAAACTTACTGAATGTACACTCAATTCGCTCATGTAGGTCATCGATAAACATATCAAACAAGATGGGCTCCAGTACAGACCCCTGGGGGACACCACTTGTAACGGGTCATCAGCTGGACTTAACTCCATTAACCTCTATCCATTGGGCACGGCCCTCTAGCCAGTTTCTTATCCAAAGGAGAGTATAATTGTCCAGGCCACAGGCAGCCAGTTTCCCCAGGAGAATATTGTGTGTCAAAGGCTTTGCTGAAGTTTAGGTAGACTACAACAACAGTTTTTCCCTCACTTACCAGTCTGGTCACCCAGTCATAGAAGGAGATGAGGTTGGTCAAGCACAACCTGCCTTTCATCAGCCCGTGTTGGCTGGGCCTGATAAATAAATAATACAAAGTGTAATTCTCAGGAACAGAAATATGCTCTCCAGGCATTCTAGAGAAGGCTAGCAATGTTTTGTTTTCTGAATATTTAGAAAGCTTCTTCTTAGGGTATTTCACTTGCAAATCTATGTGAGATATAAAACTTACTAATTTCTTGTGCAAATGCTTTGCCATAAGGCATTTAAACATTTGAGCTACTTCCACCTACACAGAATTTCCCCTGCCTGGTAATGTTCAAGAACCACTAATTTTCTAGCTGCTGTATGAGTATTATAATAGACATAACTTTTTCCTGTCAGCAACTCCTTGTATAAAGGTATTGTTTATTTTTACTGTCATTCAAGTGTTCATTCATGATGTACAATGCATACATGAAATAATAAGCACTGATATTGTACTTAAGTAAGTGGAAAGAATGTTTCTCAAGCCTAGGTACTGTAAAGAATTAATTGGAGTCTAGATTACCTTGAAGTGAAGAAAAGATAGACTTGGATTTTTTATTTTAGAAAATAAAGTTGTCTCCTTGAGTACTCATTTAATTAATGTAAATGTCTGTAGATTGGAATGCATTTGTAAAAAAAAACAAAACAAAAGAGCAAAACATTTAACAATATCAGCAAAAGTCACATGTATTGTAGTTGGGGTTGGGGTAGGGAGTAGATACAAATAAAAGCAGGCTTTTATTTTCACGGGCTATTTATCCAGCTATCCAGCAATGGTTGAAGATAATCTCTTCATTACCTCTGTGGCTACAATTACAACCCCATTTCACTAAGATTGTTGTTTAACAGACTCCATGGGGAGAGCAGGCACCACTGTTTGAAACTGAATATGAATTATGTCATGGATAAAATGTAAATTGATTATAAATTTCCCCTCAGCCTGCTGCAAACTGCAAGTTGTGAAGCTTAACATTAGGTCAAATGCTGTCATTTTTGAAAAGGGATCTAGCATTAGGTAGACTTTAAAATGTAGCTAAATTAGGATCCTACCTCCGGATTAAATTTTCGAACTATAATAACTGCATAGGAATAATAAGCAGAAAGGCTGTTAATCAGAGAGCATTTGCTACCATTTCTATGGCTGCCTACTTGTGCCATCTATTCTGTTCTATTTCTGACACTGAAAGTTAACTAGCAAATTTGAAGAAAAACAAGAGGGTGTTACTGTAAAATAAATGTAGCAATTTTAGCATAGGAAAGAGTCCAAATTAATTATGAAACTGTGTGGAAGTGAAGGAGAAACTTGGATTTCTTGTGCTATTTTAACAGATAGGTGATGATCTACGTCAGGATATGCTGGTTCTGCAAATTATTCGAGTGATTGACAACATATGGCTCCAAGAAGGTCTGGATATGCAAATGATAATTTATAGATGTTTATCTACAGGAAAAGGCCAAGGTCAGTTTCAGTTTACAAAGATTACTCCTATCACATTATTCATATCTCATGTAAACAATGGTACAGAAGTATCTCATCTCAACTTTTATTTTCATGAGTGTCCTAGTGTCCTGTTTATCTTTCCTTGAAAAAAAAAAAAAAAAAAAAAGTTCAAAACTTCATTTATTCAAGCTCTAAATCATATGCCTGTATAATCCTGAATGTTCATTGCTTTCCAGAAGTACAACCAAATTCATTTAACTTTATAGCAACCTAGGCTAGAAGTTTGCAAAAGCTTCAATACCATCAGCTTTCACCATATTCTTAAAAGTAACTTCAAATATCAAAAAGAGGGCCTTGGAGAAAATTTGCTATAGCTACTAAAGTTTTAATCCAGTGTGATCCCACAAAGATGCTTAAATGAACGTAGAAGCTTGTGGCTACAGAAGGTACCTGTAGACAAGTGATGACAGCTTTCCTATGTTGAATTTGATATATAACTCTTGTGAATTATGCTGCTTAGGGCAGGCCTGACTCATCTGAAAGCCTTATTTCTCTCTTTTATGGTTGTTATAGTAGAGCTGTAGCAGGGATGCCAATTGCCTGCTACAAAAAATTACTGACAGCAAAAAGCTTACTATTTTTCACTGACTCTCTAAATATTTTACTGAAAATATTCCTTTCACAACAGAAGACTGATGTATTATGATTATTTTCTGTAGAAAATCTAACAAAATTAATAAATAAATAAATAATAATAAAAAGATACTCATTTGTTCTGTGAGCCACAAAGAGAAAATGAGAGATGATGAAAGATCTGAAGGGACTATGATAAAGTATAGATAACTTCACACACATGGCAGGTGGTTAAGGTGAACTGAAAAAGACTACTGCCTTCTTTGCAGAGATTGGATTCAAAGTCTGAAGACTTCCACTTGAAAGGCAAATAACATAAAGAATATTACTTCTGAACATAGTGTTATAGTCTCTCGTACACACTAACACTTAATTTGCTTTTTGCCAAGAAAGATGTAGATAACATCTTGAAATAATATTCTTGTCTGACGTTCTCTTCCTTTCAGTACCATTGTAGCAGAAAACCTCTCAACATCTCAGATTTTCCCCACAGTATCTTTCCTTAAGAATAATAGAAATGTTAATATAACTGATTTACAGTTGATAATCAAGGATAAAAGGACCAAGTGACATGCCTGTGGTGAGAGAGAACACGTACAAAACTACACTTGTTTACTCAGATCCTTCAAGTCCTGGGCTAACGTCTGGCTTTGTGGACCAGCTTTTCCACTCAAGGGGGATAGGAGATGATCACTATGTAGTCATGGGAACACAGGAATCACTTAAAACTCAAGCAAACACACATAAATATAAAGCAGATAAAGCACTCTGAGGATACGACTTTCCAGGTATGGCATTGCAGAGAAGCCTGTCACCAACTGAATTCATTAAAAGTCCTTCCTGTAATGCAGAGTTGCAGAGTGAGGTGCCAGGGGACCACATACAGGATCAGTGGCAGAAGGCTGGCGAGCCAGCTCTCAGTTCCAAAGAAGAAATTAAGTACAAGCAGTAGGGACATAAGATTCGAGTGAAGCATTGCAAAATGTTTGGCTTCTTTTGCATATTGAAGTCACCTTGGATCAGAGTAGTCTCTGCACTATCAGGTAGTATACCGTCTCCAGCTGTGATCAGTATCATATACTGAAAAAAATGTCTGTAGTATTCTTGAAATAAATGCATATGAAAGAACTTTCTATTCCATAGTAAATGTCTGATTCAAAAAAATTTTTAACAGATTTTTGTTTGCACACGCATTATACCCACTTTGAATCTTGTTGGCCTTGTTGGTACCTTGAAACAGTTATGCATGCACAATTGTTACTGGTGATTTTATTTCTTCATGAAACTGCCATTTTTTACTACCTGTCTTTTGTTTTATTGTCTTAAGACAAAGAAAAAATTAAATCTTTTTCTATCTTCTTGATTGAATTCATTGTTTTGTAAGTTTCTAAGCATGTATTTTTCATGCATGGAATGATCCAAAAATATGCAAATGCATTGGCCGTCTTCACATTTTTTTAAAGTTGTGGGCTTATCTCTCATGTGTCCTCTTTTGTATCTGACTAGGACTTGTACAGATGGTGCCAGATGCTACCACACTAGCCAAGATCCACAGGGAATCTGGACTGATAGGACCATTGAAAGAAAACACAATTAAAAAATGGTTCCGTCATCACCATCATCTGGAATCCAGTTACCAAGAGGTAACATAATAATGAACCTTATTATATATTTTATCCTATGTCATGCAAAACAAGAAAGCGTAATGACAGTATGCAGCAATAAACAGATGACTCACACTCGAGGCAAACAAGTAACAGGCATAGAAGCCAGGGAATTGATTTAAATTACCATTCTCTTTCCAAAGAGATACTGCTCTGGGTCAGCTGCTTTGTAATGCTTTGCCTATAAAAACACATCATAGAGATGTTTTGAAATAGAAATAGTGAAGTGAAGAGAATCTGAAGTATTAAATTTTGAGCTCCAAAATATTTTTTTAGGTCCAGCTCTTGAAATAATTGATTTTATATAAACAGTGCAAAATCTTAATGGGTTTTCTGTATTTGAAACTAGCCACAGCAATACCAAGTTTTGTAAAGCTGTGTTATAGAAACTGCCTAGTCATATGATACATAAGATCAAGCTTCTCATTTCACATTGTGGGATCCCATGTAATACATCTGTTTACATGAAACGAAACATTATGAATGTACCAAGAAAACCAAAGTTTTATTTATAGAAGCAGAGATTTCCTCTTGAAAGGAATTTCTATTCATTCTTTGATGGTTGAGCATATTCTAAGGTCCATTAAAAATTTTTTACTGCTTGTGTTGCTAGGACAAGTTTTGATTCCTTCTTCATGCCAGCAGTAGATTTATAGCCAACATTTTAAATGAATTTTAAAGGGAAGACTTGAGCGTTATCATTTTGTAAATGAACTGCTTTTTTGAAAGTTCATTAGTAGGCAGATATATAGCAGAAATGTGTTTGATAATCTTTAGTGTTTTATAGTTATTCAATAGGTTTTTGTTCATCCATATTTTCAATAAGAACATTCGAATTCCTAGTATATGATGTAGATTCAGTTAAACAGGATCAATCCATTCAGAAATAAAAACAAAAAATTGTGTTTACAGTATTATGGTAGATGTGCAGCCAACATTTTGATTGAAAAGTTAGTTAGCTATTAGTTACTGACTGAAAACCTGTTTTCTTACTGCTGCTACTCTTTGTAAAAAAAAAGTACCATTAACGTGAAATTTTATAAAACCAATTTCTACCCATTTTCTTTTGATTTTTTTAAACATATAAAATGCAGTCCACTCTGATTGCGTAGGGCATGCACAAAATTGCTGCTATATATTCACCTTGCACTTGCTGGTGAATTAACCTTTCTCTTTTACTTAGTAATTTTTTACTCATAAAATATTGTATTTAGGACACTCAAAAAGCTTATGCAGAATAAGCTTTAATATCCTCATTTTATGGTTGAGTGAACAGAATCACAGGAAGCTTAGGTGTTTTATCCAAGGTCATCTAAGTGAGTAAATAATACAGTTAGACATAAAATTCACCAGTCTTGTGCTGTGGCCTAAGTCTTCCCCACTGTTGTCATCCAGCATATCAGCCATTGCCGATGTCACCCTCAATCTACATGGAAATCCTGAATACCTGAATAATGATTTACCTTGCTTCATGTAGGTTTTGTCCAAAAACATGATGATCACGAGTAAGGATTTTGGGGGTTTCTATGTAAATGAAACTCGTTGTGATTGATACCCATGAAAGATTAAGACTTTTGAATAAGACTTTTGATTTACAGTTCTTAAACTATTATTGATAAGATTAAAAAAAATAATAATAAATAAAAAGATGAGAACTATTCCTTTTGCTTTGGGGTAAAAAACTGATCATGATTTAAATCAGAAATAACTCTCCCCACAGAGAGGATGCTGAATGCGTATGTTGTGAAAGTGATTGGGTAGATTCTGCTAATAGGAGAAGTCTGCAGTTGTTAAATGCTTCTCACAGAACTTAGTAAAAAACAGAACCCATCTAAGGGTGTCCGGTAAGCAGATCAGCAGCTTGCACTTTTTCCTATGTCAGTTGTAGACACTTTTTTTGCAAAAAGTGATGCCACAATGTAGTACTGTAAAGATTGATGGGATGGATCTGAATGAGTAGAATAACTGGGAAAGTACATATCTCCACTATGTAAAAATGCTCATCAGTGAAGTAGGTTATATCAAACAGGAAAGCTAGACTGATTCGCAGTTTAATCGTTCTTTTGGTTTTCTCTACATGACACTTGGTTTGATCTCATAGTCTATTTAGATTTGCAGATGCTATGCACAGAAAATGATTTAGCCTTTGTTATTTCAGTTCATTTCTGTAAAATGGAGATAGTATGAGACTTGATTCATTGTAATTTAATGCAGTTGAAATGTGGAGAGAAAAGACCTATGTAGGTACAGAACAATTGTGTAAAATAACCCACTTCTTTACAGCACAATTTGTAAAATTAATAGATTTCCATCTTACTTCTAAACGATTTCTTTTACAATAGAGATGGAGACTATTGCACAGAAAATAAGCTTTCTGACATCTATCTTGTTTTTCTTAGGTACCTTTCAGCTTGTAAGTTTTCCATAGAATTCCAAGAATCTATAAACCACAAGTTGAAAACTTCATGCATAAATTTGTTGTTGCATTGTAACTTTGAAATTTCTGTATTAATTGTTCTTTAACCAATCCTAAAAACACTCATGTTAAAATTTTAGCAACATTTGTAGAACCACATTTACTTGCTTTTAGCATTGAAAAAAAAAAAAAAGAAGAAAAAAAAGAAAAAGAAAAAAAATACGTCTCTATATTTCTAATAAGTGCTTTTGTTTAATTAACTAGGCAATAAGGAATTTCTTTCATTCCTGTGCTGGCTGGTGTGTTGTCACCTTCATTCTAGGAGTTTGTGATCGACACAATGACAACATAATGTTGACGAATGCTGGACACATGTTTCACATTGATTTTGGAAGATTTTTAGGTCATGCACAGACATTTGGAAGTATAAGAAGGTTGGTATATATAGTAATACATACAATAAATAGACTTTAAAAAGATGTTCTTAACACCCATTAAAAAAAGTACAAATAAGATCATGCTTTTTTTCTTTCAATTTTTCGCAAAACATCAAGAAGATACAGGAATGACTAGAAAGGTAGTTAAAATGAGATGCTGGAGATCCCCTTTCAGTCTTAAACACAAACAAACTAGCAAAAAAAACCTTTTCTGGTCAGAAATTTGAATTAGATTAACTTGGGTAGTGAACAGAATAGTAGACTGGCTTATGTCAAACAGATTCTGCTTTCCATTTTTTTCTCTAACAGTGTTTCTATAATGAATGTCAAACCATAGGTGTGTCTAATTGACAACTCCTTTTCCATACTGAGAGAATAACCCAAATTTTCCAATTAGACATGAAAAGTGACTGCATTAAGCCTCTGTGGGTGTAACTGCAATCTTTTCATCGTCTTTCAAAGATAATGAAGGTCAGGTTCTATTTTGCGGTTATCTTGTTTTACTTAGATAAGACTGCAACTTTTCTGTTTCTATCTATCTCTGCTACCTATATGGTGATAAGTATAAATAAAATAGTGTGATCATGTTTTCTAGTTCCTGTTGTGGACATGCTATAGGAGGATTAATAAAATAATAAATAATATTAATAAAAATAGGTGGGATCATTCTCGTGTGTACAGCACATGAAGAAACTGTTAAGTAGGGAATGGATGAATGATACTTAATAATGACAAGGTAAGTGGGGAGAATGACTTTTTTCCATGTTTCCTAATAGTTCCCAGAACTAATGCTAGAATTAAGAGTTTGAGTTAATCATTCCTTTCTTTTCTTTTGTTTTCTTTCTTTCTTTTTTTTTTTTTTTTTTTAAGCTTGCCTTTGACTATTTTACACTATCTCCGTGTATGAGACAGAAATTACTGTGGGAATATTGATATGAGGGAAGCTGATGAGGCTAATAAGTACTCCCTGAGCTAGACAGTCAAAAGATTTAGCTGCAGTGTTCAGAATTATCATCAGTCATTCAAGATATGTTCTTTTAATCCTACTTACTTGGTAGGGAAATAATAAAGCAGAACAGAGCCATAAAAAAGATACTCAGGCACACTCAGTTAAATGTTGCATCTTTCACTTCAGCAAACCTTCTTTTAGAGCCCAGAAGAATTTTTCTTGAGTAGTGTTCTCCCATGAGTAAATTATTTAGTGGGAGTGAAAGGTAGGACCAACAAAATATAAGGAGATACACAGCAATCAAATTTAAGCAGAAATTATATAATAGAAATAATAAAAGTAGATTTTGATTTTATTGTTTTACAATTCAGTCTTACTACACTGTGTAAATAAGACTATAAAAATGACTTATATTGTAGTAACATCCATAAACAGTAGCCATTTCTTTCCTCTTTCTCCATACAGTATATTGCTTTTATAACATAAAATAAAATGATAATTGACATTTTAGGACCTCTACTTAATTCCCACATGGTTCCTCAGCAAAAAAAAGACTCATACTTTCTGTAGGTTGTGAACATCATGGGTCTTCCCTGAACCTGCATGCAGCTGAGCAGGTATGAGATTAATGACTATGGTTCTCATGAGCTGAATGCATCTTCAATAAATGTAACATATTATTTGTAACACAGAAACATAGGCATATGACATTTCTACTTCCCATAAAGTTCAGGCTCACTCAATTTAAAATGCTCAGTGCTATTTGTATCCATCCATTCCCACAAGGCAAATCCTGAGGTAATTTTAGTCTCTACTTTTAACACTTCTTTATATTAAATTTTTATTTGAGTTCTTATTAGATTTTTATTTGAATTCTTTTCACTATCAAATGATTTCATGCTCCTAAAATAATATTGATAAAACAGCAACAAAATAATTTCAGATTTTGGAACTATTTGTGCTGACCCTCGGATGTTTTGGTTTTTTATTGTACAGTAGATGCTATATATACATACTTGTGAAGTTCTGTCAGTAGCTTTAAAGAATGAAGTGTCTAATGCAAATCTCTAAACAAATAACAACAACAACAACAAAAAAGCTATGCAAATGAATAAATTCATATAGCTTATTATCTGAATTATCTTTATCTTTATCTTTCTAAAAAAATGGACACTCCTTTCAAAATTTAGGAAGATATCTTTCTTGAAACAGCTATTCAATCTGCTTTCAGAGAGTTCTTTTTGACAGTAACAAAATCTTATTTCTCATAAACTTTCCTGAGAATAGGTCTTCTCCAGCATTCTGAATATGGAGCACTAACTCTGATGTAAATTAAGATATACACAGTAGCTTTGAGAATCCCACGCTGTCATGCATGGGCCGTGGTTCTTTCTATGAAATCCAGTGTGAGTCTACAGAGTATCCTTTGAAGATTATATAATTCATGCAGTCATGCTTATTTTTGCATTCATGATTGCATAACACCCCTGCAAGGGCTTAGTGAATTTTTCAGTTTCCTCCCCTCATTATTAAAAGGTGCCCAATAAACCTGCACAGTTTTGAGTTCAAGGCAGAAGACAGTGGTTCAGCACTTACTCTGTCCAGAGGGGACTAATCAGGAATATTCTGTCTTTTCTAGTTCCCTATACCTTCACACAGGCAAATATCTTAAATAGTAATAATAACCTATCTTTATATATCTAATGTTTTGGAAGAGTGTTGGAGGGAGACATATCTAAAAAGCATCATGAGAGAGCTCGGCAGAGATGTTATTCCCGAATTCCCACCAGGAAACTTTCCTTTTGAAAATGAGACTACTTCTTTTTTTTTTAATCATACTAAACAACACATTTTGTCAGTGCTAATAAAATTCCACTTCTTTCATTTTCTAATCCAGCCACTGCATTTGACCCTATATTACCCTAAAGTACTTAATTGTTCAGATACACTGCAAACTGCATGAAGAAACTTCTATCATTTAATTTAACTGTCCTATTCTTTCACTATTCCATGACTATTCCGTGGCAATCACCTTCTAAGATCCACTCTGAGTGAAACAGGTATACTATTATTCAGGTAATCAAATGGGAGTAAGGCAGTCATCAAATGGCATGGAAAAAGATGTCAGGCTCATGGCTGTATTTGCTGTACTTTCTTTGATTTTTGTTTCTTCTTTTCAGTGCTGACCAGTTCTTTTTAAACATTTTTTAATTGGTGAATTAGGCAGTAAGATATTTAAATCCTGTACTAACTGAACGAGTCCAATCTTTACCAGTCTCATCCTTTCCCCTGCAAGGGACACCAGTCACTTGCAGAACTACTATATTTTTTTAGTCAGTGATATGAAGTTTGAAAGCTGATGGCAAGACAGTAGTACAGTTCATGGCATGCTATATATTCACATTGTGTCTTTTATCTATTATTTTTTTTTAAATAACTAATCACAGATTTTTGTTTTCCCTGATCTGAATCACAGAGACACTCATCTTTTTGCCAAACTAATCCTGCATGTTGGCGGGGTTTTCCCAGAAGTTACATCTGCTAAGTTGGTTTTCTTCTGCAAAGTTAATTACTGGAGGCAGTCTAACTATTCCACTGGGTTTTTTGAAGGAAGTTTCAAAAATATGGGAAAACGATGTTTCCCACACTTTCTTCTTACATCAGTAAATTTTCTATACTGAAAAGCACTTAAGAAAGTCTGAGCATATAGAAAATTATTTCTTCTTATTTAATAAGTAACACATTTCATTTTAATTGTTAATAAAATTGATTTTAGTTTTCCTGGAAGAGTTTATTTGAAAAAATGTATTTTTTTTTAGTCATTTCTTTCTAAAATGTCAAAGTTGGAATCCATTCAGAGAAAAAAAAAAAAAAGCTCTATCTACATGATTACTTTTCCTACTGTTAGGAAAATAATGGAAGAAGGAAGATAAGCATTTGAAATGAAATTTGACATTTGAAATGATTTTTTTTTGGGGGGGGGAAGTAGAGGGAGGAGGGTACTCCTTAAAGGAAAAGTCTAGAATGTGAAAGTTGAAAAATAAATTGATATATAAACAAACTGTTTCTTTGGGCTGAGAATCATTATAAATGTTTCAGTGTGCCTGTTTAATAGTTTATTTTCTGCAGGTTAAATTTATTATTCCAGTATCATCAATCTGGAGTTAGTAGTTTATGTGAAGTATAAAAGCCAGTATCCATTTTCAGCACTTCCTCTATGTTACCCTTCAAAAATCTCTGACTGAAATCCTGGAAAGATTTAATTTCATAACTTAAAGCATTAGTATCCCCAGTGGTCTTAATAAGATTATACAGGTGTTTAAAGTTAGTCATACACATCAGTCTTTGCATAAAGACCAAAAGGTGAAATATGCATAAAAGACATAAAGGTTAAACGGTATCACCTGAAAGGTGAAAAGGCCTAAAGAGGCTTGAATTTATGAGGCAAGAAGTACATCACTTCTGAAGTTAGGCACCTCTAATTGCCATAAGTTAAACACCAACAGCACAAATCAAGACCAAGCAGTACAATTTGCAGTCCTGAATTTCGGCTGCATTTATGTTCTCTTTGTCTACTTTGAACAGTGGCATTTATTGTTACTGTTTTGCTGCTTTCTGTAATTATCAATCCTGAATAGTAGTTTGTGCTTTTCTAGTGGGTGTTTATTAATAGCCTCTTGTGGATTCAGTTAAACCTTTATGAGTAAATTATATTCTGTCCACTTGGTATTCTTGATTTAATTCGTTATCTTTTTCAAAGTAGCAAGACTTTGAAAAGACATTTAGGAGGGAATGTTTTGTTTTTTTATCCCATACAATCTCTGTACTTATTTGACCCTGTCCAGTTCTGTTCATCCGAGTGCATTCTTCTTCTGCTCTATTGAGTCCCCTGGAACCCAGTTCCCATCTGTCATGACTCCCAATGTTATGACTCCCAGTGTCCGTCCCATCTTTTCATTATGCTGAGTCACAGCATTAGCTCCTTTCCAATTTTTAGGAATAGCTGTTTTCCTGAAGGAGTTATCATGTCTTCTTGGCAACAGTTATTTGGTCTGGATAAACTATTTGATGCCGTCAGAGGCACCAGTGGAATTCCTTCCACTTCTCAAGATTTATCACACAAATCATTTCAGTGACTCTCTATCACCTTCCTATTTAGAGATTTCATTCTCCTCTCTCTCCTTCTCTTTTTTTCTCATCTACTCCATGAATTTCTTTAAATCATGACTCTACAAACAGGAATTTTAAGAATAAAACAGAAATAAAAGAGAAAAAGGTAGGATGTTCACTTTTATTATATGATTTTATTTGTTGTTCTTTCCAAAGTATAACTCTTTACAGAGATATTTCCTCTTTCCTCCTCCCTCAGAAACATTTTATTTTAGCATCTGTTTCTCCAAAAGCATTCTACATACCTATTTATATTCAGGGAAAGCTGCTCTCACACAGTCTGAGTATATCAAGCACTTTTAAATTAATCTCTGTAGCTTGGTTGTGATATCTATTTCCTCTTGTTCTGCATATTACCTCTTTGTCCTTCATCCTTAAGTGGAAAGCATACTGACATATTTAATTCATGTAGGATTTCATCCCCTGCTCTAAGAAATTTTAGCTTCTTCATCACTGATTTATTCTTCTGTTTTTGGAATACAAAACTCCATCAGACATCTACTACTATCTTTTCCAAATAGTCATCTCATACAGAAAAGACCTGTTAGTTGATTAATTAGTCAGTGTGAGATATAAACCCTGTTGTTTTAGGGTATCTTTCAGGTCTTGAGATTTAAAATCCTTCCCCCCCCTTTCCTCCCCCCCCCTTTTTTTTTTTTTTTTTCATTGCTGAGAGGCAATCAGAACACAAAAAGAAGTTGGTCAGCAATTTCCATTAACCAGAGGAATTGTTACAATCTCCTTGTGAATTTACTCTCAACTATTCTATCCATATGTTTAGTAATAAATTCCTAACAAATCTGGAAAATGTGATAGTCATAGAAAATGACATGAGGCATCAGGAAAGCTGTACTAAACACTTTCCAATACTGGTACTGAATGTAAAGTGTATAAAGGACTTAAACACACCTTAAAATTGTTATGCAGTCTGGTTGCTATTGACTCGGAGTAGAAGCTGTTTCGTATGTGTCTCTCAAGATAAGGACACAGACTTGAAGTCCCAGAGTTTCCCTGGACACAGTAGTCCTGGACACAGTAGTGCTTTTAAATTAGTCTATAAGAGATGCAGGGTTGCAGCCAGGACGTGTATGTTCTTTGAGTACATCTTATAGGGAGAATCTATTTTGAGATTCTTCCAAAGTATCTGACTTAACAAAGTGGTTGAAATTCTGATGTGCATGAATAAATTCTGTGGTCAAATTTCAGAATAACTAGTGATCACAGTAGAGACTGGGAAAATGCAGCCAGTGTGAAAACCAGCAACAGATGACCAAAACTAGTTTCTGCTTTCCCATCATGAGTCTACTGCCAGTTTTCTTGTTACAAGGTAAGGTTCCAAATGAGTCCCTAATGGCAATACACACTGCAAATGTTAGGTCTACATTGAGAACTGTGACCATGTCTAACCTTAGCTGTACATATTTGTCATACCTATACTGTCACTTTGCATAGTAATCCTATGAGAACAGATGTACTCAAATTTCCATTTCAATAACTTCACTTGACCCACTGTGAAAGACATTAAGTGAAATTCTTTGCACTTTGGACAAACAAAGGGGCACAGATAGTTACTATTTCTCAGTTTAAATGGGGAAACTGGATGTTAACAGTGATAAATCAGAGCCCTTAGCTTAAGCAAGGATTACAGCTTGTTTTCCACTGCAACAGTTAAGCATGATTAAATCTCCATGTAACCAATTCAATTACTTACAGACACAGATAAATCTTCCAGAATAGGCCAGTTCAGTGTGTGAAATCTTACATTTACTACTGATCAAAATAGTAGGTATGTCTAATAAGTGATTTTACTGGGAAGCTCACATTTAGATTCTAATAATCAAAAATAAAAATAATAGCAAAGATGATATTAAGAAGAAGAAATGTAATGAATAAATAAGGTCATAGTGGTTTAAGAACTGTCCTCAATTGACTAAGAATTGTACATCAATGTTTCTGCCTCTAAAAATAGATAATCATATAAAAATGAGATGAGTGAAACTCTCAGAAGGGAGGTTTCAAATTTGCAGGTAGAACTTTTAATCTAGCAGATATCTAGAAAAGTAGTAGAAATAGCAGAAAATAGAGTTAAAACTTTCTTGTCAGTTATAGATTTTTAGTCATTTGGTTGAAGAATATAGGTCAAAAATCACAAAATCAGAATGGCCCGGGTTGGAAGGGACCTCAAGAATCATGAATCTGCAACCCCCCTGGGCCGGGCCACCAACCTCCCCATTTAATACTAGACCAGGCTGCCCAGGGCCCCATCCAACCTGGCCTTGAATACCTCCAGGGACAGGGCATCCACAGCCTCACCACTCTCTTGGTAAAGAACTTCCCCCTGACGTCCAACCTAAATCTTCCCTCCTTCAACTTAAAACCATTTCCCCTTGTTCTGCACTTATCTACCCTTTCAAAGAGTTGATTCCCTTTCTGTTTGTAGGCTCCCTTTAGGTACCAAAAGGCTGCAGTGAGGTCACCCTGCAGCCTTCTTTTCTCCAGGCTGAACAAGCCCCCCAGCCTGTCTTCTGTAGGGAGTTGTTCCAGCCCCCTGATCATTTTTGTGACCCTCCTCTGGATCCTCTCCAACAGCCCCCTGTCTTTCTTGTACTGGGGGCTCCAGTCCTGGATGCAGTACTCCAGATGAGGCCTCGCAAGAGCAGAGTAGAGAGGGAAAATCACCTCCCTGTCCCTGCTGGCCACCCCTTTTCTGATGGAACCAAGCCCAGGAACTAAGAATGCTCAGACACTGAATTCAGTCCTATTTACCTACAGTCTTATCCAGTTGAATTCTGAAAACCTCCCAGGACAATCTCTCTGGGCAACCTGTTTCAGTATTTAATTATCCTCATAGTGAGGAGTTCTTTTTTTCCATTATTGTCAGTCAGAACCTCAGCTGTTTCAATTTAAGACCTTTGTCTCTTATTCTTGCCTGACTCCATTATTTTCATAGCCTCCTACAGACATTAAAATATTGCTATTTGGTCTCCTGAAAGCCTTCTCTTTCCCTAGGTAAACAAGCTTACTTCCCTCAGCCTGTTCATTATTTTGCTACTGACTGTAGCTGTTTTTCTTCTTTCCCTTCATGTTCACTGCCAGTTTTAATTCTAGTTGAGCTTTGGTTTTCCTAACACCATTTCTGCATACCCAGGTAGAGTTTCTGTATTTCTGTCCTTGCTTACACCTCCTATATAAGTTTTTTTGCCTTGAAGCTTAGTCATGAGCTCCCCGTTGAGCCAAGTGAGTCTCTGTCTGTGTGTTACTGGAAATAAAATCTATCAAAAACAAAATTCAGGGTAAATCTCTCAGGAAAAATACATTCTGTTCTATTGATTTGTGGTGAGTTTTGTTTTTGCTTTCTTTCTTTTTTTTTTTTTTGTGGTGGTTATGTGTTGAGGTTTTTTTTTAAGGGCACAGGGTATAGAACTGTTTAAAACATGCTAATTCACTTATCTCTTCTATTCCATTCTAAAGCACTGTAATTTCTTTGGCAATTAAAATTTAGACTGTCATTTTGTTTAGACGTGGATGTTATGAGTCAGTTTTTGATGATCTGAGAAATAGTCTCAGCAAGAGCTTTTTTTTTTACTCTTTTCAGGAGAAGAAACCTATCTGTGGAACAGTTTGCAATATTTCTTCAGTAAAATAAATGGAAACTAGAAAAGTTTTCTAAACAAATCTGAATATAGATTTGCAAAACAAGCCAGTGATACTGTAAGTGGCAGCAACCATAACTGAACTTGATGAGAAAACTGCTGTCATGCTCCACAATTGAAGTATTTATGTTTTATTAAAAGTGCAAAACTGCTTTAACAACCCTTCATGGAAACTATCTGAATGCGTTTCATATTCAAGATGAAAGGCTACACCGAGTAACATACCATACTACACCACATACACTAAGCAAGATACTTATCTACTGCATCCAGGCCTGGAGCCCCCACCACAAGAAAGACACAGAGCTCTTGGAATGAGTCCAGAGGAGAGCCACTAAGATGATCAGGGGGCTGGAGCACCTCTCCTCTGAAGAAATGTTGAGGGAACTGGGCTTGTTTAGCTTAGAGAAGAAAAGGGTCTGGGGAGACCTCATTGTGGCCTTCCAATTACTTGAAGGGTGCATATGAACAGGAGGGGGAACAGCTATTTACGAGGGTGGATAGTGATAGAATAAGGGGGAATGGTTTTAAACTGAGACAGGGGAGGTTTAGGTTAGATATTAGGAGGAAGTTCTTCACTCAGAGGGTGGTGACACGCTGAAACAGGTTGCCCAAAGAGGCTGTGGATGCCCCATCCCTGGAGGCATTCAAGGCCAGGCTGGATGTGGCTCTGGGCAGCCTGGTCTGGTGGCTGGCAATCCTGCCTGTGGCAGTGGGGTTGAAATTCAGTGATCATTGTGGTCCTTTTCAATGCAGGCCATTCTATGATTCTATGATTCTAAAACGTTTGTGAGGTTATTGACATCTTGCAGTATTTTCTTTACTAACTAGTATGCTGGGATAGACAATAAGGTTGTTGACTGTTTAGGAGATACCTATATAAGATCTTTTGACCATGCTGAAAGTTGGAGTTAGCAGTGATAGACAGTTTTTCAGAAATGTATCTTAGAGTTATGCAAAGTTAAATAAGAAATGTGAAATAACCATATTGCTTCATGTGACACTGGTAAAACTGGAATACTTTCAACTTCTTACTTTCAAAAAGATATGGTCCAATTACAAGGAGTCCAGACAAATGTAATTAAAATGATCAGATTGAAAAACAAAACATATGAAAAAAGATTGAAACAATTCTCTACAGAAGACTGAAGACAGACATAATAAAAATCCATGAATACGTTAGGGGCTGCTGTTAAGAAGACAAGAACTTCATGTTCCCTTAGGAAAGAGCAAGAATTAATGGGATTAGAGTGCAGCAAGGTTAGACTAGGCATTAAGAGAAAAATTCTGCGAGGGAGATACTGGAACAGAAATCTGATAGGGAGATTGTAGAAGAACTCTGTCTTTGAAAATAAGATAAACAAGCATCTCAGAAGCATGTTTATGGTTGATCTTGCCCTGGTGAGCAGGAAGATCAAGAATCTCTTATGGTCACCCTTCCAGGCACATTTTTTATGACTCTTACTGAGGATAAATTGTGCAGTTGCTTACTTTTTCATTCTGTAATATAAACAAGGTACAATTTTACTCTTGTTTTTTCCATGTTTACAAATATATATATATACACATGTATGTATGTAAACAACTACTGTGATTAGGTATCTTCATTTAGCTTAGAGAAATAAGCAATCTTATTCATTGTGTGTGTGTGTTTTCTTTCACAACTTTTCAGCTTTTACTGCAGAGCAGAAGATGTCAGCAAACATTCCCTAAAAGCTTCTCCTATTCTAATGGATACATCAAAATTCCATATAGTTGTGCTGAACACTATAAATCGCTCTTGATTCAGCCTATGAAGTTTTAAAGTAGACAGAGAATATATGTGGTATATGCTACTGAGCAGCTGATTTTTAAGCTGCAAACAAGCCTGTATGGTTTCTCATACTGTTTGTGTAGACTGTGTAATGACAATGTGAACTACATCTAAAAAACTCATCTGTTTTGATCTCATTGTTTTACTGTGTTTTAAGCAATAATGACACTGCTAGAAAGTTTGGATTGGATTGGAGCAAAGGTCATCTGTTGTTGATTATCTTGTATGTTTTTGCTACTTAATATTAAATGTAGTCAATGTATCCTTCTTAAATGTCATACACCATAAGATTCATAATAGGGAAACCATTGTTTATCTTATGAGCTTCATTAATTGGGTTACATCTACTGTTTCATAACAAATCCTGATGATCTTGCTGATGTTCTAAGAATGCAACGTATTTCTAGCCTATAGTGAAGTCGCAATAAGTTTTCCCATCACCCCAAACTAAGTTTGTTTTTTCACAGTGAACTCTTCTGTTACTTGAAGTTTCCTTTCTTTTCTCTCTCTCATGACGTATTATCCAAACATTCTTCATCTCCAGAGGAACCATAAAGCACATTCCCATGAAAATCTTAAATCTCTGAAAGCAGTACGCAAGGGGAAAAAGAAAAAAAAATTAAGCAAAACATAAAACTAACCTTACTTTTCTCTGAATGACTTCAGTAAACTCTTTAGTCATAACTGTAGTAAATTAAAACTCTTTAATGTCTGGACCTGCAATCTGGCTCTGTTATAAATTGAGATGTTGATTCTTTTCACTGATTTATCATGTAAAGCCAAAGAGCTCATTTATCTTGTCTAGGTCTTTAGCGGAGGGAGGGGGAGAAAAGAGAGAAAAATATGATTGATTAAATCATCTTGAAGATGAACACTGTACATCTGAAGTATACCTCAAGTCATAGTAATTATTTCTGGAAGGCCTTTTTTTTTTTTTTTTTTTTTTTTTTTTGTTAAACTTAAGCCAACCATTTCATTACTTTCACGGAAATACAAAATTGTAATAGATACAGATTTTAGGCCAAAGGGCTATTGTCCCATTGGCTGTAGTACAGAGTCATTGGTCTGAGCATCCTATGGATGCTAGACCTATGTATTATAGGGCTTAGCTGTGATCTGGAGTACGTTTGGGGATATAAAGTATTTCATGTGTAGGTCTTTTAGGTAATTTCATATAAACAATTATTTAGTAGGTATATATCCAAAAGAGTGATTACTTTCATAGTTATTATTACCAAACTTTTGGTTGCTTTGCAAATCTTCTCAGTAAATGTTACCTGCAATGCCATCTAAGCTATAAACCATAAAGAAGGAAGTTGGCTAGAGATGGGTTAAATGTAGAAACACAGACTGTACAGCTGGATGAGGTACTTTATCTGTGATTAAGTACACTACTCATGCAAAACCAGGGCAGCCATTGCTTTTTCTTGTGGAAGGTAAAACAGCCTCTACTGTTTGCTGATGTAAATTTTCCTAAGCAAAATGGATAGTGACTTGCACTTGACTGTTTGCAGTTTTTCTGGAGTAATTTTTAGAGTACTCCCTTTCATAATTTTATATTCCAGAGGAGTCTGTGAAAACAGCAAAGAACATTCTGCCTCTTTACACAAACATTCAGCCTGTTGATTGTATTTTCATAATCCTTAATGTTCAGTGAGTAAACATCTCTTCCCACTGCAACTTTGCTTTTAAATATTATCATGAGAAATGACTGTTTTGTTCCTTCTAGTGGATCTTGTCTCCAATACTAAACTGTTTTTATGGTTTTTATTTCAATCGCAAAGTGCTGCCTATCTGAGGAGACAACTTACTTAGAGACATGCAGGCAATGGAGCTTCAGTATCTGACTTATTGCAGGGGTTACTGTATGGGAGAGGCTCTTATATCACAAGGCCTTGAGAAAAATCAGGCTTAAATTCTCGAATATGGAAAGCAAATTTCTGTATCATATTTTGCAGACTAATATAGGAGGACAGACCTATCACCTTAGAAACAAATGTCTTAATACTAAAGAAATTTATAGCATTGTAAAACTGCTTAAAATGATCTCACAAATAAAATTAATCTGTAAATAATATAAATACTAACATATCAGTTATGTGTTCAAATGGATCTTTTAGCAATAATGCAAAGGAAATTGACTAATGTTGCAGTCATTGCATTATTGGGAAGTTGGCCCACAGCCCAACCCAACAATGTTAAAGACCATATTTCTTCCAGTAAAGTAATTTCTGATTGCACTGTCTCTTTTCAGCTTGAGTAGATTAATGCAGGATACTTGGACTAGCTCAGAAAGGGCTATGACTTCATAGTGTAATTGTGTCTTTTGATGCAGTTGGACAGCAAGAATCACATATGAATTCTGAACATGATTATTGAACATTTAGAGCAGTAGTTTTGGTTTGGGATATTTTAGCTCAAAGCCCATAAATAAGAAACTGAGATTTGTTTTCAAAACATCTGGGAAAATGTGGGGTTCTGGGAAAATCATGCTCTCTGAAATCATTAATAGAATCAGTTCTGTCATTCTTTGAGAGCTACAGAACAAAACCACACAGAACAGTTTTACTGAGTATAACTGTCACACTATGAACTCACCTCTTACAATATATAAAAAAATGTGAACAAATAAGAATGAAAATAATGGATCTTCATGTTTCTTAATACTAATGAACTGAAATGGAGTAATATCTCAAATGATGAGCTAGGCTGCTTTGCGATGGAAAACACTTTTAGGAAATCTGTTTTCAAAGTTGGCTTATATGTAAACATCTGAAAAAAAAATCCAGAAATAAGAAAGGGAAGGACACCTGAACATTTCTTCTAACTGACTCTTCCAGCTGCAGCCTAGAATCTCATGGCACCTGAACGTTCTACAATAATACAAAGCAAACATCTTTGTAGGAGAATGAGGAAACTTAGGAAAGATTCTTTATCTCTATTAGGAATGAACCATTAAGCAGAATAGACTCAGTTCATATTTTAGCAAGAAACAAACATTTTGAACTCTGTTTCTGTATTCAAATTCCCAATATTTCCTTAACTCAAGTTTATTTTTATTTAAGGACAAGCTTATTGCATGTATTTCCTTGGGATACAGACCTCTAATCTGTTTTCATACATCTGTATAAATAGTTGTGGTGAGCAAATCACTGCAGTAGTTTTATCTGTGCTAGGGTGCAGTATATCAGTCTTTTCTGAAACTATAAAATGATAGGATTGTTAGCAGAAGCCTGGCTAATAGGCTTTTTACTTCAATAGTATGCCATAGTCACAAACATTGCTAGTGGTAAGAAAAAAGGCAAGACAGTATCAGATTCTGCACCTCATTTACTCTAGGGTAAATATAGAGTAAGTGCACAAAAAACAAGAGAATGCATTTGAGTTTGTTCTGCTGTAACTCAAATCCCTTCAGAATGGTGTGTATTAAAAGATAGCATCATATGTTATATATTTTTGTTGGTTTTGGATTGTGGCTTTGTATCTTTTTTTTTAAATACACTTCTTGCCGAGTAGATATTTATATCCCATCCTGTTTGAGAACCTTTAAGAATTTCAACACTTGGAGAGAACATGTTTCCAGATTCACTTTCAGACAGTAGTCAAGAAACTGAAGCAATGAGACTTAAAAATATGTAAATAAATGAATATATATATATATATTTTTTTAAAAGGCACCTAAGAAAAAATAAGTATGCTCCAAACTTTTAAGTTGTTCTCTTTCTTACTAGGAAGCTCTTGCTGTCTCTGCCCTAATTAGACAGGGATACCAGAGAGAGCAATAGACCTGTCTATACCTGAAGAAAGAAGAGGTGAAATAATGAGGGAGTAACACTGGAAAACCAAGTGTGAATAAAGAGTTACAAATATTAACTGCCTTGCATGATTTGCTGTCTTAAGTGAAATTTCCTATGTAATTGTTCTCTTTTCAAGGGACCGAGCTCCCTTCATCTTCACATCAGAGATGGAGTATTTCATCACAGAAGGTGGAAAAAACCCAGAGCGTTTTCAAGAGTTCGTGGAGCTTTGTTGTCGAGCATATAATATAGTCCGGAAACACAGCCAGTTACTCTTGAACCTGCTGGAGATGGTAAGAAGTTTGAGAATGAAACCAAAAATCAATTTCCTCTGGTGTCTTCTTCCCTTTTAATACTTCTCTGCTGCCTCCTGTAGCACCATGAGCTGAAGCAGTATCAGCTGCTCTCAGAAAATGTCAGTGCTGGCATTTCCTAAGCAAAGAAACTATGTGATTTCATGTGCTAATTTCTGAGAAAAGAAAAGCTAAGCTTCCTGGCTTCCCCCTCTCCCTCTACTTTCCTTCTTTTAATGCGTTCTTTTTTACAAAATCCTAGAAAACTGTGAAAGAACCTGGGTGGAGGTTTAAGATTCAGAAATATCAGGTTTTCAAGCAATTGTTTACTAATCTTGTTCATGGTTACAGTGAGACAAAATGCAGGAAATATTTTACTAACTGGCTGATGTAAGAATATATAGCAGTACTGAAGCTAACAGTGATGCCACTGAAATGGTTTTATGCACAGTTCCATACTCCCTTCTTAGGATGGCAAATACAGAAAAGAAAGAGAATGACCCATATTAAAATCTTTTTGTATAGGTATTTAAGATCTTTATGTATTTTTTTTTTTTCTTAAGCGTTGCTACTGATTAACATGCTGTATCAGATTCCATAACTTCTTTATGTTGCTATTTACTTGGGTATGAAAGGTTAATCATTTTCCCCTCTCGCAGGTAGAATTAAAATATTAAATTAATTAATATTTGTTTAGATGCTTACTGAGAATATTAATCCAGAAGTTATGACCAGGATCTAATGCAAAACCTAGGTAACTGGCTTGTGCATGAGGAATTCTATTCAAGGTAATAAATGGAATCCTTGATGAGGCTGGGGCATAGCTGAGATTTTGCTCTCTTAACACAGTTCTATCATCTCCAACTTCTGCAACAGAGTGGGGAGAAACAGCATGAATTTCATCATCACTCTGCTTTGTTCATGGATTCTCATGCAGTGGTACACTGTGTGATTGCCCTCTACCGAGTAGGAGAGGCTGCCCCAAAAGTCTTAACTCTCCTTCTTCCCAAATATCTAGCAATCATATTAGCTGCAAGCACCGCAGAAAGCAGATCTGGGAAATACTGTGTAAGTCAGAGTGAAAGAGTCTCGGGAAAACTCAGGAGCACCCATTCCCTCTCATCCACAGCCATTTGCATTTTGGGGCAGATTGCCTAAAACTGCAGTCTGCAAATACAGCTACGTGATCTGCCCACCTCCTGGCCCTTGATGCAGTCAGTCCCTTCTGCAATCTTCAGAGATGTTGCTGTTAGATTACTCTGGGATAATAGAAAGAAAATGTTCCCAGCAGGAGCTCTGAAATAACTAGCTAACTTTCCCTGAAGAAAACTGAGATTTCTCTGTAATCAGGGCATGTTGCATCTTCTTTAGTTTCTCCTGATCTCTGAGGAGAAATAAAAGTCATAGAACCAGATTCATAGAATCATAGAATTGTTTGAGATGGAATGGACCTTTAAAGGTCATCTGTCCAACCCCTGCAGTGTGCAGGGACTCCCATTGCTAGATCAGGTTGCTCAGAGCTCCAAGAACAGGCCATCAGCATGTCTGGACAACCTGTTCCAGAGCCTCACCACCCTTATCAAAAAAAACCTTTTCCTTATATTTGGCCTAAACCTCCCCTGTTTTTGTTGGAAACCATTTCCCCTTATCCTCTCACAACAGACCCTGACAAAAAGTCTGTCCATTCTTTCTTATAGCCCCAGTTTAGATACTGAAAGGCCTCTATACTCTCCCCAGAACCTTCTCTTCTCCAGGCTGAACAGCTTCAGTTCTCTCAACCTGTCCTCACAGGAGAGGTGCTCCATCCCTTGGATCATTTTTGTGACTCTCCTCTGGATGCACTCCAACAGGTTCATGGCTCTCCTGCACTGAGAACTCCACATCTGGATGCAGTTCTGCAGGTGATGTCTCACCAGAGCAGAGCAGAGGGGCAGAATCACCTCCCTTGCACTGCTGGCTACGCTTCTTTTCATAGAATCATGGAATCATAGAATCATGGAATCATAGAATCATAGAAACATAGAATCATAGAATCATAGAATCATAGAATCATAGAATCATGGAATCATAGAATGGCCTGCATTGAAAAGGATCACAATGATCACTGAATTTCAACCCCACTGCCACAGGCAGGATTGCCAGCCACCAGACCAGGCTGCCCAGAGCCACATCCAGCCTGACCTTGAATGCCTCCAGGGATGGGGCATCCACAGCCTCTTTGGGCAACCTGTTTCAGCGTGTCACCACCCTCTGAGTGAAGAACTTCCTCCTAATATCTAACCTAAACCTCCCCTGTCTCAGTTTAAAACCATTCCCCCTTATTCTATCACTATCCACCCTCGTAAACAGCTGTTCCCCCTCCTGTTCATATGCTCCTTTCAAGTATTGGAAGGCCACAATGAGGTCTCCCCAGAGCCTTTTCTTCTCTAAGCTAAACAAGCCCAGTTCCCTCAACATTTCTTCAGAGGAGAGGTGCTCCAGCCCCCTGATCATCTGATTTTTTTTTATGTCGCCCGGGATATGGTTGGCTTTCTGGGCTGCAAGGGCACATTTCTGGCTCATGTCCATCTTGCCATCCACCATTGTCCCGAAGTCCCTTTTTGCAGGTCTGTGTTCTACCCTTACCTCCCCCAGATCATACTTGTACTGGGAAGTGCCATGACCCAGGTGCAAGACAATGGCTTTGCTGAACCTCATGAGGTTTTCCTGGGCCTACTGCTTGAGTCATTCTAGGTCTCTCTGGATGGCATCTCATCTCTTGTGCATATTGGCTGCACCACACAGCTTGATATCATCCACAGACTTGCTGAAGGTGACCTTGATCCCACTGGCAATGTAATTGATGAAGATATTAAAGAGCACCTGTTCCAGGACAGAGGAATACCACTCACCATTGGTCTCCATCCTGTTACAAGCATTGCAGGCATTACAGAGTTACAGGCATGTGCATGCCTGCAGGGCTGTGATGTCATTGGCATCACTGAGATATAGAGAGATGGCTCTCACAACTAGAATGTAGGAAAAGGCAGGCAAGAGAGAAGGGAAGAAGGTGTTGCCCTCTCCATAAATGACCAGCTGCAGTCCATGGAACTCCACCTGGGGATGGATGAGGAGCTGACAGAGAGCTTGTGGATTAAATGGAAGGCAGGGGAAGGACACATTGTAGTGGGGGGGTCTGCTACAGGCCACCTGATTAGGAGGACTGAGAGGATGCAGACTTTCTGTAAACGGATAAGAGAAGCTTTGTGTTTACAAAATGTTGTCCTCATGGGGGACTTCAACCAACCTGATATCTGTTGGAAGGACAACACAGCAGGGCACCAGCAATCGAAGATATTCCTGGAATGCACTGATGATAACTTCCCCACCAACAAGGAGTGGCTAGTGAGAAATGTGAAGCTCAAGAGCAACTTCGGCTGCAGTGACCACAAAATGGTGGAGTTCAAAATCCTTAGGGCACCAAAGAGCGTGCACAGCAAGCTTGCTACTCTGGACTTCAGGAGAGCAGACTTTGACCTCTTCAAAGAACTGCTTGGCAGACTGACATGGAATAAAGTCCTGGAGAGAAGCAGGTCCCAGGAAAGCTGGTCAGTATTCAAAGACCGTCTTTGAGCATCTTCTTGAAAACCACAAACAGTGCATCCCGAGAAAGAGGAAGGCAGGAAAGAATACCAGGCTTCCATGGATCGACAAGAAGCTCCTGGATTCACTTTGGCACAAAAAGAAAGTCTATGGGGAGTAGAAGCAGGAACGAGTTACCTGGGAGGGCTGCAAAAAAGCCAGGGATCCAGTTAGGAAGGCTAAAACCCAGAAAGAATTACATCTAGTCAGAGACATAAAGGGAATAATAAGAAAGCCTACAGGTATAACAGTGACAAAAAGAAGGCTGGAAAAGACGTGGGTCCTCTCTGGAAGGAAACTGAAGACCTCGTCATAAGGGATATGAAGAAAGCTGAGGCCAGTCAGTCTCACATCTGTGCCAGGCAAGATTATGGAGCAGATATTTTTGAAGGACCTACTAAGGCACATGGTAAAAAAAGATGACTTCACCAGGAGCAAAAGGTGCCTGTCAAACTTGGTGGCCATTCATGATAGAGTTACAGCATCAGTGGATAAAGGAAGACCAAATAATGTCATCTGCCTGGCCTTGTGCAAAGCATTTAACACTGTCCCACATTTCATCCTGGTTGCCAAGTTAGAAAAAAAATAGATTTGATGGATAGATCACTCACTGGATAAGGAATTGGCTGGATGGCTGTACTCAGACAGTTGCAGTTAACAGACAAGTGTCCAAGTGGAGACTGGTGATGAGTGGCATTCCTCAGGGATCGGTATCGGGAGCAGTGTTGTTTAACATCTTTGCAGGTGACATGGACAGTGAGATTGAGTGCACCCTCATCAAGTTTTCAGACGACACCAATCTGTGTGGTGCACCTGACACATTAGAGGCAAGGGATGACGTCCAGAGGGACCTGGACAGGTTTGAGAGGTCGACTCATGCCAACCTCATGAAGTTCAACAAGGCCAAGTACAAGGTCCTGCACCTGGGTCAGGGCAATCCCGAACACAAATACAGGCTGGGCAGGGAATGGCTAGAGAGCAGCCCTGAGGAGAAGGATATGGTGGTGTCAGTTGATAAAAGATTCAGCATGAACTGGCATTGTGCACTTGCAGCCCAGAAGGCCAACCATATCCTGTGTTGGATCAAGAGAAGTGTGACCAGCAGGTCAAGGGAGGTGATTCTGTTCCTCTACTCTGTTCTCATGAGTACTCCCATCTGGAGTACTTTGTCCAGTTACGGGGCCCTCAACGTGGGAAGGATATTGAGGAGTTAGAGTGAGTCACAAACATAATGAGAGAGCTGGAGCACCTCCCGTACAAGGATAGGCTGAGAGAGCTGGAGATGGATTTTTTATAAGGGCATGTAGTAATAGGATGAGGGGAAATGGTTTTAAACTGGAAGAGGGTAGATTTAGACTAGATATTAGGAAGAAATTCTGTACTGTGAGGATGGTGAAACACAGGAACAGGTTGTCCAGAGAAGTTGTGGAATACACCCTCCCTGAAGACATTCTAGGCCAGGCTGGATGGAACTTTGAGCAATCTGGTCTACTGGAAGATGTCCCTGCCCATAGCAGGGGATTGGAACTAGGTGATCTTAAAGGTTCCTTCCAACTCAAACCATGCAGTGTTGAGTCTGGTTATGCACTTGAAATGGAGTCTTGGTCAGAAACTGTAAGTATCAAAATCTTTTAGTGACATTGGTCATTTCTAGAAAACTAAATAAACTATGAAAAAGTTCAATTTTCAATTCATTTCCATGCAAAATATCATGGTATCATCAAGGAATAAAATAAACTAACCGCTGCTTGTTCGTACTGATAACAGGCTAAGATACCTCCAATATCTGGAAATCTACATCATTATCTTTCCTTACCTGCCACATTGTTTTATGAGATACTATTTATAAAACATGGTCAAAAGTCCCTACTATTTGTAAAGCCATTTCCAAAAAAGTACAGCTTGATGTGAGTTATAAACTGTGCTCTGGATGATCGGTAACTGCCAGTGGTTTCTAGCAAAGTATGTTTATGAACCATAAATTATTTTTGCCCAGTGTGGGATTTAATGCTCTTAGTGGTGAGCAGCATGTTTCTAGGACTGTTCCAACATCTTCTGGGAGTAAGAAATAATCCATGAAGTTTCCATCACTTTCAAAAGCAGAAACATCTGTGGATGGGTGACCCAAGAATCTGCCTACAGAGTTAGCTGTATAAATGCTTGTAGTTCATCAGCTTTGATCTCTTTGAAGAATTGATGTGAACTATTAAACAGAGAGTGATAGGGGGATACAAACACCTTTTGAGCCATTTAAAAAAGTGCAAAATCCATTACTGTTATAAAGATTTTTCAAGTATAGAATTATTAAAAGAGGTGACACTAGACATTGAGTAATTGATCCACTTGCTGGATCTAGAAATAGATAAAGCTAATACTATAATACAGGAGACAGTGCCTAGACAGAGCAGAACTAGGTCTTGAGACTCCTGTCTCCAAACAAGAACTGCAGTTTCATACAATTCAGAAACAGCATTTGGGAAGAGAAGATCAGGAAACATCCTTGTATTGGAGATCTGCTTGTGGGAAGCCTGTAACAAGGCTATTCGCTTTTAATGGGATGATCAGCTAAGATTCACCAGCTCTTAATTCAGGCCCAAACAAAGCATAGACAGCTCCACTCAGTGAGTATGAAGGCCTGAGAAGATCAGGAATATATACCAGGTAAAGATATATATGTGACCAAGTGAGGGGATCATTGCAGACACTTAAAACCTAGGCATCTGGTGACATTTTAGTTTCCCTAAGCAACCTGTGGTTGTTTTCTGAACAGTTATTCTATGCCTTGTCTAATTAGTGTCTAGTATCGCTAGCCAGTTTTCAGAAGTCTCTTCACCAAGGGACTGGAAACAAGATATGCCATGTGGAGCAAGAAGGCCAAAGCAGCCAGCAAAACACTACGTAGATACTGTCTAGCTGAAGACATTTCTTGCTTTAGCAGATGGCTAAAGATCATTCTAATTATAGTCATATCAGGAATTATTCCCCTTTCTAATGCAGTCCAAGAAGCTTAATTTGTCTATGCAACAACTCTTAATTTTAAAAGGGGACAGAAATTATCTTTTATAAATGAGTTGGAGGTCATATGTTTCCCTAAGTGCTGAATGTTTTTATTGTCCCTGTTCTTAATTCACTTACCAAGTTTTACCTAGTCAAGAAAATAAGCTGCTTATGTTCACTTCATTGGGCATTCTGCTCCTTGCTGATCAGTGAGACAGTAAGCTAGCTGTCCAGTGATATTATTGGCTGGGCCTGATAGAAAGCAAGATTTTTCTCATAATGGCAAAAAAAAAGAATATGTACAGAATATTGAAATTTGATTTTAAAATTTGAGAAGATTAGAAGGAATAAGGAAAAGGACCCCCAAAAAATCCTTTTTCTCTTTCCCCTATTTGTCTCGACCAAACCTTAAAATAAAAGCAGTGTTCCCTTTTTTCTTTGCTATTATCCAAAAAACTCAGTGGCACTTTCTACCCACATCAGACATAAATATCAAGGATGCATAGCATTGACTGCAAATTCACATACATTTCCTTCTGAGCAATGTGAAGAAGTGATTTTTTTTTCTATCACACACACAAAAAAACCATCATTCTCTACTTACTGCAATCACTGAGAAAAATAAGTCAGTTTTGAATTGAGTCAAAATGATTTTAGTTGTTGACATTTTACAATACATGGAGAGAGATGTATGGGCAATTGAATGTGCTCAGTTGTCTACACTGCTGATTGTGTTGTAACTTTGCAAAGGAAATATTTGGATTATTTATCTTCTCAACCAAACCTGGCCAACTAACTAGAACATCTTCATTCATCATGCACAGGGAATGATGAGCATCTTCAGAGGGGAGTTCTGAATACCAAGGTCAAGGCTCCTGTTATGAGTCAATGTTTAAGGGAACCTTTCTCCTCCATTGACTTGAAAGGTCATATATGGAATATACAATTCTTTTACAGGAGGAGTCTAGACTGGTGATAATGGAAGCAGTAATTATAGATGAGAAGGTGATGTTGCACTAAATTGTGTTAGGATTTGGATAATATTGTGAGCATAAAGAAATGTGGTTTCTATTCAGGTGGCTAGTTTTGCTCACCATTTTGTTGCCTTTCCTTTAACATCATTAAAAGGCTATGAAGGAAGATTAGCAATGCATGTATTGAGATTATCCTATCTGAAGAGAAAATAAATTGCTAAAATAGACCAATGATTTTGATCAGTGACTCCTTCCAGTATCTCAGTGTGAAGATTTACAATACAATTTATTCACCTTAGTGTTCCAGGCATTCCTATTGCTTCAAAACAATTTTAAAGATCAGCAAAACCTTGTGTTTTAGAAGTCCTTTTGTAAATCCTTCCTTTTCTTAGTTAGCCTCATTTAATTTAAATTTATTTTACATAGTACAACAAAGTAATGGTACTTTTTTTCTTGTAAAGATGCTACATGCAGGATTGCCTGAGCTGAACAGGATTCAGGATCTGAAATATGTGTATGATAACCTCCGTCCTCAGGACTCAGACCTCCAAGCTACAAGCTACTTTACCAGGTAAAGACAGTATGTAACACTGAAAGTTTATTTCCTTCAGGCATCAACCAAAGCTGTTATGTTAAGAGGTTGTAATCAGTGAAATTACACAAAAGGACACTTGGTCTTCACATGATTACTTTTAAAAAGTCTACTCCTTATTCATTTTAAAACCAGCCTCCTCAAGTCTCTCACACAGTTGTGCACTTGTGATACACATATAGGAAGTTTTTTACTGTTTTTATTCGTCTGGCATGATGAAACCACCCTGGCTTATTTGCAGACAACTTTCTTCTCTGCTTTTAGGTGTACTTCATGCAACACTGTTTGGATTGCAGACTTTGAATGAATAAATCTGTATAATGTTTGATGAACGTTTAGTAAAATTTCCCCATAAAAACATTTGACTTGAGTGAGGTTTTAGAATTCCTGCATTATATTTCTTTTCTGATCTTCTTTTGACATTTTGTTTTGCTTCAGGCAAGTTACTTTTCTTGGTAGCTGGTTTCTCCATCTGTAAAAATGTAACGATTCTTCCTTCTAAGCACTTAACAGATCTATAATAAAAAAAGTATTGTGTGTTAGTATTGGTATATTTAATGTTTCGTTTGAATTAGGGTAATGAAACCTTTTACTTGTTTGTGTTAGTAGCAGGGAATTATTGATGAGGAGCTGCAGATGACCTATATATAATCAGTTTGAAGCCTGCAGATGTGATCTACTGGAACAGTTCTCTGCATTACATACAATTCCAACTGTTTATGTAATGATACGCTAGATGAAGCCAATGGAGACTGGATGGATTTGGAAACTCACTTTTCCATGCTAGGCACAGTATGAGAAAGTCTCTCTCTGTCAGAGCTTATCCTACAAAGCACCATGGTTTCCAAAGGACAGTATGAATTCACAGCATCCTGGACTGCATACACGTGCACAGCAAATCCTACCCCTCTGACCTCTTCCCAGGATGTGTCAAGTTCACAGCACTGGGCTCTGAGTCCTTTCAAATTCAGAGTACTAAAGGACACACTCATAAAGCTGCACAGCTCTCTGCTGCACAAACTGCCTAGAGGCAAGAGCAATCACTCTACCCTTCAGAACAGCCACAGAGCACATTGCAATGAATAAATAGAATGAAAGCTTCAGCTGGAGCAGCTGAGCCACTCTCATTACCATTACAGATGCTCCTATGAAGATTTTGGCCAATCTGAATTGCTCTGTTTATATGTGTGCTTTATATCTATTGGAATCCAAAACTGTGACTGCAGGTTTGGAGAAGGCTGAAGCAGAGACCTCCTGAGTTTAGAGAAGACTCTCTGAATAGAAAGAAGGATGCTTCTCAAAACTGTCATTCCATTACTTTACACACAGAAGAATGCTGAAATTTTTCTCCTTTAACTCTTCTTCTTTTTTTTTTTTTTTTTTCTTTTTTCAGATGCTTTCCCTCTTGCACCTTAACAAGTGTTTTATTTTAAAATTTAATTACAGCTTCACATTTACTGGCAACTCCTACCTCATCCTTTCCTTTAAAATTTCACTTTTTTCCAAATTACAGACTTACATTTCCACTTCAAATAGGAAACATACAGCTTCTAATTAAAATGTAAAAGTCTTGATTCTGCCATAATCTGGGTAGCTGTTTTTGTCTCTCATGGCTAGAAATACCTTGTGTCTTAATTAGAGAAAAAGGACTAAGTTATACTTAATCAAATTGCATCAGTGTCTTTCAGAACCAGTGCCCAGCACTCTTTTGGAAGTAGAAAGGATCAGCATACTTTTAGGTCTGGTAGGGATAAGGTTATGGTTAGGATTAAACTCACAGTGTTTCTTAGCCAGAAGATAAAGGATGAGGGCTGGATTCAGGACAAGGCTGTATCTCCACACACACTTTCTTGGAAGTGAGTGAGGTGGTTGTGGTGTTTTGAGGATGGAGGAAGTGAAGGATTTCAGAGTTGTACCTGACATTCAAGATCTGCTTACCAGTAAAACTGGCATCATGCTGCAGATCCGTACAGTGCTGTTGATTCAGATCTTATTTGAAACTGTATTTTCTGCTAAAATCCTTTTCGTGAACACACTGAGGCTGTTATTCTCATTTCTTTCAATTTGTTACTGGACAAAGAGAACATTATATCATGTAGAAAATTCAGATATTGCTACGGTGTGTATTTTCTTCTTTAATTCTCTTAGTGTATGTTTGTATTGTGCTCATTTACAATTACAAGGTCTCTTTTCATCAGCTCATGAATTTTTATGGATTTCCTTTTACTTCATGTTTTTTCTTGGTTTATTCTAATTTCTATTCATTTTTGAACATTATTTGTGTTAATTCAAAGCATGCATTAGCTAACATTTTTACATGTTTAAACATGGGCAAAACACCAGGTTTCATGTTGAGTTATATTTTAATTTCTGAACATTGTTTCCAGGCAGTCTTTGGGTTGGCTTAAAACCCAGGTCCATTCTAGACTTACCCTCCGTATAAGCATTTTCTGACCTACCCCCGGGAATGCTACCATTACCTATGTTGACTTTATCCTGTACTTCACAAAAAATATTTCCTACTTTCCTTTTGTACAGAGATCCACATGAGAAAAAATCCAATCTCACACTTCTGAAGGTCTCTCTGCACTTTATTCCTGTATCTATTTTTCAAGTTGTCTTTAGAAAGTAAGTGAAATTGGAAACTGTTTATTAACATAACTTCCAGTAGCCCTCAAATCCTTTCTAATTCATAGTAGCTTTTTCTCAATAATTACTTTCAGAACATTTTATTGCTTTGAAAAAGTTCCTTTCTAGATAAGGAATGTGGTCACTGGAATGCTAAAAACTGCCATCAGAGAGTTACCCTGTGTTCTAAGTACCTGGTATTTATTGTAGTCTTTCAGATTCTATCATATAACATATCTATTCAAAACCACAAACTTTTGCTAGTGGAAATATGAGAAGAATATTTTTCTATTTCCATAGAAATAGGTTGCTTTTAGCAAATGCCTGAGTTTGATTTGAGCAATAATACTGACATTACCTCCATTGTTTCTTAAAAACAGCATGATGTGATGGCTGATGTCACAAATATTCCTTGCAAAACAATGTTAATTTGTTCTGCATTCTTCACCTTTTTAGCCTACAGAATTATAATATCGGTGTTTGAACTTCAATCTTCAAAATCCTTTTCCCTCATTCTTGACTTAAGACATGTTCAGTAATCTTGTCTTGTTTCTGTGTACTGTTCTCTTCCCACATTGAGTCAGTTCACTATTATAAGCTGATGAGCAGCAGTGTTAAACCTCACAGATTGCAGCCTTCTGGAAGGTCGCACAGTCGAATCATGAATAAACAGTGCGCTGATTGAGAGTTAAACAAGAGTTTCTGTGTTTGCTTGTCATTTCTGTGCACCTAGTGCCAAATGAAACATTGTTGTCTCTCCAGCATCTGCCCTGAACTCAGTTTGATCCTTGCAACTCAATTTGATCCTTTCCCCTCCCTCCTCTCCTCTTTCCCTGAAACTCAGTTTTACCAAGGAAAAGAAGAAAGCCGTTTCACTTCTGGATATAGATTTCCTCTTTGGTTTTCTGCAGATGTCTTCAAATGTCAGCATGGTGTCATCTGCTGCCTGACATTTTTTATGTGCCTGTGAAGCAGTATGTATCATATGTAACCAAAATTATTTTTAAGGGATTAAAGTCAGCCTAACGCAATAATCAGAGCTGATTTCAATTGACTGCAATATAAAATCTAATTCAGTCACAGAAACCTACGAATATGAGAGGCACTGTAAATCTGACAGTTACCATCAAAACACCACTGCACATCTTCAGCCACCTGATTGAAGGAAGAGTTCTGCTTGGGTCAGCTGCCATCTTTATTATTTATTTGTCATTTATTCAGTACCTGTCATTATCCAGGTCAAACATATCCACTCCAAGCTGCAAATACCAGCCATTGCAAGACCAGACAATTCATAATAACTCCTTTGAAAATATGACACTAATCTCAAATTGATCAGACAATCCCTGTTTCTGAGGTGTCTATAGATACTCTGGAAGAAATATTCCAAATAGCTGAAACACCAGTGACAGCTGGTGACTTCTCTAATAGGTCAAAGATGAGAATACCTTACTAAACTTTTTCATAACTGCACTCAAGCAGTTTGTAAAGAGAACTTAATTACTGCCTATATACTATCATGGTGGGAAATAAGATGTTAAACTAGAGAGTTATCACAAAATATAAAGCCAGAACAGAAAGATTATCAATTGTTTATTAACATGTGTTGGTAAAAATCAGAAAAGGTCTATTCCTGAAAACAGTAAGGTTCTGAAAAAGTCTGTAAAAAGCTGCTGAGGGCATACTTCCTAATTTGTTTTAAAATTGAGCCTGTTAAGTTCATGGATGAAAAATTTGGATGGAAATGAAATGCCATGTTCATTAACATCTGAGAATCCCACAAAGATAAATTTTACTCATTGAATTCCAAGATATATTCAGGTCTAGACAGAAAAGAGAAGGATGTGAGTGATAAAAAAAAATGATTATGAAGATTAGTGTGAATATTTATTATTATACCTACCAAAACGGAGATCTGGATAAGTAATCAGGAGTGCATGTAGTCTTGAAAGGCTGTGAAGAAAGGCTGGTGTGTCCAAAAAGATCTAAGTATCAGATCCCAGAACACCTCTCTGATAAGAAATGACTACCTGAAAATCAAGGTATGAGCTATTATGAGATACTCTTGGAAAAGTTAACTAAAGTTTTCATCCATTTCTGTTCTCACAAGCGACTGAGCTATCTGTGCATGTCTCACCTGATCATAACTTGATAGTTCTATAGGAAGAGTGTGATCCAAATCTGAAAGTCAAAGTCCATTCAGCAGGTGAAAAAAGTAGAAAGCATTACCTTTGAAAAATCCCAGATATTTAACTCTTTTTTTCTGAGAAATAGGTCAGATACCTATCTGCATGACAAAAGAATATATTATCATACAGGAAAAGAAATCATGTTGCTGTCTAAGAGTTGTGCGTGTTAGGAATACTATGAACCACAATTAGTCTTACTCTATTTAATGACAGTTTCCTGTTTTGTTTGTTTTTCTGATGGATCTGGGAATTCAATACCTTTTATATAGGTAACTTTACTATCTATAGACCTTTAAGCACTAATTCTTGCTTTGGCTACCAGAGTTCTGAAATAACTTAGAAACATACTTTTTTACATCTTTGTGAAGACAGAGCTAGGTTTTGCTGCAGGAAAGATGGTAATGACCTAGGGAACAAGAGGATACCCAGGACCTCACCAAATTCTTTACCTGTGGCTAAAGATAATGTGGCTGAAGTAAAGAGATGACATCTCAGAGGGTTCAAGAAGAAAGTTCTAGCACAGATTCTTAGCATGAACTTAAAAAATCTTGTCAGAAAGGGAAATCAAATTTCTACAATGTAGTAAACTGAATCAATGATCCAATCCACACTAACAAGAGCTGCTAAATTTAAAAAGATGGCATATGTGTTTGATGTATACCACTGTTCCATAAATAAGAATCAGTTTTTGGAGGCTATGGGATAATGAGTCTCCTTAGGCCAGTTTACCCTTGAAAGAAATGCAGACAACTGCAACTAGAGTTCTCCCATGCTGTGAAGACATTGAAATGTCATCAAAATTGCAAAGAGGCTTCATTGTTCGTAACGTGATGTATGGCTTGCTTCATGCTTTCTGTTATAAGAGGGAAGACTGTATACAGAGAAAGAATATAAGAGGGCAAAAAACTGCATATATTTTTATTTTATTTTCATTTTTATTATCACTGAGTAAAGCTGCAGCAATAACAACAGAAGCTTCTGTTTAAGTTTAGATAAGGTATGTTGTTAACAATCTTGGTGTAAAAAGCATTTTAGAAGCTTAGTGTACTCATGGAAGGAACAACAAACCCTTAAAATACTGAACTGTTTAAACAGCACTATTCTTATATTAGTGATAGAAGTGATTCCAGAATTGATACTAATTTATAAGCAAATACCTTTTTTGTGTGAATTGAACTATTTTTATTTGGAAAGTAAACTTGACTCTTACTAACATTGCAAATTCCGTAACTGCTCTGCTACAGTATGGCCAAGTTACAAATTCTTTACCTAAATCATGTCACAGTGCTTTATCAAGTGTTTAAACTGTGGATTAAATTAATTGCATAAAAGTTTTTTGAAAAATAAATGTTTATCTCAGGTGCAGCTTAACTAATCAGAACTGAATTGATTTTGTACTAATATTTTGAAATGAGATTTATTTTCTTGCTTTCCATTTGAGTATTAATTTGTGTCATTTATCAAATAGTCTTTATGTATCTGTTTCTTAAGAATGTAGTTAATAAGGTAATTAATTAAATCAATTCAGAGATACTTTCCATTTTATTACATTAAGAAAAATATATACATCTCATTTCCTTAGTTTAGTAACCCTAATTGGTGTGTGATAAATTCACAGTATTTTGAATGGCATCTCTGGTTAGCTTGAAGAAGCTGGGGAGCTGTCTACAGATAGGATATTCTTTTTGGCCTCTGTGAAGCTACAATCTTTAACCAAAACATCTGAGATCATGAAAATCAGGCTTATGCAATGAATGGAGTTTACTTCAATTGATTGCAGTATGTTATCTCTCCCACACACCAAAGTCCATGGATAAGAATTAAATTTTAAATGACAGGTGAAGCTGCTCAGCTTTAATGAGATGATGATGAAGATGGTTAAGAGTAATGTCAACTCTTGTAAGCTAGTCAGCAATGGGATTCCTACTAAATGACCTGAAACTAATGGGTTCTTATTCTATAACATCAGAATCCACCCAGATTTTCTTCAGAGAGCTGTGGAACTAAGCAGTGAAATAGGAAAAAAAAATAAAATAAAATAAAAAAAAATCATATTTTCAATAGATTTTAACCAGCAATTGAAATCAGAAGGGTGTTTTCTATTGAGCACTGCATATTATTCTTCAAAGACCAGTGATTGTCTTACAATGTTATTTCTCAAACTGAGTTCACTTTGATGTTAAAACAAGTTTACATGACATATCTACATGTATATCTAGGAAATTTTTTATCCATTGTGTCTTTTCTGATCGAGGATCTCAAAACTTTAGGAAATCAGATTTTTTTATTTTAATTTTTTTTTAATAATAATATCTTAAGTAGCTCCTCATGTATTGATATCGATCTTTTTAGAATTGGGTAAGGAATTTAGCAAGACATCTTGCACAGCTAAATTACAAATTGGACATAAAAGATGCTTAGCCTTGTGCAAACACATTTAAGTCTGTGTGAGATTAGTGCAGTGAAGAAGTAAATGCTAAGAGCAGATGTTGCTTTACCCTGGAATCCCTCAAAACACACAAGACTATCTCTGTTCCATGGTGCTTGTGAAAAGTAACTACCTCAAGGTGAGTCGTGAGAAAGGCTACAGCAAAAATGGTCTTCTAAGTAAGTAGTCAGGCTACAAATGTATTGCTGCAAACAGTGGTGAATTTGTATGTATATGCATACATATTCATGTGAGGCAGGTTTTAGTATTTAGGTACTGAGTTTTTTTGGTACTTGTATATTTGTAACCAAAGATCAATAGGAGCCAAGCAGATATATAAATACAGTGTCTTCTGTTTGTTCTTCAGGAAAATAAAGGAAAGTTTGGAGTGCTTTCCTGTCAAGCTCAATAACTTGATCCACGTACTTGCACACATGTCACTGACGAGCTCTGCAAAGCTTCCATCTCAAGAGACTGTCCCTCAAGAATGGATGATGCTGAATGTAGAGAAGTCAATTGCAAGAGCCACCATTTTGGGATTCAACAAAAAGTCTGACTTAGTATGTGTCATATTCTTTACTTATCTTTAATTATTCTGTGAGTTTATGCACTCTCCCTCCTCTTTTCTAGAAGATCTGCCTGTGCCACATTGAAAAGATCACAGGAGTGCCATAAGCAATGAGGTAGCAGAGAGAAAGAACACCAGGCAGACAGCTATTAGCAGGGAGCCATTAAGGAGAAAGGTTCCTGCCCAATAGTGAAAAATAAATCAAGAGCTAATTAAAGTATCCAGAAGGAAAGCATGGCATGAAATTAGGAAGCCTAATAGAAATTGCAGACTGTTATATGATGCTTTAATGGCACATTATTAGTTTTCACGCACTGCAGTGATCTTTCAGTGTTTGAGTTGTATGCTATCCAGGCAAGTTTCTCCTTCTTTGCAACAAAGACTATAAATTACAAACTGAATTCTCTGGCTCCTGGCACTACATTAAAGAAAATTTTTTCTTTGTAAAAATCACCCTCTATTTTCTCTTGTACAATATTTTTTAATGTCCCTCTCTGATCATTTGTCTTTTCTGCCTCTCGTTTTTCCCCAATGCAGCTATATCTAGTCCAGGTGGTGCAAACCTGCAACGTGGTCACTTTTGTGGAGAAATCATTTGACCAGTTTTCAGAACTTCACAGCAATCTCCAGAAGCAGTTTCCATCACATGCACTTCCAGAGTAAGGCAGCATATCAGTGAATGTTATTCTGATGTTAAATGATTCTCTCTGTGCACAGATAAAAATGTAAGAAAATGTATGGCAGGCATATTTTTAGAATCACAAAGGCAATGAGACATATTCTGTCAAGTCTGCTATTCAGCCTAGGAGAAACTGAATCACAGAATATTGTGACAGCCCAATTTTAGATATCTTGTTGTTTTTTGTTTTTTGTTTTTTTTTTTTTTAATGGAAGGAGAAGAGGGGAGCAGTTTGCTCTTGACACAGATATTTCTGAAATAAAAGGGCAAGTGATATTTACTAAATTAAAGATGTGATAAGGCATTTAATAATTTTTATGTTCTTCATGATGCTGGTCAAAATTCCTAGAAAAATCAGTATACTAAACCAATGTAGGAATGTCAACACAGGCACAGATCAGAAACATGCTGATTTCTGATACTGACAGGAATTATAAACTTTTTTACAAAAAGATGTGCATGCACCCCAGCTGAGAAATATGCAATAACCTTATTTGCTCTCCCAGACCCTCAAAACAATACTTCATGTTTTACATCACTCAATAATTACAGTTTAACATTTCTTGAAAATTAAGCTGTCATTAATTTCAGTAATTATGATTATTCCTTTTTATCCATGTGTATGTTCATCCTCAGTTTGAATATTCTGAAGCTTCATATTTCTATCTTATATAAAAAATCTCTTCCTTATAAAACAATTTTCTGCTGCTTTGGTAAAATATTTTCCACAAATATTGTATGTATTATTATACTGTATACACCATTGAGAACAAAGTAGTCTCCTAGACAGTCATGCTGGCTCACCTAATACAAGATCTACTTCAAGCTCAATCTATGATAAAACAAAAGACTGACTAAAAAGATGCACAGTTTACCTGTGCCAAGCTGAGATTCCAATGATACACCTGAAAAAAATAAGTGTTTGATGCTCGACTTGAAGTAAATATCCACAATCAAAATAATTTTGACTTTAAAAATAAATTCAATGAATTTTAGATCCAAATTTGGTATTCCCCTGAGTTTGTGAGAGTCATTCAGTTAAATGGCTTTAGACTTGTTAATTCTGGAACATCTTTTCCTTACCTGAGGGAGTTTTGCTTGGCTCCAGTTTGACTCATTATGACTGCCCACATTAACTGGCTGAAGCAGTTGGTGGGAATTGGAATTTCACTGCATTCCAAAAGTGCTTGATTCGTGGTCTTGATTTAGAGCCATGCGCATGCTAATTATTAGTTTGTGAGGTAAAATATTTAACAAGTATGTTTGGCTTCTTTCTTTCTTTCTTTCTCTCTTCCTCTCTTTCTCTCTTTCTTTCTTTCTTTCTTTTTTAAAATGAGCATATCTCTCTGAAGGAAAATGTATTTCTTTTTAGGAATGCATAGATTTAAGAAACCCTGTAGTGAGTTTCAAAAACAGTACTAGCTATTTTTCACATACATGTACGTTTATTAAAATCGCTTATATTTTCAATGCAAATGTGAGTTCCCAGACCCAGAGAAAGTTAATCTATGTGCAGTGAGGCTGTGTCTAAGACCTAAAGAACTTTATTACCAAAATTCAGTCTCAGCAGTAAACAGTCACTCGGTGATCTTTCCCCAAGACTGTGTTAAAGTGCTACATTTTATGATGTTTCTTTGTATGAATGTTCTTTAATGTTAATGCTTTGATTTGTTTTTTAATGTATCTGTGTTGGTTGGAGACTTCTAATTGACTTCAGATTTTACTGTTATAATGAAAACTAAGCTACTTCTCTATAGGAACTTACCACTGGAACTGGCATACCACATAAAGCCATTAATTTGTGTGATGCAAGCCTCCAGCACTGGCCAATGCCAGAGGCTTCAATGCAAAGCAAAAGCCTTGCTTCATAATGTAGCCACAAAGGCAATTTGAAAATGTATGACTGAAAAACAAAAAGTCTGATATTACCAAATAATCGAAACTGCTAGCAGAAAGGACTCAATTACTGCTTTCATGAAATTGTATATGTTTTTGTCTCATTAAGAGGAAATATCACAATATGAGTTTGCTTCATAGAGGTTCTAAATACTGGCTATGTCTCAATAAACTAATGGTAAAAGCTCAGAGTTCTCAGTATCTGAAATCCTGCTATTGCATATAAACATTCATCCTATATTTATAATCCAAAGCACAGCTGCCCCAAACAAATGCTTGTACTCTAGCACCATCTCTCTTATTTAGTTTTAGACAGAATATTAATAGTGTTGTTGTGGAGCTTTTTTTAAGGCCAAAACTCTTTTCACTCAACAAAGCATTTAAGTGAAATAATTTATATACAGAAATGCTCTGCAGGCTTCCTTCTTTCAGTAAGATGTGGGATCTGGTACCCAAGATGTCTCAAAATGGCAGAAGTTTATAGTTTTCTGATCTCGTTAAAGTAGATGCAAAGCCGAAAACCAACTTACCAACATACTTTTCAAATGCAAGTATGTTCACAAATGCAAGATCAATTTCAGCTGCAGGCACAATTCAGCAAAAGCATGAAGGAGCTTTAAAGAAGTGTTCAGTTCTACTACAAGGTTCATATTGTCCTTCACTGCAGCAGAGAGTTATGGGTGCCATCAATCAGCAGTGTCTCTGAAGTTACAGATAATGCATGCATCTGTCCTCAGTTTGGCCACTGTGCTTAGGCTGCATCTTCTGAGGGCCAACATTATACAGCCAGAGTCATCTCTTTGTGTCATACAGCCTAATTTATTTTATGCTGCTTCCTAACAGATCTTCACTACCATCTCTTGAAAGAAATCCTTTCTGTACCACAGAGGAGCCCAGAACATTCACAGGCTATGTGTGTCAAATGACCTGTGTTCTATTTTTATCTGTACAGTTCACATACATGAGGGTCCTGGGTCATGGCACATTGCCTGCCGCATTGTATCCTCTCATTGTAATTTCTTGAGACAAGAATTGACTCTCATTATTCATTTGTACAGTGCCTAACTAAGCCCTGAACTTTACATGCTATAGGAAAAAATAATGAAAAGTCCATACATACAATATGCTGCTATCATCCTGGCTCTTTGCCATTTTAATTACAGACTACATTATGGCAGCACTGAGTTCTTCCTCACTCAGAAGTATTACACAAGATATGTGAATATCGGTCCCCTCCTAAAAGAGTTACAGTATATTTTAATCAGTGTTCTCTTCAGAAAAGGCCTTCTGTTACAAAACAAACTGGAAAAAAAAAAAAAAAAAAAAAAAAAAAACAGGTCTAATTACAATTCATGAAATCTAATTACATTGAATCTCTTGGTAAGAAAAATGTGTAGGTTACTCATCTTTGGTCATTTTATCTTCAGTAGGTGAGGCTGCTGTGCCTTTTTTACAGCTGGGTGGTTTGCAATGCTGGTCAGTGTTCCTCCCTGGGGATGGGAATCCACTGCTCCATGTGTTACTATTTGGCTCACTTTTGAAAAGCTGATGACATCTTATCAGTGAGCTGTGGAACTGTGTAAAACTCGTTCAAAGTAGGAGCTGACCAGCTGTCTTTCAAAAGGCCAGCCAAGTGTCTCTTTGCAGCATATTTTGCTGCTAGTTGCCTCTTTAGTCATTTGTCTGAAGCCTTCAGATATCTCTTGAGATCTGCTGGATAAATCAGGTTGTACCAGGAAAAAGATGCTTGTAAGGAATACACTGTTAAGTATTTACAGTGGCAATGAAATATGACCAGATCAAAGCTTTTACTATTCTGTATCTCATAGATTAGTGGGCATAAAGCAGAATATTAGTTTAATAATCCCAGTATTAGTAATCTATATCATAAAACCTATTACATGCAATTTAGTGCAGACTACTTTTCAAATGCTTCTTCAACCTGAGAGAAATAGTCTTTGTGAGGGCAAGGTTAATGTAAATTGATAAGTGTACTGTTGTCCAGAGAAGCTGTGGATGCCCCATCCCTGGAAGTACTCAAGGTCAGTTTGGATGGAGCCCTGGGCAGACTGATCTGCTGGGTGGCAGCCCTGCCCATGGCAAGGGATGGGAACTGTCTGGTCCCTTCCAACCCAAGCCCTTCTGTGATTCTATGACTGCTAAAAATCTAACCTTTTGACTGATCTAACATACGTTTTTTCTAAAACACAAATATGATTCAAGTGAAAATAATGTTGGATTTTGACATTTTCACTCATAATATTTGAAAATTGACCTCTGGGCTTACATACTTTATTTAGAAAATTGAAATGAAATTCATCTTAATAAAAATTCTATGGAACATGGCTATTATTACTCTTATTGCTTTTGTTGGGATTGATTTTGTTATTGTAATGATAGTTTGTTTTCATATGTTACTTTTATTGTGGTCGTGCCTGAAACTGCATATGGGATCAGGTACCTGCTCTGAAAAACTTATCTACACTCAAAATACTAAGGTAAAAAAAACAAGCAGTAATATAAAATGTCATATTGTTGCTGTAAGGTTTAGGCATTTGGTATTGTAATGCAGGGCTTTGAATAGTGTGAGCCTTGAGCTGAGATCTGTTGTGCTATGCACTATGCAAAAAATGTTTTCCTAGCATCATAATAAATAGACTTTTAGAAGTATTTAGATACAATAATACACAAGTAATTGCATTACAGTCTTTTTTAACGTACATATTTAGAATAAATTTATTTAGACAGAAAAAGATCACAGTATAAAAAAGAATATCATCAAATTATCATCAGAAAAGAATGAGAATCAGAGGGTAAACAAAGCTGTGGGAACTGTACTCATTCCTTCACCTACCTGCAAAATATCTTGGAAAGATTTACCATTGTTTTGTTAAATAGAGCTGGAAATATTTTCAGGAAATAGAGTACGAGAGTAATAAATACGAATATTCTTCTCTTGCAGGTTTCCCCACTCATGGCATATAGATTTTATAGATCTTGAACATAAGAGAGTGAAGGATTTGAACCTCTACCTGAAGCAGCTATTAAGTGGATCCAGAAAGCTGGCAAATGTGAGCATTTTCAATACTTGTTTTATTTGCATGTGACTTTCAGTAGCATTCTATGAAAAGAATCAGGAAGCTTTCCATTGCCATTTGAAAAAATAAGTGCCATAAATGACACTTCTAATGCAGTCATTTTGAGATGAAGCCATTGTAACATTCATCAGAGCTTAAGACAAAACAAGAGTGACTGAAAAATAGTTTTATTTTTCAGGGAGGATATTTTTCAAAATAACTTCTCTTCCTTTGCTGCCATCCAAAACTAATGACTCACTGTATTTTTGACAGTAAGGAGTAGGTTCTGAGGAATATAATGTCTAAAAGAGGAGTACATTTTGAAATATTGAAGAAGTCCAATTTTGACAGTTTTAAAATAAGAAGTTTCATACTTTCAGACCATAAACACTCTCCATTTCAAAATTTAAACAACATATCTAAGATATGGTTTTACAAACAAATGGAAATCAGGATATTTCATTATTATCAAAATGATACATTATGTCCATTAAAATTGTCAGGTTTTTTATTTATTCTTGCTTTCTAAGATTTCATGTTTTCCTCCTGTTTCAAAATGGAAAGTCGCAATAGTGCCAAAAACTGACTCTTCATTGTCTCCTTTATGCACCTCAACATTGTGAAAGCCAAGACGTAGAGCATCTCAGAGGTCTCTTGCACATCAGCACAGTGTTAAATAATTTTGTTGCATCACTTCAGAAGTTGAGTTGCCAATTACTGACAGCAACACCAGAGTCTGAGAGAAGAGTGTGTCTTCCTTTGACCAGCAGTAGTCAGGAAAACAATTGGGTGGAGAGCAAAAAGCAATGATTTTTTGTTAGACCCTAGGGTTACATAGAGGGTAGTAAATTAATGGAGCCAGGGCATGATCTCCCTGCTATTTCGCTGTTAACATGTTCTTTAGTAGAGCTTTGGTCTTTGCCAGATGGGCCTTGTCATCTCCCATGGCCTCAGGGCTACAGCACAAACTCGGTCTGGTTTGGTTTAATAGCATCAATAGTATAGAGTGCCAAAAAGGTGGTATTTTTTCTTCAAATGTTCAAGCATCTTGTAGTACAGAAAAAATGTTTACTGCCTACCAATGTAAACTTTCCCAGATGTGTCTGTGTAGTGGGGATTAAAAAGGAAATTGTCCATATGTAAAGCAAACATGAGTTTTATTAGTATTAATAAAAATTCTGTGCCGAGTTGAAATTGAGAAGATTTTCCAGTGATAGATCATATGTGTTTCACAGAGTTGCACCTAATTTAACACAGACAGTTGACTTGGGTGTTTGACTCCCATAACTGACTTTGCTAAATAAACTGCACAGATTGAGTTTAATTGTTGCATAATTTCTGTCAGTCAAGGTAGACTCATGGGTTTGTTTTACATTAGCTCCTTTTGGTCACAGCTGAGGAAAAACAGATATAAGCCAGTGACCTAGAAATGGACAGCTCTATCTTCTGCTGTGCTCTGGGCTGCTGTAAGGTACATGAATTTTCAATTTGGACCAAGCATTTCTGTCTTAAAGCCTGATCTGTGGTTGAAAAATTAAACTGTTTAAAGCCGTGGGATAGTAATAAAAACATTTCCCAGTCATGCCCAGATGCTCTCCTCTCCCTCCTGCTCCATGGTCTGTGAATTCTAATAATCAGTTAGAGCATGCTGTCTTGCAAAGGGCTTCCTAATTCCTCATCACCTCCTTTTATGATTGCAGAGCTAGGTGAATTTTTCCAGTCTTGCTGCTGAAACACTAGGACACAACAATGAAAATGGTATTTGTAGGGAACTGTGAGCAGATCTGTTTGAGAACAAACGCTGGTGTGGCTCTAAACTGGTCCAGTGGAGCTATACAGACATGCTGGACTGTTCAGCAGCTGAAAGCCATTCAAGCCATTCAAGTCTGGCACAGCCTATAAACCATGAGGAGAATAAAACAATTACGTGCCTAAGAAGACTGTATAGCTTCTGGTATCCAGCCTTTGGAGGGGGCATGATAATAAACGGAGTAATAAGCAGATTGTTTTGGACTATGAAGTGCTGCTGCATGCTGGAAATCAACTTGCTAACCGCATACATCTAGCCTGCAGTTCTAGATGATAACTGTTAGAATTATTGATACTCTATAAACATTGAATCATTATTTTTACTTCAATATGCTTCTCCTGCTGAGAGATGTGAGAAATTTAGAAAAGACTGATGTATTCTGACCCACATAGAAAAAGGAGACCAGTCAGTTGGCAATTTCCTTTGTACTTCCAGCTGAAGGCTTCTTTTTCACTTCTCCCTTTGGTATGACTTTTTTAAAAGTGTCGCTGTGTCTTCTTCATTTTACTCTGAACAGAAAGCCAAGCTAGGAGGCTTTCTTGATAAAAATAAGCACAATTATTTTGTCTCTCCCCATGTCTAGGACCACTTTACAGTTAAATTTGTCCTTTTTCTCTGATTACTAGGGAGCCTGACCAAAATCATTTAGGAAGATGTCTGTTCTCAAGCATTACCAAACTGTCGTTCCTATGAAAGAGTAAATCTGTGTAGAAATTAATAATTAATTCAGAAATTGTAGAAGAAATCTTGTAAGATTAGATGTAAGATTAGGACAAAGTTCCCTGTACTTTCTCAAAACAGTCATTTCATTCTGCTGAGTTGTACTTTAGCTCTACAGTATCCTAAAGTATTGTCTGGGATAGTACTAAGCCAAAAAGGAAAGAGTTGCCATTTCATTATTAAATAGCCCTCCTATCACTGTATCACAGTAAACACATTACTCTGATTAACTGGATACCAATGACCAATTTTTTTTCAGAACTGAAGAGTTTAGTCAAGTCTAAACAGGACCAACTGCACACTTGGTTCTGCCGATTAAGTAATTAAAAATCCTAGAAACAAAGAAGAATTGGATTATATCCAAATTCATTCCTCAGCTATTCCTTAAGTGCATGCTTTTCAGTCCAGTCTAAGTTTTGATTATGAAAATTGGGTTATGATTAAGAGTAGATCAGAGTGACACCTTTTCTGCTAAATGGGTTGAACAAAGGAGGATATGTAGGAAACAGCTGCCTTCTCATTTGTACTGTAGCTCAAATGGAATTAAATGTTTCTTCAAATTCCTCTTTAAAGAACAAAAGTGCCGAGCCACAGTTCTCTGCCCTTGAATGATAGCATTAAATCCAATTAGTGCTGAAACATCAGCTGGCAAAGATATTTGGTGGTAGGTTAGTTTAAATGTGTAAACGTGTGCTTATGCCCATTTCTATCTGAATAATTTTATCAAGTCTGTGGTTTATTTTGATTGTAAACCTCATTCACTGATTTCTTCTTAGGCATTTGTTGAAGAGTTTCCTAGAATAGGAGTGCTTTTTTAAAATTCGGGTTAACACTCAGTTATAAATAACTGCACCACCAGACTATGTACATGAACAATAAGCTATATTCATAACATCAACCACTGAAACACAAAAGTCAATTTTCATATTGAGACATTTGGGGCAGGATCAAAAACGTGTTTCAGCATCTTTTTAACTTTCCTTCTACTCCCCTCAAATCAATGGCAATATATGCGCTCACATCATCAGAATATTTTGTTTTGTAGTAGCTGCACTGTTGCTGGCTGACTAATCCAGCTGAAATGTTTGGGTCTTTTGGATCAGATAAGCAAGGCTACATATTCAGCACTGTTTAGACTCTCGGAGTTTTACTTCATTAAATGTCAAAACAACCAAGTTGTGCCACAAAAATAGGTGAAACATCAAGGAAAAATAAACCGAAGGTGAGTAATGTGGAGGATGACAGAAATACATATTTAAAATATAAGAAAAATCTATTGCAAAAGTCGGCTGCTGCCCTGTTTATTTACATTTTTCTCTGTTTCACTCTTAACTCCGATTGAGTGATGGGCTGAGTGGAGGTTACAGCCCAAACCTCAACATACACAAATTTGGGCTTCCCTAGTGGCTTGTCATTTTTATACAATATAGTAGGAGGTTGCCTGCTCACTGTGGACACAAAAGCAAGGTAAGTCTCCATTAATTGAGTTTGCTCTTGGCTCTAAGTGTCAAGCAGCAGCATGTTAGATATTGACTAAGCTGAATGTTTTCTTGCTTATCTTTAAAGGACAACTTGCACCTGGCTTGGGATTTAAAAAAAGAAATATAAAACTGAATCTAAAGCAATGTTCAATGTAGCAATGCTGCATATTTGGTACCACCAGCCAGCTAATAATTTTCTATGGATAATTTCCCCATCTCTCATTATTTAAAAGAAGTGGCATTTAATTTGTGGATATTGTTATTGATAGCACAGCTCAGACACTAGAAGATATACTGATCTTACAAAACTTCATAGCCTTAAATGAGCATATTCTATTTGTCCTGTATTTTTCGCATTGTGAAAAATGTTTTGTGTGTGAGTGCGATGGACAGGGATGTTTGAGGGGGGCTGTTTATCACAATGGGTATTGTTGGTGGCAAAAAAATGTGGCAAGTGTGGGTGCACAGGAAGCTAATTGGTACAAAGAGATGAGGCATGTTGGGTTTTGCCCCTATAAAAATTTTTTGTTTCAGTATGCAATCATCTATAAAATTTGGGCCAGAGATAAACCAGTGCAAGAAGGTAAGCAGTCACAGTGTATCAGATATGAATAGATTCTATAGAAGTATTATGGAGAGTTGAATGCTACGTGAGAGGGCATGTAGTGGATGTAAATGGAAATGGTTGTAAATTACATTCACTTATTTTCAAACATACACTGAAAACTAGGCCCGTGGTCTGGTTCTGGAGTAATATTTTAACAGCTGCAATAAAAGTATCAAAGTTTGATAAGAGCTTCCCATATTTCATTCGTGTTTCATTCACTGGAGCTACTTGAGACGTACAGAGCTGAGAAAACAGCTGCAGTGGTGCCCGTATGGAATTATATAACATGGTGATACAAAGTGCATCTAAGGTTTGTGGGTCCCCTAAACTTCCACTGCTCTTTTATTCCTGCAGGCAGGTATCAAACAGAGTCAAAATGGGGAGGGTTTAAAGTCTTCTCTTTCCCCCTGTCCTCTCCTGAAGTAATAATAGCTGCCGCAAAGTCAGCTTTTCCTGGTTCCTTTCTTTCCTGCTGCTCTTCTATCCTGTTAAAGTATAACAGGTGCATGGGTGTTCTCTGACCCCAAATCTACTCTAACACAGCTGAAAATAAAGCCGAAAGCAGAGAGACTGCTCTTCTTAACAAAATTAAATCTGGCTTGAAATCTGGCTGTGTTTCACTAACGGCAGAGTGCTTTTCTTGTTAGGCTCTAATGGAGAGCAGTGACAGATTCTACTGTGCTACTGTGGTGCAAGCTCCCCTGATGCCATTGAAATTGCTTATTTCAGCTGTATCCCAGTGTAAGTGGAGGCAGAATTTGTCCCTTTTAAGCTAATAGCTGAATAAAGGTCATAGCCAGACCAGCACTGATGCAGTTATATATACTTGGCTGCTCCCAGAAAAAATATTTTGGGTGATCTGGAAAAATATCAACATTACCTTTTAAATAATTATCTTATAGGGTAAGAATGGTTAGACAAGTGATAGGCGGCTCTCCTAAAAAATCCCCAGATGATTGGCATCTTAGGGATTTTTCATTTGTTGATGTCAATCTAATAATTCCAGGGGGAAAAGAGAAAGGTAGGTGAGTTCTTGTGGTCTTCTTGTCACATGATCTCTTAAAATTCCCATCTATGGTCATATGCTTTTCTAACAACAGTTGTTTGTTCAGAAGCAGACTGTGTCTGCCTAAATATGGTGCGCACTTTATCACACGTGTTCAGAGTTCTGATGGATCCTATCTTGCTTAGCAATGTAATCAGATGCATACTTAACTCCAACCATGTGCTTCAGTCTTGGACTGGAGTCTAGTTAATTGACATCCCATTGACTTCAGCAGGATTTAGGAATCACCTGGAAGTTCAGCAGCTTTCCTTTTCTTTTGCCAACATTAGCCTTGCTGCTTCTTCACGTGCTCAGTGCCCACTGAGTTAAGATGGACACTCAGAAAGGGAATGCTTTGAACTTAGTGCTGTGGCACTGCAGTGTATGTGCCCATCATGCTCATGCCCGATGTATGATCTGCAGCATTTCCACTTACATTTCTAAACCGAATGTCATTTGTTTCAGAGTGTTCTTTCCTTTAGGAATGAAAATTTGGAACTCTCACCTGAAACAATCTTCCCACCTCCTGTTTACAAACCACCATTCAATCTATGCTCACTTACTGCTGAAAGAGTAAGTGAAGAGGATGCAGAACACCAGGCTGCTCACTGTGGAACTTTTTTATTTCTCTTTCAAGTCAGTGTATCCTTCTTTCCACCTCCTGCCCACTTCTCTCAAAGTCTTTCAGCTCAAAGGGCTGCTTAAGTTTCCCTACTTATTTTCACGCTGTCAAATAAAGACTGACCTGCCAAAATATGCTCTTTCAACCCTTGAGATTTCCTGCCCTTGGGACCCATGCTGAAAGAGCAAGTGGAGGTCTCACAAGGAATAACTTGGCTGTTTTGAGCTGTTAAAAGCTGAAGCAGGTGCATGGACTTTCTGCTATAAGCTGTACTCATGAGATGAGAGAATAATTACTCATGCTTAGAACAGACAGGTATATTGGCAGCCTACTGCTAATATCTTAGTGATTTGTCTTTCAGTTCAAGGAAAATAATTTTTTCAGCTTATCTTTTTTTTTTTTTTTTAATTTTCAAGAAAAAAATCAGTGTGGGAAGAAAAATTCCAAACAGCAAAATTAAAAATAAAAGACAACTGCTAAAATAAATCCAAGGTTCCTAATTTTATTTCCATGCTGCACATACACTTCTTGTTTTCCTGTCTGCTGACCCCACATGTTAACTCCTCACTATCTGCATTTGTCACTAAACTCTTCCTTTTTTTATTTTCCTTGTACAAATTGTGCCACATCTTGTCAAACTGAAACAAGACAAATGCTACATGAAATATATCTTGTCGATAAGAGACACATTTTCCATGGCCAGGAAAAAAGCAATGGTGACATTTTAATTCTAGAATCTGGAAAGTCTCTTGTTCAGCCCATTTGTTAGTGTCAGTCCAAGTTGCATCAGTATGAATGTTGCAATTGTAACAGTCTTAAAGAATGGCCATTCTGAAATACAGTTTATAAACAAGGTAATAAAATGTAATTACTGTCCACCTTTGATTCAGAATCCTTACAGTTCATATTAGAATTCACATTTTTTATTGCCTTGCACAATACTCAAGCCTGGAAATTTGGTTTATTGTTTTAATTCTCTGAAGCTGAATGTAACTACTTGTTATATATGTTCGCTAACACAGTACAGGGCAGTACGTAAAAATAGAAGTTATAGTGCAGTACATAAGGTGGATTACTCTTTGAAACAGGATGATGAAATATGAGTATGCTTTCCAATCCGCTTTGGTTTCTAGTAGGAATTAACTCTATGTGAGCTTTTTCATTGTGAGCATCCATTAAGTCTCCAAATGAGGTTTGCACAATATCCAAAGCAGGCACAGGTTAGGTTAGGTGCTTGGGGCTGGTGGTGTGCAAAGGACAAGTTTCACACTGTCTACACAATATTTAGAAAAGATGTTCTACTGCATTTGTTTTGCAGATGGGGTACTATAAATGTAGTTGCAGCTGCTAATACATATATGGAGACATGGAAGATCAAGTAAGAATGCAAATATATGGCCTACATTGCACATATCTTTTTGGAAGCATGTTGATAGAAAGGGGTGAGATAGGCACCAAAACAGCCTACTATTATCTTCATAGTGCCTGTGCAGAAATCATTCCTTGGGGTTCCTGCCTGTGATCAGAGGTGAAAGACTGCCCTTCATTGCTGATTTCAATATATACTTTAAAAGCCTACCAGCAATCTGCTCTGAGAGAACTAATTCAGGGAACAGACATATATTATCCATATATATAGACATATACAATATTCCCCAAAGTATTTGTATTGTCTTTCAGAATGAGCTCGTACTCAGCTTCTTCCTGAATTGGTCCAAACATACGTTGGCAGAAAAAGCATCATCTGTGACATCAGGTATGTAGATTACCAGTCTTATCTGTTTTCTAAGAATGAATTCATGAGTAATATTGAATACAGAAATGCAGAGGTGAGTAAAGTGTTTAATGTCACAATATTTTTTTAAGATGTACAGATAATCAACAAATACTTCCTGACTTCTCAAAGTCTCTGAAAATGTTTTAGTGATGTGACCTGTAGCTTGCTTTCACTTTGGCATATTCTGCTCAGCCTCACTTCAATTCTTTTTGAATAAACATGCCTATATGCAAAGTAAACATTTATTTAGACAGACTGTGGCAGGCTTCTTGTTTTACAAAACAAAAGTTTCAGAGAAGGTTCCGAAGGAAAGGATTTGAGTCATGACAAAGCACAGTGTGTACTTGGACAGGAAAAGAAAATTAATGGTGACTTCAAAAGTCATTTTTAGAATGAGTGGAGCAGGTGAATAACAAAATATTATGTTAATACCTAGGCATACATTATTAATGATTGTGGTAATTCACTTCTTACTAAGTGACATTCTGCATTGTTCCCATAATGCTTAACCTATTTCTCTCTTCTGTGCAACACCTGATTTAATCTAATCTCTGGCAGTACAGCATTAAGAGCCAAAGCATAGGCTATATAGAGTAAACTATGAATGTTTGTTCTCTTATACTGCACTAGTTCTGCACTGAAAATAAACTTCAGCAATCAATTTTCAGGCAAAATGAATTCAGCAATTCAGCTGCTTTGTGCTCCAAGTGACAGAAAGTTTCCAAAGATGACCAGTTACCCACTTTTCAGAAAGTAGCTCAGCATATTTAGTTTACATGTTAATTTATTCTCTGTGAAGACAGGGGCTTTATTAACTCCTTTGCTGTGACCATTTTTTTTAATTCATCAGAACAAAATAATCTCCATCCTATCTTCTCAGCCTTTGGAAGACTTCCCCTGTTTAGAGTTCATTAGGATATGCCATTATCATATTAAATCCATTATGACTACTGGAAATTACTAGTGATTGTTCTAACTTGTACAAAAGAATGAGAGGATAATGCAAAGATGGCCTAGGTGTTAGGAATATACAGAGATGAATCTCATCACTGAAACTTATCTTGGATCAGAAAATCCAAATCAGAATTCAAATGTAACATGAAATCTGAGGCTATAGGCTACCGTTCTCTACAGACTCTTTAACCAGAGTTGTAGGCATGTAGGAGTGAACTGAAGCATAAAGGAGTTTAAGTCTGAAGCCTTTAGAGGGATTCTGACATTTCAGTAAGACTTAGTTCCTAATTACTTACAGAGAATCTGGGTGTAAGTATCTTGTGCAAAAAGCATGAACCCAGTCTTCAATAAAGTTGCAAAAATAAATAAGTCTCATACATCTTAACAGCGGTGTCCTGAGACAATATGGTCAAAAAGGTGAGCCCTTTTTTTGGTTATCAATGGCATCAAAATCAGAGAACAGAATAAAGAAACAAAGGTAAGAACGTGATTAGTGAGTGTTTGTTGAAAGCTGTGTGACAGATAACCCAATCTGCTGATTCACTATGAACTCAGTGGCCGCCCTGTTAGGTAAAGGTCAGTACACGGTCAGAAGAGATTAATGTAGTGTAGCTACAGAGGTGTTTTATTCCTGCTCGGAAACTCCGCCTTTTAAAGTTTGGACTCATTCATTCTAAGTTCAGGACAAAAGCATTGTTTAACAGAAAAAAAATCTCCCTTTGGCCTATGAATGGATTGCTGACATTTATTAATAAAATGCCAGTTGTGCACAAAGTCCAAACCAGGGCCCAATCAGTTTAAATTCAACAAGAAACAAATATCAAGAATTGCTTTGGGTATGGCACCACTTCTGGTCAGCAAGGAAGGGAAGCAGAGCTGAGTACAACTGGCATGAACTGGAGTGAACTGTGGAAAGGGATGAACTCAGCTGTTTATGACTTAGATCAGCAATGAGACCACCAGCCGTGCACTGCTAATTAGCCATTTGAAATCATTTCACACATGTTACTCTACGCTTTACCCCTTGTCCTTGGAGTTAGATTGCTGCATTACCCCAGCTAGCTAGATGACTTAGATATATATCGTGTGATATTCAACATAGTGTTACAGTCCATCCTTTGAGTAAGAGAAGACATAGTCCATCTAAGGCAGGAGCTTGGTGATCAAGCCAAGCTGCCATATACCATACAATGAGTTGCGGAAAAGGACACAGTTGCCCCTAGGGGCTCTTGTTTGGTGAGATTACCCTGAAACACTCAGTTTGAAAGAAAGCCCTTTAGGAATTGCGTTAGTTGAGCTGGAGTGGGAAATAATTTCAATGAGCCTTCAGGAAAAAGGCAGTCTCCATGAAAGCAGTGCATCCTTCACCCAGAGATTTTGTTGCTTTATGAGCTTATAAGCACCTTTATTTTTACCTATTTTGAAGAATAAGTCAGGTTTAATATGGCTTTAATACAGGCTGCAGCTTTCCATGAGCCTGCTGATTTCTCTCTCAACCTTCACACAGGCAGATGATTAGTCTTTTAGTTAGGATCAATGTAAAACAAAGCCAATGCCCAGTAGAAGCAGGTTATGAATTTTGATCAAGATAGCATCCTTCTTTTATACAGCTTTAATTTACAAATGTTGTAGGTAATTACACTTACTAAAGTAAAATAAAAATTAAAATTTATGAATTTGTACTGTGCTCCTAGCAATGAAGAGATTAAAAATCAGTGCTAAATTTACTGTGACATGAATACTGATTCAGTATTCCCAATGGAGCAGATTCTGAATTGCACTGAATATTGTCAGCATTTCATTATACCAAGCACACTGCATGGGAGTGAGAGCAGATTATCAGGAATGACTTCACAGACATACATTTTTAATATGTCCCTTTGAAATAAAAAGGAAAAGGAAGAAACAAAATCTATCATTTTTTTTTTTAATGTCAAATTATGTTTCTTATTTTTCTTCTCTAGAATATTTATCTCCTGAAAATATGGGTAATTGAGATTGTTTTGCCAAAGTTATGAAATTAAGAAGTTTTTGCTATTGGTTGTAACAGTTCACAACTCAGGTTCAGTTCTGGTAGATACAATCAGTGTTGCATGTACAAGAGTGGGTTTTTGTCCACCTAAGTGCAGTGGAGAAATGGCTTTGTGTCCTTCCAAAGCAAGATCCAAGCTTTTAAAAAATCAAAATGTACCATCTGACTAGTCCTTGTGAAATTCCTAGTCCTTGTGAATGCTCTCTCAGGAGAGTAGCCTATTATGTTCATCCTATACAGTTTTCTAATCTGCTGCAGTTGCTCATTCTCAGCATAAAGTTTTTGCCACAAGTTGCATTCCTATTTTAGACGGATATAGGCTGCTTTGCTGGCCATAAGCACCCCTTGTCGGCTAAGAGGATGAAAGCTGTGACATTTTGTTAATTAGCATTGCCATTTTCTTTGCAGTCCACAAATGAAACGCAATGTATTAAATTATTGTTTCCCTATTGATTTCATCAGTTTTCCATGTAACATCTTCCTCACTGCTATTTCTCGTACAGTGTGCAAAGCCTAATGCAGATCTTGTTTTAAAATTTTTCTAATGGAATCATTGCACAAAATATTTAGAGTAACTTCTCCATCGTTCTAGAAAAAAATTGCTTAGATGAAGAACTACACAACTGATTATTCTGAAGATCATTCCACTTTCCATGGAAATAAAATTTGAACACTAACTTCCTTAATTTTTTCATCCAAAAAGAAGTATAAGCCCACAGTTTTCCAGAGTTTATGTTCTGTGATGAAAGACATTATAAACTGGCACAGTGTTTGAGTTTCTCTGCAGTGGGGATTGGCAGCTAGCACTCGTGAGTGCTGGGGCATGCAGACACCAGTGATATAAAAAAAATGTTACAAACCCAGCTCTGTTGGCAGTCCAGCTTCAGGGTCCTCATTTGATATGTGACAAGTTTTCCACTGACACCTGTGAGTGAAGAATCAGTCCCTGGGAGGAAAATCTTGCTTCAGATGAAGTGAGTGAAGCTTTATCCCGTATCTACAGCAGACTGGCATTTAGTCCTTGCATATAATGGAGTGCAAGTAGAGCGTGACGGTTCCTAAAAATGCAAGTCTCAGCTCAAGTCCATCTGCCAAAGCTGGACAGACTGGAAGTAATTATTGTATGTGTATTTTATTATCATTTAAAGCTAAAACCACCTAGACTTCAAAAAGATTACGACTTAGCACTGGAAGTACGAAAACGTAAACTACTACGTCTGAGTCTCACAAATGGAAACTGTCGTTCATTATGAAACACAAGCTATAGATATTTCTTTAGTGCTTATCAGTTTTCTTCCATTTTGCTTTTTTTTTTTTTTCCACCCATTTTCTTCACTGTAGAGCTGATGGGTTTGGGTTTTTATTTTTATTAGTGCTCAAATTATTACACAGCAAGAAGAAATATTTTGGTAATACCCATAACCATACTGTCTGTTTTACACAGTCAACTAGAGTTGCATTTTCAGTGCCCATGATTTTCATTATTTTCAGGTTGGTTAGAAATTATTTACATTTGTTTCTTCTTAAGTGAAATTGCCAGCCCCCACAGAAGAGAACCTTTGCTGGGTATTAACACTCAGTTGTGGTTGCGCTGGTAGGAGTGAAAAGGCAAAATATACCACTGAATTCAAATGACGTAATTCAGCCTCTGAGCCCTGTTGCTCTTGCTAAACTGCTCAGGATGACCCACAGCAATTCACAAAATGAACAGAGCCCCTCAAGAGAATTATACCTTTAGATTAAAGCAGAACTTCCTGGCATTACAGTCTTTATTGCTCTAAGAGTCTAAGTTTTCTATTGCAGCTTAATGGCAGAAGTCCATAGAACTTCATTTAAAAATGGTGACACAACATAGCATGGCAGGGGCTGAGGGTGGGGGATGATCTTTCTGTGGGCTTTTTGTTAACCTTGGGGGGAAAAAAAAAAATAAAAAGCATCATTTTCTGTTTCGAGCAGTTTTCCTCACTTTCCTTATCCCTCACTGTCCTGCTTTGCATACAACAGATGAAATAAGGTGCAGTGTAGTTAAGTGATTTGTCACAGTTCATAGGGGAGAATAACAAATGAAGGGCTGCATCTCAGTCTTCTAAGTCCTAGCTCAGTGATTTCTTCATAACGTTTCAATTCTTCAAAAGTCTGTTTCAGGCCCTCATCTAATTAGGGTGTGATTAAAAATGCATTTTTGTAGTCTGCAAAGGGAAGAAGCTGGAGATGTTTTTTTATTCTAAAATTCAGTTGAAACATCAGGAACTCAAAAATGTTGATATCCAGACCGCCTGGAAAAAATATACTATGGCAATTGTATGTTCCCACTGTTATTTTTAATTAATTTTAATTCTTTTCCTTAGGATAAATAGTAGTTGCACTTGCTCCCTGGCTGTCAGTAGTACATTGCAGCACTGTAATTCTATCTGCTTAGCAGTTATTTTAGCCTCTGTTCACTCCAGAGGTTACATATTTAGTTTATTCTCAACGTGGCTTATTTTTCACAACTTCCCCTCTGTTGCTTCCTCTGCTGAACAACAGAGTGAAGGCTGAGAAAAGAAGTTTTGATTTCTTGCCCTCACGACCCCAGCTGTAACAGCTCTGGTGCACATGTGGAAGAGAGATGGAGAGTGCAAAGGAGTGCACAGGCGTCTTCTGAGACTGAAAGGCAGATACGAGAATCCTGTCTGCTACTGAGGATGAACAGTCCTGATGCTCTCTAAAACACCTCTTTTTGCAGGTGCATAACCTTAGTGTGTGATGGCAGTTCTTTCATGCTCACTTTCCTTTCTCGTTCCCTTCTCTTTCAGTAAGATAAGAATTAATTGCTGCTGATTGTTTTGTCTTATTATCTCACCTTGTGGTGAGGTTAAGCAGCACTTTATGTTTGAGGTCTTCAGGTCAGGTACATTTTTAATAGGGAGGAAGGCAGAACAGAGCCCAGCTCCTTCAAGATCACTGTTTGTTAAGTTAGCAGGATGAAGTTCTTATTTTTCCATCTAAAGTAAATATAAAATACTGGATGCAACAAAGACTTGGTCTAATTAAATCAATCCCTGTTGGTGCAAGTAGAAACAGGCCAATTCATACAGGCCATGTCTTGGCTGCCACAGTGTGGGGAGAGCCCTGAGCTTCAGAGCAAGTGCTACAAACTGGCTCATGTCCCCCATGCTCATAGCTAGCACTGCAGGACAAGATGGTCAGAGAGATACCAACAAGCAGCTACTGTGTTCACTGTTATCTAGTTTACTGTGGTAAAAACCGTCTTTATTTTCTGCTTTGTCTTTGTGGGGTGGGTAAGAAACATGCCCCAGTTTAAGAACACACCTTTTGGCAGTGAAGACAGGTGGTTTAATGCTTCCAACAGAAAGAATGAACAGGATGTGCTTGATCATTTATTCCATATTATGAGCCTGATCCTTCTTGCTTAGAATCTGGAAAATGCTTTTCTCAGTGGAAATTGAATCAAACTCCATACATAAATTTTAGTAGAAATTCTATGAAAGGAGTGGGTTACTTGAAAACCAGCCTGGAACAAGAGAAATAAAGAATAAGGAAGGTAGAATTTAAATCTGTGAGATACAAAAGCTGTTATTGTAAATCTGCAAACGTTTTGACACCAATCTAGAAACTTGCATTTGTGTGTTGTTTTTTTTTTGTTGTTGTTGTTGTTGTTTTTATTTTGTTTTGTTTTCTGCTGGGAATAGGGAAAAAAAAAAAAAACAGATGGAAAAATTGCAACAATGTGGATTAGTATAATGATAATTAAAAAAAAATCCAGAATTAATTTTAACACAAAAATAAATTTCCCACTGAAATTCAGATTGATGGCTGTCAGAAAACAAAAATTCCACTGTCAGCGTATAAAGAAGCAAGAAGATGAGCACTGCATGTCAGACCATTCTCTTCATCCCACTCCCTGACAGTGTTTTCTATTTTCAATGCTAATTTAAGCAGGCAGTGGTTTGTTGTATGTATTAGTTCATGAATTCTGTGATATGTTAAACATCTGCTTCCACTAAACTGTTTACTAAAAAATCAAACTGTTTGGTTTTAGGTCCTCAGTCAACTGATGGTACACCTGGAGTACAGTTAGTCATATCCTACGAGGGCACTCGTCTGACAGTGATGTTGAAACACATGAGGAACATTGTAAGTATTTTCATCACAATCTGTAACTCTTAACCCTTCGAATTTTTCACAGTACTGTGAAAACATTAATCTTCAAACACAATTTCTGATATAAATAATTTTAACTCATAATTATGATGATATTTCTTTATCATTGTTTAACACAGTCTTCCTTAGATCTTGCTCAGTCTTGTTGTAAGTATGGGACTTGTATAGAAATCATGTTTGCCTAATGGCCAGCAATGACCTTTTTCAGGCCATATACAAAACCAATTCAGATGCCTGCTGGCCCTTCCAGCTGACACATTTTGGTATGGGTTAGGTATGTGACATCATGCAGCATCACAATGCTTTGTAGGACATCGTTGTGGTGCTATTGATTATCTATACACTTCTTTCAAGTCCCAAAGAACTGGACTACAAGCTGGGAATAGGTCAGTAGAGGAAGCAGTGAAGTACTTTAAGAAGCAATGTCTCTTGATACTGTGATGCTCATCTCTATAACACACTGTCTTGAGGTTAAGTGGGAAATACTGCACACTCTTGGAGACAGGGTATGCAACGAGAAAGCTGGCAGAGCTCCCTCACCACAAGGTAGGTGAAACTGTTTGATGAGAATATCATGAGAGATCTAGCTGCATCTCTCATCTGAGATAACGTCTGCTATTTTGTCATGAGTTCAGCCACCTGAAAGTGCTCTGGAATTCCTGTTGCTCAAGTTTCAAGTAATGGCAATGGCAAAGAGATCATTCACTATCTTTGTCTATCTGGAAGATTGAAGTGTTTTTGAATTGTTGCAGGCTCTTATTGCATACATTTATGCTGCCTTTGCTGCAATTGCTTTTCTTAAATGAGGCCAAACTAAGGAATGTATGTGGGACCAGATGATAATAAAATAGGGCTGAATATTTAATTGGTTATATGTCACAGAATAACAGAATTGTAGGGGTTGGAAGATCATCTAGTCCAACCCCCCTGCTAAAGCAGTTTCCCTATGGTACTTACCCAAGAAGCATCCAGGAGGGTCTTTAATATCTCCAGAGAAGGAACCTCTCTGGGCAGCCTGTGCCAGTGCTCTGTCATCCTCACAGTAAACAAATTTTTCCTCACATTCCTGTGGAACTTCCTTTGTACCAGCCTATGCCCATTGCCCCTTATCCTGTCGCTGGGCACCACTGAAAAGAAGCTGGCCTCATCCATATCATTCCCACTCATTATCTGTAAGTCTTCAAAAGATATCCTCTGAGTCTTTTCCAGGCTGAACAGCCCCAGGTCTCTCAGCCTTTCCCCATAAGGGAGATGCTCCAGGCCCCTCATCATTTTGTCCATCCACTGGACTCTCTGAGAAGTTGCCTCTTCTTGAACTGAGGAGCCCAGAACTGGGCACAGTACTCCAGATGTGGCTTCACCAGGGCAGAGTAGAGAGGGAGGATCACCTCCCTTGACTTGCTGGCCATGCTCTTTCTAATGCACCCCAATACCATTGGCCTTCTTGGCCACCAAGACACGTTGCTGGCTCATGGCCAATCTATTACCCACAAGGACACCCAGGTCCTTCTCTGCAGAGCTCCTTTCCAGCAAGTCAGCCCTCAACCTGTACTGATGAATGCAGTCACATGAGGCTTATGTAGCTTCAGCTGTTCTCCATTTGCCCCTCCAGCTTCTAATCTGCAATTCAAGCATATTCATTTTGGTCTGTAAAACATGCAGTAAGTTTTCAATCTTGGAACACTTTTTTGTTTCCCACGTGCCACCTTGACAGGTGAGATCAGCTTCTGATGGTTCAGTTCATATGAGCTTTACTTTTTGGATATAGCTTAAAACCTCCTTTATCTTTTTCTTTCGCACATTCTAATACTGAAAAACAGTGATAGGCTTCTAGTTGGTGAAAGGAGAATATTGAAATGATTGTTGTGTTCATGCTGTTACCATGAGTTCGGGCAGATAATGTGGAGATATATACAAGCAGAGTTGCAGATGTTGGAAGCAGTCGTTCTGCTTGTTTCTGGCTCCTCTGTTCTTTAACTTCGAAAGTTCCAGTCATTTAATTAAATTAGAATAAATTATAGTGTAGATGGCTGTGCATGGCAAAACTGAAATCCAGGATCCGGGCCACTTTAGTGAAAGGGACAATACAAATTTAAATTGGCTTCTGGCTTTTGGAGGTAGTTGATGTAAATTAAATCCTTTTCAGTGAGTTTGCAGAGAACTGGTAGGAGTCCAATTCAGTAAGACCAGAAATGATTCATGGCTTGAAAACAAGGTGACTGTTGTAGCAGCCTAACTTAGGCAATCATGTTTTTAAATCCTGGGCTTCTGATTCCTTCCTTCCATACAGCCATCCTCTGTGGTGCTTGGGGTACTGTGATACTGGACTGCCTTCAAACTAGCATCCTATTAAGGAAAGGTTATTAGGTTCTTTATCCCATTAGTTATCTTCACGGCATTCCAGTTGTATAGATCAATCTCTCTGACATGCTCACTTTTCTTTTTCCTTTTTTTTCCCTTTTTTTTTTTTTGTTTTTTGTTTTTTCCTGACTGATCTAAGATTTTAAAAGTATGCCAAGATCATATCTTATTCAAGACATGTTAAAGTTATTTTAGGTACATTCAGTCTTTTGCAGACTCTCATTAATTTTTTTTAATGGTTCATTTTGCAATCTTGTTTTGTTTTGGAATTTATAGTAAATAATTTGAGTGTCTCTTCTTCATTTACTTATCACTTCAGAGATTTTATGATGTGTTCAGATGTGAAAATTATTGTAATGGGCCAAATTAATCCCAAATATAGCTTCATAGAACTGACAAGGAGTTGTGATGCAGAATTCTGATCCAAGTAAGTGCATTTCATTTATTATTTATGGATGGATAGTTCTACAGATTTTAATAGCTATAGATCCTGTTGTGCAAATTCTATATTAACATATGATGCACAAGATAAGCCCTAAGGAGCTGGTGTTGTTTATAGCCATTTTTAAGTGTCATATAGGTTCTTTAAAGGAGGAAGTCAAAAGGGTGCTTTGCAGGATTTTTCATGAAGCTATCCACATTCATGTGGGAAAGAAAGTGCCATAGCACTTGAAAGAGCATTGATCTGGTGCAGACATGCCAGGGAACAGTCTAATGTAGGTGCATAAGTGTATTCCATACAACAGGCATTTTTAGTCTGATGCATCCACATGTGCTGGATCTGCTGCATATCTACAAGTTATCCACCCCGAGGTCTGCTTCCAAGCATCTTCTTCTGACTCACACCGACATTACAGTCATGTTATGAAAGACAGTCCTTGAAGAAAACCCATTTAAAAATACTTTGAAGACCAATAATGGAGTAGAATAGCCACAGTTTTCAAATACAGAAAAGCCACGATAATACAATAATACAATTTTCCAAACATGTTTATTACATAATTTTAATTCAGCCTCTTGGACCATTACTTGCATGCATGAAATGCAGACCATGCAATACTGTACTTTATGTATAGGCCATGAAGGCAATATTGTTTCAATAAAATCAAGCTGAGTTGGAAGGAAACAGTGGTGTACCAATGACCTGGAGATGTTATATAGAGATACTGGGAGATTTCGCCTCTGAGCCTCAGAGGATGTGGCAGCAGAAGTGGATGAAATAAGGTTAGCTTCTTACAAAAACACAATAATACAGTACCTTGCACAGTGCTCTAAGTAGTCTAAGGGAGAAGATACAGGATCCAGGGTGAGGTTTGTCTGCTAGGAGTGAGAACAATTCAACTGTGGCAGGCCCATACCCAAAGAATGGAAGCAGTCAAGAGCAGGAGGACTGGGAGGGTACTAGGAAGAATGCTTATGAAGCAAGATGAAAGGCATGACCTCCCACGTCTGAAAGAAGCTGTGGAGGTGGATTTATGAACACTGGAGATACACAGGTGTTGATCTTGAACCATCCACTTCCATTTATGTACATTAACCAGAACAGAAAATGGAGAATATCAAGATTATAACAGAACTTAGAGCAAAGTATGGGCTAGCTTAGTACTGCCTAAGCCAGAAACAGCCAGGCTAACTGCAGCTATGCTGATGGACTTATTTGTCTATTCAAAAAAGGACACCAGAGGAAAAGAAGTAGCACTTTCTGAAATTCAGAGAAGGGTTGTTTAATATATTTCTTTTTGTACTTCATAGAGATCCAGAAGGGAACAGTGGTTGAGCATTGGCTCATAAGGAAGTGTGTGTTGTCTGTTGATTTCATTGCCATGACTTCAGGCATGCCCGGTTTTTCCAGATAAGCAGCTAAACTTTCAGTACTCAGTACTAAATATTTTTGCCCACTACTTCTTGTGGACAGAAAAACTCCTCAAGGGTAATAGGGAGAAGAAACAAAGCCAACATATCGTGAACTTCATGCCAATAAGCGTAAAATGTTACCAGAATTTAGGGAAGAATGTATGGGTGATGAATTCAGAACCAATTTTACGGAGAGAACATTTTCTGAAATTAAAATAAATTCCTACAGTACTTTCCAAAACTACTTCCAGCATTCCTTCTTTAGAAGTTCTGAAGCTGTCATGAACTGCTCCTGGTGATTAATGATTCTGCGATAGCTGATATATGGGTGATGAATTAGTAATCAGCTTTAAGCTTTAACAGACATCCAGCCTCTTTCCATTTTGTGTCCTATGCTTTCCAAGTGCAAATTGCTTCCAAAAACATTTCTGAAACGTGATAGTGGAAGTGCTGTGAGAAGAAATGTGAGAGCCAAGCTTTCACTAAATGGGGCAAATGAAATCAATTTCTGAACCTACAGGTGTAGAGCTATAGGGAAGTTCCCAAAGACAGCACAAGTAGATGCTTCACTGCCTTTGTTGGGCTTTGGCATCAGCTTGAGCTGAGTAAGGAACAGGAATTCTTTTTCCATCAATTTTGGTTCCCATAATTCCTCTTGTGGGTCTACTAATATTTACACTTTATGAGCAAGTTTGCTGATGATACTAAACTGGGAGGAGCTAGACAAATTAGAGAGCTGAGTAATTGCCAATCACATGAAGTTGAACAAGAGCAAGTGCCAAATTCTGCAGCTGGGAAGGGGCAACCCTGCCGATAGGTGCAGACTGGGGAATGAGACACTTGTCTTGCTGCTATGTTTGTCCCCTCAAAAGTAATGCCTCCTCCATGTTATTTCCATGGAAACTACAACAGATACACTAGTTGACAGAGCAAATTCTCAGCTATAAAACACTTTTTCAATTCACTACCATTAGCTATGCATTTTTGCCATGCTTGTAAAAATCTGCATCAGTGGATGCGACCCACAGCTGCTATGATGGCATCATAGTTAGGAAACTGTTGCCCACACAGCCCATCTATCATTGGCCCAAACAGATGAAAGTTAGAAAGTGCTAAATCTGGATTATATGGTGGGTGTCATAGGACAGTCCAACTAAGATTGGCAACGTACTTCACAGTCTTCAAACTCGTATAGGGACCTGACATTATCATCTTGCAAGAAAAAGGTTGTCTTCCTCTCTGGCCTGACTCTAGAAGTTTAAGCCTTCATCTTTGTCAGTGTTCTGATGTGGTGGTCAGAGTTGATGGTTTGTCGATATTCTAGGAAATCCAGAAGGATCACCCCTATCCTGTCCCAAATGACAGTGCACATCACTTTACCCACTGAGAATTGTATCTTGAACTTTTTATTCAATGTGGAATTCTCATTTAACCACACCACAGACTGCTGTTTTGACTCTGGCTCATAGTGCTGACATCACATCTCATCACCAATAATGATGCAACCCAGGAAACTGTCACCTTCAGCCTTGTATTGGTTCAGTAGGTCCTGAGACATTTGCATTCTTTCTGTTCTTGTGTGAGATCCATGGGATCCGCCTGGCAGAAAAATCTTTGATATTCCAACATTGCCAACATCATTTCCAGTGCATTGAAAACAATATTTAGCTATTCCTAATGTGGCTTGTCTTTCACATCCCTGTCAACACTGACAAAATGCATCACCCACTGCCTCGCTGTGCTCACATCCAATTCTTTGTCTCCATAAATGTTCAGCAAGCGTCAGTGGGTGTCATTTTTTCCATAAGGAGGAATTCAGTGGCACACCTTTGCTTCATACACACTTCCATGTCAGATGTCATTTTGTCAGACAGCCATATGCATTTTGTCTGCTGCCATCTGTTGCACAGCAACAAAATGTAGTGAAATACTGGTGGGAAGGCTCAGTCTCTATTGCCATACCACCAACATCCACCTCTGATGTCATCAGTCAACGTAATACAACAAGAGGCATTACTTTTAGAGCAGCCCTTGTAGATTTAAATGGAGAATATATTACATACCAGCAATGCAATGCCTGCCAATTAAATAAAAAGCATTACGTACACCCCTTTCACAATATTATGAATATTTCCTGCTTTCTTTACCAAGGCCCTCAGATTAGCCAGCAGGGATAGAGAATATGTTTCTTACTCATGTTATGATAGAGAATAGGTAAGCAAAGCCTAAGCAGTCATCCACCAGTGGAAAACAAGTGGAAAAAAATCCCTCTGAGATGAATAAAAGTTATTCAGAAAGTACTGGTAACAGAATGAAATCAGAAATTTCGCAGATGTGGGAAAGTAAGACATACACATGGTGTTCTCCAGTGATTTTTGGAGAAAAACAAAAGAGCCATGAAAAGAAAGTTCTTGTTCTAACTTCAGCTTATAAAGTAATTGGATTTAATTTTGTATTCATAGAAAGTACTTTAAGAATGAATACAAATTAGTTCAGGCAAACATGTTCTCTTTTGGACTGAAAATTAGCAGAATATCTATAAACAAAGGCTATTACTCAGCAGTAGTTGAAATAGGGAAGAGTTGATTTTGTGGTGCAGAAATCACTTTTGGATTCCAACATATTTGTTATAGAAGGTTTTTGACAAATATGTTGTATGGAAAGTTATGTTATCATTTCTTGTTAAACCCTCTCACCTGTCACAGACACTGCACTGCCTTAACTCTAAATTCCAATTTCTAGTTTTTCAGTAATTCCCTATGCAGCTAATCTGTTTTGAATCAAATAAAAAGAATGAGTTTTGTTTAACAATATGAGTGATCCAGGAGATGAAGGCGAATGTAAATTAAATTTGCCATTGGGTGCAAATGAAGAAAACATTGCAAATAATAGTAGGGATGGAGAAAGATCAAGTGAATAAAAGTAATTTACAGAACACCACAAGTAGCTTGGGCAGATGAAAACTATTTCTTCAGGGAGATACAGATCTATTTCCTGTAATAATGTGAAATAAAACAAGCAAATGGTGGGACATGAGGTTGCTAGGAGAGATGCCAATGAGAAAGGTCAGATCCTGACGTTATGATGCAGAAATTAAGTAGTTTATCTTTATAAAGCATTGATGCTAGAATATTGCTCTCAGGAAGCTTTTTAATAACTAGAATTCAAGTTCAAAAACAGTTCTCAGTAGGATTGCTTGGAAATGACTTATACTCCAGGAGTGATGTATTGTTACTAAAACTTAGTTAAGAGCTAACTAACAAGGACACAACTCAATTGTACAAATATTTAATGGAGAATACAGCAAGGTTCAAGAGGAATTATTTAGGATGTTGAGCAAGACTTCAAGTAGAAGTAAAGAGAAGTAATTAAGGAGCAGAAATTGCACACATGTAACAAAATGGTTTCTTACAGAAGGAGGCTGCAAGCTGTAGAATAATTTCCCACAGAAAAGTGGAGGGGGCTCTGTACAGTCTCAGAAATTAAAAGTAGTCTGGTTCAGGCACTTAATGCAGTTGTAGGCACATAATGCAGTTGCCATTTTTTTGTGCATTTTACATTCATCTCTGCCTAGGCAAGGAGAGAAAATAATATGGATGTGACAAAAAGAAACTGAACAACAGCATTTATGTGGGTTTCTTTTCTGATAGGCTAATTTCTTTTATACTCTCTAAGAGCCAACAGTTAAGAAATTCTGGGATCTGTATTTCTAATGTAGATCACTATATCTCAGCCAATCTTATAAACTCTTTAACTAAATATTAATTGGGAAATTATTCTGAGTACAACATTAGTACAGGGTGCAAAGAAGAAAATGCAAAGAAGGAATGCAATCTACCAATTCTAGAACAAAAGCTTCAGAGATCTTTCCATTAAACCTATCCTCTGCATTCTACATCCTGGATCAACACTGCTTGTACATGAATAATATAATCTTAAGACATTACTGAACTTTGATATTTTTTCATCTATGTGGAAAAAAAAAGATCTTAAATGAGCTGAAGATAGCAGTGCAGCATGGGATTTGGGAATCTAGAACATATCACTCCTTTCTTTCAGAAAAAGAAAAAAAAACCAACAACCCAAAACCTTTTTAGTGATTATTGCTCAAATTTGTTACTGTGAGTAAATATACTTAATACATCTGCACTTCAGGTTCTGCAGTCACCTTCTTTTATTTATTTATTTACTTACTTACTTACTTCTTGTAGTATTGGCAGCTTTTTGATACCCACGTGGTGCTAGTGACCATCCAGTAATCTAGTGCTGGGCATTGGTGAAGTATTACAGGGGCCTCAGAGCCTCAGGAGCCAGACTTACACTTCGAGTAAGACAGATAGAGACACTCATAATTTTCTTTTCTGTTATTTCAGAAACAATGTAAATGCACAAAAAACCGTATCATGACTTACTGGAGATATCTTCTAGCCCTACTTCTTTGCTACTGGCTGCAGACAGTAAAAGACACTAGCTCATTTTACCTCACAGTTACAGTTGTATGTCCACACAGACTCTTTCCCATTTCATTTGAAATTGTGTCTATCCTAATATACAGCTCTTTTTGGATTATCAAGAGGTCATTATTTTCAAACTGAACAGCAGCTACATCTCTGTTCTTTTCTTCATCTTTCTGAAACAGTTTGGTTCTGGTTTCTGAGCTTTCTAAAGTAATAAAGGCTTAGAAGCCTAGGATACCCTTGTGACCTTCTGAAAATCACAGTTTTCTTTACTTAATTCTAAGCGCAGTTAGATGAGTTTTCCTCTCAAATGACTGAAGCAGATCAGAAGCATTTTACATAGATCTTATGAAGCTTTGAATCTTTTGGGAATCAGCCTGATTCTCTGAATCTGTCTTTCTCCTTGCAAGAAAAGTACTCTTTTTGTTAAATGTTTAACAAATACTTCTTCCTTTTAAAAAATACCACTGCCTGTGTGCCAATTAGGATTTGGATTCAGTTTGAAATTAAGACACATACATATATAATGGAGTTCAGTTGTCTGACTGTGAACACCAGGAAGTATCTTCCTTGTCCTCCAGTGTCTGCTCCAGGAAGAGTGCCAGTTTTCCACAAAGCCTCTGTCACATATCCTCCTCCATATATACCTTCTGGCATCTGAGGTGGCACAAGGCACGTGTATTTTAGAAACTAATCCAGATGAAAACCTATACTTCCATCTTGCTCTTTGAAATTTAATGTGCAATTCATTTTCCTGAACATAAAGGAGATGACGTAACAAGTCCCATCAGGCTCCCAGCTAACACTGTGAATGAGGAGAGCCTCACATGAGGCTTCTGTCATGTCTGCTCGTTTGTGGAGATATCTAAAACATCTCCTTTTTCTCAAATGCAGTCATACACCAAAGTGTGGGTTATTTAAACAAGCCAGCCTGGAAAAGATTAATCTGCTTCTTGCCTACCTCCTTGACAGCATTACAAAAAGCTACGTAGACTTTACTGAGTACTTACATCATAGCTCACATACACACTAGGGTATGTCAACATTTCAACTTCTTTGCCCAAAAATGGTGTCTTCATTTCAGTGCTGTAGCTGTGAACCTCTCCTTCTGCCTCAGTGACTGAGGGTTATTTTTTTTCCCATTTGACAGCCAGGAGACCTTGGAGAGCGCTGGCTGGATGGCTGGTTCATTCTTCAGAGAATTTGTGACTCACTACAGCTCTAGACCCTATTTTTGCCAGAGTGGCTGTAGTTCTTCCTCTTAGAAATACAGCACATCATCTTTTATTAAGAGCTAGGATGCATGAGTACATTTTCCTTCTACTCTACTACAATCAAAGCTGAACTGGAAAAACTGCACTTTTTTTTTTTTTTTTTTTGCCAAAATACCTTATTTCACTTGAAGGAGAATGGGCTGGAACAAATCACAGTACCAAAACCACCGCTTTTTCTTAAACTAACGGCACTTGCATTAGGCATAGTTTACCCACTTGGTGTACTGACAGGCTGCATGCAGAACAGGCAGGTTGAGGGGGATGCTGAAGGTATTGAGCTGCACAGTGTGCTCAGGATATATTTGGAGATTCAAATCAGAGACACGGATATAGCACCTTTGCATTTTTATCATAGTAAATGACAAAGCCATCTGGAGGCTTGTTTCACTGACACTACTAGAAGATTTCTGACAAGCAGAAAATACCTGCTCAATAAATGTGTTCCAGAATTCCCCTGAAACAACATCTATGTTCTTCTGAAATGATGCAAAGATATGCTAAATTGAGATCAATTTCATATCTTTCTGTTGTTGTTGTTGCTTTGTCAGTGACCTCTATTCCAGTGTCCTCTGTCACTGTGTCTCCTCTGTTTATGCATATACCTGCATATCTGCATGAGATAAGAGTTAAGTCAGGAATAGGAATGAGGTTCCTAACAGAGAGGTGGGCAAGAAATTTTGGCACCAGAAAATATAATAAAATAAAACTTACCTTGCAGAGCAGCAATTAAATATTTTGAAATTTGGGGTGAAAAAAAAAGAGAGGATTGTGAAAAAATACCATATCTGTGTAATTACTTTGTCTGATTGATTTTCTGTTTTGTTTTGCCAATAGTAGAGCATGTAGGGTGCACAACAGAAATATAGTGGATTGTCTTCTTTTGTATTTATTTGTTACTTATTGAAAATCTGGTTTTTGTTTTAGTATTCTTTGAAATAATGTATAAATATTTTGTATTGGGAAAATGAGAAGTGTAGTGGCAGAGTAGACTACAGCTGTTCAGCGTTTTGAGATATGAAAGTCTCAAAGGAAAAGGAAGAAAGGGTCTTCAGTTCCATGTTAAAATTTATGAAGTAAAAACAGAACCTCTCATTCATGTAGTTTGTCCTCGAGGTGTATATAGCACTGTTCTATTTTGAAGGAACTTCTTGCTTTGTAATAGCATTATTTTAGTACTGATTATTTTCTCAGATCTTAAAATTTGGAGATAGCCAAAGGGCATATTATGTTTTTTTTTCTAAAGCAGAAGCAGTAGTTGCTATTAAAGCTGCAGCTTGCAAACTTTTCCTTGGAAAGTTACACATGGATTTCATTCTGTCACTCAAAGAAAGACAGTGCAGCAATCCTTCTGCATTTCTTACTAGTTTTAATCTAGTCAACTCCTGTTTCATACAAGCTGCTGTGGTACAAGAGTAATTCTTCTGCAGTATTTCTATTTAGCAATCCTCCTTGATTGCAAAATAATCAAGTCTACCTCATGTCTACATTTAATATATAAATATTTTGCTTTAGAGTCCTGAGGGCTTTTTACTAACCATTTGCTATGGTTACATGGTTTTATTTAAGATGCAAGGATATCTTCATGTTAAATGTTAAGGAATATTCTGAGTACCTTCTTCATCATATAGCAGATAAATTCTGATGGCGGTGCATATAAGAGAAAAACAGTACATGAAGGTAATAGATAGGAAAACTGAGAAAACTGAGTTGGAGCTACTGGAAAAAAAAGAGAAGGCTTTGGTTCCTTTCTTTTCATTTTGGGAGAGAAGCTGAGATGGGAACATTTCTAAAGCCTGAATTTTTTTTTTTTTTCCATTGAAGAAGGGGAAAAGAGCAATTGAGATTTGAAAATGTCCAGGAAATTAATTTCGGAGGAAGAAAGGAAGTTATTTATAGAGGTGGAAAGGTGGCATTAGTTAATGCAAGTTACCTTTGATCATTTCTTTTTGTCAAGATAGTTGAAGGTGAAAAATGAAAAAAGAGAACAGCAGCTGAAGCTATCAAATCTTCAGTAGCCATCAATCTGTTTCACTCTGGGACTAAAGGTGGAAGAATATATCTGCAAGTCTAACACTAAGAGAAACAGATGAAGTAATGTAAATTTGTTCAGTCACTGAAAAACTAAATTTGAAGTCACTTAGGAAGAGAAAAAAAATTACAATAGATTATCCCCAAAGTCAATTATTTTAACATCATAAAATTTTCCTTAAAATTCATATAAGTGAAGCCCAGTATTCATGTTGTCATGCTAAATTGCATAGTTTAAATATGGTAAATTCTGAAGTAGATGGCCCTTTCGTAATGTTAACAAAGAATCCATTGTTAAGAAGAGTTGGGGATTGTTAGTAATGACCGAGCGAGAAAAGGCATTAAGATAATGTGATTCTCATGGAAAAATTAATTGAATTTCATCTATTATTTCCCAGCTACAGCTAGCATATTTAAAATTAAATTACAGGAGACATAACCTATCTATGTGGGTTTCTGTAAGTAAATATCAATACCTTTTTGGTTTCAGAAAATAAAATTGGAGTGAAAAATGGAACACAGACATAACAGAGACATGTCTGTATTAGTTTTTCAGTATTGAATTACAGATGTGGAGAGAAGTAGATTCAGATTATTATTTCTTTTCTTTCTGTCCCCCTTTCTTTTCAATATTTTCATTACTTTCTTTGAGACTTTAGTAGAAAATAACATCTCAAAAAGAAACTGATTTTTTAAAACCGTATACAGAGTGTTATAACTGAGTTCCTCCTTTAGCAGGGTCACGTAAACAGGTCAGTCTCTGAGAAAATTATACAGCAGAGCCTTGTTTGTATATGGAGAAAAATCTGTGAGTCTGCCTACAAATTCAACTCATTTGTTTTATTGGCAGATCAAAACCACTGTCGGGTTGTGGATTGTATTTGTTTGTTAGGTTTTTTTTTTTGTCCATACGCATGGCAAGAAGAGTTATGGCATTTCTGTTGTGAATTTGCTTTTAAACCTCTGCAGCCTTGCAGATTTTTACTGCTGGAATTTGTTTACAAGAATACATAGTCGAAGAAGTAAGATTGTAATTAAAATTGGAAGTAACTTTGTCTAAAGGAAGTAAATTTACATTACGTTTGAGTTAATGAAAATATTAGAGAATTAAACATAAATAGAATTCAATATTAATGTTTGTTGTTTTTTTTTTCTTCTGTTTGCTTGATTACAAGTATGTTCAAGCTGTAAGGGCTTTGCAAAGCAGTTAAAGTGCAAAATGGCATTCCTATGGTACTGTTTGATTTCTCTTCTGGCTTGGACTATGAACAGATGTGAGTCACGTTTGATCCACTGATAACAAAAGGGTTATTTGGCTGGATTTCAGAATCACCCATAAAGCAGCTAGAAATCTTATTCCATGTTTATAATGGACCCATTGCAGAAAAGATACTGTTTGGAATAAATGAGAGTGGTATTTAGGTCAGATATTCTGCATGTTTATCTAAAGTTATAAATCTGCCAATGCAGCGTGTCAGAGGTGAAAGGACAATCCAGCGTGTCTGTTCACTAAATGTGACATTCTGGATTATGATAGAAGGCATCATCTCTACAAAAAACAGTCCTAATATTTTCTCCTTTTTCTCTTATTCAAACAAATGTTCAACTCATATATGAAAGATTGAGAAAGATCTAGTTTTCCCAAAAGTTTCTGAGTTTTATCTGCCATATTAGTTGTCTTAAAGCAATTTACTTCAAATTTCACTTATTTTAGATATTTAAAAGATAACTCTAGCACATTAATATCACTCTTGTTTTCAAACTATGATTCTTGAACCAATATCCCACTTAGTTCCTGTTGGAGACGGTCTAGCAAAGTACACCCCCTTCCAATAGCACCATGAGTCTTGACTCAATAAATCTTTTAGAGAAGGAAATTCTTTGTAAGAAATGATTTCGCTATTGTGCCAATAAGAAGAGAAGCCAACAAACTCATTGCATGCAATATCCAGAGACTGCTCCTGTGAAGTCTTGGCTGATCATGCTCATCCTCTAAAGTTTAGAATGGTGAGTTTGCAATGGGACAAAGTCTTCTTTGTCCCATTAAGTTTTAAGTCTTCTTTGTCCCTGTTCTTAACCAGATGAGGTTTAACAAAAGCAAGTGTAGAGTCTTGTATCTAGGGAGGAATAATTGCATGCACCGGTACAGGTTGGGAGATGACCTGCTGGAGAGGAGCTCTGCAGAGAGAGACCTGGATGTCCTGGTGGACAACAGGTTGGCCATGAGCCAGCAGTGTGCCCTTGTGGCCAAAAGGCCAATGGCATTCTGGGGTGCATTAAAAAGAGCGTGGCCAGCAGGTCGAGGGAGGTGATCCTCCCCTTTTACTCTGCCCTGGCAAGGCTGCAACTGGAGTACTGTGTCCAGTTCTGGGCCCCCCAGTACAAAAAAGAACAGGGATCTCTTGGAAAGAGTCCAGCAGAGGGCCACAAAGATGATGAAGGGCCTGGAGCATCTCCCCTATGAGGAACCTAAGTGAACTGGGTCTGTTTAGCCTTGAGAAAAGAAGACTGAGAGGGGACCGATCCAGGTCTATAAATATTTAAGGTGTGGGGGGCAGAGTGGTGAGGCCAGACTCTTTTCAGCAGTGTGTGGAGACAGGACAAGGGGAAACGGCCAGAAACTGGAACATAGGAAGTTCCGCACAAATGTGCGCAAGAACTTCCTTATGGTGAGAGTGACGGAGCACTGGAACAGGCTGCCCAGGGAGGTTGTGGAGTCTCCTTCTCTGGAGATATTCAAGACCCGCCTGGACACCTACCTGTGCGACCTGGTGTAGGGAGCCTGCTTTGGCAGGGGGGTTGGACTCGATGATCTCTGGAAGTCCCTGCCAACCCCTACAATTCTGTGATTCTGTGATTCTTTGGACAGTGAGAGAGTTTTGTAAGATGTTCTGTTTTGTTTCATATAAATATTCTGGAGAGGGCAGTTGAGTAGTGGAATATATGATCTGGCTTGAACAGTGCTCAGCTGAAGCTCCTTGATCACTTGATGGTAGAACAGGGCCCCTGCAGATGGAGAACTGGGACAACTGTGGAATCTGGAGGTTGTCTTCCCTCTGTCTTTTCAGCAGAGAAAGAAAAAGTGGGAAAACATCTGTGAAGTGGGAAGAAAAAAAAAGTCAAACCGACAATCAAAACTAGAGTCTCTAGTTGGAATTCAGGTGGCTGCCTTTTAAATTACCTCTAAGAGTTTGGCGGCTGATTGCTGCTATTCATGAAAAGTGGCTTTGTTTTTAGTTCTGAAAGATCCCAGAGCAACTGCTCTGCCCTGAGTTTTCTTCAGTGAATTGCTAAAATATTCTCTCTTTTGATATTCTGTCTTGACCCTCTCCTCCTACTCACCTCTTTCAACATATCTTTAGCTGCTTTCAAAGGAGTAGTGTGGAAGTAGTTTTCTCTCCATGTTTCATAAGGCACAGTGGTACTGCAAAGTGTCTTCCTTGGATTTAAATTAAAAAGAGGATTCAGATTAGATGTCAGGAGGAAATTCTTTACTCAGAAGGCAACGAGGTGCTGGCAAAGGCTGCCCAAAGAAGGAGTGGGTGCCCCATCCCTGGAGGCATTCAGGGTCAGGTTGGTTAGGGACCTGGGCAGTGTGAGCTGCTCGGTGATAGCCCTGTCCACATCAGAGGGTTGGGACTGTATGGGCTTTAATGTCCCTTTCAACCAAAGCCATTCTGTGATTCTGTGATTCTGGGAGAAGTTTGCTGATGGAAGAAAGTGAGTTGGCCAAAGGCTAGATAATGAGCCAGAAGAAGACAAGGAGCGACTGTAAGGCATAGAGAAAATTTTATCTGACTCTATTTCAACCCATTGTGTGTGCTTATGGTACAAAGGTTCTGTTAAACCACCACACAGCAATCAGCTTCAGTTCTTTCCCTGGCAGATGACTGTTAGGCTGAGCCTCTTTGAAATGCAGACTGTGCTGCCATAATCTGTGACAGTGCCTTCCCTGGTGAGCAGTGGGCACAGAACGGACCTGTCTCAGCAGCTGAAAGAGAAATGGAACTGGGCAGAGGCATTTGTCCTCTCTGTTACCTTTGTAGCCTCCTGCCTACCAGCTAGCCTTCTCAGCCCAGTGCCCTTTTCAGCTGCTCCTTACCTCAACTTTCAATATTAGCTTTGACGTGGCCCCTGGTTAGGCAATACAGCGCTGGTATGATTTATAAAGCCTGACATTTTACAAGACTATCCCATTTTTATAGCATTTCCATGCTTGAGAAGATGAAGATCTTTATGCTGGGCTGCAGCAGTTGAGCTGGCAATAACTCCTTTTTTAAATGTTATCCTTTTTTGTGTCTGAAATGACCAAAATCCATCGACCCTCAAGTTAGTTATAGTGATGCTTATCTATTCACTGAGAAAGGAAGAGCTTTATTACAGATAGGATCCAGGTTACTTGGAGTAGTACGAGGCTACATTGTTTTCTCTTTCCTGATTTTTAAGAGACTGTTCAATTTACTGTTATTTGTCAATCTTGACTGAAGTTTTAATATGGTCCCAGATCAATAGAGATGGGCTTTTAAATTGATAGTGTAAATTATAAATCCTGTTTTAACAATATGGTATTCTGTCCTGGGAAAATGCCATTTAATGGCATTCTTATTTTGGTAGCTGAATCCTAGCTACCTTAATCCCAAATATATTTTACATCAGACATACTTTGCAGAGCTTAGTGACAGTAACATTAATCATTCACCTAGTGCTGACACTATGTGATGATTTGAGCAGTACATCCCTTGATTCTGTATAGAAATATTAGTCTTTCCAGTTGACCACATCATCTGCCTTGAAGGATCATTTCAGATAACATAAAACAGATTTGTTATGCAAGAACTGGTTGCTCGCACATACAAGCACTGTTTTTCTTCCTAGCAGAAAGTTATTTTTTCTAGGACACCAGCAGCGTCTCCTATCACAAGAAAATGTTGTTGATTATGTCTGTAGAAAGCCCCATTTTTCTAGTCACATACTGTGAATAATCAAAATCTGAGAAACGACTTTATTCTGAGTCAGTGTACAGTGGGAAATATAAATGCAATGTTTGGCTTATGCTTTGGGTTCATGTGTTCTGGATATCTTAAGATCTCTTCTTTCATCTGCACGTTCATTTGCATCCTGACACTGCATTGCCTGGGAGCTGTCAGGTCAGCTTGATGCCTAAAATACCGATAATACGACTGAAATTGCCGATATTTTGATAAACACCTGTGTGTTTATGACTCTGTTTGTGTTTCCTGTTTGTATGCCACTATTTTACTAACACAAAGATACCTGCTAAATTATAAGCTAAGCACTAAGGCATGTACTGGGAAGATACATTTTCCATAGTCATTCATCATTATACACTTTGCATGTTCTTTTAAAGCCTCTTACATTACCAATATATTTTCTAAGTGACAATAATGTTGCTTTAGTAATAAGATTACAGCTGTCCAGAGGTTATCCAGAAGCTGTCCACCCACCAGCTATAACTTATGACTGAGCCAGTTAATGGCTTAGCTCTGATTTGGAGTAGCTCCCATAAGCTGGAGTGTCTGGAATACCATTAAGTAATTTGAACTTGAAAATTAAAGAGTTTGCAGCTGTGTGATGGGAGAGATCAGGCAGTCTGTTATTGTAAGAATTCTGCTCTGCCCATACTGCTGTAGGAAGTGCTTCTGGCTCCTCTATAGTTGTATGTGTTATGAAATGCCCTTAGAAACAGTCAGTTCTCCTCAGTGTCAGCCCTGCTCTACTTAAGGGTTACAATTAATGAGAACATGTTAGCTAGAATCCAGTTTGTATACATTACTCTAGAAAATGGAAAGCCTAGACTTTTTTTGGTGTAAATTGAGTTAAAGCAGATTGAGGCTTAAGGTTTTTTCAACCAGAAAATAAAATATTAAAGATAGGTAACTTCACATTTTTCTTCTATGATTTCATTGATTTTTCCTGATTCAATATAAAGCTGAATTCTAAGAGTATCTGTTGTTTGCTGCATTAGCATTCTGATTTAGTCAACAGTGAGGATGTGATATGTTTCTGTGTCTGCACAAAGTCCAGATTTCATTTGGTACTTCTTTGTTTTCTTTGCTAGAACCTGAGTATTTATGTTTATGACCATTTTGTTTTTCAGCACCTCCCAGATGGTTCTGTCCCAAGTGCACATGCTGAATTTTATCTTCTGCCGGACCCTGATGAGGTCAATCAAAGGAAAACAAGAACAGTTCCAAAAACCACCAACCCTACTTACAATGAAATTGTGAGTACTTTTCACTTTCTCCCATCATTTCTTATGCATTTTATTTTTGTTATCTTTTCTTGAAATAATACAACAGTGTGATTGTAAGAGCTGTCACAAGTATGATCAAATAGAAGGAATCTAAGGTAAGCTGAACCATAAATGAGAACAATCTTTTCTATTGCTTCTTTCTCAGTAGTGAGACAGTCTCTTTATGTGTTTCTCCTTGGGAAAGTGGTTGGATTATTCACTTTGTTTGGTCTTGTACGGTAATCACTGTTGTATGATAGCCAGATGAGCCCCAGTATCACTGCACCAACCAAAACCTAGACTGTTTTTAATTCCGATTTATGTAATAGCACAAAAAGCACTAATTGAACGGATGCTGTTACTCAAAATCACATTTGAAAATGGACAACCAAATTGGTTGTCACTGTCCTAAATGATAACACAATAATAAATAGCCCAGTCCTTTTTATGTCAAGATGCCAGCAGTTCACAGCCATATACAATTATTTCACTTACCACTGAAGTGCTCATGCCTCTGGGGTGAAAAGAAACATTTGGATGGAGAAATGTTTACTACAAAATGGAAAGCAGCACAAACTCTCTTCTTTTGTAAGAGGAGATGAAATTCAAACAGTAGGTAGGATTGAAGATGATAAGTGTTACATAAAGCAAATCTCCTAAGGATCTCAAGGCAATTTACAAACATACCTTGAGCAAGCTTCGTGGAAAGTTTTGCCACTATATCCTGTTTCACAGATAAGATACAATTAAAATTAAGTTAGTTAGCTGAGACTGAGTCCTTATCTTCTACTTCCCTCCTCCTGGGATTTCTTTTTTCTTTTTCCCACTTCTAGCTGATTACAAAGCTACCTACTTATATTGATGGCTTCCTGCACTGCTGTAAGGAGACTCCTCCACTGCTATTGCTGCTCCCTATATTATTGCATGGGAATAAAAAGGAACTAGATTTTATTTTTTCGCTATTGTTTTTTCCTTTTTTTTTTTTCTTTTCAAACAAGGAGTGGAATGAGGCTAATTGGCCTAGCAAAAGTTATTTCTTTATATTTGAAGGTTATTTAAAGAGAAGAAATAGGATTGTTTCTACATTAACATTCTTCTAAAATTTTGCAAAATGTGGTATGGTCAAGAACCATTTAGTAACACTGGTACACAGTTTTGTTTCTAATCATTGTTAGACCAATTTGAATGCCATAAAATCCAAAATTCTAGGTGCAGTCAGACAGTAGTCTGACATGCTGGGAGGGGATTTAATTGTGGTTAAGGATCATCCTTCTGCTGTTAAGAGAAAATTCATGCACACTTAAATATCCTTCACTCAAAACTTACAGCCTTCTTCACAGATGCTCAGTCTTTTTCACCAGGAGCTGCTAATCACAGTGGGGACATATGGCTCTGCTGAACTTGGGCATTTCGAACCCGAAGCTTGTACTGTTAGCAGCTCTGCTCCTCCATATGTGATATCATTCTGTATGCATTTTCTGTCCAAGGCTGGTAGACTGAGGCAGAAGAAGCCCCAGGGAAGGAAAACAGCTAAAAATATAAGTCAGCTGTCTTTTAAGTTAGTTACTGTCCAAAATGCTGTGTACAGAAATGTGCTAGCCTTTTTTATGAGTTCATAAGTTTTTATTAAAGCCAAATGGCTGGAAGGAAGTTGTAGATTAATTTCTCTCCATGTTCGAGACTGGGAAAATTCTGAAATGTGCTTCTCTTGGGTATTTTTGCTTTTAGTTTTGTACTTTTATTGCTTATGACTGCCTACAGCAAATTATCAACCTTGCAAAAGTGCATTTTATTTTTGATTTCTACTCATATATGTGAGATTACAGATGCAAAGGTCCAGGAGGACCAGCAATAGAATGAACCATGCTGAATGCTTAGGAGTTTCTTTTAACAAGCACTCCTTTTCTCTTGTTCCTGTATTTGGATTTCAGTTTGTTGCACTCATATTGGTGTGACATTGAATTAAAAAATGATTAATCTCAGAAAAATGGGATGCAAGGTAAGGAGAAACAGAATAACATGCCAGCTGTTAGGCCACTGGCAATAAAGAGGGATCACCTGGGAGATTTCAGATTAGTTTAGTGGAAACAAAGAAAACTTAGAAAACTGAAAATAAGTCTGAATTATTTAAGTTTAAATTCTCACCGAGAAAAGGATCAATGTGCTGAACCAATAGCAATGGGGTCTTTCTCGTGTGTTATGTTTGTTTTGAGACACACTGCAAGTCCTCACACTCGCTGTCCCCTGCCTCTGAAGCACCTGGAGGCACACACTTCTAGAATGAGTGAACTTCCATAGCAAGAACAAGTGTGCTTTGCCACAGGGAAGCCAGAACAAGAGGGAATTCCCTTCATCCTGTGCGTGGTGTGGAGGGCAAACATGAACAAACACCTGGGCTACATCAGCCCGAGTGCTATTGCAGCTGCCTTCAGAGCAGGGAGCTGCTGGCCTCCAGCAGGACTAACAGCCCAGGCATAACAGAGGAGGAGGGGACCTGTGCCCAGAGCCACAGCAGCTAACTGCACCACTGTGCTTCAATGCTGATTTGGACAGTTAAGGGCGAATCTAGAAAGTTTGTCATGGCTACCGAAGGGGAAACAACTGTCCCTCATTTGTGATTAAAATAGCCATTAAGCAATGTGCTTTTCTTTTTGGAACCAAAAACACTTGAATTCCAGTCCTAACTGTCCCACTGATGTGCTACATGGCTGTGCATTACACACCTCCATTTGATCTAACTAGGAGGCAAATATTGTTACTAAACAATGATTTCAGGGTTTAACTGCTGTTATTATGAAATTCTGACTGGGGGAGTATTTCTTTTGATCACATACAATTCATCTGTCTACTGGCTTTTTCTGTCTCCACACCCTGATGATATGGGAATTCAGCTGTAGCATTGTTTTAGAAATGATTTTTGGGATCAGTTGAAAGCCACCAACATCACATTTTAAGGTCATTTTTATATTGGTGGGAGATGCTATCAGAGGACAGGAAAGCTGGATTTTTGTATTCATATGCAGTTTGGTTAAGCAGGCACTCAGTAAACATAAACTGAAAGGCACCTGGCACCACTGACATGACAGCTGTCCTAAACTATGATTTCCAAAGATTTCCAAATTGACACGTTAGGCTTAGCAGACTGCAGCCTGGTAAGACCTTTCTAGTAAAAAGCAGTAAGAAAGAATGATGGGACAACTCTTCTATCACCAATTCTTTGGCTGTTCACTCTTGCCACATCAACCATCCCGCAACACCAGGGAGCTTGTTCTGGTGCCCACCTGTCGTGGTCTTGCAGGAACAGCCTGGCCCTGTTAGGACTGCCTGGGAGAACCAGAAATCTCACACCTCCTGGATCCGCCTGTGAAGTTCACCCTTTGGCTGCCCCTTGCAAGAAGAACACTGCTGGGGCTTAGCCTTTATAAAGTCATCTCTGGCTGAAGCATGTCACTGATTGCCACTGCTGCTCCTCACAGCACTCTGTAGTCCAGCCCAAAGAGACCCAGGCTAGGCTGGGAGGCTCAGTCTGACTTTCCTCTTCATACAGACTGCATCCAGATTGTGCAGTAAATCCAAGCAGGCTGCATGGCAGGCTCACCGTGGGCAGTTTCACTTTCCCATCCTCGTGAAGTGACAGTATGTTACTGCATTTGCTTTTTAAGCTGCATGGTGAGATTAAAATTTTAAGCATTTTCCATTGCAACTAAAATAGCAAAAACATTGGAAATGCTTCCATCCATACAAATTTTAGATTAAATGCACTTCTCTAACAAAGCTTTCCTTTGAGGCCTGGATCTAGCTGACAGCGTTCTTTCACATTCTGTCAAGCTGTACGCGGTTCACTCAGCAGTTTTTGATTAATGCAGAGACTGAAATGTAGGAGTCTATTCGGAATGCAGCTCATTCTTGTTAGCCTATCACTCCAGATTTATTTTTTTAATTCAGAAACTGTATTATCATTTCATAATTAATCTGTGTTTTCACAGCACCAAGGTAATTTCAAAGATATTTTTTTGAAGCTATAGCCTTTAATAATCTTATAAAGAGATGGTAAGCAAACTGTCATTTAATTTGAGAAGCATTAACAGCACTTCTCAACTAACAGAAACATCCAGATTTAGTTGTTTCCACTTGCTAAACTGGGGGCCAATCTCAGGCATGTTCCACACCCATAGCATCTCCTGAGTGGGCTGAGCTTTCTATCATGTTAACAACCCGATAAGTCCCTTAAAAAATGCAAATATTTTTTATAGTGGGCATATTTAGATACAGTTAACAACCAGGATCACATATACAGCTATTTTTATTGAAATAGTAAAATGTATACAAGTTTCAAAGGAAAATTATTCTCTTTTTCATGATGCGGAGATTTCTGATCTAGCGCAGTTATGGAATTTTATGGAAGTCTTTGTTAAAAGAAAATTTCAGTTTGCTTTGGTGTGTTCCTTTCTAATTTTGGTGTGTAGCATGAGATTTAATCACATTACGGTACTAATAACAATATTCTGCAGTCTTGTGCATTGTGTGATATACTTCCATAAGATGTATGGATGGAACAAAAAGCTGCTTTGAGGCACTACTAAGCAACATATATAATAATATACCACGTTACAAAAAAAAAAGAAAAAAAGAAGACATAACAGGGTTGTTTGGTTTTTTGTTTCGTTTTGTTTTTTCAGAACAGAAACACCATTTTTCAAAGCATCTGATGTGGACAGATATTTAGACGTTTATATATACACCTTTCCATAATTACCATTTCACACTTCTGTCCATGATAAGTACTCTTCATTTTTCTCTCTCCTCTGGAAAACCAACAGTTGTATTTTTCCCTGGAGAGATCTTCTCATTAGAGTTCAAAACTCTGCCTTAGTTCCAATTTTCACATGGCAAATCATGCATTCGTATTTTTTTATGAAGTATTGCAACACAGGTTTCAAATTTATTTACAAATGCTTGGTAATCAGACTTCACAAGCCTAAACTGGCAGAACGTCCTTTAGATAAACTATATCGATCAAATGTAGATCTGATCTGAATCCACTAACTTGAATTTGGCTCATAATTAATAGCTTAGAATTCTGGAGGACAGCTTACAGTAATTATTGTAAAGTTATCGTCATCAACCGGAAGGCTGTACTGAAGTGTTTTGCTTGTCAAATAAATTCACAGATTCTTATGCTTTCCTGTGCACTTTATGTTATTTCAGGTTGTGTACAACAAAGTTATGCAACTTGAAGGCCATATACTGAAGCTTGTTGTGAAAAGCAAAGGAACATTTGTGGGAGCTGTTAACATTCAACTGAGTAGAGTCCAGTTAAATGAAGAAAAATGGTATCCACTGGGAAACAGTGTAATTTAAATGTGGTCTAAGACAATTCAATTATTTATCCGCTAATGTTTCTTTATTCCATTTTCCATGGTACATTTTGTCTCAGTTGCCCTTGAGAATATGCAGTCATCTGCTGATCTCAACATTTCTAATCATAAGGCTATTGTCTTAAAATTGCTACCATTTTCTTGCAACAGATTCCTGTTAGGGTGAGTTTAAGAAATTGCATTCTAACATGTAGGAGCATGTAGGTATTCGTATGACAGCAATCAAGACTTTTGTTCATGTGAAATAGTAGTGTAAAAACCCTGAATTTAGTACACATCAAAGTGTGGGTCAGAGCCTAATTCTTTGCCTGCTAATTCCACTGATGGTGTTGAAACAACGCTGATAATGGTGTAATTAATCATTGTCCAATATGACTCACTGCATATGATGATTCAGGAGAGGGATCCATGGGATGATTCCCTGGGTCTGCTAGACATTTCAGATGTCTAGCAGATTTCATGTTAAATCTTATGCAATCTGTACATTTAAAAACAAGCATACCAACAATGAATCAAGAACTTAACAGCTTTGCACAGAAGACATTTTTTGCAGTATAGGTTGGTGTTTATATAATGCAACTTTAAATCTAGGATACTCATTTGTGAATAAGCTATTTCAACATTTCTTTTATTCTGACATCCAAGAAGCAGATACAACTGTGAGAAGAAAGGAGGAATGTGGAGCTAATCTTCACAAATAAATAAAACATATTGAATATGAGCTTTCAGTGTTGTATTTATTTAAGATCATATTATAATGAATCTTTGTTCGCTCATCCTACCCCGTTGCATTCCTATTCTGTTTAGGGGAGTCAAGTCAATACACGCATTGACCTTAGGGCTATATATACATGTACCTAATGAATGTGAGTTCTACCTCTGAGTTCACTGAGGCTGATCATGGGCTCTGTTGTTCAAAGCATTTTTACCTAAAGCGAGGAACCACTTAAGCACATCTTTGAACATTTAGCATGTGAGCAACTCTAATGAACTGTCCATTACTGCCAGTCTGTTTCACACATGCAGAGCTGAGCGTGTATATAAACCTTTCCAGAAGCAAGGGCACATTTTAAGGCACAGGAGACACGTTGATTTGTGATCTGATCTGCTGTAAAATTTTAAGGTACCATACTGAGTAGAACTGACATTTGTTCTACCAGGTAGAAAAGTGGTCAACAGAGGGATAATAACTCCAGAAGCTGAAGATAATTGCCTTCTTCTCCCAAAGGACACTCACATATCAGACTTCAGAAGGTAATGTTGTATAAAGCTCCTGAAGTGGGACTAGGAGTGCTGTTTAGGAATCTAAATAAGCTGGACTTTTTCTCAGCGTCAAACCAATTGGCCATGTCACTTGATCAGTTTGTGTCTGAGAATAGATACACCAGATTGCCTTGTGAAATTAAATTCCTCCTCAGTAAAGGGAGGTAGGGGGAACTCTGTTTGAATATTGAGTATTATTATTATTAGAATTCTGAAGAAAGCTATAAAATATTTATCACAGGAAAAGATATTGGCTAGCATACAGATATGATCAGTACAAAGCTCAGTAAGTCTAACATTTTAGATCATAGGATTTCCTGAGTAAAGAATCAAGTGACTTGTCACTCAAGAACAGAAAACACATTGTGTCTGGCTTACAATGTTATCAAATTACGTGACCTTACAGTTCAATATTGATTTTAGATTCTTAGTCTGCTCCCTTGGTTTCTTATTACAACTGTAATGATATTTTCTAACAGTGTTATTTTCAGTGACATTTTCTAATCATTGATTACAGCATACTCTGACTTTCCATCTTAGAGCAACATTAAATAAAATAGTATTAAAATGGCTTTAAATAACAGAAGCATTAAAAATAGAATATTATCAGAACTGTCTGCAAACATAAGCAATTCTTAAAAGAATTAAAGAAAGAAAACTGTCAATAAAACATCCTTTAAAAAAATGCACATTTAAGTAACAGATCTGCAATTAGTGTAGATGAAGACGTCTGGAAGCTCAGCAATACTTCAGTTTTCTAAGGAAGTTGGGAAAACTATGATTTATGGATGAGATTGGCACTGATAGCTCTGTTAGGCAAAAAAAATGCCCTCAGAGAACTCAGATCATACAATCAACACTTACCTTCCCTAAACTTCTTCAAATCCACCTCAAAGCATTGTGCTTCCTATTTCCTGAATTCACAGTCAGTAAGAGGTATCCTGAGCTTCCTGCTGCTATGAGGAACATAGCCCTTTACAAATCAGTCTGTGAATTATTTGTCTTTCTTTAGCAGCAGGAGGTTCAGGATTAGGCTGAGAAATGGTACCAATATTAGCATCTTAAGTTTCTATCATTTTAAGAGCTGCTTTTTCTCAGAACTGTTTTTCCAGGTGGCAGAGTTGCAGTAGACATTAAAAGGGTTATAGCTCAAGCAGAAACTGCCATTGCTATGCTTTAAAAGAGACTGAATGTGTCATTTTTTTCTGTTCCCTTGAAAATATGATTGCTTTTTGTCAACACAAATAAAAATTTGCATATTAACAAGTTTTGTAGCATAAAATCATAAATATTAAATTTTTATCTTCAGTAATTAATCATAATTTTGCAATTAGCTGCAAATGAAATTATTAATTGAATTCAACAAAATGTCCAAAACAGTTCACTCTGTATGAATTATTGGTAGGGCTGACTTCACTAGCCATTACTTATTCAGGATACCATTTACTCACACAAGAAATCCCATTAGCTTAAAAAAAAAATCAATGAGAACATGCCACTCTGGAAATCAGACTACTGGGTTGTTGCAAGCCAAGTGATGTTGCTTTATTGAGCGGGGTGTGAGTCACCAGAATGACAACTATTGCGGAGCATTACTAGTAGTACCAGACATACACAAACAGAGATGCAGGTTCGAGTTTGCCACCACGTTTGGACAACAGGGGAACGGTGCAGTAACCTGTAAAAATAATGACACTTGGTTACTGTATTAATCACAACTGAAAATACTACAGTGCTGTTTTATGATCTACTATGCAAATATAACATAGCAATGAATCTCAGAATAAGTCTTTAAAAGAAAGTGAAATGATACAGAACCAAACCCCCATTTCTACTGGTTTTCTCCTCTACATGTACAACATTTTGAATCTGGCACTTCAGGACACAGAGTAAAAGACTAAGGATAGAATCTTTTAGGATCTTCTCAGTTTTTTAAGCTGAAGATTGGACCAAAAAAAAAGCAGCAATACTTTAAATATGAATAAAGCATGCATTCTAATATTCAAGGAACTATGCTTCACGCATTCTTCTTATACCAAATTCAACTTCTGAATCAGTAGTGATAGTGCTTTACGGAAAAGAGTGGTGTTACAGCAATAATACACTGTCCAGCTAAGCCAAAAAAAAAAAAAAGTGTGGTATAAGATCTTCTGTCGCAAAATCTTAAGTCTATTAAGGATCGCCTTCTATATATGAGTGATTCTCTATATATGAGTGATTCCCAGTATCAGAGGTAAGGCATCCCTCAGAAACTGTGTGTTCGTCATTTTAAGAAGGTGTTGTTCTTAACTTGAAAATTATCTTACCTGCTCTGAAAACAAAAATCACTCTCCTCCAAACCCAAAGCCTACATTCATAGGAATGTAACGTATATTATTTCACAAAAATGTCACATCAGTTAAAAAATGTTCTGTTTTTTTTCTGTGTCTAAGTAACTGCAGTTATTTAAATATCTGTTGTCACTAAAAGTTCAGTTGAGAACTGCAATTTTCAAAACTCTTCTTTACTTGTGTCTGGACATGGACACAATCTTCAGGACCTTCCTTTGGGTTTGGATTTTCTTGATTCTTTTATCCAGTGTTATAGTTCACTTTACAGTTAAGGTTCAGCTTCTAAGCAACAGATATTAAAACTGAACCTTGTAAACATGCATTTGTGATCAATTTTTAGAGCACACCAGTATGTGGAAGACTTGATTTGTTTCCTATCTGGTGGCTTACTTCGATGATGAAGACTCATTTCCAAGGACTGTGTTCTTAGCCCATAGCTACAGCATATTCTCCCAAAAGTCCTTAGGGAAGTAAAATTCTGTTATTGAAATTATTCCAATTTGTATGAAATCATCAACTGTTAACTGATGCAGTGATAGCTAGCTAGGATGTGGGACAATTAAATTCCTGTCTTCCTTCAAGACAGAAGGGCTATAACCCAGGAGTCACTCCACTAGCCTTTAACCTCCCAGCGAGAGGGAGATTCCCATCTTCAATCCCTTTGAGTATAACTACTAAATCACTGCATGAAAAAAATTGCATACAGCTACAAGTGGGCAGCAAGGGTTCTTCCCCAGTGCGACTTGTAGCTGTGTGGTGAAACTGCTGCTGAGGAGTTACACACTGAGTGATTCTACTAAATAAATGAATTTATTTGATTTTAATATTAATGACTTAAAACGACATGTAAGCTTTAGCATCTTCTATTTAAGTTTATCTCAAATATAGGGTGCTTTTTTTTTCATTTTTCTGAAATACCTATATAGTAGAAAGTGATCAACATAAAGATGTTGAAGAAGAGCAAATATTTTTTAGGAGAAATGTGTCTGTTCTTGCGTAACTCCTAAGTCTCAATTAAGAATCACAAGCAGCTTTATGATTTCAGAACTTGGAAAGAAATAGCCATTAAAAACCTTGCTAAGCTTTATTAAAAAAAAGGCACAGTGCCCACTGCCAGCTCCAGTTTTTTGCCTTCATGTCTTCATTTGCTAACAAAAGTTGATTCTGTTTGCTTTGTCAGAAATATATTTGGAAATCCAGTACAGTAAACAGTCATTTTACATAAGCCTTTCTTCTTAGCCTCCTGACTTCTGTGTCTGTTTTTTATGTGCAGCCTATCAATCACATAAGATTCCAGGAACTAAACTGGTACAAGAGAAGAAACACTATTAAGAAAAAAATACTACATATATTTTGCTTAATATATTTTCTTCATTCTGCGCTCTGAAAAGTTATGGGCAGATAACTTGAGGGGTTCATGTCTTTTTTTGTCTTTGTTTTAATTTGGCTAGTTGGGGTTTGGACCTTGAGTAGAAAATGCACACTTTTGACTAATTGCTCTTACTTTTTTTTCTATCAGAACAAGTTAAAATACTACCTGAAGAATTTCTGTTTTGAAATGAATGTTTTAATAGGAATTACTAACAGTCATTAATAGTTTTTTGATTTTTTCTGAAATGTAGACTAATTCAGAGACTATATAGACTTAAAAACATGAAGAGTTCAACTTTTAACCTACTGTTACTCAGTTCTCCTCTAGAAAATACACATAATGCTGTGCTACATCAATACTACAGCAATGATAAAAGCATGGATTGTTGTAGATAACTTTGGAGTGTTATTGGTGACTCACTTAAAGAGATGTTACCTTTACTCAGACTCAGCAGTGGTAAAGTGTATTGACCAAGGAAATCATTTGCAACCAGAGAGATCTCATCTTGTACACAGAAGCGTATCAGTGCTAGTTCTGGAACTTGGACGGTAAAAGAGAAAGTTTCATCCCATCTAGGGCTCAAAGCTAATGAAAAGAGAAAATATATAGTATCAAAATACCATTTATTATATTTAATATCAGAGTTGTGTCTGCTATCAGTTGTCCTTACTGGTAAAATTCTTTCTTTTTCTCTAGATTTTTGTGCCAATTTAAATAAATGACAGGACTTCAACTGACTGCAGTGATATAGGTCACATCTTCTGTATGGATTATGAAATAAAAACTGTGAGAAGGGAGTGCTCAAGATGAAGCAGACAGCCTATGATTTGCCTACAGTATGCATACCATCCCCTTCTATGGGTTTGTCAAATATTGGGTACATAACAGTGTTAGTCAAGCACCTAAGAAAGTTGCTGTTGTCTCTTCAAAAAGAGCAAAATGGGACAGTGATATCCAGGTTTGGAATTTCTGATCAACTTAAACTTTCCAACATTCATTCCAATTTCATGTTTTTTTCAAAGTTTCTCTTTTTCCAGTTTTGGAAATGAGGCAGGAGCTGCATAAATTTTGGTGGAAAAGTGATCACATGACTAAAACCAAAATACAGAAGGGGATGTAGAACAGAAGAGATGGTGTTTGTCCTGTATAACATTTATACAGAGAGAAAAGGAATAGAGGCATTTTTGTAGAGGCTATCTACAAAAATGAGAAAGGAAAAATAGAAGAGAGTGGCAGAGAAGAGGTCACAGAGAACCTTTAAGCTGAGGTGTCAATCTATAGGATAAAGACAAGGGAGTGCTTGAAGATAAATACTGAGAGTACACACTATCTCTCCCGCAATTAAAGGACATAGCCCGCTAGAAACCTCGTATAAGTTAAATAATGAAGCTGAAGGCATTTCTTCCCAAAAAGTTCCAAGAATTTACATGAGTGTGCTGGTTTGTGCTCATATAGATTTCATTTTCTTCATAGCAACTCATATGTTGGATTTGTGACCCAAACAGTGTTGATGACACACTGGTGTTTCTGTTGTTGCTGAGCAGTGCTTACACAGAATCAAGGATGTTTTTGTTTCTCACGTTGCCCCACCATCAAGGAGATTGGGAGTGAAAAAGAGGTTGGGAGGAGACACAGCCAGGATACCATGACCCTAAGTAACCAAAGGAATATCCCATAGCACATGATGTTGTACTGAAGTTGAATTAAGTAACTCCAAAGTGGCATGAAGAAGCAGTAAGGGGCAGGACATTCAGAGTTGTGGCATTTGTCTTCCCAAGTAACTGTCATGAATGTTGAAACCCTGCTTTCCTGGAAATGGCTTGCTAACGGGAATCTGCCTGCTAATGGGAAAGACTGAATGAATTTCTTTATCAGTTTTGCTTCCATGCACAGCCTTGCTTTACCTATCAAACTATTTCAACCCACAAATTTTACCTCTCCAGTTCTTTCTCACATTCCACTCTGTGCAAGGAGAGGGAAAGGTGAGAAAGCAGCTGTCTGGTGCTTAGCTGCCTCCTGGGGCCGAACCACAACAGTGAGTAAACACCAAGCATATTCCATCTTCCCTCAAGAGAGTGCTACTATCAGAGTTTATCCTTCCTTAATCTGCAATTCAGTGAAAATGGCACATAGTTTAAACTTCTGCTAGAGATTTTTTACCAGAAGATCCTACTCTAGACAGAAATAATTGCAGCCTCTGTAAGTACATAACAGCTTCTTGGGAAGGAAAGATGGCCATTCCATATAAAATATTATTGTCTTTTGTTCACGGTTAAGAGACTAAGACTGATGCTCACCATTGCTTTTTATGACACTAGATTTTCTTTTTGCTTGATCTTCTGGCACACCGTAAATTTCTATCTGCACTAAAGGGTCAGCTTTGTTACTCTTCGACAGGTTACTGGGTGGTAACTGATGACCACTGATGAGCTGGAAAATTAAAGTTGTAATGAATTGAAATGACTCTAAGAACTGTCTTTACATAATAGCTGTATAGTAGCCGTCATAGCAAAAATGATTCCATAAGAAACTACACTTACCAGCCATAAAGGAGCTGTTACCAAAATACCCATTAAACACAATGAAATAAGTTAATAATATGGTGCTTCCCATTTAATTTAATTCTTGGCTAATTTAATATCATTATGTTTTATATAATAATTTCAGATTTAAGCTTTTTTTATTTATACTTCTCATAAAAATGTTGGAGAAATCAATCTGATGACTGTTGCTTTATCTGAGATCAAGCCCATAATTTTCTGTCAAAGCTGTGCCTGCTAGACCGGCACTAACACTTAGGGTGACACCAACACAGTGTTGTAGGTTATGTAGAGTGTGTTCCTGTTCTTTCACAGGAACATATAAAAACTCACCCTTTAGCAGGCTCCCGGATGTTATTATCCTTAATTTAGTTAGCTACCTGGAAATTTTGCCTCAGACTGCCTGATAATCTGGCACCCAGCTAAGAAAGAATTTATGAAAGTCACAACTTTTCCTACTGTCTCTTTGTATTTCAGGACACCAAGGAGAGAATAACTATTTGTAGAGTATCTGCTTTTTAGCAGTTAATGCTGGAGGATATCAAGAGAGATACAAACCTGCAAACCTAAGTGAGAGACATGACGCTTATGGTCCAGATCTCAGGAGAAAATGTCAAAACTTGTGATACAGATTCTTGCTCTCCTGTCACTCTCCAAAAAGTCAAAAAGCACAAACGGTGCATTTTGCTTAAGTACTTTCTGAAACACCTTGATCCAAGAAAAGTTCTAGCCTGAAACACTGATTGGCAGTTGCTTAGCAGACCTGGGTATTGGCAGTTTCCTTCCTAGAGAATTACCCTCAGTGAAAAGCTTTGCACAATTCAAGCATGGACAGACTGCCCATTTAGAACCACGGGAGGGCCTTTGGCATGTCCTGAATGTCCTTACTAAAATCCAGCTGCACTGCTTGCTACTCCACCTATGTTTCTGACAGGGAGGGATAAAAAAAGGTGCTGGTTAGAGCCTCCTATCACTCAAATCCTTAAACCTAATCCACCTGTGAGATCCAAGGTGAAACAGACATACAGAGGGAATAGAAAACAGCATGATAGGCATAGAAATTTCTGTATGAAACACCTCGTATACTTGTATTTCTTCTTCAACAGCTACATACAATCTTTCTCCTGATGGGAGCTGTGGCACATCAGGTAAGAAAGGGTACTGAACTAAATAAAATCAAGTTCTGTATGATTTTTGTCTTCACTTGTGTCTTCCAAATTTAATCAGTCAGCCTGAGAGAGTTTTACCTCAGATGTATTATACCTCTGCCTGAAAACTCTTATTTCTTAATTCATCAAGTAAGTAAATCTTTAGCAGAAATTGTTTTCCCTTTAACTGCTGCTCCAGATATTTTTTGTCTTCAACTACCATTTCCCATTTTTTACTTCTCTGCAGGAGCTCCACAGCCCCACACACAGCTGGTGTAATGTGTTGCTATCCAGTCTGTCATCCCAGTCTATGTCGACAGTCTAAAATCCTGCCTTTCTCTGTTTCAGCTTCTTCCGAACTCAGACATTTCCTTTCCATTGTCTGTCTCCTGGATTACAGTCAGGAAGTTTTCCTCATCTTAATTAACTCCAGCTTTATATAATCAAGAACTAAAGTAACAGATGTATACGCATGGGTGCCTCAAATCATCCAGTCGTGTCTGTTTGTAATTGGTATGCTCGCTGTTAGGACGCCAAAATGTTCTTGATTAGGTGCACACATTATGTAAGCATTTTATAATTGCTATTAGTTAATATTTTATCTCCATTATTTATTTTTCTGAAAGAAATATCAATTATACACTAATTTTATGCTAATTAAATAGCATTTATGCAAGTAGTATACTGTACAATCAGAAATAGCACATTTTCATTGGGAAAAGGTAGTTTTCCAACTAGCAAATAATTATAAAACATCTACTTGACCTCAAAAGAAGGAGTTTTATTTTTCATTATTTTTAAATGACATTTATTTAAAATATTTTTCAGAATTAAATCAGATTTGAATTTGGGAGAAGTAGAAATAATTCAAAGGCTTATTGATTCATCTTCCTTTTTACAGTTATTTATACTATTTTAAGATGATAATATTTTATATATGCATAGGAAGATAATGAAACTTAAATGAAGCATAAAGCTTCATAGCATATCTTAAAACATTTGCATTTGTCAAGTACAATTACTTTAGTGTATGTGGCATTGCTAATTCTTAAAGAAAATAATACAAATAGTGTACATTTGATTTCTGAAAGCTTTCAGAGCTCAGTCTATACAGCTATAACTGGCATTCTTTGATCAACTACACTTGTGTACATTTAGATTTCTGTGCAGAACACTGTGGAAATCATGTATTTTTATAAATTCATCAACTCTGAACACCTAGATATTTTTAGTAAACATAAGTGAACTACAGATGGGAAACCATCCAAGCAGCAATAAAATTTATATGAGAGTGATGTGTTGGTAGAAACAACAATAAACTTTCCAACAACCAGGAGTGAGAGTGATATTAGAAAATAATAGATTACAAATTGGCCTGGAATGTATAACAGTAGTTTGTTTTATGTTTCATCAAACAAATTACAATTAACTAAGCTTACCCTTATTGACAGAGATATTGGTTTACTATATCTTCCCACGTTGTGTGGGTTGAATGTTGAATTGCGATTTCTCAGGAATTCTGGTTTCAGAATGTATCCACAGCCACCATTGTCTAAGAATTTCCCATTTTGCAGTTCCATTGGTATTCCTGGTGTCTGGAAGTTTAAGGCCACTGTAAAAACAAATAAATGTGAATTTTAAAGAATAAGCATTGATGTTTATAAAGCAACCCTCTGACAATTACAGTCAAATCAAAAGCAAAAGAGATTTAGGACTGTATACCTTTTATTTTGTATGCAAGATACTGCTTCTTTTCTTAAGTATAGCAGTATTCAATAGTGAATCATTAACATCCAGAAACAAAGCGTAATGCAATGTGTTGTGCATTTTCCCATTTCCTTCTACATTAAACCTTGAAGAACAAGACGTTATTTCTTTTTTTTCCTCTACAAGGACTAAATTCACATGACAATGCCCAGTAATACTCACTACTCTGAGCCTGATTGAGAAGTACTTCTACATAAGACAAAACCTAACTTTAGCTGGGGAGCAGAATTCATCACCCAACCAAATCACCCAGAAGAATCATAGAAGATTGTGAGTTTTGTCGGACCCACAAAGACCATCAAGTCCAGCTCCCGGCTCAACACAGAACCACACAAAATTCAATCCCTTTGTCTGAGAGCATTGTCCAAACACTTTGTTAACTCTGTCAACTTGGAACATGACCATTGCTCTGGGGAGCCTGTTCCAGTGCCTTACCACCCAATAAGATCAAGAAGCTTTATTTTAGTATTGGAATATTTGGTGCAAATATAAGTTATAAGATTATAGATTTAGAATCAATTTTTAAAATGTTCTTAAATTTTATGGAAGCAAACTCTTCCTTCAAGTATAGTTTTCCAGTGCTGATGATTTTTCTTACTGCACACTTGAAGATTTTCCTTTTCTTGGCAGCTCAAAACATTTTTGGTTTGCTGCAGCGACAATAATGAAATAGCACACTTCTCATCAACACAATATTATAATTCATGAGATAAAAACAACACTGAAATAGACTTGTTTAATGAAATTTTCCCCTATTCCAGTACATTGGAGCTTCCTGTCACATTGAAAATAGAAAATGCACAAGTCAAATCAGTGAAGTGAGAACATGATATGTGTTAAATAAAAAATGATAAAAAGTCACTTACTTGATGGCTTAGCAGAAAAAAAAAAAAAAGAAAAAAAAAAAAAGACTGAGACAGTACAAGTGATTCCTAATAATAATTCAGAAAACAGGTGGGCATTATTACATGTTCCTATGAGATAATATAAATCTTTTGAATGAACAAGTAGCAAAATTCAGAAATTCTTATCTTCTGTGCAAGAAATTTGGCTCAGATTCACTGCAAAAATTATTTATTTCTTCACTGCTTTGATAAGCTTTTAAAAAACTTCTTTATTAAGCAACACAGACAGAAATAGATCTAGAGAATGAGCTGGTACTAAGTTTCTAATGTTTGCATTACACTTGGTTTTGATGTGGTTACTTCAGAAGAGCTCTAGCTGGAGTGTATTAGGTGCTCCCAGAGTGCATCCTCTGTTTCACCTGAAAGGAATCCCATCTGTGCTAGCTAAGATTGTTCTGCAACAAATGCCAATATGTAGTAAGTAGGAACACCTGGGAAATTTACTTAAAAAACATCACCACAAACAATAACAAAAAGAAAACACAACATGCACTCCTGTATTGAACTACATACTAACATAGGCCCTTGCATAGATTTGTGTCAATAAGCAAAGGAACTTAAAGCCTATTTTATCTCTGACAACAGAAACTAGGCCTTAAAATGTTTTTATTACTCATTGCACTCCATAAACTTCTGTTTCCTTTTTTCAGTAGGGCAAGTATTCTCATGGTATAGTTTTGGCAGTGATTCACTATTTACTTTTATGACTCAACACTCCATCCAGAACAGACTCAAATGCAGTGCTGTGTGACCCTTGTTATATGGAAATGGTGGTATCAAGTGTGTTGAGTTAAGCAGTGATGTGAATTCTATAGAGGTGAAACCCTCACGGCTCTTCAAACCTACATCCAGGCATGATTTACAGATAACCCAAGATCTCTCAGTCCATAGGTAATTCCTAGGCTATCACTTCAGAATAACTGATTTAAAAACTATGACTAAAATCACGTAATTCAAACAGCTGTGGCTTCAAATAGAAGCAAATAAAATACACTTGTAGCTTCCACATGATGAAACAAATTACATGATTGCACATAATGAGACTGTTGCTATATTTGCAAGCTTCATAGGCTACTAAGCAGGAAAATCTGATTTAACAACAGAAACAAGCAAAGAAGAATACTTTACATTTTATCACATTAGGTAAATTACTTCACATAAGTGAAGGTCAATGTTATTATGGGATGATATCTACAAACATCAACACTATATTTTTACTCAATTTAATTTTACCCTAGAATAATTTAAAATAAACTGAACACTAGTTTTAACCAGGATTTCCTTGTACTGAAACTTGAAACCTAATTCAGATAAGTGAATGAAAGATTTTGCACTATATTCTCTGAAATTCATACCTCTACAACTGTTTGCAAGGTTCAGAGCTGCCAGGGGACTTCTCAGAAAATGCTTTATGGTATACTGCTGATGCCCAGTTTTTCATTTCAATCAGATGCAGTTACAACCCTTGCACTTCTTGAGAAATGGTGAAGTTCATAAATTAAAGATTATGCTTTCCATTGCCTGGCAGTTTGGCCTTATGGCAACATCTTTGTGCAAGGAAGATTGAATTTCTAACCAATGTTTCATCTCAGTTTTGCTGAATTCAAGAATAGAACTGGTGATAACATGTTTTGTACTTCTATTTCATGAAATAGTCACAATTTTTAATGCATTTATTAAGCAAAAGATGAAGCAACCTTTAATAGAGAGGAATACAAAGGATGTATTTCATCTTAAACTCCTATATCACAGTCAACTTAAGTCATTCCTAAAAGTAACTGCAGAACTAAACACAATATAAATATTCAAATACAACACCTTCCATAAGTACTACCATTCAAGACATAATTAATTTTTAGACTAAAACTAACAGCTTTTGAAAACCAAAGAGAATACTGGAGTTCTTAGATTTCTAAGTTGCTATGATTTGAAGGCAGTTCAGGAAAGCTGCGTATCTTTCATGTGTGATGGTGTCTCTCAATTAACATTCCTACTGGGACTTTTGACTTGTCATTTTTTTATTTTTCATTCTCTTCCTGATCCTATTAGCTATGTTACAACCTTAGGTTTAATATAGTGTCTGCATTTAAAATGAGAGATTTTAAAATGGATAAGCATAAATTTATCACCAGTTTTCCCTAAAATAAGTTATTTAATTGTATTTTATGCCATTTAAAATCTATCTCAAAATCTCTGTGTTCTATGCAAATTCCAAAAATATATGCAAACAGCATTCAGTACTGGTGTTCCTATCTCCATGTTTTACTTCACCCGTTTGAATCTAAAGAGATAATTCACCACATTTTGATCAGTCGCAGTTCTTTCCAGTTGCCTATGCCCTTAAAATGGGCTGCTCACAGTAAGTGCAATACTGCAAGTGAAGACTCACTAATGGAAAGAATACCAGCAAAATTGTCTTCCATGCCTTAGATAACCAATGTGTAAAGTAAATTCTACAAAGCAGGAAATATTATAAAAACAGGACCACATCCTAACCTGGATTATTTTGTTATTGGTTATGAGATGATCTATGTAACTGGATTTGAAGATACTGCATCTATTCTGTTAACACTGTCAGATGGGCACTGACTGAGTATCCTTTCTTGTCATATACAAGTCACAGCTGCGCTCAATCCATTAATGCCGAAATTTATAGAAACATTTTCAGCAGTCCTTACACAACTGTATAGTCCATATTGTGTTTTTGTTTTAGTGATGTGTCTTTTAAAACGTTTCATCCAAGCCTACATAAATATGCTTAACTAAATATGAGCTTGAGCTGGCTCAAGATGTGAATGAAAAAGAGAGGAAAATTCAAACACTTGGAAATCAACTGAAAGTATTTGACCTAAGAATAAACCATAACATGATGACAATTTGTCAGCTGTTATCTATATCAGGAAGCAAAGATTCATTTACCAAAAGCAACATACATAGCACTCAGAACTTTATCAGTAGAAATGAATCAAATAGATTCTATAAAACTAAAATACAATATTACTTTTCTCATCTCAGTGACAAATATAACATTGATTTCTATCTTAAGTACAAAGAATATTTACCTTCTAGTAAATTGAAAGTATTATGCAAACTAAAATGTATTCTGATGAAGTTTGCTCCAGTACGTACTATCATACCCTGAATCATATCCTCTTCTTACACCAGATGTACAGAATGTGTGCTATCACCAAGAGGCAAAAAAACATAAGCTGGGATAATGGTGGAACATAGTGAATTTTAAATACATTTTCCATCTGGGTCTTCATGAGTAACTAAGAAAACATGCCATAACTAAGACTGAAAAACTATGACACTTCTCAGGCTGCTGTGAATCTGAGTATTACCTGTTATTCTGGTCCTGCCTTGACATGTCCCTCTGATTCTCACTGCCATCCCTGGATGCTTGTAAATTCAAACTTGTACAGAAACCATCAAAAGTCAGTCTTTTAAATATTCTCAACATCACCTTTGCCCTGAGAGTTGTTTTTTTCAAATCTTTATGCTACTTCAGCCCTCTTGCCAAGCCAGTGAATGAGTGTGATCCCAACAAAATTTCATGAACAAGGACTAATTATCAACACAAAAAAGCACACTTCACTCATCAGTATTAATTTTGACAAACAAGCTCTGTCACACCTCTTTTTCTGACTAATGAATTTTCTTAAATTGTCATTTCTAGCCTTATTTATCAATGATTAGTTTTGAAATGGATACTCTCATTCCACAGAAACCCCGTTTATGAATGGCTTACATCATGAGGTATTCTTCTGTAGAAGGATTACTCATCTGTAAACTGAGTGATATTCATAACTGTCTGACACATCATGCAAAGCATATGCAGTCAGCCTATTCTTTTTGTCTTTGGGCCAACTCAGTACTGCTCCTCTACAGACATTATCAACAGAAATGTTAAGAATTCAATCATTCTAGTGTTCATAATTGCTGACAATGTTCCTACTTAATTACAGGTATCCCTACTGGAAAATAGATGTCAGATGATTAAAAACCATCCACTATCCATTACACAAGAATTTCTACAACTGGTTTCAATTAGAGATCCTTTCTTGTGAGGTTCTCGTGGGAAAAGTACCTAAAGCATTTCTGATAAACTATCATATCTAAAATCTAAATTGTTTTTTGTTATTTAATTAATATGTCAGATTGAAAGTTACACTGCAGTGTAAGTCTCAGCATCTTTTTGTTGTCACTGCAATTACTTCAAACATGAAATAGATATTTTTTGAAAATATTTTCTTAGTTTGCTTGCCTTGTGTTTCCTGACAGAGCACAGGATACAATCAGCTTCACTTTCCTGTTTCAGTCTGGCTTTCTAACACAACATTTAGAACAAGAAGTTCAGAGACAATTGTGTCCCTGTAGTTTCTTCTGTATTTTAAAATGACTAAATTTCAGGTAAGTTATTTAGTGTTCTATTAGTTATCTGCAGTTCTGGATTTAGTGAAAAAACTTTATTTTCATGATTACTGTCAACAAAATGCTGACAAAATGAAATTTCCATGTTTCTTTTGTTTAAGCTTTTATTGCCCACAAAACCAAACAAACACAAAAATCTACCACAACTGTCTAAAAAGAAACAAGCTCCAGAGTAACCGAGACCTTTGTCATAAACTTGGGAGTTAGTGATGTTCCTGCAAGAGGAATATGAAAGCTTTATTCAAGACACCTCCTAGCCCATGGATCTTTCCAACAGAAAGGCAAGTGTAGTTCAATTTATCTGGAGTTATTATCCCACCTAACTCATAGGAATTAGCTTCTTCGCTAGAGCCAGTGAGAATACAGTTAATGAACTTGAGGAGTAACATAAGCAAAAGCGGGTCCATTTTTCAGTATGAGACTAATCGTATCCCTGGAGTCTATAATCCTAATAGCTGTCCCATTGAGTTGGAGACATATGGGAGCAAACAGTAAGATGTGAAAAAGCTGTTTTTATTGAGTTTCATAAAGCATTACAGATGTGACCTATTACATTTATGGATTTTTTTCAACGACATGACTTTGTTAATAATATATGCTTCTTTTTTTTGGCATCATACTATTAACTTTTCAGAATGTACAATACATTTGAGTAGGATTTAAGTCATTTATGCAAGATTTAGTTTTCACTTCCTAAAGATGAATTTCTGGACTGTTAAAAGCAAATCAGTAAGTAAGTAATAATATAGATATATCCTTTTTGTGAGACAGAAGCTGAACTATGACAACTACTCCTGTCCTTGAAAGCTGAAGTAAAATTGAGTGGGCAATGAAAATATGGTTTTTTTATGCTTTCTACACTCATTCTTCCAAGGCATTACTTGTGTTGTGAGCTAGCAGGAAATCTTTCCTGTCTTCCTTATAGCATACTGTCCATGACTGTAAGGTAAGGCCACAGCAAGCCCAAATACAGAATGAGCTCCAGAACACAAGAACACCTGCCCAGAACAACCTGAGTGTGTTTTTGCCCTGAGGTGTAATGATATGTCAGATATATATCCTGGTTTTGAGAAGACCTCTTTCAATCTTGGTATAAAATCTCTAACCATTCTGCAAACATATCTGAGTTTCTGTTATGAGTCTGATTTCTACAGAAGTCATTCCAAAAGTAATGGAAACTACAACAGACACAAAGATCAAAATAACACTGTTTGACAAAGCAAATTCTCAGCTAAAAAGCACTATTTTTCAACATTGTCATCAGCATTAGCTATGCATTTTCACCAGTGATGAACAAGGGCCTGCATGCTGCTCTCATAAAAATCTGCATGGCTGTCTGGAAAGTGGCTTGCCTTTCATATCACTGTTGCCATTGCTGAAATGCACCACCCACCACCTCACTGTGCTCACATCCACTATTTGGTCTCCATATAAGTTCAGCAAGCATCAGTGAATGAGAATAAGCTCCATTTTTTCCGCTTGGAGGAATTCAGTTCTACACATTTGTTTCATCTACAACTCCATGTCAGATGCCATTTTGTCAGAGGCTCCTCTGCTTCCAACTGTCACATGGTAGAAAAATGCAATGGAATATTGGCAGGAAGATTCAATCTCTACTGCCATACATTCACCTCTGACATGGGCCAATATAATAAAATAGAGGTATTATTTTTGGAGCAGCTCTCGTAGACATCAAATAATCACAGATGAAATTCTGTGGTGTATCTGTCTCCCTCATTTCATAGACACTGATTAGAATTAAGTCATGTGCAAGATTTTAAGGATCACAGTTCTGGATTCAGAGTGTTCATTAAGTATCTAACTGCAGTAAGATACACTATAAAGAGCTGTCAAGGCATTCTAATAACTTAGCCAGACATACAAATAACAACATTAAAGCATGTCCCTTCGCTAATTGCACTAGAAATTCAAACAGCTACCATTCAAAACTATGATGCAGTGCATACTCTGTTTCTTTTAGACATACCGTTAGCAGTTGAAAAAGACCTAATAGAAAACACACTTTCTCTGTGAGAAAAAAATCCAGTAGAAATCATAAACAAGTACATAAAATTATCATACTGTAAAACAAATTATGTGTATAATTAAAAGAAAAAGTGATATTCCACCATCTTTTAATTGGGAGAACCTGTGTTTTCCCTTAAATTCTATTACATTACTTTTGAAATACCTGTACTAAATTTGACAGTTCATCACTTATTCAGAAATACAAAGCATTCATTAAGATTGTGGGAATATCCAAACTTCTCAATATCAAACATAACCTAGTAAATTGATCTCAGGAAAAAAAAAAAAAAAATCAGTTCTGTTCTCTCTAGTTTTGCTATTTGTCCAGGGAGAAAACATATTTTTGCTGCAAATATGCAAAAACTGAAAATTGAAAAGTACATTAGTGAGCCTGTATCTTGTGTTTTCCTTAGGAAGTTTTCCAAGATCTGCCTCGCCTTTAAATTTTCAGTCATTTGCAGTCCTATCTAGGCCATACTGATGATCAGTTCCTGCTCAGCAAGTGAGGTACAAGATCTACATAACTGGTTTTCTTTTCTCTAGATAGCGTTAGAGTTTAAATTCAGAACTGCTTGGAGAGTTTTTTTCCCCTTTTCAAGCATTGTATTTTGTCATACTGTTCCACACAAAATTTAGACACACAACAGATAAGATAAAATTTCGAGGCTGCATTTCAATCTCACAAGCCAAAACAAAATTTTCAATTAAAAAATTCCATTATACAAGTAGTGGTTCCTTCACAGTAGTGTTACATTTTTATGAGTGCTTCAGAAAACATATGGTCTATACTAGTTCTTCTAAAACAAAATTTTGTATCTACCATCCCATGGCTTTCTCATGTAACTGATGATGACTTGGTCAGACCTGTAGATTGTTGTGATATGTGGGAAAATGTTTTCTATCATATACAAAGGATGCATTCAAAAGGATGTTTAATTATTTCTCTCTTTTTTTTTTAACTGAGAATTTCTTATTGTTTGTTTGGGTTGGGTTTTTGTGTGTGTGTTTGGGTTTTTTTGCTCTGTTTTCCTCAGCCTTCATAAAACAATTCATATATGTTTATTTCAATAACTATCCTGAATTTTCTTTCCATGCATAAATCTTTACTTTCCATTTTATTTAGTAAATAAAAAGGAGATAAAGATATGCCAAACCAGTTCTTTCCAGTGCTACACTGCAGTTGCATGCAGAAGGAATACTAATTTTTCCAAACCATAAAATGTTATTGTAGGTACTTTTCTCCATAAGACCTCTTTGTTCACAAAACCTACCCTGTTCTTATGAAACCCAATTTGCAGAGAATGGGCACCGAGTGCAGAGTGACACGGAAGAATACTTTTGTGGGAACTCTGTACTTTTCACTGTCATTTTTAACTTGCCTTCCTCTGAAAATTAGGTTTGCACAAATACAGAATTCTTATCTTCAGACCCAGCAAATCTTGGGCTTGCTGGATGATTTTATCCTGGTTTAGTGGCATGCTCCAAGTTAATGTCCCAAACAGTTCAGAGAAAATTGCTGGCAAGGTACAGGAGAGAGCAATGTTTCGGGCCCATCAGTAAGGGAAATGAAAGAATTATTCAGTTGTCATCATTTATAAGATGCAGAGAGAGTCCTGACAAGTAGTATTATAGCAGATTTGAATAGAACCTAATATATTTATCTGTGCATCAAGAACAGTTAGTGGAATTACTTAAAGTAAGGTAGAAGGGCAACCATACAGGAGTGGGGATGGGTTAAAGGAGCTGAGGAAGGGGAATAGGTGACATAGGATAAATCTGTAAATCCCAGGGACTGTAGGGAACATTTCTGCACATGGAATGTAGACTGCAATGGCAGGGAGCAGAGGGAATATGTGGGATTTTTGAAAATAGGATAAATGAAGAAATTAAGAAATGTGAGTTAAATCAGAGAAAAAGCATCAGTAGAAGATTCACTGAGTGGAGTTTTGAGAGCTACATTTTGGAATGCAGTCTTATTTTAGCCAAACAGTTATCTGAAACAGATTAGGGAATCAAGACTTTGTCTGGCATTGCTTGGAAATAATGCATGAGAAGACTTATTTGTAATCAGCCTATTCCCATGAGAAAAGCATTCCTTTAAGTGAAGATGCAAGTGCTGTGACCAAGAGGGCAGATCTAACCATTTCCTGCATATTTTTAATTGTTCCAGGAAGGGGCCCAAAGCAAAAATCATATCTTTAGTGAATCCTCAAAATGATTTTGCATTTAAGTATACTCCAAGTTAACAGTCAATGTAGTCATTAATAAGTATTTAAGCCCTCTCTGAGATGTAAAAAAATGGACATTCTTTAAACAGATCATTATGGAAATGTAAAGGCTAGAAATAAACCAAGTAAATTGCTGTGTGATAAGCCCTCTAAAATAAAGGACTTCTGCCTAGTTCTTCCTCGAAGCGTGAAACAAGCATACTGGTTCTTAATAGCAATGCAGACAATACGGAGAGTGCACAACCTCAAGTAAATAATCCCACAATAGCACAGCACCAAGTTAAATGAGGATTAACCAATCAAGGCAGAATATCATCATACGAATTTCAAATGACATGGTAATGTTGAGATACTTCTAGCAATAGCCTAGCCCAATATCAAATAAGCACCATAAAAAATATTTATGAAAACACAGGCACAAATAAAATTTATACTGGCTAGTAATTTTTTACTCCCACAGTAGCTGTAAAACTGTACCTCAATACAGTAGTGAGGATGTGAAGCAGAATTTGTAATGAGAGAATTGTGAGGGGATCTGAGTGCATTTCAGTTCTTTCACTAAACAGCCAATACTGAGTGGGAAATTTCACACAGCCTCCCTAGTCACTGCTTCCCACATTACATCCTGATAGCACTGTGTAGTTTGAGTAGAGGGCTGGCAAACGTTAACAAATTCAGGCTTGAGGCAGTCCTCCACTGCTTGTGGTCAGGGCCAGAGCAATGGGAAGCCTTTTTCACATAAGTTCCAGAGCCTTAAAGGCAAAGTGAAAATCATATATTTCACTGTATGAGTGTGAACTGTAATGTAAGAAAGCGAGACCATCTCTTTCAGTTCTTGAAACTATGAAGTCTATGGCAAACTGCCCTACTCACTCCACAGTCTCCCTCAGGTGATTATGATACAGTCAGAATAAATGATAGAATACATATCCAGCTGCAAAAATATTGCTTTTAAACTGAAGAATAAAATGATGAAGCAAGATCGTGCCTGAAGCCATTAAAAAGGGGAAAGTGCTTACAGGTTCAGAGATTTTTCAAAGCCTTCTGAGAAGTAAAGTCATGCTTATCTTTAACACTTTCCGATTAAAAACTAACTTGAACTGATGAGAAACCAAGGTTACTGTTTCATTGCTCAGGGTGCAAACTTACTTTGAAATACACTGAAAAGAAAGACACTAAATCTGCTTTGCTTGTATTAAGTCACTGAAGACAGCAGCAGCTGTGACTCAGCATCCAGCTGATCAGGAGTCTTTGACTGCATCTTTGCAGTAGCTATCATAACCTGGGAATTCTTGACAACAACATTAATTGTTGTGCACACATCTCCTGCATCAGTGCCACCCAAGTCACACAAAACCACAGGAAATCAAATAGATCCTTCAGATGATGATTTCATTGCAGTGCTGATTCCTAAATCACACTCACATACTTTTCCATCCTCTCTTCTTATTCAGTGCTATAGGGCAACTTCAGCAAAATACAAAAGCAATTGCATTCCTACAATGCCCACATTTAGTTAAACAGGCAGCTGCTTCTATTCTCTTGCTAAGTACAAAGTAGCTACAGGAAACATTAGGCTCCAGTAGAAAAATATATTATATTATTATATTATATTATATTATATTATATTATATTATATTATATTATATTACATTACATTACATTACATTACATTACATTATATTATATCAATTATTAAGAGAGATATAAATAGAGGAAAGGTAACAAGAAAAAAGAGGATTAAAAAAGCAAGCTACCTTTCCCAGTTTCTGCTATAAAGATGCTCTAGTGATGCCTCAGCCACAGCAGATAAATAACCATGGAGATTATAGAATTTGAATAACAGAATGCAAAAGGATGTAAGCTATTTTAATTTTCTTGAAAGGAAAATTGCAAAATTTTTGCTTTTGAAAGCACACTGTTTAATGTGTAATATGCTCACTTTTACCTCGAAAGCTAAGGTAACTTAGTTAACATAAATAATTTCAGCCAAAAGAGACAAGCAGTAAAATATAAAATATTGTTTAGACTCTCCACACAGACAGACACAAAGAAATATAACAGAATTATTAATTAAAAAAGGAAGTTGTACAAAGAAAGAGAAGAAAGTTATGTTTTAGCTGCGGAAAGTTGTATATATATACTTTTGCTGGAGTGTTTCAGAAGATTAAATCATGTTTTTGTGTAGTCTTACAGTTGGGAATAATACAAAATAATAATAATTATTAATAATATCTTGTCCTTACTACTTCTTTTTTCCTCAGTTTCTAATAGGGAAAAAAAAAACACCACAGTAGTTCAAAGGAATTAGTGAACTATAATAATTTGAGATGTTTGGGATATGCCTATAGCTATTTAGCAAAAATTTATTTATGTAATTAGGTATGACTTAACTGTAATTAATTGGTAAATAATTTAAAATAATATTCCTTTTAGTTCTTTGTTATCAGAATTCCAAGATTCTGGGATATAAAAATTACCAGAATATGTAGACTATATGAGAAGTTTAGATAATACAAAATTATGCCACTGAAGAAAATTATGAAACTTGTAGCTCACAAAAAGCTAAAACTTTTATATCTCTATAATCTCTGAAATTTTGAATGCAACAGTCAGTAAACATACATACCCATTTGGCAACCCACATTCCAGAACTCTTGAGGATTATAATTTGAAGAACCTGTTCTTGTTCCTTTTGGGTAGATTCTTGTAATGAAGCGTGAAGTATGTGAAACAAACTGATTAGCTGAAAAACAGAATCATAAAACCTTAGTAAGGCACATTTTTTTAAAAAATAGACATCTTATTTAAATAAATAATAAGATTTTAAGACAATTTCTATGCATGTTACATTACTAAATGTGACACTTTGAAATATGATAAAAATCATATTTTTAAATCTTAAAATGATCTTTGCTAATATTCTTTTCTAGTATACAGACTTTTTGAAGGTTCAATAACCAAAATTATTCCTTCAGGGAAATCTTCTTTACCTTTTTATTTACTAAGTAGACAGTTTTTATACTAAAACTCTCATTTTCCCTGTAAAATAGGAAAGACACAAAACGAGAAATTGGTTAAAAAGCCCCATTCATTCTTCAGTTATTCTAGTGGAAACACATCTATCCTATCTTCAAATAATTTAAACTTGATTTCTGCTTTCAGGCTTAGAAAAGTCAAATGAATCATCTCAAGACCAGTGAGTAGTGCATTTCTAAAACACACTTTATTATCTTCTTTGCCTTCTTCAGAAGATTTTAATTATTCAAGTCAGTTGATTTTCTTACTCCTAGCATTGTTATCTCCCATAAGGCATAAACCACATAGACATGGAAAATCTAGAATTACTTCTATCTACGCTATTCCAGTCAAGTGATTAAAAAGAAAGCTTTAACCTTCCAGGATCATCATTCTGATCCTTTCCATTCTCCTCCTTTCCCCTTATTTTAGTTGAACTACTAGGTTGCTAGACAGACCGGAGAGGACTTTTAGCATGGACAGCTGGCAAAAGCCTACTTGCTTTAATGATGTTCAGCACCATTCACCCAACTAACCATTGAATCATCTCTGCCAAGAGTGGATGGCAGCTGGGCTGGACCTGAATGAATGGACTGTGGCAGACTTCATTCTCATGGTCAGTGATCTCTGCTCTTAATACTCCCTGAAGGCTGTTGTCAGGCAGCTGGAGTTAAAACAGCAGAGACTACGTTGTTCTGGCTGCACCAAGTGGAGATAACCCAGCACAGACTGTGTTTTCAGTAATCCACCTTGGCCCATATGAAAGATGTGGTCCAAAGAACAGACTGTCTTCTATGGAGTTTATTCATTTCATGTGGATTCTCTCATCTGCAGTCAGAGGTATTGATGCTCAACTCCACTGAGAGCTACAGATTGTATACGGAAAAAAGATCTGTTCCTTACATTTTCATGTAACTTTTAAATCATTTCATGTAGGAAAAATGAACCAAAAGGTATTCATACATTTTGTATACCATGTTAATACTTGTTCTTATAAAGTTACATGAAATTAGAATAATGCTGAATTTCAAATTGGCTCACAAAACCAAATGAAATATAAAAATGCAGTGAAAATGACAAGTTATTTCTAAAACAGTGCTACAGAAACAGCCAAGTAAAATTGGACAGCAGAAATTCTGTAAAGTTTTTTAACTCTCCCAGTGCCTAAGCAATGAAACGTAACAACACTGTAATTTTTCTGTTTAAATTAAAAGAAAATACCTGCATGTTTTACAAATTTTTGTGCTTTAACCTCTCCAATTGAATTGTTTTCATAACACTTCTGATGAGCCATTGAATGCTCAAAGCTTACAAACTTCTCAGATTTGGTATAAATCACAAGGTCCGACAACTCAATGGCAATCTTTATCTTCTTCATCTAATAATCAGAGAATAAAATAATGTAAGAACACAAAAAATCACAATATATATTACATTATTAGAAATTCAGAAGAACTGACCAAATAAGATATATAAAGTGTGCCACATATAAAAATGTGTCACATTTAATGTGTATTTGACCTTAAGATATGATTTATGATAGTAAGAGTTGATCCAGTCAAAGGCAGTTAAGGTTATTGTCTTTGTGATAATCACAGTAGATGTGGGGTGGATGCAGGGATACTTCCAGTACTACCTGGCATAATATTGGACAGCTTTAATATTTCCCTTCTTTTCAGACAGGTGTATAAACTAAAGTCATTTTTCATGGCTCTTAACATTACACATATGTTAAATATATGTCCAACTTATATTCTTTAGTACATAAAATTCCAGAAAGGATATACTGGTAGGAAGTACATTGAGAAATAAAAAAGAGTAGAAGGCGTTGTACACTGTACTGACAACACAAACTCAACTACAAAAAATAGATAACAGGAGAATATTTTAACATGTCAAACAAATCAATCAAAGATTATTCCTCCATGAACTGCTCTGATGATAGGCAAATTCTGTTCTTAATTAAGATGGAAATTTCTCTGGTCAAAGTCTTTATTTAGTCTTGTTCTATTACCAAAGCAAGCAAAAGCAAAGGCTTGTGTACAGTGGAAGTGAGCTGGAAATTTTACCAGCCTATTACCTCTTAAACTGAGGTACTATGTGACCTCTTCATTTAACTTAACACAGAGGTATGAGCTTATCAGTACTAGTATCCAGAAAAAGCTGGCAGTGTCAATAAAGTTTACATTCCATTAAAACTTCTGAAAGTAAATTCCCATCTGACATAAACTATGCAAAGTTTAAGTGCATTATTTATTCTGGAGATATGTCCCATGAGGAGCAACAGGAGTCTACTGGCATAGAGTTGAATAATACAACTCTCTCAAAGTGAAAGGAAGTGATGAAGTCAAATTCAACAATGTCACCAGGGTACCTCAGCTGTGGGTTTGAATGTTCTCTTTCTCTCCTAACAGAACAGTAGGGTTGGATCACAGAATAAATACTCCCAATCCAATACTGTGGGACCCCAGAAGCAATGTTCTCTTTTGTATGTGAAATGTGACCAGACATCTCTTGTTGCAGTTGAACCAGATGCACATGATATCTGTTCTGTCTGTAACATGATGTTATAAATACATATGACCCTATTGTCTAAAAAGTTTTTCTTCACCTATCCCATCCTTCCTCAGAATTTTGCCTTGGTATACCTTCTTATCAAGTGGAAAGAGAAAGAAGTAAAGATCTTGAACTTCAAATCATTGAGAGAAAAAAAGACACTGAGGAACTTACAGTGTCTCAGTAAAATGTTGAGTCCTGAGGAGCAGTCTATGTATAGTCATAAAATCACAGTGTGATGTGCAAAACTGTCTAGACACTGGGTGCATTCTGCCTACTTTAAATGCTGAACAAAGTAGTTTGAAATCAATGGATTTCTGGATTTCCACGTTAAGAGAGCTACTGTTCGATTAACAAAATGTTTAAGTTCAATTTGACAATCAAAAAGAAAATGACATCTAATTTTTATAGTCTCTTTCAGAAGTACTATTTAATATTATGTCTTTACATAATAAGTGCTGCAACAACTTTTCTAATATAAATGCTTTAAAATGTACTAGTGCAACCAGAAGTCTATAGTTAATTTAATTTGTAAATTCAGAACAAAGGATCTCTCCAAGACAGACTGTAAGACCATAGAATGGAATAGATATAAAACTGTCCTTCATCATCAGGAACCACTATAAGTGTCCTTTATGCATAGCTCCAGAAAGGCATTGAGATCAACAAAGCAGCTGAGCCTATTGTGTCACTGATCACCAAGGGCAAGCATGAGATTCAAAAGTGAAAAATGCAAGTGCATTTAGGATGGGAGCACAGGAGAACTTTTTTAGTTGGATATTAAAACATGGTCCACTTTGGAATGTATGGAAAGATTCAGGAAAACTCTAGATCCTTCAAAATATATTTTTCTAAGTAATAATAAAGCCTATATTTTAAATATAGTCTCTATTTTGAGATAGCATATTTCTTCTTTTCATAAAAAGGCTGACAGAGAGCTATGTGTTTTCTAAATTCAGCTGTTATGTAAGTTTTTACCTTTGCCTTTTTTCGAGGTGGATGTGAAGATATACCTTCAGATTTTCTTTTTGATAGTCCACTCTTTGGGTAAAGAGGCGCTCTTTCATCAGTTTCCTCATCACTTGATGTAATTTCCTCTTCAGATACTTCCCCTGTTTCACCATGACTGTCCTGACCTTTCCTGAGCATAGTTTCTTCAATTGTTCCACTTTTCTTATTTTTTACCAATATTTTGAATTTTAATGCCTGTAGATAAAAAGTTGAGCAGTAATCACTAGAATTATGTATGTACTAATTGTAGAACTTCATATTTAGATGATGTTTAATGCATTTTCTTAGCTATTTGTGAAGTATAATGAAGTGAGGGAGCACAATATAATGAATATAGGTATCAGTGATACAGGTTTCAAAAGCGAGTAAAACAAACAGAAACAGAGACTGGAGATCAAAGTATGGGATAGAATGTGAATATCTAATAATTCAGCAGGAAAAACAGAAAGCTCCGCAATACACAGATGCAGATACGAGAAGGATTGAGAAAGATAAGTTAGACTGAAGATAAGGACAACAGGAAATGGCCAGAAGTTACATCAGGGTAAGTTTAGGTTGGATATCAGGAAAAACTTTTTTACAGTATAGGCTATTAAGCACTGGAATAGGCTCCCCAGAGAGGTGGTTGAGTCACCATCTCTGGATGTGTTTAAAAACTGTTTGATGTGGTGCTCAGGGACATTATTTAGCAGAGGGTTGTTAGAGTTAGGGTAAATTTGGTTATGTTGAGGTTGGACTTGATGATCTTTGAGGTCTTTTCCAACCTGAGCAATCCTATGATTCTATGATTCTAAGGAAGTGTCAGAGGTGATGGTCAGGTAAGGTGTAGGAAATATATTATTTACTAAGATTGAATCTTTTTTTTTTTATGTAGACTCGCAGCCATTCATCTGATGCTCATTTGAAGCTGTTTTTTTGCCTAACTGCTAAAAAACTGCTGTTTGATTAGTGCATTGATGCATACTTCTGTAGTATGTCAAAACTTCTGTTATTATGTTATTATTACCAAGAACACAGTGGACCCTAGTACTGAGCTTACCTATATATGGTAATTAAGAGACTTTGATAATTTGTTGACTAAACAGTCTTTCTATTTTATGGGTCATATTTAAATGCACGTTTCATATGGACTGAAAGGACTATCACTTTATGTAGAGAAAATAAAGATCTCTATACATACAGTTCAAATACATAAAAGAACATTCATAATCAGTAGCTCCACCACCTATGAATTATGGTTTTAGAGATTACTAACTTGAAAGCAGAATTTTTCTACTCAGTAAGAGGACCTTACTCCATCAGCATAATGTTTTAAAACAACATACAAATCCTTATGAATTTTAGTAGGTTTAATAATGAAGATATTTCTTGTTTTTCTCTATACACTTTTGCTATGATGTTGTACAGCTTTTTTTTTTAATCAAATGAGTACCCAGTCATATATATAGGAAAAAATTCTGCAATGAAATGAGAAGCTATCTCATAATACGTAGTGCTCAAATTCATGATTTTTTGGGGGGGCCAGGGGAGGGAGAAGGGAAAATAAAAAGTAAAGAAACCATAGCAATATTAAATATAAGTAATTTAAGAAAAGTAAAACATTGTCTTGTTAAACAGCTACAAAGAACGTTTGCATTAATACTTACATGCTTTCATTAACTGAAGGTTTGAAAGAAATTTAGAATAATTCAAATGAATCTTTTTCTTTCATTTTTCTAATCTAGTAAATTTTTACTGATTGTATAACAAACAAGGTATTTTTTCACTGGTAAGACCCCTTCTTCTGTAACAAAGGACTTAGGAAAAACTTCATAAAAATTATCATTTCCAATAGATGCCTTTCCTCTATGCCTCCAATACAAGTATGAATTTCACTTATGAAATAATTTTCACAGAGGAATAGCTATTCTATAGTGGACATAACACTGACACTGTCACTGTCAGTGAATAATAAAATTTAAGTTCTTGGATAAAGTGGTCCACAAAAATATTCCTTATGATTCATAGGCAGTAGTGAAGGGGAAGGTTATAGTACAGGGGGAGTTAACAAGAAGCAATTACTTCACAATAAATAAAGCATAACTGAACTTATATGGGTAGCAACTACTGTATTATAAATTACCCACTAAATCAATATGAAAAATAGGAACGATACAAACATACATATAAGACTAAATCTATATAATAGATACTAGAGATGTAGGGAAGAACATATATATTCCATTTATTTGAATTGTGACCTTCATTGCTGATACTATTACTTCAGATCTGTTATTATTAGTATGTCAGTGTACTAGTGAAATGATATATCCTATAGTTAATATTTATCAATGTCATGCTAGTGTAAGGTTTGATTAGTCTGTCTGCATGGGTGATTCAGAATAAGGATGCCATTTAATACTTCTTTCATTTCTTACTGATACACCCGTTCTTTTTCTGTGCTATTTTTCAAAGAGATTTAATGTGAGTATTCATATTTTTTAAAGTTCAGAATTTTCCTTCCTATCTTTATATATTGCAATATTTAAAAGCAGTTCTGTCCCCAGTAGGTCTTATGTTTTCATGTTCATAGATAAGACTTACTTCTACAAATCAGAAAAGACCTGATATGTAAGAGAAAGAAAACCTTTCCTTGGACATATTGCATGTAAATTTGCTTTAAGAAAGTCATAATTTGTATCATTGTATAAAAAGAGGCCATAAAGTTTTAAGGTATTTCTAAGTTGGTTTACTTATTATTACAGAAAAGTGATAAACATCCTCAGGTACGAAAAACATTTTTTTTTTTTTGCTATAAAAATAACAATTAAAAGTCATTACTTTCTTTGAAACAAACAGTTACAGAAAATGCTGTAGTAAAAAGAGATTTTTTAAATCTTGGGCTACAAGTAGGTTCCAATAAAAGTTAACCCAAATCATTGAAAATGAACCATGAACTGAAAAAGACATGTCACACATTTTAAGTTCGAGCTTCAAACAGATCTTCAAAAGTACTTATAACAAACGCATGGTTACAAAATCTGTGACTGTGAAATTTGAGTTCTTTAACTGGCAATCAGTTGTGCTAAACATTTGAGATCCTTTTGTACAAACGTGTCTAAATCTTTTAAGCAAATAATGAGCTGAAAGTCTGAACATCCACTATAATTTCATTTTTTTTAATTTAAATATAAAATACAAATTGTTTTTAAAATATACCTTTATTATTTATGAATTTATAAAGTGCAAACATATTTAAAAATGTAAATATGTAAAGCATAATATACCTTCCCTGGATCATAATGGTTGTAGAATCATAGGATCATAGAACCATGGAATGGCCTGGGTTGAAAAAGACCACAATGATCATCAAGTTTCAACCCCCTGCTATGTACAGGGTCGCCAACAACCAGACCAGGTTGCCCAGAGCCACATCCAGCCTGGCCTTGAATGCCTCCAGGGATGGGGCATCCACAACCTCTCTGGGCAATCTGTTCCAGTGTGTCACCACCCTCTGTGTGAAAAACTTCCTCCTAATATCTAAACTAAATCTTTTCTGTCTTAGTTTAAAACCATTCCCCGTTGTTCTAACACTATCCACCCTTGTAAACAGTCATTTCCACTCCTGTTGATACCTTCAGGTACAATCAATTGGGAAAAAAATAAATAAATAAATAATTAAATCAAGAAAACCTAGTTCTTGTTCTAAATTGTCTTCTGGTTAATGCAGTGTACAACAAAATCAGAACAGCTGAAGTAAAACAAGACTCCCAGAGAAAGTACTTTGAAATGGGTCAGGCAAAACCGCCTTCTGACCATTGCAATTAATGTTTATATTAGGAGCCTCAAAAACAAAAGACAAAAAATAAACTGAGAAGAATATCTGTAGAAATTTAGCATGTTCTCTCCTCTCTGATCAACTTTATTAACAATATTGAATTCCTAAAATCTTGCTAAGTTATAAAGTTGATGTCAGTATAAAGTTTTATATAAATTTTATTTTAATCATTATATTACTGGCTTAAATATTGATATAGGGCAAATATAAGACACCTTCCATTAAGCCTAACATGGAGGAAACTTTTGAGGCATTGTCAAAATGTATCTTGAATGTAAATAACAGGACTCTATTGCTAAGTACAACTGTTAAAACAAACAAACAAACATACAGACAAACAGAATTCTTTAATGATTCTAGAATAGAATCATGCTTATTAAAATTTTGAATGGATGTCTTTTAACAGCCTTATAGATTTCAATTATTGAGATATTTTAAAAGTCAACAACAGTAGTGTCTGAACTCTGAGTTAAATAAATATATCAGGAGCACTTTTAACTATCTGATTTTTACTATTTAATAGGGCATTTAATTCTTAAAAAACACTGAGATGTAGTGAAAATAGAAAGACTTGCATGAGCTGCATGTACTCCTTGACAGGATAAGCAAAACTAGTTACAACAATAGCTGTAAAATGAGGATTTCTGCCTTAGAAACTTAATATTTCAGTCTCATGATATGGGTAGAAGCTGCTGCTAAGGTCCTTGCCAAAGATATTATGAGAAATAAGAGAAGGAGGGATTAACTGGTTAGACACAAGTCAAATGTTGGAAGGATCTTTTTAAGTCCTACAAGCAGGTTGTTAGTAAATCCTTGCAAAGACAAGATAGTTAGTAGGATAAATTATAGTGTATAACCATTTCCTTTTAAAATTTCTGCTTTTTACTTTGTTTTAAATCTCTTCTTTTTTAATTCAGTTTTTACTGAAAGACAGAGGTGTGCACAGAAATACAGATAATATACAGATGATTCACACAGGGAAGTTTCAAAATAGAAATTAAAAACTTTCCTGTCTTCTTTGGTATAATAGAATTACATGCATTCATCTGTTAAGAATTTGCTAGTATAAGTACTCATTTAGGAAACTGAAATTCATTTGACCACATTATTGTTAGGATTTCTTTTTAAAGACGGGTTGTTCAGGCTAATAGATTATATTCTCTCTTCATTAAGTGTATTTACTGTATTTGAGCTACGCTAATAAGCACTATTTTTGCTGTTGAATCAGTCCCATGTCTGAGCAGCTGCAATTGCAATCCTATCAGTTAATATATGTTATTAGATCTTTATTAGAAATCAGAAGATTGTCATGCTTAAAAACCTATGTCTTCTGTTTCTATGTCTAAACCTATGTCTTTCTGTTCTGGTATTAACAATTCTGATGCGATTTACATCCTGGCTTTATTTGGTTATCTGCTTTATCTGCTGGGTTCCTACAGAATCATGTACCAGATGAAATAGTTTCTTCCCTATTCCTGACAGTTTCTGTCTTGGAAAAAAAAAAAAAAATTAAAAAAAAGTGGAGCAGTAACTTATGTAGGTGACAAATCTACTGGTATTACATCAACTAAGAATCTCTACCACCAGGAATGTGTTTAATTGATCATTTCTGATTTTTTAATATTTCTTTTATATCATTTAAATAAAGCAGACTTAAGAATAAGTCAAGCACTCGGCTCACTTTCATGACAATGAACTTACCCAGACCTTAAATGCACAAGGTCTCTAGTTTTAAGGATGTGATGAAGCTACTTCTATTGAACACAGACTAAAAGTGCTTCTTCAAAAAGATGCAAGTCAAAAGTCAAGCTTATTACTCAGTTCACAAATTCAACCATAACTACAAATTTCTACTGCAAAATAAAATACTAATTTCTTTTTTTTAAAATGTTCAGAACAACTAAGTGAATTGTTTGCTCTCAGCATAATGATTTATTAAATTCAGACTTCTGAAAATCAGATAAGGATACTGATATTATTCAGGTAATTCTTACTATGGAATAAATCTCACATACCATGAATCTCATACGAACAGCATACATTTAAGTGAGGACTAATTGTGGAAACCATCAATACATTTTCAGACATAAATTCTACAGACATTACATAAGAAAACTCTAAGCTATGGAAATTTGAAGTATGCATTCTCTTCTGAATAACATTTTGAAAGCAACATCTCCCATAGATATATTATTTGCGGTATGTAATTTAGTGACTCCGTGATTCAGATGCAGTACAATGATTCTGTGGTTGCTATGGAGGATGTATAATATTTGAATATCAATTAAATTGAGTGTAGTTGTGTTCTGAGATGTTTTTAGGCAAACCCTTACATTTGAAGTACAAAGGCATGCACGTGGGGAAGAACAACTCCAGACACCAGTATATGCTGGGGAGCACTCAGCTGCAGAAAAGAACCTAGGAGTCCTGGTAGACATCAGGTTGATCATGTTATCATCAAGTTGATAACAGAATTCTTGGCTTCATTAAGTAAATTATCACGAGTGGGTAATGAGAGATGCTCCTTCCACTTTACTCAGTATAGACAAAGCTTCATCTGGAGTCCTCCGTGCAGCACTGGACTCCCCAGTACAAGGGAGACAGGGCCATAGTAGAAATAGCCCAAAGGAGAGTCACCAAGATGATCAAAAGGACTGAAGCACCTCTCTTATGTGGACAGGTGGAGATAGGCTGAGAGAGCTGGGACTGTTCAGTCTGGAGAAGAGCTGGCTCGGGAGGGATCTATCTCATCAATGTGTATAAGTACCTGAGGGGAGAACGCAAAGAAGATGGAGCCAGGCTTTTGTCAGTGGTATCCAGCACCATGAAAAGAGCCAGTGGGCACAGACTGGAACACAGGAGATTTCTTCTGAATGCTAGAAAGCATTTCTGTGCTATGCAGATGAATGAGCGCTGGCACAGGTTGCCTGGAGAGGTTGTGGATTCTCCTCCTTGGAGATCTTCAAAAGCCATCTGGACACGGGCCTGGGCACAGTGTGTGAGTGTCCTTGCTTGAGCACAGGAGCAAGGTGAAATGGACCCATAGGTCCCTTGTAACATAAACTATCCTGTAATTCCATGATTTACAGTGCTTTCAAGGTTGCAAATTGAGACTGGGCACTGATATAAAAATATTTTACTGCAATCTAAAAAAAAATGTTTATGACAAATTTATAAAGATGTACTAAATAGATTTAAGACAACACTGCTACGAAAATATAGTATTATAATACTCTAGCAAATCTTTTGAACAATTTACTTCAAAAATGTTTTTTTCCTTCACAATTACTTTATCAAATTCTACCTGTGTGTATGTTGACACAGTTAAGACAGTTTCATCCTCGTTTTGAAACAAAACATTTGCATTTGCATCATTCTGTTTCAGTTACTGTAAAGAAGTGTGAAAACTATATCTTACATATTGCTAATGTCAGTGGCAAGCCTGAATGACTGTTTTGCATGCATGTATTTATGTTACAAGACATAAAAAATATTTTGTTCTTGAAAGAACATTTAGTGCAAAGACTGGTACAATGGGAATTTTAAAATTTTCTACCCTCATCTAATTGCCTTTTCTGACTTCATATCCCTGGGGTCTCAAGCCACCAGATAAGAAAGACTGCCTAAGGGTGAATCACAAAGAATAAGTGAAAGTGTTTTTTGCAGTAACAGAACTCAGTGAAATGGTTCCATGAACACTTTTGTCAACACAACCAAAAAATATGTAGATTTAGGTTTCCGTTTCTAAAACAACATTAAAATTCAGGATTTTTTTTTAGTCTAAGGAACTAAGATAAATTATCCGATAACAGGTACGCCAATAGATTTAAATAGAAGTTTTTTTTGTTTTAAAGCATAACTTTGTTTTAAAATTTACAGTCTGTTTCCTCTTTTAGAACTTTCAAATAATGGATTCGAGGATAGGAGAAGAGAAGCGAGGGGAGGAGAGAAGTGAGGGGATGGGAGGGGACAGGAGTGGAGGGAAAGGGAATAAGGGGAAGGGAGGGGAGGGGAGGAGAGTGGAGGTGACAGGAGGAAAAGAGGAGAGGGGAGGAGAGGGGAGGAGAGGGGAGGAGAGGGGAGGAGAGGGGAGGAGAGGGGAGGGGAGGAGAGGGGAGGAGAGGAGAGGGGAGGAGAGGAGAGGAGAGGAGAGGAGAGGAGAGGAGAGGAGAGGAGAGGAGAGGAGAGGAGAGGAGAGGAGAGGAGAGGAGAGGAGAGGAGAGGAGAGGAGAGGAGAGGAGAGGAGAGGAGAGGAGAGGAGAGGAGAGGAGAAGGGAGGGGAAGGGAGGGGAGGGGAGGGGAGGGGAGGGGAGGGGAGGGGAGGGGAGGGGAGGGGAGGGGAGGGGAGGGGAGGAGAGGAGAGGAGAGGAGAGGAGAGGAGAGGAGAGGAGAGGAGAGGAGAGGAGAGGAGAGGAGAGGAGAGGAGAGGAGAGGAGAGGAGAGGAGAGGAGAGGAGAGGAGAGGAGAGGATGTGTTCAGTTTAATTTCAAAATATCGACTGTACAAGTCAGTGGAAACCTTGAAGTTTTTTTTTATAGAAAAATCTGAAAATTTGCTCATAACTTTGAATTTCCAAAATTCAATTTCAAAAACCTGGTTTTTGCACAGCTCTCAGATTCAGAATTCAGATTCCAAACTTACTTCTAAAATCTTTGACAACTCAACTAAGGTTTATATGTTGCTTTTTATTTTATATGAAAACAGGGCAGCTGTAATGTATCTTGTCATTGAGAACCATTCTAACACTGAATAAAACTGCATATTAAAAACCAAATACAAACACTGAATTTCCTGTAATTTCTTTAGACTATGACTTAATATGAATTAAATTATCATAGTATGGTTCCTCTACAGAAGCAGTCCTATGTAAAAATGTGGTAGTCTAAACACAGGAAAAAGCATCTGCCTTTAAGGAAGGCAGATTTATGCACTGGAAAGTTAGCTGCTTTTGAATATAAAATAAAATAAAACATATAACACATACAGAGCACCAGAAATTGGATTCATGTGAACTCAACATGAAAGACCTCTGAAAAAAAAATGTTATTGTGTTAGTATTTTATGAATACATGCTTCAACATGGTACTGGAATGTTTTTCTGCAGATTAAAATTCCCATCAATCTGTAAGATTTATTTCTTAATATTTTTCTGTATTTTGTGTTGCTTATTTTTTTATTTTTTTACTATCTGAAGTCCATTCAGATGCAAATGATCAGTTCCAGAAGAGTTTAAAAAAAAAGGCAAGATTTTTTTCACTAACTTTCACAGAGCAAAATACAATATTATTACCTCAGGAGAAGGTAGTTGAGTCACCGCTATGTCACCAATTGTTGAAGTAAGAAGTTTGTCACCTAGAATATTTAGTAAATATTGTGCCATCCTTTCTTGTTGCTTAGGGCTGCAGTGATTCTCCAAAGACAACACAACTGGATAATCAGATGCCTAAAAAAATAGAATTTAAAGTCTCTTATGATTAAGAAATATAAAGAAGTTCCCCAAAAATATATTGCAGAAGGCCCCTTAGTAATTCATATTTTCCTTGTATTTGCAAAATATTTCAAACGTGTTTGCTTTTTCAGGTTAGTTACAGAATAGTAAAGCTGTCAATACTTATGGAAAAGTGAAAGAATAGTTGAAATAGTAACTTAAATCCAAAGAGGAAAAAAAAAAAAAAAAACCATCATCCTCAGGAAGTTAAGAGGAGAAACGAATCTAGAAGACTAAAAAGAAAAAAAAGCAATGCAATTTTTTTAATAATGTCACAATATTTTCTTGGGACTCTATTCTTTACCCATCACAGTACTCAAGCGAGACATGGGAAATCTGGTGAAATTCAGAGAATGCCTCAAAGGAGACATGTCCATTTCAATTGTATAAATAATTTTCATAAGTAATCAGCTAATGACTAAAATATTTGCTTGGGTAGGATCTAAACTGTCAGTTTATAAAGGAAGAATCATTATATGTTTATTCAATTTTTAACATTTTTTCACTGAGGATTTGCTAGTGACCACTATCAGAAGCACATATTAGTTTAGACTGATAGGAACTATTATTTCTTGATATAATTTTATCATCTTTTTCTATAACTCCACTTCTTAAATGAAGTCTACATTATACCTTTATACAATATACTATTTACTAGCAAACATAGGTGAGATTTATCTAACATCTGATGAAGACCAGCTTAAATCTGAATAGACTATATAGTGAGTGTATACAAATCCACGTTAATGTATGACCATACATATGTACATATATTATGCGAGTTAAATTAGCAGTCTTGCAGGACATCATTTCAGTATAAGTTTTGTCAGAAGCCTACGAACAGATTGAGTACCAAAAAAAAAAAAAAAAAAAAAGTGGAAATGGAAACAGAATAAATATCAAACTAAGTTCCAGTCTAATATTTTCTCTATTTTGTGAAATCGAGCTTAGGATATAAGACAGTGTTAGCAACAGAAGAACAAGTGAATTAAATGTATGACAAGATATAAAGAAGGAAAGTAAAACATTAGACACATTCTGAAATAGTTGTTCAATTCATTTTCAGTCCTTGACTAAATGATCTTAGGTAAGAATTCCATCTAAGAAACTGCAAAATTAATAAACATTTTACAGTTTTCCTGTGATTTATTTTAGCAATGTTCATTCTGCAAAGACTGTCTCAGTTTTGTGAGGTTTTTTTACCTCTGAGAATCTCAAGATAACAGTATATTTGTAGGCTATATTAAAACATCATAGCATTTTAACTAATATATATATACATACCGCAAAAGCATACTTGTCTACTGCGTGAATTACAGAAGAAAATGAAAGTTTGCTTGTTAAGGTGTGACCATGATACACAACAGGATCATTGTTTGAGCCATCCCAGCAGTCAATTTCCAGACAACGACATCCTTTTAACAGAGCACTTTGAAAGAACAAAGGAAATAATTTACAGTTAAAAGGAAAACACCTCATTTCTTTTTATATCACTATATTTTTGCCTACAAGCACATAAAATACAAAAATACTAGTCTATAATCATAACTGATAAATCTTAGGAAGTTATAAAGATATAAGACCGAGCTCTATTTTCTGCTGTTCATCTTAGGCATATTAGGTAATAAAATTTATTAGTGTTCTAAGGAGGAGGATAGATTATGTGAATATCCTTCATTAAGAGACTGAAAAAGAGAGTCAACATTTTAAAGTAAAGACTTCGGAATGTTGATAAATGTATGCTTAGAGTAGAATAAGAAATACTTGAGAGAACTTTTTTTTGTTATTACTATTCCATGATGTGTCTGAAAGTTTAAGAGCTGTCATACTTAAACGGATTAGTATATTACCATCACACCTAAAGAATCAGGTTCTGCTTCTTTGTTATATTCTTTAGCTGTTTTCCCTCGGACTTAATTTCTAAGAGATAGGGCTAAAGTTTCCCAGATGCCTTAAATTTACTGCTTCAATTTATAGTAGGTTAATTGTTCCCCTTAAATCACTTAGGTTTCTAACATTTGCCTTGCAACTATGTAGGTAGCTCCAAAAGTAATGCCTCCTATTTATTTCCGTGGAAGTTATGACAAAGAATACAAACACACTATCTGAAAGAGCAAATCCTCAACAGTTAAACATGATTTTTTCAGCATAGACACCATAATTTGCTGTGCATTTTTGCCACTGATGAACAAGAGCCTGCCTGCACGCCACACTTGTAAAAATCTGCACCAGCAGATGTTTCAAAGTTGTTGCTAGCAAAATGTTGCCCACATAATCAGTCTTTCATTGGTTCAAACAGGTGGAAGTCAGAAGGTGCCAAATCCAGACTATATGGTGGGTGTAGTAGGACAGACCAACCAAGACTGACAATACACTCAATGATCTTCCAACTGGTATGGAGCCTACCATTATCATCTTGCAAGAGAAAGATTGACTTCTTCTCTAGCCTGACTCTAGAAGTCCAGGCCATCATCTCTGTCAACATTCTGGTGTGGTGGTCAGAGTTGATGGTTCCTCCAGATTCCAGGATTTCCCGAAGAATCACTCCTTTCCTATCCCAAAAATCAGTGTATACCACTTTAGCCACTGCGGGCTGTCTTTAACTTTTTCTTCAATTGAGAAATCACATGTTGCCACTTCACAGACTACTGTTTTGACTGGCTCACAGTGTTGACACCTCCCATCATCAGTAATGTCTTGTATTGGTTCAGTAGGTCCTGACAAACTTGCATATGGTCTTCTTTTCGTTCCTGTGTGAGCATTCACGGGAACCATCTGGCACAGACTGCGATATTCCAACATTGCCACCATCATTTCCTACACCTTGAAGCCAATACTCAGCTTCATACACATGAAGCTGATTATGACCTGGTCATAATCAGTGTAAATGAGCTGATGGAGGTGCTCTTCATTTTGTGATGTGACAGATGTGCATGGCCATCCAGAACGTGGCTTGTCTTTCATGTCACTGCTGCCACTGCTGAAAAGCAAGGGTCACACCCTCTTCACTCACATCCACATCCACAACGATCTCCATAATCGTTCAGCAAGCATCTGTGAATGTCAGTGGGTGTCATTTTTTCTGCTTGGAGGAATTGAATGACACACCTTTGCTTCATATGCTCTTCCATGTCAGGCACCATTTTGTCAGACTGCCCTTCTGCTGCCATCTGTCACATGACAACAAATTCTGACGGAATACTGATGGGAAGATTCAACCTCTACTGCCATACCATCAACATCTGTCTCTGACATTGTGGGCCAAAATTAAAAAAAAAAAAAATGATATTACTTTTGGGCCAGCCTTTGTAAGTAAGCATTTCTTGAACCTCTGTGCCTGGAAAGATCACGGAGGAGATTCTCCATGTTACCATGTTAAGGCACATACTAGAGGTTATCTGAGACAGCCAACATGAATTCACCAAGGGCAGATCTTGCCTGATCTGGTGGCCTTCTATGATGGAGTGGCGGCATTAGTGAATAGAGGAAGGACAGATGTCATCTACCTGGACTTCTGCAAAGCCTTTGACGTGGTCCCTCACCACATCCTTCTCTATTAATTGGAGAAGCAGAGATTTGAAAGATGGACTGTTCGATAGATTAAAGAACTGGTTGGCTGGTCGCAACCAAAGGGTTGTGATCAATGGTTCTGTGTCAGGGTGGAAGCTGGTCACAAGTGATGTCCCCCAAGGGTCAGTCTTCGGAGCAGTGCTCTTCAATATGTTTATCAGTGACGTAGACGATGGAATCGAGTGCACAATCTACAAGTTTGCAGATGACACCAAGCTGTGCAGTGCAATCGATACACTGGAGGGAAGGGAAGCAATCCAGAGGGAGCTAGACAGGCTGGAGAAGTGAGCCCATGTGAACATAATGAGGTTCAACAAGACCAAGTGCAGGGTGTTACACTTGGGCTGGGGCAATCCCAGGTATTTTTACAGACTGTGAGAAGGCTTCCTTGAGAGCAGCCCTGCTGAGAAGGACTTGGGGATCCTGGTGGATGAGAAGCTGGACATGAGCCAGCAGTGTGCGCTTAAAGCCCGGAAGGTCAACTATATTCTGGGCTGCATTAAAAAAAAGGTCAGCCAACAGGGAGAAGGAGGTGATTGTCCCCCTCTACTCAGGTCTTGTGAGGCCCATCTGCAGTACTGCGTCCAGGCCTGAGACCTTCAGCACAAGAAAAATGCAGAACTCTTGGAACGGGTCCAGAGGAGGGCCACTAAGATGATCAGAGGGCTGGAGCACCTCTCCTGTGAGGAAAGGTTGAGGGAACTGGGCTTGGTTAGTTTGGAGAAGAGAAGGCTCTGGGGAAACCTGATTGTGGCCTTCCAATAGTTGAAGGGAGTGTATCAACAGGAGGAGGAACAGCTGTTGACATGAATGGATAGTGATAGGACAAGGGGGAATGGTCTTAAACTGAGACAAGGGAGGTTTAGTGTTAGATATTAGGAGGAAGTTCTTCACTCAGAGGGTGGTGACGCACTGGAACAGGTTGCCCAGAGAGGTTGTGGATGCCCCATCCCTGGAGGCATTCAAGCCAGGCTGGATGTGGCTCTGGGCAGCCTGGTCTGGTGGTTGGCAACCCTGCACATAGCAGGGGGGGTTGAAACTCGATGATTATTATGGTCCCTTTCAACCAGGCCATTCTATGATCCTGTGATTCTGTGATTCTATGAACATTATTGTACCTTATTTTATTTTGTCCTTTAAGTCCTGTCCTTTACATGTTAACATCTTTAACGTAACTTAAAGATGCATCTAGACAGATATTTTCCAGTATTTTTAATACCCATAGAAAAACAGGAAGTGAAAAGGTTTTATATCATGTTTGCAATTATTTTAAGCAACACAGTTTTTACCTTATATAACTTTAAATTCTGCTAGAAATAGATGTGATGACTGCAAGCCATTAGAGAGTATCTAGAGAGCAACCAAACAAAAAATTTCACAGGACTTATAATTGTACCAGCCAAAATGATGACAAATGTAAAAGCCTTTTTCTCCGACTTCTTATTTCTGCTAAATGCATCTCGGCCATAAGGTATACTTGTTGCCTTCTGCTCTTGGAGTCATATGCTGCACAACTGAACAGTTTCTTCTCTCCCTTGGCTACTATAGTGCCCACATAAGACCTTTGTCCCACTTCGTTGCTGTTTCCAAATTGACTGCATTGCAACATACACTAATCACAGATAATCTTGACACACAGCAACATAGTGTGCCCTTATGTCCTGTATACTGATCAGAACTGAGTTGGCCCAGGAATTTTATGTTTATTTGTAATTTTTTCATGGTATGTTGAGAATAAAAACTGATTAAATCATATACTGTGCTGCATGCTATAGATTTATTTTGCTATGAAGAGAATGTTATGTGCTGTAGGTGAAACAATGGATTACTTTCAGTCTATTATCAAGTGGTTTGGTAAATATATTGAAAAGATTACACACAAAATAAAATAAGACTGCCAAAAGCATTACCTGTGAGTTACTTTTGAAAAGCCAGAGAACGTTTACAATATTGGTTAAAAACAAACAAACAAAAAAACCCGTACATCTGAATACCTGATATATCCATTTAAATCGCTGGGTCCTATTAGCTGGTCAGATACCAAGTAGGTATTGTGAGAAGATGAAATAAAATAGTCACATAATGGGTGGTTCATATCTTGGTAGACAGTCCGGTGCTCTTTTCTGAATACTGTACAGTCTTCTGAACTCATGTACCTTATAAACCCTTCAAATGACAATTGTCTTCTTTTCCTAACTGTTCAAAAAAGAAAAAAAGAAAGGAAAAAAATCTGGTGTGAAGCTAAGCTGTTAGTTATATCCGTGTATTTTTCATTATTTTTAGTAAATAATTCAGAACATTGCTAAATGTTTTACAGCCCAACACTTCTCTGCAATTTTAAAATTCATAAAAAGCAATATGAACACAAATGTCAGATTTGTACAGTTCTGGTGTTGATGTGGTTCTAAATTATGAGAGTAAATTAGTGTCTTCTTATGTTTTTCTACTCCTGTGGATTTTAGAAAAAAAAGTTTACAACAGTCCTAAGTAAATATAAAATAAAACAGTTGCTGTTTAATTTAGGAAAGTAACATGCTAATCAGTGCACAAACAGATTTTTTATTCAGTAGAAAATAATGGAATTTTTCTTTAAAATGTTATTCATAATCTTGCAGAAACTATGATTCTTAACATCAAGCATCTTAAACGGTGGAAAATCCCAAATAGCTAATGATAAAATGATGTTTTGATTGGAAGTATTTGAAATAAAAAATATCATCTTAACAATATAAATTACTGCCCACAAAGATGAATTTGAAATCAAGCTCATTATATTACTGCATCTATAACAAATCATGCTAATTGCCTTCATACCAGTGATAGTCATCCCATTTATTTTGTTATTTAACTGAATTAATGACAAACAGATCCATTATATTGCCAACTGTTGCTCTAATGTTATGCTTCAAATGTAACTCTTTTGCAAATGATATAATCTCAGATGTCAGTTTTGATTCAAAGCACAGCCTAGTTTGAATTAGTCAGGGATTTTTCCCAGTTCTGACTGCAAAATAAACTTATTTTTGTCACCATAGTTGGATAGTGATGCTTAAGCAATAAGTAATCAGACAGTACTTTATGCTAACAATAACACTGAGTTTCCAAGTTTCTTCACTATCTTCTATATTATTTTGGGTTGCTCTTGTCATAAAAAAATAAAAGATGGTTGTAGTTTTTTCTTGAAGACAACATACGTTTACATAAATGCACTCATTAATATAGTCCCTTTAAATTAGAATCATTACTTTGCAAGGTAAATATGTATTACTTTGATAGCCAGCATACAAGATCCTTGGCTTCAGAGTTCATTTCATTTCTCTCATCATTGGACAAAAAATACGTGTATTTTTATATAGCTTATTACAAGACCTTGCATTACATTCATTTACAGCTCTTTTCTCAGGGATCTATAGCTGCTATCTTTGACCTGCATACAACTAAAGTCCTGTTTCTGGAGAGCTATCAAAATTCATTGCAACTTTGTAAATCGAAATTGGTAAGCAGTGAAAACGTGACTTTGCACTAACAGTTCTGTAAGTATATATGCAATAGAGCATCACGTGATCATGAACAGCATATCATCTGCTAAAATAATTTTTCAGAGAAGACCTCTTTTTTAGTAAAAAAGGGCACAGTTTTTAGAGTCTATGATAAAAGAAGGCTTAAATTGTTGTTATTACTACTGTTAGTTCATACTATTAGTTCATAACTCTCTTACCAGTGAAGGAAACCTACTGGATTTCATTAGAACCCGCTCTTATCTTTGTCTGATGAAGATATCGAAATTGGTTAAGAAAAAAGTGCAATGCTTTTTAAGTTCTGATAAATAGCACAGCCATACTATTTTCTGGTCATTTACAGATACTTTCTTTTTCTATATTAAAAGAAATGGGAATACATCTTCATAAACTTTCCACAGGGAAAAGATCCTTTCATCAAGGCCTTATGCATCTCCCTAGTGGAATCTCATCTTTTTCTCCATTAGCAGTAGTTAGTAAACACATATCCATTTGGTGTAGAAATAAAAAGTGAAAGCAGGGGAAGATTTCTGTCTTCTTGTAGCTTCTTGTTTACAAAGTTCAATGCTTTTTTCTTGCCTTCCCTTTTCAGATAGACTGAAACACAATTTATTGCTAATATTCTTTTTTTTTCCAGTGATAACTGTTGTAAAAAGTAGTTTGTTTTTCTCTTGTTGTCGGCCCAATTAAGGCAAATTTCAGCACTGCCATATAGAAAAATACAGATATATCACAGGAATTATGGCCAGTGCATGATTTCATTTTTTGAAAGACGTATATTATATGCTTATATATTTTAGAGTTCATTTCTTCCTACTTTCTTAATTTACAACTTCTTTGTGGAAAGAAATAATGAAATTCAGCTTTCATAAAATGTTGGACTTATCTGTCTAAAATATTGTATTTATATAAATGGAGTGTAGGTGGCCCATACAAACACACCTAAGGAGCTTATGGCCTAAATTTTTTTTAATTAATAAATACGTTCCAGATTACTTAAATTCTTTATCTGACAAATGTACCAATGTCTCAATGATCAAATCCATGCAAAAATTGAATTTTGAGAAACAAATAATAATTAAAGAAAACTATACTAAACCTAAGAAAGATAAAGCCCCTTTGGCCATTTGGTTGGCATAACATGGTTTCTTTAATATCAATTAATGAGTCAAAACTTCTATATGAAATTAGTAATAGAATGGAGAGATGTTTGAATGTTTGTGTGCAACAAAACTGACATTTCACTGTTAGTAAGAGTTAACTGTCAGATGATTCACATATTCACCATTTCTATGATCACTTTCATAAATGAGTCCTTCAGTCAAAAATGCAAACTTCAGCGTACACGCACACAAATCTGTTAATGCAGCATTTTGTCATTAGAAATTTAAATTGTATAATAAAAATAGAAGAGCAGTGTATTCTGTACAGTTTCTGAACAAAATACAAGATTTGCAGAGAAATAATTTAGAGTTATGTCACTCAATGACATTGAAAATTCGTCTCTCTGTGGACGCAAATGTTAACAATGGACCAAATGTTAACAATTGACTTACTAATGTTGTACATATCTAGTCACTGCTTTTATCATCATCGTGACATACCAGTCCTACTAAGTTTATCAGATAATGTTGTTACTATTAGCAAACCAGTCAATCTTGTGTCAAAATCTGCCCTTTTCTCTTTTCGAAAATACAGGACAAGGCTGGCAGATGAGTCTAACAGATCATCTTGATGAAGAATATGCTACACCAAATTCAGAATGACAGTTGCACAAAACGGTATATCACGACACCGTATGAATCAACTATCATGTCAATCATATCTGGAACTTTCTACTAAATATGTTTGAGTGGGAGTATTTGTCCAGTCAAAGAAGCATGAACAAGACAGCTATTATTTCACTCAGCAGTATTATTTCCAATAACAGGATAAACAATTTTTTCACAGATGAGGAAAAACAAAAATTTGGCTTAAATCTCTAAGGTAAATCAGAAATTTTTTAAAAATATATAATTATATTTACAAATGTGTTTACTAACTGAGTAAAGATTCTTGTTCTTTTAACCACTTTATAGCTATTAACTTTCTGATCAGATCATTCAAAACAAACTTATATTTGATACATGTGCTTACAAATGATATTATACAACAGACATTATATTCTGGCTTACACTACTTTTTTTTTAAATGTCCAGTTTGCATAGTCAGGTGAGTATTCAGCAGTATAAACCATCTATGAAAAGCACAAAAAATTAGAGATAGAAATCAAATACTTCAACTATGCATACCTTCATCAATGGGTTCATACTTCAAAATAACTTCTAAGGCAGTTGCTTCAGCATCTTCAGTTTTAAATTGTTCTTTTTTGAGAAATTCAGTGAGCTCGGTGTCAGCAAGACATTTGCGGTTTTGAGAGTAAGCACAGAAAATTTCATGAAATTCATTTCTGTGTACAATAGCTCGATAAATTGCTCTGAAGTCTTCCATGTTAATAGTATGTATCTTTCGCTTGTCGACTGTTTTCTGAAAACAAAAATAAAAACAGTCAACACAAAGATATACAATAGTAAAAAGATACAGATAAACCAGTCTGTCATAATATTATAAGAATTACAACAATAGAGAAATCTTAGGGCAACAGTGGCTACAATACATTATCAAATTATATTCTTTTATTTGCAATGTTTAGATTTGTCTTTCTGTGTTAAAACTGAACCAAATTGTAAGTAAGGTATTTTAAATATACATACAATGTACATCAAGTTGTGATCTGAAAAATGAAATAAGAACCAAATTTTCACATTATGTATCCTTTAAAAATTTCTACCAAAATATGTAACTGTGCATATGAAATGCATTTACATCAGTTTAGCTTGCATGTGTTAAATTTGTTATTGTTAAATTAAGACAAACTTTGGAAATTTACTCAAAAAATAGCCAAAAAATCATACTTTTTTTTTTTTTTTTTTTTTTTTTTTTTTTTTTTTTTTTTTTTTACCACTGTAGGCTAATTAAAATTTGTAACTTCAGATGAGACTACCAAGGAGGCTGGATTTCATCACCTAATAATGACACCTGCTATGATTTGCAGAGCCTCCCCAAAAGTGTCCATAAATAAAAGATGTCTAATTGGAACTCTGGTACTGTTTGATGAAAGCTTCTGAATACTACTGATTAGATTAGTTTTGAAGAGAAACCATAGAATCTAAAGGCCCAATGCTACACTGCCAGTTTTTTCCTATGCAGTAGAGTTCCCACTGAGAGATGGCTGTGCAAGTACAACAACAAAGAAGAACGCAACACAAGCTAAAAAGAAAATTTCCAAAAAATTACGTAACAATAGTGAAGTATTTGCTTTGAGTTTGTAAAAAAAAAATTGTAACAATCACTTTTAATGAAACTAAGCAGCAAGATAATAATTCAGTAGGAAACTAATAATATGCTTTTTATTACTGCTTGAAAAATCCCAAGTCTTGAGTTGATATCATTCAACTATTTTTTTAACATCTTTAAACTGCAAATTTACTCATAACTGTTAATCAGAAAAAGGAAATACTAACTCATTTAGAAATTAAGAATCCACAAAGACTCAGGAGACCTTCTCTCAGCTACTGGCACAAAGTGAAACTGGCCAGAAAATTAAATTTTCTATTTCGTTGTCTTTTTCTGAAATGTAGATAACTACACTACCCAGGGGTATTTTTGAAATTAAAGTTATGAAAATCTCATCAAAATGTTAAAAAAAACGATAGTTATAAAATTTTTATTGACAGATTTTTATTATTATTATTATTTTCATTAAGGCACATCACATCTTTTCAGAAAAAAAAGTATCTTGACAAAGGTTTAGTTTTGAGAAGTATATTAAAATTTATCATTCCTTTAAAATCTTTTATGTTCATAATTCTGATATCATTACAGTAAAGTAAATGTAAAGAGAATATAAATCAAAGTAAATTGTTCTTTAAAAACTATGCTTCTTACAAAATAGATTTTTGTTATGTATAGTCATTTGATTATCAACGTGTAGTTAGTGAAAATAGTGGCAGAAAAAATTCCTTCCAGATTTTGCATTTTACATCCTGTTAGAGTGATGAACAATTTGAGTTCCAAAATTATTGAAAATAGCCAAATATCTCAGAAAGTAAAGAATACCTAACAGCACTGCTAAGAACTACTAGATCAAGTTGTCAAATACATTGTATGTTGAGTATGCACTTTTGAGTATCTATAGCTAGATCAAGCTTATTTTACGCGGATCACTTCCCCGAATAATTATTCTCTACCCACAGTTCATCAAATATCTCAGATTTCTGTCAGAAATAAGGTGGATTTCTAATGGAAAGTAACAGACAATTATGAGAAATAGTTTCAAGTTCTCATGAAATTCTCGAGTTTAGCAATTGTCTCAATGCAGTGAAAAATTCAAAAATCATGGGCACAACCCCATGGTTAGCAAGGACTGCGCTCAAACTGTTATTTTCACCTGGGCTAGAGAGAACAACAAAACAAGATAGAATGAGGAAATACTAGTGCTTTCCATCTCCCTGCCTTCCCTGCAGTATGACAAGACCTAAAACTTTTGGCATTCCCAGCGCTAATTCTCCTCTATCAAATCTGGACAGAATTAGAAAACTGATTACAAAGCTATCACATAGATATCATATGTATAAATCGTCACTGAGTTTCATTTCCTTAGGAAAACAGGTTTATCAAATGGCTATTTTGGTTTGAAAAAAAAAAAAAAAATGAGATAGAAGAAAAATTCATATAATTTTTGATTAATTAATAGGATGGACCTGAAGAACATGAAATTCCAATGCATCCAAAGGCACTCAATTTTACAGTTTTTTCTCAGTGAGAGTACATGAACCTGATCATAGTTTGAGAGCCTAAATTAAATTACCTTATTATTAAGGCTTATTTCTAGCTGTTTGATTTTGCATACTTAGAAAACCCGTGATCACTGCTGTATCTCAAGGCTACATCCTTCCCCAGGAGCGAGAGTGCTATGGATGTATGGGATATCAAAGCATATCTCTTTAATGCTTCACAAGAGAGGTATGTTGGAAAACTGAGTAAGTAAGTGTGTTGGATTGACGTTGACTTGAAGCTGGAACAGATCAGATACCTTCATATTCTTGATAGCAATCTGTCTAATGCCTCTGAACAGCATTAGTCAGGCATGGCTGCACTCATTAGCTCAATCACAAAAGCAGTTTTATGGGGTTGAAGTCAGAATATTTACATTGTTCTCCACTGAGGCCTTGTTACAATACAGTTGGGAATCAGGGCCTACATATTTATTTATTTATTTTTATTGCTCAACACCATTTTGTTGTGGTGAAGAAATGGTAGTGGTCATGCAACAACTCAGTTATCTGTTTTATACAGAAACAAAGGATCTGGAAATGGCAAATTATTTGCTGATTTTGCACACTCTATGAGCATGAAATTAATTTCACAAAATAAACTAAATTTTAAAAAATCATTTAAAAGCACAGCTTATATAATACCCTTATGTAACTGACCTTCTAAATGTATCTGATCGCTGAATCTACATATTCCTCACCTTGAAAACATGTTTCACATGGGCAAGATTAAAAGGCATATGCAGTTTTTCAAGTAGTTTAACGGTGCTATCTAAATCAATCTTCCCATTCATGAAGTCATCCTGAATGATGTTCAAAAACCACGTACAAGAGACCAAGTTAAGGAGAAGTCTGACCTCTGCCACTATTTCAACAAGGTGAGACAATATTTTAAACCTAAAATGCTTGCATGTTTTTCTTCTCGTAATCAAACCCCCTTGTTTTCTGACTTCTGATAATACAGCAGTCTCTGAGGAGCACAGAAATACATCTGTGCTCTGCACTCATTGAAACCCAGGGGCAAAGGGGAAAAGAGAAAAGAGCCAGAGAAAGACACAGGGAGATTCTGCAGGAAGATGAAGGGTAGTCAGGGTGAAGAAAAACCTTGAGGGAGAGAAGGGAGAAGTGGAGAGAGAGAGGGGGAAGGAACAGCAGGAAAAGGAGTGTCCACAAGGAGCAGCAGTGAGGCACTGTGCCCACCCTACTGGCCTAACCAGCCCAAGCTAGCACACCCTAAGCAGACCATCCTTGCAGGGTCAGGTCCTCTTGCACTTCAGCCATGTGGTCCCATGCAGGCCCAAGCCTGACCCAGGCCTGGGTGCATACTCACATCAGGAAAAAGTTATACAGTGGCAGGTGTCATAGGGAAGACCAAGAGGAGGAGGAGGATGGGGAAGAAGAGGAGGCAGAGCTGAAGGAGGTGAAGGAGGATATCTGTTCTCCTCCATGGTGGCTCCACGTTGCCAGCTCCTTTTTCTTCACTTTCATGGCATTGCTAGCATTTGGCAGGCCATCACCTCAGCATGCTCCGCTCCCAGTGGGGCCTTTTTCCTTCCCTCACACCCCAGCTCCTCTGCTGGAGTTCCAACACCCTCTTTGCTCCTTCCCCACACTCAGACCCCACTGACACTAGCTCAGATGTGTGAGGTCACAGGCTGTGGAGTTCTGGAACTCCAACACTTCTCCCCCTCCCCACTATCTTGTGGCAGTTCCCTCAGCATCTCCTCCCCTCACCTGTCATCTTCCATCTTTCTCTTAGCCCTGGCCCCATCATGAGTGTGGAGCAGGGGCTGCATGAGTCAGAAAAAGTGTCCCTGATTTGCAGACTGCTGCGCCAGTCCCCTCCAGGGGAGTTCAGGCAGGTTGTCCAAGATCTCTGTGATCTGCTCCAAGATGATGAGCTGGTGAAGCAGGAGGCTGCCCACACTGGGGCCCGTCACAATAAGAACAACTTCACCCCTGTCTTTGTAAATGGGAACACTGTGCTACTGACTCAGTACAATGACTTAGGGGGAAACCGCTTCTTTTACCCTCAAGATAAGTTCTCCTTTGAGTTTGACCATTTGAGTGGGATAACCAGCAAAACCCATTTGCATAGAGTAATGCTAGATGAGGCGGAGCTATGGAGAGGAGCCCTCCACAAGGGCTTGAATGCCTATGTGAACTGCCACTTTCCTGCAGGGAACTGCTGTGTGTTCAAAAAAAGCCTGGGGAAGAGGCAGATGTTAGTGGCCTGCATTGAGGCTCACCTGTACCAGCCCTCAAAACACTGGAACAGCCTTTGGAAGTCTGACTGGACTTTTGCTCTGACTCCAGTTATGACCCGAGTTACAGGGATATTTCTTCTCCAGTTACACTACTTCAGAGATGCTAACCTCCATGTAACTGTCAACAAGTCTGTAAGTGAGTCTCTGCATGTGGTAGACCGAAACCAGTTTGTCACAGATTTCGTGAAGTTCGTGAAAGCCGAAGACAACAAGATTCATACTGCCATTATGGAAAACATCCAGGCCTTGTCAGAGCATACATGGAGGAAAAATCTGCGAAGGAGACTCCCTATTACTCGTACCTTCATGAACTGGAATGAACTGTTGAACAATCAGTATCCGAAGACCAGTGTTTCCAGAAAAGAAGTACCTCCATGATTACTGAATTGCACTGTATGATCCAGAGGCTTAAACAAATAAATAAATAACTGAAGGACAGAACGGGAATGCTTTCTAGTTGATTTATTTCTAAATTGCTCAGGAGAGTGCAGAAGCTGTGATCAGTCAGTCGACACTGTGAAATTAATTCACATCAATAGAGACAGAAAGTTATTTGCTGTCTGTTATTGGTTTTTTTCCATTCATGTGCTTTTTAACTGCTACTAGAGGTACTAGTAAAGCTCACTGTCAAAGGCGGTATACCACTACAGATGAGTCAGTAAGTAAAATCTTACTTTCCGTCATAATTTTCCTCAATATTAAATGTATTTGCTTATTCATATTACACGGAGAATTGTAATAAGGAAAGTAGTAAGATTGGCAAAGACATGGAGGTGTTATTACTAGATTTTTTTAGCGCTACAGAAACCCAAGAAATTTGGCCTTCAGACTTTGTTTGTGCACAACTGTATGCACAAGAAACATGTGAACAGAGGCAGATCAGTACACAGAACAAGTAAATTTGTTATAGTCATTGCAGATGATAATAGAAACACTGTGTGTCTCCTATCACTCATTATAGACTAAAGAATTCTACTCCCAGTTTCCACTTAGTTATTACAAATAACAAAGGAATGTATGTAACTCACTCCATTTTTTTTTCAGTGTGAAACAATAAAATACATCACATATTGCTACCTATGGTGGTACTCAAACGACCAGTTATACCTATTCTGAAAAAGCTGCTATAACAATATAAAATAAAAGCTTCGAACAGGACCAGAAAGTACATGGGGTACATGTGGCTAACTAGCTCAGATAGCATAAGAGACCACAACAGATTATTAGCAGATAATTTCAAATTTAACAGCAAAGTCTAGTTTACTGGGCATTTGTTACACCAGATAGTTTGATTAGATTTTTGGTATAGGTAGAATGAGATTCACAAGTACATATTATAGTAATATCTTGTCTTATTTTCACACATTCATGTTGATTCTTTGCTAACATGTTCACTACAATAAATTAAATGCCTACCATTTGCTGTTTTCTGTAAACACACCTTTTAATTACTTTTATTAGAAACTTCAATTTGAAACAGTAAACACTAAAATTTCTAAAAATATTGAACACTTAGGCAATATTCTTACAAATGTTGTTTCAAATGTGGGCATAAGATTTTGCTTTTGTTCATAACTTCTAGTGGAAATTATGCTGTCAGATGGGTTGAGCATGCCCTGTAATCACTTGATTAAGGAGGTTCCTTATTGTATACATGAGGATATAATAATTAATTACCCAGAGAATCCAATAACAAAAATGTGCCCAATCTAAAAAGCATTATTCTACATCACCCTATGTTAGGGATGACAAAGTCATATGCTCAAAAAAAGCATACACATCCATAAAGTCTTACTGCAGAAGAGGAGTCATACTGTTGGTAATATTTGAATGTAACTGAAATAAATGAAATATTTATATCTGAATTTCTTCAGATTTGCCTTGACTGGAATACATTTTTTGTCTGATTGTTCATCTTTATGCTCAGTCAGCACAAAGATTTTGGGGAGTTTTGTGGTAATTTTCGTGCAGAAAAGCATTTTTCATGCAGTTTCCTTCCAGCAAGCAGAAAACAGACTGCTGCCCTTGTAACAATGTCCCTTGACAGTACGTGTTACAGCTGCCCATTTGTTAGAGAACCTGCTCTATGTACACGAAGAGGGAGAAGGATGGAGCATGGAGACCATTCTCTGTGCTCCTTTGGTTCTTAACAGAATGCTACATTACCTATGGGTCATTCTCTTTTCACCCTACAGCTGCTACTGAGATCCATCTAACAACGGTCCAACTCTTTTAATGCTCATGTTGTTGCTGGAGACTATTCCTTGATCAAACAGCTGTCTTTACATGTTATTTATTTAAATATGTGATTATTTCTTTATTGAAACTTAGAGTAGTTTTATTTAACATGTTTTATGACCCAGAGCTGCTTTAGTGAAGATGGCCTATTTTGTGCGCATTTCATGTATGCGGTACAGTACAGACAAATTTTTTATATCAGAAAACAGAAACAGGAACATATCACTAGAAATTCTGGATTGTGAAGGAAAATATTTTATTTAAACACATCTTCTGATGCAAAAAGAAGATTTTGCATCTGTACTGAGCTTGCTTTAGGAGGTTCCTTATCCATATACATCAGGATATGATAATCAATTACCAAGAGAAACCAATAACAAAGGGATGTCTAATATAAAAAGCATCATTCTAAATAACTCTGTATTAGTGATGATAAAATCATATGATTAATTTTTATTTGTAGGAATTTTAAAAAATGTTGAAATATTTTTAAATGTTGAATAATATTTTTAAAATGTTGATCATAAAGTGACAGTAAGGAACCGTGGAAATGTCTGAATAGTTAAATGACATTCTGAATAGATACTCAGTTTCAAGATCTATTTCATATCAATCCTTGAATAAATACAAATATATTAATTTTGCAATTTGCACTTCTGTTCTGTATAATTAAATTCTCTTATTTGGAATGCACATTCCAAATGGTAAAAGTGTAGCAAGGAGTACAAGATTAAAAACACTTGATATTGCAGAACCGAGTTGTTTTCCCATCTTCCCTATCAATCTACCTTTTATTTTCATTCCATTTTCTTTCCAACTTGAAATCTGTGACTTCAAAATCTGCAAGAAAAGCTACTCACAGGGTTGGTCTTTGAGCAGAGTAAAGGTTCTGATGTGGCTGAAAGTCCTTACTCATCTCATGCAAGCATATGAAATGAATCCAGATAAAGGAAATACCGGGCATGTCCAACCCACAGCCCACAGGCTGTGTACGACCAGCACAACTGAAAATGCAGCCCACCCCCTGCCCTGCACTATAAAAGTGGCTGCTCTTCTCCATGGAGTGTCCCTGGGCACACACCCATCCCTCAGTAATAGACAAACTGTGTGTGGGCTATTAACACCTGACAGAAACCAAGGCATGGGGAGGGCAATGCTGTGCAGTGCTGACTCAAGGGATGGCAAATAATTCTAAGCATTTTGATACATTGGCTATTCATAGTGCTCTGAGCAGAGAATACTCAACTGTGCTTTCACTTTTGATAAAGGAATTTGAAAATAGGTTTCAAGATTAAAAAAAAAATCACTGATTTATGGTTACAACACCATTTTCAGCAGATATAAATACATTATCTGCAAGTTTTCTAATGCAACATACAGAGTTGCAACCAGATAAGTCAACTCAAAAATCTGACCACGTCCCTTTACTAGACTTTCATAGAATCATAGAATCATAGAATCATAGAATCATAGAATGTTTTGGTTTGGAAGGAACCTTTAAGATACCTACTTCCAACCCTTCTGCTGCAGGCTGGGACACCTCCACTAGATCTGGTTGCTCAGAGCCCCATCCAGCCTAGCACCTACAAAGATGTTAAAAAGCACTGATAAAAGAACTGATACCTGAGGAATGCCTCTCGTCACTGGTCTCCATTTGGACATCGAGATATTGACCGCAACTCTCTCAGTGCAACCATCCAGCCAATTCCTTATCCAAAGAGTGGTCTATCCATCAAATCAATTTTTCTCCGATTTGACTACCAGGATGTCGTGCGGGACAGTGTCAAACTGTCTGAGTAGATGACATCTGTTGCTCTTCCTTCATCCACAAATGCTGTAACTTCATCATAAAAGGACATCAGTTTTGTCAGGCATGATTTGCCCGTGGTGAAGCCATGCTGGTTACCACCAATAACCTTGTCATTATTTTCTGTGTGCCTTAGTAGGGCCTTCAGGAGGATCTGCTCCATGATCTTGCCAGACACAGAGGTGAGACTGACTGGCCTGCAGTTCCCTCTATCTTTTTCTTTTCCTTTCTTGAAAATGGAGATTATGAAGTTCCAATAGGAACTTCATCAGATTGCCATGACCTTTCAGATATGATGGATAATGGCTTGGCAACCTGATCCACCAGTTCCCTCAGGACCTATAGATGGATCTCATCAGGTCCCATGGAGTCATGCATCTTCAGTTTCTTTAGATGGTCTCACATCTGATCTTCACTTACAGCAGGCAGATCTTTCTTCTCCCATTTCTTGCCTTTGCTTTCTGCAGCTTGGGAGGTGTGGCTAGAGCCTTTGCTGGTGAAGATTTTCATAATCCAGATTTTCATAATCCCTGTCTTTTAGAGAGCAATATCCATCACTTCACAGTCACTCCTTACTCATGTCATCACTTTTTGGCAGTATATCCATTGGTGAACAACTATTTTTGAGGATGAAGTACAGAAAGAATAAAATTTCATCAAAAAATCTCTGATGAACACCTTGAGAACTCACTAAGAATTGCAGCCACTTCTATCAAACAAGACTGGTGTGTTAGTTTCACAAAAAAAAGAGGTCAGATATTCAAATAGACTTTGTGTGCATGTGTGCATGTATATTTATCTTTTTTTAAATGTTCTAAGAAAAATATTAAGAATTTAAATATGATGTTACTTATAGCAATAATGTATATATTATGAAAGCTACTCTGAAAGTAATGCCTCTTGTTTTTATAGTGTTTGCCCACAATGTCAGAGACAGATATTGGTGGCAAGTCAGTAGGGGTTGAACCTTTGTGTCAATATTCCATTACATTTTGTTGCTGCGTGTCAGATGGCAGCAGAGGAGAAGTCTGACAAAATGATGTCTGACATGAAATTGCCTATGAAGCAAATGTATGTCACTGAATTTCTCCATGCAGAGAAAATGGCATCCATTGACATTCATTGACACTTGCTGAATGTTTATGGAGACTGAAGAATAGATGTGAGCACAATGAGGCAGTGGGTGTTGCATCTCAGCAGTGGCAACAGCAGGTCACCTGTGCATGCAGGTTCTTGTCCATTGCTGGTGAAAACATATATCTAATGGTGTTGACCATGTTGAAAAATAGTGCTTTCTATCTCAGAATTTGCTCTGTCATATAATGTTATTGTGCTCTTTGTATCTGTTGTAGTTTTCATGGAAATAAATAGGAAGCACTACTTTAAGAGCAACTTATTTGAAGCCCAAGACATTTCCTATTCACTCAGTGTGACCCAGGAAAGCCAAAAGGTTGGACATCCATGAAAAATACAGTACTGACTTTGCCAGTTTTCCCTTCACATTATCGTAATAAGAAAGTTGAAATTTGAGGAAAAATACACATTAGGAGAAAGAAAGCTATGATGTGCAACTCCACTGAACATTTTACTGAACTTCTACATATATGCTTTTGTGACTCAGAGTATGTTTAAGATTCAGTTGCTACTGCTTATGCTTTTGCTCATAATGGATACTGTTGCTGCTTTTTGGGGTTTTTTTAGGGAATATATTCCAGCTCATATTGTCTTTATCCCTAAAATTTCCCTTCATTTTTGTCTGCTTCTATGAAAAATATTCATAATCTTATGCTGCCTGTGAATCCTTCATTTCTTATGGGCATCAGTACTCGCTTTGTGCTTCCTGTTATTTTTAAGGTAAGTAAAGCAAAAAATTGAAGTTGTCAAACTAACAGATTTCTTCTGCAACCAGAAGTATAGCACATCTGGAATTGGACCAATTTACGAGCATAACACCTACCACTGAAAATTTGTTTTGTGCCTACAAAAACAGATTTCAATCAAGTATCTTTATGTAATATAGTACTTTCTTTCTCGGCTTATCTTTGTTATTGAGAGGCCATGGTTATTTCTCTCGAAGTAGATAATCACCTGTTCTACCAGCTCAGAACATTTACACAATAAAATGCAATTTTCCTTCAAAATAAAATGTGAATTTTATTTAAACTTCATTCCTCCAGTGAGGTTGGAGTGAAAGCTTCATTGGAATCATAAAGTTGTTACTGATGTATCTGAGCCAAATTGGCTCAAATTTTTCATTTCTGAAAATAATTGAGCATCTACTGTTAATTATTGCTGCAAAGTAAATTATCATCTTTATTACACCAGTAGCATTAAAATTTCATTATCATCTTCCAGCTGCATTAAAAGAACAAAATCAACTGTTAATATTAGTATTTGAATTGGAGATTTAATGATCACATTGTAAAGTTTGCTTCATGTTTAGCTGGAACTGCATAAGGTGGAAAACCTATCAAAATGAGGGCACTTAGCATGACAATCATTCCATCATTTCATTTGCAAATGGCCGTGCTGAATTAAAAACAGCATTCTTTCTACTTTCAGAATGGACAGACAAATCTTTAACAGGCACAAAACATACAGGTAATCTGTTGGCATTGGAGCTGCAGAAAACAAAATCAATCAATGCTCTTTGTATGAGTAATTGGAATAAATTCATGTTATCCCCTTTACAACATCTGAAAACAGCCTAATTCTTTCTTTACTTCATTCAAGAGTGAATATACCAATATTTAAAAAAAAAACAACAAAACAGCTACTTGTATGTTTTCCAAAATGTAGTCTGTGTTCAGAATTTCACTACATTCCTCACCCCCTGATATCAAGCAGTGCAGAAGAGAAAATATTAATTGATTTTGACATAGAGAACATAAAAGAAAGACAATGAGCAATGCTGCTAAACTTCTCCTTATCTCGCTGATTTTATATAATTGATATATTAATCCTCCAGTTAGAGTAAGACCAAATTCAACAATTGTCTTTCCTTCTAAAGTGAGAATACTTCAGTAAATCTGAAAAAGTGAATTTATCACTTTCCTGTGCAAGATGCTTTCTAATTTCGCATATCAGCATGCCACTATTAAACAAACTGGATTTTATAGTTCATTTTAATGCAACATTTTGCATTCTTAAGAATGCAGACTGGCTGCAGAAAAAGTCAGTATTTCAAAAATGAACTATAATTAAAATCATAATATCCTGCAATTTTCCACAGTTAAAAGAAGAATTTGTTTTTGCAAGACTTAGGAATTGCAACCACTGAATGAAAAAGGAACCCTGTGAAAATAAAAACAAATCACTCATGTTATATCAACTCATTTACGTAGCAGATTATCTTTGAAAGGAACGGGAACTACAATATGTCGATAAATTCATACCCAGAAAAATCTTGGGACTGTGGGATCCTAACAACAGAAGCTGCTTTGCTTTCTTTTGTTTTAATATCATTGTTTTATAACACATTTGGGAACCATTGTCTTTACATCCATATCTTTTGGCCGCCAAGCCACAAGGATCTAGATTACCAGAGATTTCAGATCAATGCTCCAGTATTTGTGATCTTCAGTCTTTCAGTAAAGATAACCTTTCTTTCTGATCTCATGTATACCCTATGAGAATGCGTTAAAATGATGAATAAATTATAAAATAGTTGGCTTTTAATACCTAAGATATTAAGTAATTTAATTTTACGTGATACATGTGCAAAATAACTATGATCCCAAATGAAACTCATTCATAGTCAACACATGTTTCTTTCCCAAAAGGAGAAAGCATTAAGGAACACGAAATTTTCTATCCTGATTGATTTAAACTTAGAATTACCAGTCTGCATCCTCAGGCAGACTGCTGTGTTCTCATGTATGACATCCCTCTTTACCAGCTAAGCCTCACAATCTGCCCACACAGGCCTCAGAGCAACTCACCAGCCCTTGCAACCCAGCAGGTATGTAGGTTTGCTCATCTCGAGCTTCACTGACTGCAGGGAGCTTGTGTTTCAGATAGCAACTGCCCTCATGGGCAAACTAGCAATAAAGCAAGGGATCCAAAGCCTTTGTTTATTCACACACTGTTTATTTATCACTGAGAAGGTGGTTGAGCCCTGGAAGAGGCTCCCCAGAGCAGAGGATACTGCACCAAGATATGCTGGAGTTCAAGAAGAGATTGGACAACACTCTCTGATGTAGGGTTTGAATTTTGGATGGTTATGTGTGGAGCCAGTAGTTGTAGTTGATGATTCCGGTAGGTCCCTTCCAAGTCAAGATCTTCTACGATTCTATGATTCAATTCTAAATGCATATTGTTTATTCCTGAACGCAATAAATTTAGAGGCCTCAGGAAACAAGATCTCAAACACATTTTATTGTTCTCCAGTGTTTGTCCATAAGTAAGATGTCTTTTTCTATTTTTTCCCTCTTCATAGGAAATTACTTATCAAACTTTATTTTGTCTACATGCATACTACATGTTGCAGGTGAGACTTAGACTCCACAAACCTGTGAGGGACAGACCTATTTATCATAGAAAAATATCTGCAGTGGGTATGGAGGGTTCTAAAATAACACATTTTTCAGCTATGCATTATTTTAATTCCCTACTTATTTCTTAGGCATTAAGGTAAGAAATTTTTTTTTCTTCAGAAAATCCCCTAAGATCAAAATTTATGATTCTAGGAGTAAATCATTAAATTTTGGTTGCTCTCAGCAGGTGTTCTCATGACTTATCAGGCATAGTCTGTCCACTGAAAAATGAGACTTTAACCCAAAGTAATTTTGCAGGACATACTAAATCTATATTCACATATTATATTCACACTATATTTGCAAAGAAAATGAAAACATGAGCTTGTGTTCATAGTTGTGTTTATAACCAGAGATCTTCAGTGGCACATTCTGATGTCAGTCTCCAGCCATTCTTTCTGGGGACAGGATAGACTGCTTTTTTCCTACGGTTCATCTTTTTGCCCACAGTCCCACATTTCTTTCCCCTGAAAGTCAGTGTGTAGTTTTGGGTTATTTGCTGAAAGGAGGTTGGGCTGAGGTATGCACTCAGACCTGGGAATTCAGTTTCTTAACAAGTTAAGAAAAAGCATTTATTCATCCTTTCAGAAAAAATCTCAGTGAGTGGAAAGTAAACAGCTAAGACTCCTAAGGAGCTATTTCAGTAGAAAGCTCTGTATTTCAATAAATGCCTTTGGTTTCAGACAAAATACTTTCTCTCTGAAATGAGAAAGTCAAAACGAAGATGGAGTTGAATAAATTAATAGAGATTTGTAGGCATTTTGTTAGCTTGATTGTTTGTTTTGCCTTGCATTGAAGTTACAATTAAGAGAATGTTCTCTGAGAAGCTGTCCACACAGAAGCTGGAATCAGAGGCTCAGAAATAGAAACCATTTTATATGCCTCTAACTGCTGTGATTTGTTCTCCACTGATCTGGAATCAATTGCCATGGACAACTTACCTTTAAAAACAGCTATTTTGCAAATCATAGTTTCCTTACGATATTTTCTTGCTTCATAACATTCAACAGGTCAGAAAAAAAAAAAAAAAACGTTTTTATGTTTGTAAGGCATATGAAACCATTAGTAAATATCATTTACAAATCCCTGTAATTATGGAATTGCACATTTCTAAGCAAAACATTATTGCCAGTTCACTGAAGATAACATTAATTTAACTTAAGAACTGTATTTCATACAAGACTTCACATTTGCAACTTACTTTTAATAGTATCCTCATTAGAGATAGATATGAGAATTACAGCTTATTTCAAGTTTTTATTACTCATTCTTATATTGGTAATGAGTTGATGCCTGGAGTGCATCTGCAATAGAAAGTCACCTTGTTCATTGGTTTTGCAAGTATATGAAATAAATATGATTGCTTAGGTACTGTAGATTTTATATCATTATACTGCATGTATAACAACAGCTACAAGGGCTGCTCCAAAAGTCATGCCTCCTATTTTATTATGCTGGCTCACAATGTCAGAACTAAGTGCTGGTAGTATGGCAGTAGAGGTGAACCTTCCTGACAATATTCCATTCCATTCCATTTTGTTGACAGGTGACAGGTGACAGCAGAGGGGCAGTCTGACAAAATGACATCAGATATGGAAGAACATATGAAACAAAGGTGAGCCACTACAAATAGCATCATTGCACTCTTTGTACCCATTGTAGTTTTCATGGGAATAAATAGGCATTATTTTCAGAGCAACCTACACTCATGCAAATTTGTTCTGGTTTTTTTTGTTTGTTTGTTTTGTTTTGCTTAAAATAATTGTCTGCTAATATATTTCTCTTCATACCAGTTCCTCTAGTAATTACAGTCAAGTGCAGTACATATTCACTGAACATCTATAGTTCCATTCTTTCTCTCCCCATCAAAAGGTCATTTTGGAGATCGACAACACGCTTTCTAAAATCTGTAAGCTTTGCTGCTATTTCAGCCTCTGGGCTGTAGTTTCATATGTCTAAATCCATTACAAAATATGGATTTAGCTGAAGTAAATGAAAAGTGTAATTAACATTTTTTTATTCTTTGTGCAATTCTTTATGTTCCTTTGTCAAAGTTACATAGTCTGCCAAATGTATGCTACAGATTATGGGACAAACTGTGCTTAAAATTAAGTTTTGTCAAAGCAGTGTGTTATGTTCTGTAAAGTATTGATGGAGAAGAAGAGAAGATTAAAATGCATAGATTCTATTTTGCCTTCAGCTGTTTTCTGCTCCTCTGTTTAAGTTCCAGTTCAACATTACACTTAATTGTAACTGTTTCATTAATTATAACCACTTGACTATTTTCACTGTGTGGAAAAGAATTATACAGGAACTCTAATGATATAGTTGATTAAATTGATACACACAAACCTTAAGAACCTGATACAGAGTGCACAGATAGCAGCAGAAAGATTCTTTTTCTTTTACCATGAATGACCTAGAAAAAGTTCCTAGACAGATTTCCAGTCCTTTATTCCAGCCTATCTTTTAAATTAATTTACATATTCCTCCTCCATTTTGTCTTAGTCAATAAACCATAATGATTAAGAAACAACTCCTTTAAACTACAGCACTTCACTCTTCCTCATGAGATGCAATGCCTTTTAATTTTTCATATTGTTTTCTTAGTGTAGCCACAAATCAAGTTTGACCAACTGTATAAAGATCTGCTTTCCAAGGTCTAGCACCTGTCGTGGATTTCACAGATGTGAACACAGTAAGTAGAGAATGGCTACCCTGACCTATAGAACAAGATGTAGAAGGAAGTGATGTGTTAGAAAGTTTGCCTCTGTCCAGTTTGTCTGCCTTCTTGTAGGCCTAAGCACTGCAGTGATATAAGATGGAAATTCACAGCTCCAGGTTTGAAAGCTACAGTCTTACGTTTTGACAAGGTAAAAAATATTTGCATTTCATTTTTCTGTTAGTAAGGTGATGATGACACCAAACAAATTCTCTGTAGCAACCTAATAGTTGTAAGATTTGCTCAGAAAAGGAGAGATTGTGTACGGTGTCTTCTAAATTTAAGGACATTCAACCCTGTTGAGCACCCTGACAACTACCTTATAAACAGGTACTCAGAGTAAGCATGCTTCACAGCACCTGTAGAAAATGTGTTCATTTGTATCACAGAGTACACAATTTTGGGGCTTAAAAAAATTAACACAATATAATTCATGTCTTAACTGAAGGTAGCTGGAGAACTGTGTTCTGATTCTTTCTTCTGTATTTTAATCTTATGATGATATAAAACAAATTCTTTAAACTTTCCATACTACTTTTCTGGATTTGGTTTACTATTATTATTTTGGGGGGAGATAATGGACCACTGTTACCTTGTATGTGTTCCGAGAAAAGTAAATATATGAAAGACTGTATCAGATTCTGTGAGAGTGGTGGTTACACATGCCTTCAGGAAACAGGAAGGAGGGAAGAAATAAGATGCAGAATGAAGAATAAAAACATCTTCTTTTTTTTTTTTTTGCCTGGAATTAGCATTTTTATTTCATAGTTTGGAGTTCTTGCTAGTAGTTCCCTAAAGCTCACTTCTAAGAACGTCCTAAAAATACTTACAACTATTAAAAGAGCTTCTTTCAGTTCTGATTATATGTAGGATCATAGCACAGTAGGTCAACATACCTGTAAATTTACTCCTGTAAGTGAGAAGGTAATTCCAAGGTCTGTCTCTTCGTGATACTGGCAAACTTTGCATAATCAAAAAGTTGCAGAGGAAACAAAAAAGGATTCAATTTATTTATCCTAAAGTTCTGCATTCAAAAGTCACTTTGATGCTTTCGTTCCTGCTTCATTAAACCCCTCATAGGCAGCATAATCCTTATAATTTTAGCTCCCTTGAATATGTTCCTGTATTTCATTTTCTTCTGAAAACCAAATTATTAACAATGTCATACTGTAAAAATGTCATTGAAAGACGTCATGATGTGTTAAGTAGAAAAGAAATTGCTGGGGGGCTGTAAGCTTTGGGTCAAAGGACAGTTGTTTGTAGCTCATTAGTATGATGAAGTGAAATTTGAAATTATATTAAATGTTTGTTTAAGACATAATTAGTGAGGAATTTATGCATTTTCAAGTACTCCATACAGATCTCATATCATTAGTGGCAGAAATGCTTTCTTGGCTATGTTATTTGCCTCATCCAGAAGCAGGAAAACAATACCAAACCCAGATCTTTTACCTAGAATTTGCTTTTGTTTGGGTTTTTTTCCCCCCCACTTCTCTCAGCTGTGCAACTTTAATTGCCAAATTATGATTTGACAGCAGAACTAAATTCAACTTCTCCTGTTTTACTTTCTACCTTTAGATACCTGAAGAAAATTTAAATAAAGCTGAATTAGCCCCATGGCTAATCAGCTAGTGATCAGTTAGGCCAGAGACAACTCCTGCATTGGTGTAACATGAGTACTGAGTACCTCAAAGATTGTTGGTCAGGTGTAAAAGACAAAAAGCTAGATGTTCTTTTTGCTCAGACTGAGCAAAAGGAGAATTAAGGTCTCACACAAGAAAATTCATCTGAACTCATTCTTTTTGATGTTGTGGGAGTTGTCATGAAAGGGGAGCTGCCATATTTCTCTCGCTAGAGAAATTGGTGTTAATGCCTTTCTTCTTCCTTGTACAAACCATATTGCCTGACCCGTGCTGCATGTTCAGTTTAGTAACTCACCCAGAGCTCTGGGCAACTGCTTGTCTTTAAAGTCAGCTTTGGAAGCAGAACTGCATGCTCAATAGCAGAAACTCTCCTTCATTGTTCTATAGGGAAAGGATGAACATTTCATTTCCATGGCACATAGAAAAGTAAGAAGGCTTGGCAAGCAGCCTCATGAATGTGAGCAACCACGCACTGAAAAAGAAAATGAAGAAGATAAATAAATCTTAAGTGGGAAGGTGATGGGAGAATGGTGACTGAGATTAGAGCATAGTAATGCCTGACATTTTTCTGGAAAAACAGCAACAACAATAAAACAGCATGTAGGATTTAGGGGAACAATATACTTGAAGAACTGATATACTTCTATCAGACTATCAAAGTAAGGGCTGCCAAACCCTAAAATAGGAAAGCCTTGTAGGACAAAGGCCATTATTATAGCCATTGTTAGAGCATTAAAAACTATGTGACCAGTGGCTTCCTAGTTGTTATGTCAGAAGTTACGTTAAGTAGATATTGTGCATTATAACTCAATCATGTTACATTAGCTATTAGAAAGATACATCTTTTACTCCAATAAACATCTCATTTTGCAATTAGATCATTTTTGGATATTGCTAGTTTATCTGTTTTAAACAAGGTGAGAATTGGCTTCAGGATTTTACTACAAGTGGGGCAACTGCTGATTTCTGTCTGTATTTTGGATTGTGCTGCAATCCAAATACAGTTGCTTCTAGCCAGAAAGGCTTTCTCATCCACTAGCGTTAAATATTTGCACAATTGAGGTTTGTGCTGGGATGTCTAAGCACCAAGAAATCTACATGTAGCTATTGAAATACTCATTTCTGCTCTGTCAGAAGAGCTAAGACCCAGGCTAATAAGCTTACATACAATATGGAACTACTGCTGCTAGGCAGATTTTAGAGCTTGTGTTGTATCTCTTATAGTATCCCCAGCTGTGTTGAATAGTGTAATTTTTCCAGCATAGATAGTGCTTATTCTGGAGTCACTACAAATGCACAGTGGGTGTGAAATGCCCTATATAGCACAGGACAGACCTGTCAATAAAAGAAATGTAATTTAGGGGAAGAAAAGAAAGCTGTGTATACTGATAAACTTTTAGATGAATTAGAACTAAGAAAATTAGGTGAGCTAAAAATCATAGAAGTTCTAAGCTTTAATTCACATGCAGGATGCAAACAGTAGTCAGTTATTCTTCGTTTAATGCTATATCACTAAAAGTTCATCCTATGCAATTTTCAAATAATCCTCACAAGAAACAAGGTTTCAGTGAAAGGCATATTTGAGGAATTACTGAAAAATAAGTGCATCTAAGCACGATGAAGCTGAGTGCTATATAGTGATGGGACAATGGGGAATGGTTTTAAACTAAGACAGAAAAGATTTAGTTTAGATATTAGGAGGAAGTTTTTCACACAGAGGATGGTGACACACTGGAACAGGTTGCCCAAGGAGGCTGTGGATGCCCCATCCCTGGAGGCATTCAAGGCCAGGCTGGGTGTGGCTCTGGGCAGCCTGGTCTGGTGGTTGGCGACCCTGCACATAGCAGGGGGTTGAAACTTGATGATCATTGTGGTACTTTTCAACCCAGGCCATTCTATGATTCTATGATTCTATGATTCTGTGATTCTGTGATTCTATGATTCTATGATTCTGTGATTCTATGATATACTCTTAGTATATCTGTAGCACTGTACAAATTTCAACTTAATCAGAATTTTCATTGGAAAGAAAATTTAATGATCTTTAATAATTGATGGATGGCTAAACTGTTTCCCTGGTTGCCAAGTAAACTTCCAAACATGCAGTTAGAAAAGATGATTTAGCTATTGTATCTAATATAACTATGAACATCATTGAAGGTTTTATAAGCAGTGTTTGTTGGAGTCTTTTAAGATAACAGCAGATACTTTGTTTCTTTTGAATAACATACTTCAAAAATACTGCAAGATCAATTAAATTATCGTCCTTATTTTTTTTTTATCACAGATTATTGTAAATGCCTCTACAACCTGAGTTAATGCAAGTTCAGTCTCATCAGAAGAATCTATCCCACATATAAATAATTTCATACTCAATCTAATGTAAGTGATAATTTGTTTCTAATACACATATCTTGTACAAATAGAGATTTACGAATAACATTTGATGTCACTTTTAATAATTATTTCTATTAAAACAATTTTGAAATGCCTTAATCATACAAAAGCATGTGAAACATCACTGAGTGTGTATATTTTCCAAAAAGCTTACAAAGTGAATGAAGACTTGTATGCATTATTTTTGTGGCTATGACGATATCGATTCGGAAACCTATACAGAAAATGAAGTGTATTTTTTATATACATGTATGCCCTATTTATAATGGTATTGCATATTAGCATAAATTACCAAGAAGCAGCTCTATTTGTACCAGTATATCTACCACACCCCCACCCCATGTGAAGCTACATACCAAAAAATTAACATAACATCATAGAAATACTTGTAATTCCGTAAAGAGACATCTCAATACAAACATTTATAGGAAAAAACAATTTGGCTTGCTGGTCAAGGATAACAAAAAAATGCAGCCTCTGTCAAAGAGGAAAGTAAATTTGTAACAAGTTGTAACACAGACTTAAGTGGGAGAAGCAGTAAGCTGTTGTAGACAGTTAAGTCCGTCCAGAGAAACGAGATGGAGTCAATAGTAGAGAGCTGTAAACTGAGGTCCCATTCTCATTCCCAGTGAGATCAGATTTATGAAACATACAGAGAGATCAATGCATATGCAGCTCCTCTCCACTCTCACATTTTTCCTGAGAAAGATTAGGGATAGGCATGGGTACTTCTGCAAGTACTGTTCAGACAGCCCATTGCTGCCTTTATTCATCCCTGTGCACGTCAGTCTGCAGGGGAATGAATGCCTGAGGTTACAGCAGGGCACTCCCCAAAATGCAGATTTTTCCATAAGGCACATTCTATATCATGCTGACTGTACGTGTGCTGGCACATGACAGAGAAGGAAACATTTAACTCTCAGGAGAGATAGTGGCCAAAAGTAGCCTGCTGTTGTTAGAGATATTCAACTGGTTTGCCTGAGGGTACTTGGAAAAAAAATAAAAGCGTAGCCTGAGAAGAAACAATAGGGCCAGAGCCTTCTGGGCCTTGTTAAATAATATAACTTTCTCTTACAGTAGTTCAGAATCTCCCATGTCACAGATTGAGTAATTTATTTTGTCCTTCCACCATATCTCTAAAACGTTGGACCTGTCTTACTACATTCTCCTGGTAGGTAGAAGTAGACAGCAACTAGATGTCCACTGTGCTGTCTCTCTTTTGAGCTGAACAAACCCAGCTCTCAGACTCCCTTTATACATTCTGTCCCTCTGCATAACCTTTGGTCCTTTTAGTGGACTTGCTTCAGTATGCTAGTGCCTTTCCTGTACTGGACATCCCATAATGGGACTCAATGCTACAGGTGAAGTCTCATAAGTGCTGAACAGTGTTCTTCAATTCTTTTGATACAGAGCCGACTGCTTCCAAGTCGTTTAATAATCTCCTTTGAAATTACTTCTATGTGCTAATAAAAGTAGAGTGTTAATCTCTCCTTTGTTTTTACAGCTCCCATGTTAGGAAGATGCACATCTCAGAGAAGTAGCTGTACTCTGTTATTGCAGTGCAGAGGGGGTAAAAAGCTGGTAAAGGATAAGAGAGGAATGACATGGCACAAGAGATTATAAAGAATGGGACAAGAATTAGAAGTGTGAGTCTTGATTAAGGACTGGAGGCAAAAGGAGACTGACCCATACCTACCAAATACTATTCTTCTTTTAGCACAGAGCTATGAAATTCATCGGTAGACTAAGATTTTAGCTGATGGCCAATTCACCTTATACCAATTTTCTCTGAGCTTTTGCTTTTTTAGCTGAAATGACAGGTATGTGCTCTGTGTAGCTAAATGATCCACTCCTGTGCATGAAAAATATGTAGGAATTGATGTTGCTTCAGATTTCACAATTCTTGGTTTGGTCAGTAAGCTCTTTGGAAACCCTAGAAAATTATATTTAAATGTTCTATTTAAAGAGCAATGTGTTGAAAGCCAAGTACTCAGATGTTTAATTATTCATATTTTCTGATACAGGTTTTAACCACACAATCTTACATTCATTATTTTTTGTTTCACTGCTGGGTTCACTGGTTATTTTGTTTTGCATAAGTGCTCTGTTTCATTGATTACCTTGATTTATTCCCCTAGTTAAATTGGGGCATAATTTAAATTTTCTCTTTTATCAATTGGAAACATGATTAAATAAAGAGGAAATAATTTTATTTTAATGTGTTTTGGTTTTTTTAATAGTCACTTGCTGTACAGAATGAAAACCAGAACGGTACAATTTAAGAGTGCTGACTTTGTTAGCAGACTATCAGCTTGAATACACCATACATAAATGCTCATCTTATGTCTTTGCAAATGTACTTGAATGGTCACAGTAAATTATCATTTCTGCCACCCATTTATTGAAACATACTGGACACAAAAGAAAGGCAGTTAAACCATTAGATCTTCAGTGACATATGCTTTCAGCTTTTCACCTGCTGGATGTTTGTTCCCAGTTTTAGGAAGATGGACTGTGTTTCAGAAAATCGATCCCATTCTCATTTAAGCCAAAGGACCTAGTTATGCTGCATATCCTGCTCATTATTTAAAAAAAAAGATTCATTACAAAAGGTGTAGAAATTCTAATTGGATTCCCTGAAAATTTAGATTTCTGGAAGGTCATGCAAATGTGTGAGGTCTCAGCGCGGCAGTGGTGTCCCTTGACATGAATCCCACATCTCACTGAAGATGCCACAGGGGCCTGGATCAGGAGGCGGGAGTGCATCCTAACTGTGAAGAGGAGTCTTTTGCTACCTGACTGACACTTTGGCTAAACTAGGAAGCAATGCATTTCATCTAGAGATTAAATTCAGAAGCTAAAGGTAATCTACGTCACACTAAAAACACACAGATTTTAGGTCATGTATCAGATCAAAGGAGGAGTAATTTCTCTCCACTTCTCAACAGGGGAGGTAAATAAAAGAAATTCATTGCCACAACTCTCCTTGGTATTGCTTACAGATATATCCATGTGGAGGCAGGGGGGAATGAAATAGAGAGAAACTGCACTCTTTGTGCAGCATAGCACTCAGCAAATACTGTCACAAAAAAACCCTGGGATGCAGTCACTCATCTGGCCTTCCTCTATGCACTGCTGTGTAACTCCCTCTAAGTCATAAGGAGGCTGGACATTTTCACCTTGGATTACCTCTCCCACTTTGCCAGCTCGCAAAAGGGAGATAAAACAGATGATCTCTAACCTCATCTCTTTCTTCTTGCAGGTCTTTGCTCATCAACAACAGTTCAAATTGTCATTTCACTCTGAGATCTAAATCCATGGGGTATCCAAAATAATTTTGATTGAAAAACAGAATTAGTTATATGAATCATCCCTTTTGAGTTCAAATTATGTTTATGATCCAGCAGATTTTCACTCATATTTGGTTTTCTTGAAAAATTTGCCACTAGTCCATTCTTTGTTGAGAGATATCAGGATGTTTGCAGTGTTTCTGTGATATATTTATCTGCTTGAAGCCCTCTTTGTAGTGGTTAGTCATCAAGAACTCACTGGTTGAGAAATGTGTTTTGTTTTCTTTATGTCCCTGCCTATCTGACCATAATTCATGTGATCAGAAGGATCATTTCTGCTTGAGAGAAGCTATCTCAATTTTTTCAGATGTAAATTACATTTATGTTGAACAGATGTCTTAGAAATATTGTGATTCTCTTCCCTGTGTCTTTCTGACTCAGTCAGATTGTATCCTACTAAATTTATTGCCTCTCTAATTTTTTATGGAGTATCACATTTATCTAATACAAGAATCTCTCTGTTTCACAAGAGTATATTGTTGGATATTTGTATGCATTGTTTCTCTTGTACTACCCTGCAATGCATTACATTGTATTAGATGCAATTGCTGTCCCAACTGGGGATCTTTCAGTCAAGGACATTATCCTAAAATTTATAATTAAATATATCAATCATTCAGTGTTACATCAAGACTGATCTGCCTGTTCTCTTGTAACAACAGAAAGAAGTACAGGTGACTTCTAAATTAGGCAGCATGGGAATGAACATTGCTGGATGATTTCCCTACAGAAGAATCACACATCTTACTTAGATTGTTCCCAAATATCATTTGCGTTTGCACAAATATCCATCAACAAACCCCAAATTAAAATGATTCAACATCCAATAGCCATTTTGCTGTAACCCATAAGCACGTGCTGCAGTCTCTCAGATCCCAGTAGCTCTTCTGCAGTTTCACTGCCTGCAGTGTATCCAGACAAGGCAACTTATTTTACAGAAATTATTTTTTGAATATGCTCTTAACAGGAACTTCTGTCCTTAAAACCATGGGAAAAATTGATGGTTGCCAGGCATGCTTTTTTTTATCAGAAAGTTGAGTAGTTCTTTTAACAGATTGTTAAAGATAACACACATTTTCATAGGTCCTATTTCAAGCCATTGTTTCATATTTGTGTCTCTTTAACATAGTTTGAGCAAGTATATTTGTTCATTTTTTCATAGATGATGTCAATATACTATTGAGGAATAAGAGCTATTTTATTTTTCCTTGTTACCCTATGAACATTATACATAAATACTTTACACATTTTAACAGGGATAATATAAGAATTAATATTTTCACGGAACTAGATTTATAGTGATAAATTTCTGAGAGACCAAGAAAATTAATAGAAGCAGATGAATATGATGTGAAACACTATGTACATGTATACATCATAGATACTGTTGATAAAGCTGCTAGTCATGCTTCACTGATGAAAACATTATATGTATTTAAAATTGTCTTTAGAAAGACAGCTACAAGACAGCACTATATCGAGAACTGTGGAACAAATATTCTGTAGTATTTAATAGGTGTAACTAGGGCTGATTTGAGATTGAAGAGTGCTGGCAAGCAAATTTGCAAACACAGATGTGTGGGCAGAAGTATTACATGTATTACATCCTAAATAGTACTGCTATGCCATTCTGTGCAGAATTACTCTGAGTAGAAGTATCTGACAAAGCAACAAAGCATCAGTGAAATGGATGCCCAGAATTGGGTGATGCAATTTTTTTTTTTTTTGAAAGTGACTGTAATAAAAAAGAGGGGTTGATAAATAGCTTTTTCTCAAATTTATAAGAAAGTGCTTGGCAATGCTTACATGCATACCAAAAAATTGAGCTAAAATAAGCTATTCACTTCTCACTATAGTCTAAGATATTTCAAAAGTCAGTAATTTGCATTTTGTGAGACCTTCAGACTTACTTTACTGTGCTGCGAAGTCTCACAACCAAAACACTTCAACAAAAATTGTTTAGCAAAATTTTTGTAGTATTGTCTTTATATATGAAGAATATGGAAAGTAAGGAAATATGTTTCCTTAAAAAAGTTTCTGAAGTCCGAAATTTTTAGATACAAGAGTTTAAACAAGTTTGTTGTTGACTAAAGTGTTGACTTTAGGTTGAGTTGTAAGGGTGTGAGGGTGGATTATGCCTCATTTTACTTAACAACAAATCAGATTAATTACACTGACCTCATTGGAATGAGAAAGACCAAAACCTAGTCTTTAGTATAATACACAAATTTAAATAGATGAGTAGAATTCTACAGTATTATATTAGGAAATGGAAAGTTACCCTTCCATATGTGTAAATCCACATTAATTACCAAAAGTGGAACATAAAACTTTGCTAGCAATTGATACATGTGGAGATTCACAGTTTTTGTTTTGTGTTTTTTTTTTAATCTGTTGCTATACATGTTCAGCTTCAGAGACCTAAAGCTCTTTATAGATGGGAGAAACTTCAGCACAATGACAGCCAATGAAATAAAAAAGACAAATCCACAAATTTCAGCTATGACACAAATCATTTCTATTCTGAATAGCTGATGTTCAAGGTTATGTTAATATCTATCAATTCAACATCTTCTAAAAAGCACTTATGGGGAATGATTTAAATCTTGAGTTTAAGCCATGTGCTGTCCCACAAGTGATATATTTGTGTGGTGGGCAAGTAACAGGTCTGTGGGACTTTGCCACATAATACTGCATCCTGTTAGTCCTTGAATTTGATTGATGATGAACACAGTTTGTTCTCAAGTATTCATATAAAATCCCACTAACTTCAAAATTTGACACAAAATACACTGAAATGTATATAAAACTAGTCTTCCATTTTCTTTATGTAAGTGAATTAATGTACACTGGTCAGACAAGGTTGTCCTTCAGAGTCTGTGGACAGAAAAATAAGTGGAAGATCTAGAATCCCATTTTTTTTTTTCCTCAATTACTTGCTGATTTCCTTTTGTTGTGTTTTGCTCACTACTTCAGTGTTTGCATAGTTTATAAAAAAATGTAATATATTAATGTCAGTTTAAAAATCAGTACTTTTCTGTAATCCCTTATCCTTAGTAATTAGGATAAGTAATGAGTTAATACTCATTTTTCTCTAAACAATACAGATATCGAGTTTTCCATTTTTTCCAGAGCACATCTCCCATATAATACACAATTAGACCACAAATTTGGATCAGTGGAATGTCAGAGCAGAGAGCAGTAGACAGAGAGAATAACTACTACCTTGTTAGGTATTAAAAAAGACCAATTCTTTACCTGAAGATTAAGCTTAAGAAAAATATTTATTGAAAAATAACAACAAAAAAAAAAATCTCATTTAATCAACACAACCACAACATGTAAATCTAATCAACCAATTCTTGCTGTGTAAAACTTGATGCATTATTACATGCATGCTGGATCTGCAGGGCATCTTAGAAATACTGTCTTTCATTGAGGAGAGCTTAGCGAGTGTAAACAAGAGACTTCTGTTTAAATTTGATCTCTGTTTTCTCTGGTTTTCCTACTTCATGCATTGTATTTTTTGTGTTTTGTATATTATTGCTCTGAGATGTGTTGCTGATGATAGAAACCTAAGGCCTATTTAAGTTATTTCAGTTTAAATACATAAAAGAAAACAATTTCCAGTTATGTAGTTATTGTCACCCATATAGCTGTGTCTTTGTGATTTTCTTTATACCTACTGTCACTTTACAGTGTCTACCAGGCATTCAAACACCCGTAGCCTGTCTGAGAGCCATCATTACCAGATCTGAGCAAAGGTATTAGTATGCATATATTTTCTTCTCAGCCTTCAGAGTTCTCTGTACTGCTACTACCTAAGCTTTTGACTCCTGCCAAATCATTACTCTGCCTACCAAGAGACATTCTTTCGACTCAACATTGAGATTTCTTAGTAAGTACTTTCCAGATGAGAGAAAAAGAACAATAGTATCTGCAGTGGTTTTATATAGCCTTCAAGAAAGCCCAGTGGCAAAGCCATTATTCAATCTGGGTCATGTTCTGGAAAGGCTGCCCTCATCCTCAGTCCCTGGATTTCTCCTTGACAAATTTCCTCTATTGGGTGCTGCCTCGTGATCAAGGGAGGAACCAGAAGAGCAGGAATCATTGCAGATTTGCAAATGCTTCCATTTCCTACTAGAGTATTGTTGTTAGCTGGTAGATTTATTTGAATATTTTTTTGCAAGTAACCTCAGGGAGAAAAGTAAAATCAAAACAAAACAAAAGAAAAAAAAAATCTTTACATAGACGAGAAAGAGTTAGTTATTAAGCAATTTCCTTACAAACTTCTTATTTTCCTTGTTTAGTAGTCTTGAACAATAAAATATTATGACTAAGACTTTTTGAAGAGAGATGTATGCAATCTGATTTAATATCTTCTTTGCCAGAGACTTGGGGAAATGACTCAGATGCTTCAGGCCAAAGTTCTCTGTCAGTTGAATGAGGATGAAATTGTCTCTCTATTTTGCCCTTTTCTCATCTGTGTGGGTTGTAAGCCCCTTGGGTTGCAAGTGGTGCTCTGTAAAGCATAGGTCCTTGTTTCAATTGGAGAACCTCTGGGCTGAATTCATTAGAAGGGTCAGGAAGAAGAGGAGCAGATATTAAGGAGATTAAATGCTTTAGAAGCATCTGTCACTGAAAGATTGGAAGATTTTCTGATGTCCAATTTTAACTGAAGAAGCAAGAGGAAGAAGAGCATATGTCTGTGCAATCACACCCACGCATTAACTTGGCAATAATTATATCTTTAGCTGGTGAACTCCTTGCATTTCAGACTTGGATTTTTTATATCTGAGGTTGTCATTATCAAGAAACGCTCTTCTCCCACCAGCTTATATTGTGGATATAAGTGATCTCCAATATGTAGTGATAATTATAGAACAGGTTAAATTTTAGCTTCCTCCCGTGACCTTCATGCACAAAGATTATTAACATTTGTGCTACTGCTTTATTTCTTACTATAATTGTTGACAACTGAAGTGCATAGATCCCCAGTGTGTTTAATTTTTAATTGCCAGGAACATGTAATTTAGTAACTGAAGACAAAGTAACCAAAAAAAATTCCTCATCTACACTCAGCAAAAACCATGTAGAACTTAAAGAGTCTTGTTCTGGAAAATGGAATAAGCTTCCCTGTAGCATGAGATAGAGTGGATGAATTGGGAACCTTATTAGTTGAGGTGGTGCTTGTTAAAAGAAAGTAAAGCCAACTTCACTAATTTCAATAAATATTTTGGGAAAGGGTAAAGAATGTGCTAAGTACTTAAAGTAAAAAGCTAGGAAGCAGAAAGTTTATCAAAATGGGAAGAACTGAAAAAAAGATAAGGTCGGGAAGATATTACATAAGTTGCTGTGGTCTACTTCAAGCCCCAGCTGTACATAACCTTGTGCATTGTATTCAACCTTGCTAACAAATGTAGAACTGGCAACTCTTCTTTATTTAAAAGCTTTCAAATTTAGAATGAATATGAATAAAGTAAAAATAAATAATAAAATAATCACCTGACAATACCTGACCATAGATATGCTTTCAGTAATTTGTTTTAACAAGGCAGCTAAAAGTTCTAAATATAAATACTGTGTATTGATTTTGCAAGCATGAAAAATATTATCATAACAGTATTTTAGAAGACTTTTTATGAAAAACTATTATGTTACATACATTTAGGTCCTTTAGCCATGAAATATTCTCTTTGACAACAAAAATGCTGCACTTGAGTCCCACAGAAATGACATTACAAGGGATAATAAAATTTCACATGAAATACTTCTTCAAACAAAGTGCTTTATTAATGACTTTGGAACTGTAAAGTAACCTGCCATAACTACATTGCTAATTTAAGGCTTCTGAGCAGCACCCCAAACCACTCAAAACTGTTATTTTATTGCTAAAGAGGTGATTGCTATTGCTCTATTTAAAAATAAATAAATTAATAAACAAAAAGCACAACCACTCACCAAACATTCATAGAGAAATGCTCTTCTTGCTGTTTGCCTTTTGTTATTTTTTGCCTTCCACGGCAAATTCTCCAAATTAAAAATGTGTGGTCCTCTATGTATGTGTACACAGCATATACTCTGCCTATATACTCTGCTTATATACAGCTATGAAGAAATTTATGCACCTGTGTAAGTAATTAGTAATACAGAACATACACCTTCCTTTCCCTCCAGGGCACAGTAGTCTGCAGCTGATTTGCCTGAGTTCACTTTCAGTGCAGTACCTATAAGGAGCATATCACATCTTCAAGAGTTTTATAGTTTACACTGAAACTGAAAATTCAAATTTTACACAAATGAATCCTTTGCATTTAACAGGTATGCCATTGTGATAAAGGCATGTCACATTAACAGTAACTGAGCACCTGTAATTGTAAAAATCCAGTTTTCCATTCATGACATTTCTAACTGGATTGAACTATTTTCATGTTTGGCTAGATGAATATGATAGAAAGGTTGTGCAAGGAATTCAAAATAAGTAGGTAGAGTCATCTAATATTGTGTCTGTCTACGGTAAGAAATAAAAAGTACTGAGAGCTGGTCAGGGTCAGCAGAAAGAGCAACAGCTCAAATTATGTGATGTTGTTCCTTCCGCTTGTGTAGCAAAATACAAGTGATAGGATATCCTTCTGCTACCCTGGAAACTAGGAATAGAGGAGTTTATAATATAGTGACTGTACAATAGTGGATTTGTCCTTCATACTATCATTTGTTTCCTTTATTCACAGAACACAGCAACATACTTCAGAATAGATTAGCACTACGAATAACTTGTTCTGCATTAATCTACTGGGAAAGTAATGGCTACTGTGTATTCTTCATACAGATTTTATGCTCTAACAACACGCGTATTGTCTTTGTTTACAACAAGTCAACATTTATAGCCACAATTAACATAATTACTCAGATGCATTTTTTCAGAACAGTATCCAACAGTGCCCCACTAACTGCCTGACTGGGGGGAGCAAGAGATTCCCATCTCGCATATGACACACTCCTTAAGAAATGGTGCTTTGTTTTTTTTCTTAAGCAGTTCATTCGAGGAAGCAGTACTCACTCGGCAGACATACAGCAGATCCTTACTAAATTATCTCCATTATCGTTGACTGTATTAATAAAATGAAATGTTTGCATTTAGCTCAGTATTTGCCACCAATTGTCATGCAATACAATTTACCATATAAACTAACTATATGACTGATTAAATAGGCTCCGTGGATAGGAAATGGAGGTGCCTGTTAGCACTTCCTTGTTTTTGCTGGTAACCTTAGAGGTCAAAATAAAGTCAAATATAAGCAAAAATAAACTTTACATAGATGAGAAAGGGCATTAAGTTAAAGAGAAGGAGGAAAGACAGAAATTATAGCAACACTTGAGTTGATAACGAGTATAGCTCTGCTGAAAATCCATGAGAAATTAATATACTAATGTTCTTGAGACAGAAAGTCCCATGTTGCCCCTGGCAAGTCCACTTTGTTTTTATAAATAGCATCCAAATGATGTGTGTCATACATAGCAGTCTAATCAAGAATCCTCTAATTCCAAGCATCTAAAATTTGGTCATATCAGAGTTTGTATTAAGATTCTTTGCAAGGATCTCAGTGAATATGCTGCTGGAGCAAGACTACTGAAGAACAAGAAACAAGAATTCTCCCCTGTCAAATTTACATGGGAGTGAAGAATAGACCTGCACGTTTATTGTGTTGTTGACCATTTATTACTTTAAATATGCCTATTCAATAGCAATTCCAATATTAAGTCCCCGGCTGAAAAGGGCTAATGGTGAATGGTGCTTTCTTGGTTACTGTCATAAATTGAGCAGGAGAGACACCACAGCCTGGGATTAAAAATGATCTTGTGCTGCTTCTTTGAGTCACTTGTAGAATAAAATATCAAATTCATGAAATTCGTTTCACTTATTATATTCTGTTCTCCGCTGTGTCCATTCAGATAGCTTAACAGTGAATTTTAACTCACTCTTTATATGAGATATACAGCTAAAAATCTTCTTCAATGAAGTTCAAAGGACAAAGTACATAAGACTTTTTTTTCCATTAGACTGCTTTCTTCCAGAGATTGCTTTTAGAGATAAACAAAATTGTCATATTCTAAATCACTGCTGTCATTTTTTTTTCTCCTGAAATACTTAATTAGATTTTTAGATAACAAAGCTTGGTAAATTCTTAGCACTGACAGATCCATTTACAGGAATGCTGTTCATGTCATACTGTCTGTGATCTCTATTTTGGAACAGCACTAATATTGGAAGTCAAGCTGGCTAGCAACCAGCTCAAGAACACAAAAACTCACTTTGAAAGAAACAACAAACTTCCATCTGTTTTCAAAGGATAAGAAAGCTCTCACTAACTGCAGTATGGTGAGTGAAGCATTCCTAGATGGCCCACTGCTTAAGCAATGGCAGAAGAAACCAGAAACTCCAGGCTGTCAGACCCAAAGACTTACAGTTTCCAGTTTATAGGACTGATGAATATTAGTAACATCCAATACTTGCAGAAGCAAGGTGAAAGGTAGAAGCATCAACAAAAGCACTGGGTATGTGCTGAGGCTGTTTAGTCTGGGGGCGAGAAGGCTGAGGGGAGACCTTGTTGCTCTCTTCCAATACCTGAAAGGTGATTGTAGTGAGAGTGGGATTGGTCCCTTCTCACTGGTGACAGGTGACAGAATATCAGGGAAAACTCCTTTACAGAAAGGGTTGTTAAGCACTTGTAGGCTTTGCAGGGAGGTGGTTGAGTCACCATCGCTGGATGTGTTCAAAAACCACTTGGATGTGGTGCTTAGGAACATGATTTAGCAGAGGGTTGTTAGAGTTAGGGTAGTATGGTCAGGTTGCAGTTGGACTTAGTGATCTTAAAGGTCTTTTCCAACCTGAGCAATTCTATGTTCCTAAGACATACGCTACATAACTGACCTTATGGTGATTTTGTTAGTTTTCCAGGAGGATAACAGTAACTCAGTCCAAATAAGAAAAAAGAGAAACAGTGTGCCCACTGTATGCTGTGCAAAATGAATATATATTCATTGCTTGATAATTCTTCATATTTTGCCTGTCCAAAATTTTTTAAAAAATAGAACTTTAGCTGCAATACTACATACATGGAACGGGCATTTCACGAGCAGTAATGGATTCTACAGCTTTCTTTATCTTTCACTGTTTACCTGAAGTGGTGATCAGTATTCTAAGCCAGGCCAACCATTAATTTGCTCACAGAAAATACAGATCAGGCCTTTCAAGGAGCAGATGAAACAAGCTGATTCTTGCCAGCCTTGATGAGTTTTGCTTAATTGGACCTGGCAAACTCACAACAAATACTGCGATGTGGCCTTAATATAGCACCTTCTCTTTTAAACATTGTCTGTAGTGCAGCTGGCATAGCTTACAATGCATTGAAGTGCTGCAATAATTTATTATCAAGATTCACAAAGAAATTCAATGTTTTTTTCTGAAAAAAAAACCCAACAACCTCAAACTGCATTTCTATTTAATCTCTTCAGTCTCTTAATGAATAAGAAGCACTGAGAACAATTTGTTGTGTAAAAACCCTGAATATAACCCCAAATAACCATTAATAACCAGAAGAGCTGATGGGGACCTATAGTTATTTAAGGTCTTTAACACTTAGAGTAAGGATGTAGATGGTGCTATTTGTTTTATTGTGAAGTTACAGCAGTCAGGTCGTGACTGAGCAAGAGCAGGCCCCTATCCTGCTCGTCTGTACAGACTCAACAGGCTTTTCTTACAATTAATAATTTCAAAAGGACTAAGTGGCATGACTGATGTCAGATTATGTGAGCCAGATAAGCATTTGAGTTGACAACAAGCCAAGGAATTAATCTTCAAATTTCTTCACTTCCAGAACAGCATGTTCATACCAAGACTGCCTGCACTTACTAGTATAACAAAGTTGAGACCACTAACAGCACCATAGGAAGGAACTGGCTGGGGATACCTTCTACATCACGACAACTTTGCACAGAAACAATTAATTTTTTTTTCCTTTTCTTATTACTTCTTATTACTTCTGTGTTTGTAAAACTGTAGGGTCTTTCTTCTTGAAAATCTCGAGTCATTGCTGCTAAAAGGAACAAAGTTTTCTGAACAGGTAATATTGAAATATGCATGGTATTTTCTTGATGTTTCATATGTTCAAATATTCATGAGAATTAAATATATCAAAACTGAAGAGATCTCTGATTTTCACATTCTCCAATAGCTCAAGCTGATAAAGCTTAATTGACTTCTCTGATGTTTAGCCATTTTATCCCAGCAGAACATGTGGCCCTACAATCACAGAACAGCCATTTCACCATGGAGTTAATTCAGTTTCTCCCAGGACAGAGATCATTACCCTTGCTTCGTGTTGGTGTTGTCACATATACTTACCCTGAATGATTATGGGACTTCAAGTTAATAGTTGTAAAAATGTTCTTGTCAGTGCCATACATATTCTTCTCAGCTCTCACATTCTTAAAATTCTACTACAAAAAAATAGTGGATTGTTTTCTCATAATTTTAACACAAAGTCTTGCTAACATCAGCAAATAACAACCATTTGGCCCAATCTACTTTTCTAGGAAGTCTATATCAAGTAAAATCATTAACTAATTTGGTGGAAATTGGCACGTCTCTGAAAATCCTAAAGGCCCACAATGGTAAGAGCACTCCCATCATACAAGCTGCAGGCTAAGCAAAGTGATTATAAGGATCTAGAGCTAGACTCAGAAAATTTTATTTAAATGCATCCTTTGAAATTATTTTTCAGTTGTCTCTCAGATGCTTCTGGTAGTAAAGTTGAAGAAAATGTGGTATTTATCATCAATGTTGAGAAACCCTTGAAAAGCTGACCAGACTCAGTGATTCAGAGTGAAGAAGTGAAGTAAGTACCTTGTGAAGCAGGTACTTACAGCTGAAGTTTTCAGTGAAGAATCCTCGATGCACAAAAGAAAAGTTTTCTAGATTTTATTGGAGGTAGTGAGGATTTACTCAGCATCATTATTGTTATGTGGCAATGAGTATGAAATGCACTGGGACACTGCAGGAGCTTGGTGTGCCCTGACTCATCAGCTCTGCTCAGAGCTCTGCATAGAACAAGCCTGCAGAGATCCAATGGGAATGGCAAACTAGAATCACAGAGAGTGACAGCAGACAGGAAATTCATCAAGATCAGTATCCCATCACATCATCTTCACTGGAACTTCCACTTTCTAGTGAATGCTGACAATAGCGGGAATGGGATGAACAGCATCATCCCGAAAACTCCCCCAGAATCCTGGCCACTCACTGCCCTTACAGGAGCAGATCCTTGCTCATGTCTTTCTTTCATCACCTAGACAACGGTTAGCTTTTCTGGCTGGAAATTTACCCCACTCACTGTATTCTGAGGAATTATGACCTTGTACACTTCAGGTTGTTTGGTTTTCTAGATTGTAAGTATTATTGAGATTCTCTATCATCTTTGTTCCCCAGTGACATTCTATTCTGTATTTCAGCCTAACCCACTGCTTACAAACTGAGATTCACAAGCACTTCTTACCAAGTGTTCAGATAATATAATTTATATCCAAAAAGGTTTAAAATGTCGTTTTATGCTTATTTTCATATTGTTTTCAGTAGCTTTCCAATGAACCTGACCATTGCTTTTGACAGTTGGTGCCTGTCAGAAAGGTTACAACACTCTGCAAGTATCTGGTGATCCCTTTAGTGGTTGTAGATTAGAGAACGTGGGATTCACTCTACAATAAACTTCTTTGTTTAGGGCCTTTGCAAAGTCTGGAAGCGTTGGCAATGCGCCTGATTTGATGCAGCTATTAGAGTCTTTTCATTGACTTTAATTGGAGCTGGATTAGGGCCTAATCATTGCAAAAATCTTCATCCTGCAGCGAGTAATGGTCACATTTGACCTTAAAACTTCAATAACAGGCATTCGTAGGGGAAAATTAGAGCATAAAAGATAGAAAAATAATATTTTCCTGCAAAACAGAACATGATAGATAGCTATATGTAGTATGACGACCATACACCTCAAATTTATCTTGAACTTCCCAATTTTTTCTTCTTCTTATGATCTGTCCAATTTTGATTTCTGGCAGCTGCCAGAGCACAGTGAAGAGAAGGCTGCTTGTCTGCTTCTAGCTGGGGTGGGATTTGCTGTTGGCAAGCACAGATGACAAACACTTCAGTTCTGTGACCAAATGTCTTTGTCTTTGTTTTTATTAGACTGTGGGATGTTTTTCCTGACGTGAGGCAATTTATTGCAGTGTAACAAATGAATAAAATACCAGAGAATAATAATTTTATGTCTATGTATATGCATGTATATTTTTATGTATGAAAGCATTATATATTAATTGGTGGTTTTGTTGGTGTTTTTTTTATTGGTTGGTTGTTTTTTTTTTTTTTAGAATTTACAGTTAACAAAGCCAATGCTATCTCATTATTACAGATCTGCAAGGGTAGGGAGTAGTGACAGTTCATATGCATCTCTCATTCTTTGCCTTCAGATTCCTCATACTATCTGTGTCCTACAGATGAGAGGTCCCGTGCTTCACATCCTGTAGAAGTCCAAGTGGAGCATGTGAAGTGAGATGAGAGGCTTGCTGAACTGAACTGAGCTTGCCAGATTAGTAATGCATGAAACAATTAAATATTATAAGATTATTAATATTACTGTAATGAACTTCTGTCTTAAGTCTATTTTAATTTTTAGAGAAATAATTTTTGACAATACGATTTAGGGAGTAGTGTTTTGGGGTGTTTGGTGTTTTCACTTTTCTTTTGGTATTGTATTGTGCCTTCGAAATATCTGCTATTTGCAAGGCATGGAAGGGAAAATCTAATGGTTTTACTGTATCTACCAACATGAGATATGAGTCTCATTTCATAAGACATGTAACTGCAGGTTACTAAAACTGATAAATTAAAAGTGCCGTTTTTGCAATATTTGTTTGCCATCTTAAAAACCTAAATGGTGTTGTGGAAAAACTTTCATTACGGGAAGAATTTTCTCTTGCAGCTCTTGACCACGTATTTTCTCAAGTTCTGAACATTTGTATTCCTGGCATACAAGACACTATTTTTTTCCTTTCTCATCATAAGAACATTATTTCACGCAGTGAAATATGGCAGACAACTGGAGAAACTTCAACACGGCAATAATATTGTTAAGCCTGGCATTTTATTACAGCCTACTCAGTGTCCCACTAGCAAGAATTTGAAGTTGTTACAAAGAATATCTTTTCTTTCTTCTCTCCAAGGCAAATAATTTGAAGCTAATCTCTTTGATTCACATACTAATGGACAAATGTGTTAAAACTGCTGGAAGCAAATGCTGCAAGGTATGTGTTTTAAGAGCCTCTTGATTCATTTATGTATTTATAAGTTTTCTATTTTTATTCATGGTGAGCATACTTCACCACACCTGTCACACCAGCTGAGAGACAGAATTAACTTTTCCTTTTAATAGTTTTATCTTCTGAAATATCTATAAAGCTTATTAGTTTGCTCTTTTTAAAATCCCTAGTGGATGTACAAGTAGACATTCATCAGTTCACTATGACTATGGCACATCTTTGCCATCTTCACAATTATATACTGTTAGCTATCCCAGATAAAACTCCATTGCCAATAGGATATTGAAACACAGTTTTTGCTATCTGGGCTCCTCTACTTTCCTCACTGTTTTTTTGTTCTTTCTTTCTTTCTTATTGTTTTTTCCACATTTATTTATTTATTTGTTTGTTTGTTTATTGCTCTTGTGTTTCTCAGCAGTCAAACAGATTCAGAACCTGTCCTTGTTTTGCTTATGCTCTTTCTACGTGTGTTTTTTGTTATACATGTAATGAAACCACCTGGAAGATGGATACTTTGTAAATCATGATACATTTTTAGATGTCTAAATAAGAGATTAGCAACCAAATCCCTTGTCCTTATTTCAAAAGAAGGGGGAGGGGTGGGGGGGAGAAGTGAAAGAAAAAAATAAAAGTGGAAAAGAGAAAACAGTGGCCTAATTATGATATTTCCATGAAGAATATACAATTTTTGTTTTTTCCTATCGGCATTAAGGAAAGTTCGTTATGACCATTTTAATGAATGCTAAGGCACTAATTCTAGAGAAAAGAAAAGCAGGGACAGGAGAGACAGAGGAGATGAAGTGTCCATCTGGTGGAAATCACATACACCGTTTTGGAGATGAAGGAAACCTCAGGCAGTATAAATAATGGAAAGAAAGGTTGAGGAGCAAAAGAAGTTGAGAAAATTGCATTCATTTCTCATGTGAAAGGCCAGATGTTTCTCTTGCCTAACAGAAAAGCCTTGGAGAAGAAAGGTATTAAACCAGTGGGGAAAGGATGTACAAGGAAGCCTCGAGACCTGTTCAGAGATGAGCTTTATGCAAAGCTCTCAAAGCAGAGAGCAGAAAAGTTGGCTGACAGGGCTGAAAAGTACAACCTTAAGGAAAATGGCTTGGGATGGGGAACCTGCAAGGTACAGTGAGCAGAAAAAAAAAGAAAGTACATAGAAAAAAGTAAGAGCGGGACCATAGAAAAACTCTGAAGAAAGAACAAATTGAAGAACAGTCTCAAGAAGAGCTATGGATGCAAGGGAACTGATTCACATAAACAAAAAGAAAAAATTTTCCAGAAGAAGAGAACATTGTTTTAACTGTCTTGGATGTGAATGGATTACAGTAGGAGCAGGGGAGAGGCAGAGTACCTTCAAGACTATTCTAGGCCTATAAAGTACTTTGATGTTATTTTCTATAAAAAAACAGATGTTCATTGAAAATACAAAATGTACCCTACTTTCCTGTCTCTTGCTTCTTGATTTGGATATATTTCAATGGAACAGTTTCTGTTCTTTCTCCATCACTTCATTTCTTAATAACATGTTTGTAATGCAGATGCTGAAGATGGCAAACTGCTTCCCAGGATTAATAGGGCATGACAACAGTGCAATAAATGTCTGTCTCATGCACCAACAGGAAGCATACCTTCTGCTTGCTTTGACTTTCAGCTGTATACACAGAAGAAGATGCAGTCCAGTTCAGGTGCAATTTCTTTATGGATCATTTAGTGCTACATTAAAAAAAAAAAAAAAAAAAAAAAAAAAAAAAAAAAAAAACATTTATAGGCTTTTAACTTTCAAAATCAGGGAATGTATGGGAATTTAGGGTAATAAATCTTCTTTGTATAATAACACATTACCTTCTCCATAGTTATGTGATTTCCCTTCAAAAATAATTTTTACTCAATTGTGCACCTGTCAGGACAGCACTGTCTTGGTCTCTCCAAGCCAAGAACATGACCATCATACACCAAATTCTTTTTTCCATCCACCACTTGAGACAAAATTGAGACAGAGAACTCCTGTTTTGCTGATGTAATAATTTCACATGACAGCAGTTGTTTTGTTGGTTCATCACAGTTAAATAAACAGATTTTTATTTGGAAATCTGCACTATTAATCAGGTTTGCAATACAACTCTGTAAATATGGATTTATTTATTTTGTTAAAATGGCTGAGCCTATCATCCTTCTTCCAATGCATAAGCAAAAATGATGCCAACTTCAAAGGATTTGTATTACTGCTTCTTTAAAACTTTAATAGCGTGAAAGAAACAGTAAAAATCTATCCAACTATATTTTTAAAGGTGAATTTCGATACTAGTCTATAGTTTTCCATGCCTAGGGAGCTACACAAGCATCATAAAATCAGTGCACAAACATGATGGTTGTCAGCAAATGGTGGAGTAGACTGCTATATTGGAGTACATAGAAGGTCTTGAATGATGTAACCAACTTCATATCTCTCCTAAAGCACTCTGCTACAGCTTCTTGGGGCATCTTTCAGCCCCTTGCAATCTACTGAGAAATACCTCAAGGTTTCTTCATTTGAATTTTTCTTTATCACAAAGGCAGGAGCTAGGGCTGGGATGGCACTTCTGCTGCCACAGGAGAGAAAATAATGTAATGTGAGGGGAAGCACAAAGCTGAGATCAGGGGTATCCCTGAGGCATTGGGCTCCCTGCTGCAGCATGTTGGGGCCACCTCCTGTCTTGGTGACAGCAAGAGGCAATTTGGCATGTGCTCTGATCTAGCACAGGCCAAAGAGTAGGGCTGTGAGGTGCTGCCTGCTGTGCCAAAAGCCAACACCGTGATCATTCTCCAGCTGGCAAATGGTGAAGGGCGATTATTTGCCGGCCTCTGATGTCTGATCATACAACAGAATTGCTAAGTCTTGCTGCTTAATAGGTAGCTTTTGGCAAGTAGTCAGCCCAGATATCAAACACAGCAGTGAATGTCTCCAGTAACTGTATCCAGATGTTAACTTTTTAAAGCCTTCTTATTCCTCCTTTTTAATGTTTTTGTTTAGTTCTACTGCTGGCTTTGCTGACAACCACTGTTCTGCCAGCAGTCTAGCACAAGGACCTCAGTATTACTGTGGCAGTACTTTGTCTTTCTGAATGTCCTTCTTTCAGTCATAAATGATGAAAAATGTGTGCCTTGTCTTGCTGAGGTTAAACTCATAAATTCTTCAGGAATAGACGAGTGCAAGACCCTTGCAAGGCTATCAAAGGGCAGTTCCTGCCTTTTTTTCCCTACTGATGTTTCTCTATTACAAGTATTTGAGATTATAATAAAAGGCAGGGTATATTCCTGTAGATACTCAAATTGCAAACCTCAGGTTAAATATCAAAAAGGCAGTGACTACAGCAAGAAGCGTGTAATGCAGAAATCACCTTCAGACCATTGTGTAGCCACCCATATGAACTCTACAACGTATCATTTCTTCCAACCTTCAGAATTTACTCTAGTTTGATCTCCAGTCGTTTGCTAGCTGTCAACAACAATTTCCCTTCCATCTGCCCATCACTACAGCTACCTGGAATTTTCAGACACTGCAGCCGCAGTGTTTTAATGTAGATGTTGCAAGAAGTCATGTTGGAGAAGGACGAGCTGTGGTTCTTCAAACCCCAGGGGAAATAAGCAGAAAATACTAAATTTTCCCTTCTCTTTTCCAAAAACCTCAAGTTGTGGGTGTGTAACTGTACAGTGTGGTGCTATTGTACAACATGTTGAAATAATATGATTCAGCGTGTCCTTAAGTCCTCAGCTTCTATGGCTGAAAATAACTGAATCTTGTTCCTTTAAATGAGAACATTCTATATTTGTAACAGAAGTCCTCTAAAGGTGAGGCAGCTAGGAGGCTGATAACTGCCTGTGCTCTTATCAGATCCCAGTGGGAAGTGATCAGGTGTTCCCTGATCTGTTATATTTGTTGGGGTGTTGAGTTTTTGTTGTTTTTTTTTTTCAATAGAAAGTTCTGAAACAAGGGAACTAAATGCAAAGATTTAACTGGAATAGGATAAATCAGTGCAAATGTATAAAGTAGATGAATGAAGGACTTGCAGAGGCATGGCAATGAACAAAATTGCTGTTTTATTTTGCAGCACCTACTTGGTACATTTCGCATGCATTTTGAATCCCCATTGAAACAGCTGATCTATGACAATCTCTTGCTGTGTATGAAGTTAAAAAAAAAAAAAAATCAAGTTTCTACACTCAAATCTTATGTAAGTCATCTATATATGTCAGTGTTATCTCCCTAGCTGCTAGCTATAGGTAAGCACTATCTTTCTGACAGTAAATGTTGTGACAGAATGAGTTCTTGACTGATGTTCTGATTGGAGGCCATATCAGTAATAATAAGTACACAGTACTAGCTCGCAGGTGTTTTTTCTTGGATGTTCATATATCTCTAAGTGCTTTGATTCTTCACCTATTTGGATGTTGCATAGCTGATTTTGAGGGCTTTTGGAAACGTGCTTTAAAAATATGTGTAGTGAACAGTAACGTGTCGTGGTATTACTTAGGGAATTTCAAACTTCAGTTAGCAGATAGTAAACATGTGCAACTGATTTCTCTTTAACAAAGGAAGGCTCTGAGAACCAGTGTCAAATTCTGTGGGTTACAATATTCTGCAAAATACACACACACAAAAAAGCATAGTTTGGGTAGATAAAACTATCTGAAAATTTTAGCTGCTCTAAAGGATATGTGTTAAACATCACCTAATCTTATTTCTCTTTTGTTTCTTTGTTTCTTTGTTTGTTTGTTTCTCTGACTGTTTAATTCAAAGAAATGCATTTGCTGGTAATCCATGCTTCCACCTTCTCATAACTTTATCTGAAAAGTTAATGATGGCATTGTTGCATTTTTTTTTTGCTTGCTGAGGTATTTTCACATTCTATCTCACACCAGAAAATAGTCTATTAATTGAAAGGTGCAATTATTTGTAGAGTCAAGATTCCATGAGAAAGCAATAGGTAGATAATAAAATATCTTGCTGGCCAAGTTGATGAAGATTTAAACTTGTACCAAAATCCACAGAGTCAACAGCTAATAGGAACACAGTACAGCTCATTCATATAATTCTTCAATTCACATGGTGCACTGTATCACTGATCACAATATTAATTCAGAAATATCTCATTCTCTGTAAAATATAAATGTCTTGTGATATCTGGTAAAATATTCTAAAACACTGTGCTGAAATACAAACAGGTACAGCCAGATGATAGGATACTAGATAGGTAGACTGTAATTGCTAAAATTTTGCCAACAATACATCACTTGTACTTTTATTAAAATAGTCTTTTGAAGGAATAAACAAATAGTTTCCCTCCATCATATGGAACAAATAGCTTCCCTCCATAACAATGATTAGAGATTTGGAGATGGTAGCATTGGCAAGAAGTATTATTTATTTTCTTGGAAACTTCCAACATATCCTGGCAAAGGATTGACTAAGAATAATATCTAATGCTTCAATGCTTATTCACAAATATATATATACATATCTTGGAACAAGATGATCTTTAAAGTCCCTTTCAACCTCAGCTGTTCTTTGATTCTATGATATATATATATTATACTAATGTGGCTTCTAGAAATGCTGTGATTTCCATATATGGTGTTCCAAGTATGGCCCTCTATGCAGCTTGAAAGAGTTGATGAAATAGAGAGGACAAGCAGAGGAATACTGGCAAAAACTGAGCTGGAGAAACCCTGGGCAAATATTATGTAGCTAAATTGTGAGTTGTCATATCCCTGCTGTTTTCTGCAGGAACACTAGGAACTGAAATGCGACCTAGTTAGTATAGGAGAAAATCTTATATTTATACAGCAGTAGGAAGACACAGCTGCAATATGATTATAAGGGGTCTGTGATTTAGAGTCTGCAGAATTACATGTATTGGCTCATACTGGGATGCCCGCAGGGCTAGAGGAACTTGTGGCTGGCAAAAGTGAATGTCTTGCTTCAGTCTGCAGAAGGACTGAGTTATGATGGGTTCATGTAAGGGAACAGAATGATGAGCTCCCATAAAGCACTCACAATTAAGTGAGCTAGTAGCAGTAGGAGTCTGGTTCTTGGCTACTACAGAGCAAGTTCTCTAAATCCTAGTTTCTTATGCCTGGACCTTATTATTACCTTCATTTTCAGTACCCTATCATGGAATTTGATCCTTTCCCACAGCAAAGTATAAGGCAGTATATGCTAGCAACAGCTTTCTCACTAACCTTATTGTTTAGCTACTGTTTATCACTAAACATATATTTTAGAGGCTGCAGTCCTGTCCTCTAATAGCAATTTTAATCCCAGTCACATGGACAAATTGTCCCACGGACCAATTCAAAGTATTGTTGCTGTCCTTTGCATTCCCTGCTGCAACTTCTCAGAACCTACTGCTGGAAATCTTCACCCTAGCCATAACCCCAGAAAAGGGCCTCCCTAAACATTCCAGGAGCTTTATTGTGGTGGTAACATTGTGATGATTAGAGCCCTACAGCCATCTATTGCACTATATAACAGAGAAAAGCCATTTACTCTTGCCTAAGCGGGTTCTCAAGCTTGCCTTGCCTTCTTTGAACTGTGCAGCACTTCAATAACTGCTTCTCTGTAACCCTATGATGATGAATTATTCTGTCTTGAGGAACTACCTTAACTGTACAAAACTTCTGCATGCCTCAATACTAAATGTAAACTTTTGTCCCAGCCATTATCAACCAATTATCCTTAAGCAGAAAGTGATCTTGCAGGATTTGCTAGTTGTCAGAACAACAGGTATATTTCAAGAGAAAAAGTTTCTAATGGTTGTAGCTGGTATGAGTTAGTACTACGTAGGGTTAGCACTAGATTAACACTAGATTTGGACAACTGAGGGCCTGGGAAACTGTCTACAGTCATATAGTTACCAATCACAACTATCCTAGCTAAATTCTAGGCCAAAGACCGCTATATAAAGTTAATACATTTTTTGTTTGTAGCATCTCACAATAGCGTGATGTATCTTCATTGCTTCTGAAACTCAGCTATCTTGAACCGCAATTCCAAACCTAATTGTAGGTCCTAGAATACCCTAACTGTAAAATGTTATCTGTAGTCACATCCATCTGCACATACCACCCATTCTAGTAACACAATGGACAGCCTTGCAAAGCTTGATTTCAGAATGACTTGCACATACAAAGAGCAAGGGCTTTTTTGCAAACTGAAAAGTATTAAATGTTAGGAATAAAACTGGAATTGGAAGGCTGAGGACTTCTGAATGCAACTAAGTCCAATATCTGCAGTAAGGCAATTGTAGTTTCTTGTGTCAGGAAGTATTAAAGTTAATTTTGTGGCTAGTAGGGGTTCTTTTTCGTTTATTCTACATGGTTAATACAAAACTATGTCAGTCTTTTTAGTCAGCTGTAGATGAAATAAGAGATTTAAGACTAGGTTGTTTATGTGCTTAAGAAAATAGAGGTATATATCACCAGATTCATGCTGAGAAATGAAGCTAACTGTTTCTACTTTAATTCCTTTGGTTGAGCTACAGAAGTGTCATCATACATTGCTTGTCTTCCCTCTAATTTCTCATCTATGGAAGAATAATAGCAGAAGGAGTTAAGATAGAAAATAGAGAAAATAAAAGCATCAAAGAAGTGACAAATTATTTTTATGCCCAACAGACAAATGGATAAGTTTGTAAGCACCTTAACTTCAAATTTCAAGTTATTTACGTAAGTTTTGGGGACTGATGGTAATCAGTAATGCAGAATCTTGAGGAAGATCTCCAGTTGTATCTTCTCTCACCTCTCAGGCAGTTTCCAGTTCAGCAAAATGAGAAAAAGGTAAATACAGGAAACAGCTCTCCATGTGAAGGAGTTTCTTGAAAGAGAAGACACTAGACTTGCCTGACTCGAGGGAGTTGCTTTCTCCTTTTTGCACAACGTGGCCTCATTCTTTCATTTCTGGTGGAAGAAGACAAAAGCAATTTAAATTCTGAACTACTGTAAGTGCTCACTGACTATGCAAGCTTGACCTAGCTACCTATGCGCACTGGTAAAGGAGATGTCTACCACCTCCTGTCAACAGCCTCGTAAAGCAACTGCCTATTGTCTTATGCCAATTCTGCTAGCAGGATTTTTTGCACCTTTAAAAAAAAAAAAAGAAAAGAAAGAAGGACAAAAAGAAAGAAAGAAAGGAAAATTAAAAAATAAAAATAAAAATAAAAAGCCTCATTCCTTGAAGGACTGTGCATTTAAGTTGTTTCTGAAGTATCAGAGAGTTAGTTGGCTTGTGTGTAGTTAACATGACTCATTTAATCCAAAAATAGGATTTGCACACACGTTTAGCAAATCTGCTAACGGCCCACATTAGTTCTGCACTCAGTCATATTTGCAAGAATGCCTTCTGGGTGTGTATCCCTGCTTTCTTGAAATCCATTTTGGTCTTCTCTATTTTCCACTTGCTCATATCTTTTCTATTTATTTGATTGAAGAGACATGTTCAATTCACATACTTTAATTTTAGTATTAAGGTGACAGAAAAAGGTCACATTCTAGATTTTCTCATATATACCAATCCTTCTGAGATGTTTTCAAAAAATGATGTGAAAATTAAGCAGAGGATCACCTATGAAACTCTGATCTTACGTCTGCTCCCTTCAAATCTGGTATAGAAATCTACTCCCTTGGAATACTTAGAAAAATAGGATTTAATAATCCAAAAACTTCTTTAAAAAGCTGCAGGTAATTGTACCAGTCATGGTAGAACAAGTCATGAAGAAAATAATCATTTGAATACATGAAACCGAGCTGTATTAATATAAATTCTATAATCCTTAGGGAGAATAAAGCTTATCCTACAGTAATGTCATTTGGAGCTGACATGTTTTTGATGCTTTTCTTTTTTTCAGTAGAAACTATAGTTTCAAATGCAGTAGTCATTAACTGCAGCATATGAAAGAGTATGTGTTTCAAAAATGCTAAACTGATGGTTATTTAAAATGTCAGTTGGGTTTTTCTACAGGGGTGCATCTTGTTTTCTGATTGATTGAGAAGCTGGGGGAAGTTAAGGGTTTTTTGCGTTATTGCTGTTTTTGAAAAAACTGTTCTTTAAGTGTTATTTCTGGCATTCCGTTGCTACAGCAATTAGAAGCACCCAGTTTGCAAATAAAAGCTGCATGCTTGAGATCAGACCCATGCAGGTCAAAAAAGAAATGGAGTCTGTTTGCTGTGCCATAAGATATGGAGGTCCTTTGACACATATGGCAAGCATGAGCCCTGATCCATTAGCAGAAACCATTAGCATAAATATTCTGCCAGGTCACTGACATCTGCAGTGTCAGATTCCCCTTATGGGAGTAGATACACAGCACTTAGATCTTGCTTATAGTATATCACATGATAATGAAATAATCAGCAAAAATGCATGCCCAGAAACTGTTGAGTTAGTTTACCACAAAATCACATGAAAACTGTACCCAGCTCCTTGTGTACATATTGTATAGTGGATTGTTTTAATATTCTAAGTAGCGAGCTTTATGTCACGTTTAGACTGATCCAAAGATTTAAATGTGAGTAGAGCATGTCCAGCTCAGCTCATAATGCTCTTAGTGTAGCTAAATTATGCCCACAGTAGCTACCAGAAATCCCCAATCCCATGCTCTAACCTTTATGGACTGGATTACATTTCATCTCAGTAAGATTTTAGTATGCTTCTTGCTAAGGGTAGTTCAAAATCATCCACATTCAGAAAAAAAGTAAAGAGGTGCAGGAGACCAGAAACCCCTTAAATTATCTTTGATGCCAAGGAGCATGTCTGAGAAGGAATTTTATCCAGAAACGCAGAGATAAAGGCTAGTTGCTATTGGAAGAGAGGCAGAGGATGGAGAAAGCTGATAGTAGTGGAGGCATCTTTAATTTTGATCTTGTAATTCTGAAATACTTTTCCTGCATCGTAAGAAGACCACCCCTATCATGAGGGCACTGTAGGAATTGTAACTTTTTCAGTTGTAGGCAGTCAGTCACCTCTGGCAGTCTGTGAGTGCATATACACCTTTAATGAAAGAGCTGCAACAACATCTAGAACAATGTGGAGGTGCTGGGGATATGAATTTTATATGCTTTTAGCCTAGTACAAATAAAGCCTGCTGTAAGCTCAGCAGCACAGATGTCTTACCTTAAAATCATATTTTGCTACAGCTACTTGTGGTGTTGGGTCTGATATGTCCTATTGCAGAGCCATTTCTGGGAATTAGATAGAGTATGTCTTCTTAGCAGAATTAATCTTAACCTAAGTGCCTTGATTTGACAACTTAACAACTATGGAGCAAGAGATAAGCTTTGCAGTTGCCTTTATCCTACTAATTCAGGCCAGTGTCTTTAATAAGGTGCATGAAATTTACAGTAAGACCTTAGGAGGTAGACCTTTGGTTTTCCTTTCCAGACAGGAAAACTAAATTTTGTTTGCTACAGATGCAAGGCAGAGAATGTGAGAATTTTTGTTTTACTTTCCAGTAAGCTACTTCTACAAATAACACTGTGAATTTTACACTAGGGCTTCAATTACTGAATGTTTTAGGCACCTGAATAGAATAAAAATGCAAAGGAATTTGCATGCAAATAAATACATTCCACATTCCTTTAAAACAAAGAAATAAAATGTTTTACAATAAATATAAATCCAAGATCCTCCATGAGTAAAACAACTGTCTCACACACATTATAAAAAATATAAAGAAGGCAAGAAAAAGAAACAAACCCATAATTCTTACCCAGCAATAAGCAATCTTACAGTTTTCAGTCTTTATTATATTTATATAATACCTTTCCCTCTGCCATTTCAGAGTGCTTTTTTTATGCTTTGTAGAATCCTTTGTGCAATAATAGTATCCTCACCTCAGCGATAGAAATACAAAGGCAGGAGTAAGTGACACCTGAAGAGCAAGTGACGCTCAGAATAGATCTAGATTCTACCTTCTTGCACCAGCTTTTATATATATACTCTTTTCTGGCAATGCCTATTCAAGCATGTATTTTTCACTTAGTCTGAATTATTTTAAAAATATTCTGCCCGTGAAAAAAAATAAAAAATAAAAATTAACACCAGTGGTACGTTATGAAAACCAAGTTTTGCTCTGTCAATTTCAGTATGCAGAAGCATGTCTCTTCTACATCCACATTAGTACACTCTTAAGTGTATAGGAAAATGGCTTCATATTTGGCAAGGCATGTCAGACACCAGAATGCATTTCTCATTTATTTTGGTTGTCGTAACATGTGATGGTTAATGGCACAATACTTTGGGGTCTTTGTGATTTGTGTGGAGATCTCACCACGAGCTTAATATGAAAATCAAGATCTGATCACTTGGAAAGTTGACAGCAAGGTAGAGAAACCCAGGATATTGAAAATATAGTTTTGTGTTCTGAAGGAGCACACCTCTGAAGGTGTCTAGCATTTCTTTGGAAAGCCCTCCTGAAGTTACTGTGGAGTATTTGCCTTAGATAACCCTGTTTTGTTTGTGAGATCACAGCTCACAAATAAACAAGCTATAGCAGCTTGAGGCATTGATCCTATTACTCCAGTACTATATAAGAAGGCAGTATATAATTACTCTTCAAATTCCGGCCTAAAGTATTATTACTACTAATATATTCTAAAATACTGGAAGTAACTGTAATTTTACTCATAGACTGCATCAATGATTTTTCCCACCAGATCATCTAATCAGCAGCTCATCACATCACCAGATTTTAATCATGTTGGCTGATAATTTCCGCAGTATTTGCTGCTGTGCCTCACTTTCCCTTTGTAAAAAGGAAGCCATAGGGCAATTTAGCTCACCAGAGCATCACAAAATAAATTAATTAATATTGGCTAGACACTCAGATACTGTTATGTAAGTCTATGCAGAACTGAAAAAATTCTTTTTTTCTTAAGAATGTGGTTTGAATCTATTTCAGGCATGGGTCTGCACACTGAACCAAATGTTGAAAAATCCTTAGGCAGTAAGCACCATCCATGCTGTGCATGACTGAGCCTAAAGGAAAAATTAAAATGTAATCATATAATTAGACTGTAGGATAATTAATATACACTAGGGAAGGATATCTTCAAATAAAGGTAATGTTAATTCTTTTTTATTTTTCTGCAGTTAATTTTGTAGCCTCTCTTTTCTTTGTAGGTTTTCTTTTGTAGGTGTTATATAGTCTAAAGGAAAGCAGAAACACACAGTACTACCAGTGGATTTTTTCCCTTCTATTAAATGTTAATGTAAAATCTGTAACAAAGAATGAAACAGCCCATTTACTATTCTACAACAGTTCAGCCATCTTTCAATCAAAGAGAAGTTCCCAGTCGCTTAACCAAAAAAAGTCAGAATCTTCCACACTGTCTGCTAGACTTCCAATTCTCTTCAGTGTATGCTTGAACTTTGAAATTCACAGTGCAGAAGTCATGAATTATTTCTAGTTCACCAGTAAGAACATGTCTCTATTACAAATATAGATATGCCAGGTTATTGCCTTACAATGCTGCTACTCCTTACCTTGATTTCAATTGAACTGAAATCTGTAGAGCAGCTAGGAATTAGCTGTGTTGTAATTGGACTAGAAGATAATCCCTAAGATGTATTATTTGCTAAATAGACCTCCCAGCTGAAGGCTCCACTCAAGCTCAGAACTTCATTCATGATGTAAGACAGAACACCAGCTTTCAAGTACCTCTCATACTTTGCCTTTCCCAGGCTACACTGTAATATGTAGCTAATCCTACTGACGAGTACATTCATGAATATGCCTTTGCAGACAAAATAAGCACACAAATACACATATTTATAGGGAAAGTTGTACATATATTGGTATCAAAAATTAGTACTTGTTATCCGTGTCTTCTAGTAGGTCTTTGTTCAATGAAATTGCATTGCAAAATACCCCAGAGCTATGTATTCAGTAAGAAACAAGCATTTGTCACTTCTCAGTCATTAACTCTCATTTTATGCCTAGTTCTCAGATGGTTTCCCTGTATTTCCTAGAGAACTGATCCTGCTGTTCAGACCCATGCCCAAGCCTCATTAGTATTTCTCTTCAAACACTGCTGGGACATAACATCTGTGCTGATACTACATAGCATAAATTCAACAAGCAGACTTGACAGTTCAAGTAAATGCTCTCAACTACCCAAAAGTATTGCCACAATGCTGACAGAAAATGTACGGCTATCCATGGGGAGCAGGGGCAGAGGGGGATCCAATTCTACCTGCTCAAAAGTGAAATGCAGAGCATATAAAAGATATTTGTTCACTTGTACCTTTATTACAAAGATGACACATTCATTTTGAAGACCATTTTTGTTCTGCTTGCTTTTAATATAGATATTGTTGAGTATGGCTGCTCTCATTTTCCTGGTCACCTTTTTCTATTTTTACAGGGCTAGAAACATCACTCCAGTGAAGCTGTAATTTCAGCTTTTATTCCTGGCTAGCTAGGGTTTGATTTTCATTAAAGACCTCAAAGTATCTCTCAGAAATGCAAGATCAGATTCAAAATCAGAAAATTCAGCAGATATACATCAGTAAATGAGAGGAGAATAGGACAATCAGGCATACAGCTTTGGTGCTCTTATTTCTGTTCATCTTTATTCAAAAGTAAGCACTGTGCTGATTCACGTTCCTGGCTGAGAAAGCATTCATTTAATAGGCTCAATAATTCTGAAAATGTTCATGTCTCATGAAAGGTGAAATTTCAGATCTAGAATGTACTATTACAAAAAGGAGCAGGAAATAGTCTTAATTGCAATTTTGAAGAAATTTTCTTTCTAATGAGTGGCAACTCTCATAAAGAAACACAAAGAACAAGTTTTTAAATTCCAGTCTTTTCTTAATTTGAATTTAAACTTCAGTTAAACAGAATCCAGGGTTTATGCCTCAACCACAAAGTTAACTAAGCTCTATGCTGTTCTTTTGATTCTGCATTCATTATAGTTAGAGCTGAAAAACTAAAGTCAAATTTAATTAGCCATTTTTGTCTAATTGCTTGGTATTCAAATTGGAAATTTTATAGCTGACTAAAATTCTTCTTGACAGTCTGTCATTTCATCACAGTCCTTTCAAATATTTACTGGAAGTAGTTGTTAGTATTGCAACTATTATGGTTGCAAATGTACACAAAAGTTACTTGGAAGGATCCTCCTGCTTCTTCTTCCTGATTCATCAAGCAAAGTCACTGTTTAAGGATGAAGTTCAGGAAAGTATATGTACATGTGATTATAACTGTTCACTGTCTGTATCTTTTTTGCATCACGACCCCCATCATGTGCCTCATTTCCTTCGGCAGATCTTTGCACTTCTACTTTCTTGCAGACTATAAAGTCATCATCAGTGAGGCCCACAGGATTCTTAAATATATACATAATCATTTTGAAAATACAATTGATGAGATGTCTCATAAAAAATTAATGCAAATATTGATGGATAGAAAGAACTATGAGATCTGCCAAGCTTTTGTTGTGCTGTAAAATCAGCTTTCTGTAACTGCAGCCCAATCAATCAGCAAAATTTTATCTTAACAGCAATAAAAACTGTATACTTCACAAAAACCTTAAAAAATCTACCCTGTTTTAAGAATTGAACGTATCTCTAATCTGGGGCATGTGACAAGACCCAAATCCAAGTACATTTCATATCAATGAGAATCTATAAGAAAAAAGTGGAACTGAGCTGAACAGGATTTGATTTTTGTCTAAACTACAAAAAGTAAAAATCTTAGACAATCTCACTTACAAACAATGAGATAATCCTTCTTATTACATATTGCTATGGAAGAATGGCTCATCAACTACATACCAAGACTGTTCTCAGCTTCATTTAGAATGATATTTACTGTTTTTATTTATTACTGTGAAATTACTGAAAGAAGTAAACATGACATGGCCATAGCCTGAGTTAGGACTACAGTCTATGTTAGTCCTTCGTGCTGTTGTCCTAGATATATAGTAAGCAATGCATCTTGTTGGACACACTCAATTTACAGTTAGTTCTGTATGTGACAGCAACTGATCATCCAGCAAGTTTTTAGCATTTAGAAAGAAAAATTAATTCATGCAGTGGAATGTCAGATTATTCCTTCTTCTTGTCAATGGCACTTTATTTAAAAAGGTTTATTCCTGTTCTTAGCCATCTGACTGGATTTGCAATTAAGGTCTTTGTTTAATTTCTTTAAAACATCATTCCTGTTTATACATCTTCTGCAATTTCATTTTTAAAAGTAATTGCTTCTAAATCTCAGAGGATATTAACAGCTGCCTGAACTGATATGTATTAATACTAAGAACTGTGATTTAAACTACTAAAGCAAAAACCGAACAAAGCAAACTAGACACAATTCTAATCACGTTCTGGCAGCTGATTCCTTATATTTGCGATCTGTACTACTTATTTCAGTGTCTGAAATTCAGTTCTAGCTGTATGTTTAGAGCTAAGTCTACAATGCCTGTCTTTACAGTGATGATGTAAAACCTTAAGTAAGTCATTCTCACATTAGAAGTCACTGTTCCTTCACCCTTACTGAGAGTGATGACACTGCCTGTTTACCCATACTATTGGAAATTTGATTACATGTTCCTGGTCATCTCATACACTGTTTCAAAGTGCTCTTCTGGCTGGGGAAGCTATCACTGAGCTCCTTTCAAGGGGAATTTAAGCAGTATATCCTCCCGTGTCTATTGCACCTCTATTGTGCAGATATCCTAAAAAGGCAAAGGAAGGTCCTTTCCTCCACACGGAGAAGTCCAATTTTCTGTTTTCTTCACAGGGAGATGCTTGAAATGACAGCCTTCAACTCAGAGAATGTCTGTAAAGTGTTTCAGAAATGGAGGAGAACAATTTCTTATTACAGAGAAGTGACATCCTCTCCAGCCTTTTTTAAAACATTTTCTTTCTGGCTGAATGGATGTCAGACAGGCAGGAATGAACTGCCTTTATTTAGAGTGTATGGTTATTCTCTCCAGTTTCAACATTTCTTAGAGTACAATGTCTGCTCTTTTAAGACATTCATGACATTCATGATTTGTGTGGATATACTAGCAAAATCTCTTCAGAAAATGTATCTTGATACAGAGTATATCAGCTATGATGTTTTAATAGCAGCATGACCCAATCAATCCTTTCCACACTGGCTCTTTCTAGATTACAAGGGATTTTAGCAGTGTGCCTCATTGCAACCTCTCCTCAGTGCCATGGAGTCAGCAAGCATAAAGCTCTGGGGGTTTTATGTCACATAGACAGTCCTGATCTTTCTTGATTGATTTTTCCTCTTTTTACTGTTCCATCATAAAATAGTGTTTGTCATTCATATGTGTGTGTGTGTGTGTGTAACATGATTGAAATGATTCTAACAAGTGTCTTCTTGAAAGTTTTCATTGGAGTTCTGAAGCAGGAACGTTTTACACAGTATCCTCAGAAATTTTTGGCACGCAGTTCCAATTCTTCTGCTACAAAGACTTTGCTGGTGTCTGGCTGATCAAGAAGGCATTTCTGTGTTTGCTGCATTATCCAAATGTCCCTAACAGTAGTTCTGTTTTTCTTTTTCAGAGATGATCTCATGCTCACTGTGTAATGCCAAACAAGAGCTGTATGTGGAGCAGCTCAAGAGAAGGTGGAGAGGTAACAATAAACTGCCTGAACATTCCCTGGCTACAGATTAGTGCAATCTTGATTACTCCTAATTGTATCTGTCTATGGCTTGAAATAGTCATTTCAGCAAGCAGGATCAGTGCTGGAGTACTTCAGTCAATGTCCTTTCCATGAGACAAATTCTTTTAATCAGATTCAAAACAAGGCCCAGTGTAAAATGGTTTTACATCATTTCTTTGGCTCTGTGAGCTTAGTCAAAGAGTTTGTGCTACAGCTCAGTCACAAGTTCTGTTCTTTCCTTAATACCTTGTTTTTTCATTTTTTTCCCCTACTATTTATGTAATCATAGAATCATTTGAGTTGGAAGGGACCTTTAAAGGCCATTTAATCCAATCCCCCTGCAATGAAAAGGGACACCTATAGTCCAGTTGGGTGCTCTGAGCCCCTCCAGCCTGACCTTGAGAGTCTCCAGGGCCAGGGCATCCACCCCATGACAAGTGGAGCGTTCCTTTGCTTTCAGTCTACTTTCAGTCTTTTATCCATACTGCCACTGCTGCTTCACTGTCATCTACATTCTTTTTCATGGCATCACATTTTTATGCTTCCTGTTATTTCTCAAACATATTCCATGCGACCCTTGAGAGATCTGTCTCTTCCATTTCCATCACAACAATCTGCTCACATTTTTTCTTTCAGTGATGCTTTTTTTTTTTGTCTACTCTGCCTTACTGCATCCTGAATGTAGGCTTGGAATACAAATACATTTTCCTTGTAGCACTCTTTCTTTTCTTCTTAAATTTCCCAGTTGGTCATAGTTTTCCAATCTCAGAGACCTGACTCAGCAATTTACATCACATACCTGTTGTCCAGTATTTCTTCTAATTATACTAGCAACTGAAGGCCAAGCTAATTAACAAAGTTTTGTAAGGTACATCTATGTAAGCCAAGCAGAACTGCTCTAGTGAATTACACCTGTGACGTTTCCCAGGGTGGAGATGCCTTCACGTTCTCTGAATAAGAGCTCAAACACAGAACTACATGAAGAATGCTATAATTATCATGTCATTAAGATCCATTGGTAGTCACAGGAATGGATTTAAAACTTTCCTGTTTTTCCTTTGATTATGTCTACCTTGCAGACTACATCCAGGCCAGCTGTGAAGTACATACAGTATGGCTGTGACAGAGTAGAGTTGCATTTAATACATGGGGAATTTGGAACCAACAGTGGTAACACACCACTTTCATTTCCAGGACTGATAATAAGGAAAGTCATGCAAAAAGAGTTCTTGATTTCAAGTGGGAGTAACTTCAGAGAAGACACTCCCTTCCCTTTTAAATAGATCCATTAATTTTTCCACTGAATTCCACTGAGATGTTGTAACTACTCTTACTCAGGTTTGAAAAGTTAGAAAGCTGAACCAACAACACTTGCATTAGCAGAGACTTTGGAAAAAGAAACAGTGAAGAGACAAAGTTTTGCAAACCTGGTGAGATGTTTTGTATACATGGCAATGACAAATGTTCTGAAAACCTACAGATTCATAGAATCATAGAATGGCCTGGGTTGAAAAGGACCTCAAAGATCATCTAGTTTCAACCCCCCTGTTGTGGGCAGGTTTGCTACTGTTAGGAAATAGTCTATATTTACTGTAATTAGTTCAGTAGTTTTTACAGATTTGATTCATTCCTAGAATGAATAATACATTGAGTGTAAGAGAAAATATCTTTTTTTACTTTTACGTTTTAAAGATATTAAGATTTTAGTTTATGTATATATGATTTATTTGCACAAAAAATATCTTTCGTAGGATCCAGTTTAGCTTTATATTAAACACCTAAATAGAACTCAGCATGAGGACAAATGAAAATGAAACAAAGTGTGGGTAAAAAAAGGACAAATTAATAAGTAATCCAGGGGTTTGAACATCATTCTGAGTCAAAAAAGTCATGAACAACAGACATTCCATGTTTGTGATGGCATTCATCACTATCCCCTGTGGTTTGTGAGTCTTGAATAGCCAGTGATCCTTTTAGTGTGAAAAAAAAATAAAAATTAAAAAAAAAAAAAAAAACCACCATGCATTTTACCAGCTAAGATGCTTTCAACAGTGTAGGCATTTCTTTTTCTTTTTGCTTCTCCGACTTCATTCCCAACTCAATTTTTAGTGCATCTTTTTTTTCTTACAGGCTAATGTGTCATTGCTTGGAAAGTTTAGAAAGGACACTTTTCTCCAGTTATCTTTTGTTTTTGGTGATGTTGTGCTAGGAAATGTGGACAAATTGTCACTCACAGATAGGACAGCTGACCAAAGTTTTCTTAGGTGCAGAAAAAAAGGTCAAAGAAAAGCTCAGAGAAACAAAATAAACACAAAATATTAGGACATAATATAACTTACCTAAATAGCAAATATACCCTTGATATCATCCAAAATCCAGGAAGAATCAGCCCATATCAGTGCAACACTTCCTTTCAAACCACTTCTACTCTTCCCTTTCTTGACCGTTTCTTTTTTTGTTTATTTTTCTTAGGAAACTCCTCATCTGTAAAAGTGCTACTTTTGAGTTTCTTTCAGCCCGAAAAGCTGCTCCAAACTTCTCTTCAGCACACTACTCCATATTACTTTAGACAGAATATGAGTTAGTTACAATCTCAAGAGCTGGAGACTGTAAAATTCTTTTTCTTTTCCTCTAAACTCATGACTTCAGGAGCGACTGTTTTTTCTCCCTGTACTATACAAATCCGCCCTGTTTGAGTAAATCTTAGTCATTCTGTCCCATATCTAGAGCCTCTCCTCGAAGCTGTGATATGTTACTTCACCTTCTGAAGACAATTTTCCTCCTGAGGCAGGTTATTCATCATGAGAGTAGCCAGAGTCCTAGTGTTAGCTTGGCATTTTTTGAAAAGGATGTCATGGTTTCCAGGATAATTACCCCAGCAAGTAACATTCTGGGATTTACCATCCGATACGGAGTGAAACCATCGCCAACGCAGGGCACAAAACAGTTATTACACATCAGCAATCACATCAGGGAACCACTGGCAATTGTGCAACCCAAACAGGCAAAAACTGCCTTATTTAAAAAAAAAAGAAAAAATTGCATGGCATTTCAACACTGAAAAGCCGGTCGTCAGCAGCACAAAGAGATACTCCTTTCATTAGCATTTCAATCAGCTTGTAGAACTGATCATTTCCACTTTTGTCTCCCTTCTCTCCCCTCTTTCTGACCCAGACATCCTTTAATTGTTTGTTAGGGGATCATCTTTTGGCCACATGGCTTCTTGTTTTCTTCCTTGCCCGACCTCCAGAGGGATCTGTCAGATAGGGATTCCTATCCTTAGCCCATAATCTCTTTAAAATCTTTCCCAGCTCATGGCACTCTGATGTACTCTATTCAGAAGAACTTAGTAGATTTATTAGGTTAGTTGGCATTGTTATTTTTATATGATTATTCATTAGCTTCAGATATCTATAGTAATAAAAGTTTTATGCACATATCAAAGACAAGGCCATTAATTGCTCCATATTATTTCAAGTTTGACTGCGAATTTCTGTTATGGCATATTGCTCTATCACTTCTACTCTAGTTGAGGATCTCAAGAAAGAGATGAATGCGTACTTACAGCTAGCTTAAACCCAGTTTTATTTGAGACCATAAATGACGATGACTTTATATTATGCTAACATTTAAATATTAGCATGGAGTTTGTCCCCATGAGTGGATTCTCCAGTTATTTTCTCCACCTGTGAAATGTGGGCTTTACTTCCCTTTTGAAAGTTAACATTGCTTTCCAGGAATACCTATATATTTAGCTTTATATGTTAGGTTAAAGCTATAACAATCTTTGCCATCTCCTTTCCTTTACAAAAGAGTGAAAATCACTCGAGTTCTTTAGAGTGCTTGGATATAACACAACAGAACACTAAATAGCTCAACTTCATTGCTGCATTATACTTGCACAGACAAGACCAGAAAAAGAACAAAAATAGAAGTCCAATGTAGATGTTAGTTGATGCAGCTTTGTAATAAGGGGGAACAGAGAAGTCTGGATATGCAATTGTAACAGTGGAAGAAGAAATAGAAAAAGAAAGTTAGAAGAAAAGAAGAAATAAGAACAGAAGAAGTAACACTCTTGCTAGTGTGTACTCAGAAAGGTGAGCTAATTGCTCTGACTCAAGCATTAGAACTGTAAAATGACAAGTGAGCTAACATGCATACTGACTTGAAATATGCCTTTGGAGTGATACACATGACCATGGAGCTGTAAGGAAAGAAAGAGAGTTACTATCATCACAAGGAAATTCTATCAAATATACTTCAGAAATTATGAGATTACTTAAACCAAGAGAAGTTGCAGTAATTCACTGCAAGGTTCACCAGTTTGGACACACTGGTGTAATCAAAGGGAATAGAAGAGCAGATGAAGCTGCCAAGAAAATAACACTGTAACAGTAGGAACCTTATTTCCTGAAATGTTCTTAAATATTAAGGCCCCTATTCATATGGAAAAAAAAAAAAAAAAAAAAAAAAAGATGATTTCTATTCTATTTCTACCTATTGTACTAAAAATACCGAAAGATGGCAGGTTGTAACACCTCATGGACAAAGTACTTACTCATCCAATAATGAAAGAATTAATGGAAAGAACACACAAGGGTACTTATACAGGGACAGAAACTCTAGTTGAATTAGTTAGATAAGCAGTGGGAATTAATGTTTTTGTTTGCCGGAACTGTCCGGAGGTGCAGGATTTCTCTTAAAAATAATCTTGCCATTCAGAGGAGACACCCAAAGAGAGATAAAAAGGGTTTCTGTACCCAGCAAATATTGGTAAGTTGACTTTTCGGAATTATTGAAGTGAAAAGAGTATAAATATTTATTGATATTCATTGAAACAGTGTGCAACAGATTTGACTGGAAAAAGCAATCAGATGCATGTCAAATAATCAAATCAAATAATTGCTGAATATCTTTGATCATTCCTGTTCCTATCTCCTGTTCCATCCATACTGGCCCCCGAGCCACAGCTCTTCTTTAATCTGCTCAAAAGCCTGCTGCTGCTCAGACCCCACACAAAATCATTCTTCTTCCGCGTCACCTGATAAAGGGTGCTTACAATGAGGCTGTAGTTTGGAACATGCATTCTCCAAAAAACCTACTACGCCCAGAAACGATTGTGTCTCTTTCTTATTAGTGGGTGGAGACATGGCAGTGATTTTGTCCATCACATCTGTTGGGATGTGACGACGTCCATCTTGCCACTTTATACCAAGGAACTGAATTTCCTGGACAGGTCTTTCCACTTTGCTTCTCTTAATAGCAAAACCAGCACGCAGAAGGATCTGGATTATTTGCTCTCCTTTCTCAAATACTTCCTTTGCTGTATTGCCCCACACAGTGATGTCATCAATATACTGTAAGTGCTCAGGAGCACCCCTGTTCCAGTGCAGCTTGGATCAACCCATGGCAAATGGTTGGACTATGTTTCCACCCCTGGGGCAAACGATTCCAGGTATACTGAATGCCCCTCCAGGTGAAAGCAAACTGTGGTCTACATTCTTTGCCAAAGGAATGGAGAAAAAGGCATTAGCAATGTCAATGGTGGCATACCATTTGGCTGCTTTTGATTCCAGTTCATACTGGAGTTCTAATGTGCCCGACACAGCAGCACTCAGTGGGGGTGTGACTTCATTCAGGCCACGGTAGTCCACCGTCAGCCTCCATTCTCCACTGGCTTTACGCACTGGCCATATGGGACTGTTAAAAGGCGAGTGAGTCTTGCTAATCACTCCCTGATTCTCTAGTTGATGAATCAACTTATGAATGGGGAGCAAGGAATCCCTGTTGGTGCGGTACTGCCGTCTGTGTACCGTTTTTATAGCAATTGGTACCTGTTGCTCTCTCACTTGTAGCAACCCCACAACAGACAGATCTTCTGATAGGCCAGGCAAAACAGACAGCTGCTTAACACCGTCTGTGTCTACAGCAGCTATTCCAAAGGCCCATCGATACCCTTTGGGATCCTTAAAGTATCCCCTTCTGAGGTAATCAATACCAAGTATACATGGAGCCCCTGGGCCAGTCACAATAGGGTGCTTTTGCCAGTCTTTACCAGTGAGGCTGAATTCGACCTCCAACATAGTCAGCTCTTGGGAGCCCCCAGTCACCCCATGAATATAAATTGATTTTGTCCCTTGGTAACTCCAGGGCATTAGAGTACACTGTGCACCAGTATCCACCAGGGCCTTATATTTCTGTGGTTCTGATGTGCCAGGCCATCTAACCCACATGGTCCAATAAACTCTATTATCCCTTTCCCCCTCTGACTGGGGGCAGGGCCCCTCTATTTGTTACCTCTGTTGTCTGCAGCAACTGGAGCAATCACCTTTTTGAAGAAATTCACCTTGGTGGTTGATTTGTCTTGTAATTCTTTTACCCATGCTTGAAGTGCAGGAGTGGTTGTTTATGCCACTTCTTCATATCTTCTCCATGGTCATGTAGGTAATGCCACAAGGCAAAACGTGATGTAGTCTTACTGTTGTCACTTGCTCGAGTAGGAGGACGTCTTCTTCTGATAGCTGAGACGTTGGATGACACCGGCTGGGAGGAAATAGAGTTGATCAGCCTCTCCAGTAGGCTGTTTTGGGAATTCTGTTCCCCACTGGATGTATCTGTTAGCACCATGAATTCATCAGCATCAGGCACAGTTGATAGTTTGTCTATTATATCTTCTTGTTTGTTCTCCATTCTGTCCAGCTTTTCAGCTACCTTTGCAATGACTGAAACACAAGCTCATAGAGGGCTTAAATGTAACTCAAAGTCTTGAAGTTTATTAACCAATTCATTTATAAGGGGCCTTCTTTCTCCTCTGCCATACATTGCTGCAAATGTACTGGCGTACCTTTCTGGTGCAAATGTACTGGCATATCTTTCTGGTACCTTTCTGGTACCTTTGTGAATATATGCCATTATTTGGTGTACACCTGACTCTCTCAGGATCACGTTCTTGGTCTGGCTCGTTAGGAATGAAACTGGGGCTATGGAGCATTTCCAGCACAGCATATTCTCTTAAATAACAGATGCCTTCTTCCATATCAGCCTATTTCTTTTTCTCAGGCATCAGATCGTCTTTGAATGGGTATCTTTTACAGCTAACAACATCCAGAAGGTAAAGGCCTGGTTCTGGCATGTACTAATATCTCTGTCAATGGCTAAGTCCCTAGCAATGCCACCCAGTTGGCGAACTTCTCTACTATCTAGCCACACACTGCTGACCCCATTGTCCCAGCATTGAAGTAACCAAGTGGCAATAGGCTCATTTGGGTGACGTGAAAAGTCTTTTCTCAGACTTCGAATTTCATTGATTTTCAGGGATCGATCAACAATGGTAACGATATCTTGCTCACCTCTTACTCTTTTAGGACTTCCTGTTGCCCTCATAGGCGTTGATGACCGTGGTGTTACTGAGGGCCCCTCCCCTGGACTCAGGGGTGCTTCTCCTTGGAGCCACTCCTCTGGACCTCTTTCCTCCTCTTTCTTCTCTTCTATCTGAGTTGAGATTCGTTTCGTTTTCTGTTCTCTTATAGGGGCAACTGACATTAATTGTGGTGCCTCCTGTAGTTGACCAGGTTCATCAGTTCCAATGCTCTCATCCTCCAGCTCAGCTTGGAGTCTGTCTCATTCGATTATGAGAGTATCTAGTTCAGATTGGAGGGTGTCTCACTCAGTGAGTGAGTGAGGGCGTGCCATTCAGACTTAAGGGTGTCTTGTTGGGATTGAAGACTGTTGAGTTTGGATTGCAGGGAGTCTCTTTCGATTCGGAGGGCATCTCTCTCAGATTGGAGGTCCTTTCTCTCGACCAGGAGACTCTCTTGCTCATTTTGTACTTTTTCCCTGAGACTCTCCCTTTCAGCTCTCAGACACTCTCTCTCAATTTCACAAACTCTCTCCCTCTCTGGGATGCTATTGAATAAGGCCCTATAAGCATTAGCCATGCCCAAAATCATTTGTGCCTCCTCAGATCTGCCTGAGCCGCAACATTCCTGTCTCAAGTATGTATTTAAGCTCTCAGGGTCTTTCAGGTGTTCAGGAGTAAAGTTCCATGACACCGAAGATGTCCATCTGCCTAAAGTCTCTCCCAGGCCTCTCCACACTCCCTGCCACTCAGTATTGGTTTTGGGGAGGGCTTCCTCAAAATATAATAAATGCTAATACTGAGTGAAATGATGAGCAGTACACTCAGGGAGATTAACAACGCGATCAGGTGAGCATTCAAAAACTGCATAGAGGATTGAAAGGGGAGACCGGAAACCTGCTTAAAAATCCCAAGTCTTGTAAAATTAGCAGCTCCCTCTGGAGTTGTATGCCACATTGTATGCAGATCCCAGGTACGTATTTCCATCAGTGTTTTCAATCGACTGTATATACCTATAGCTCCATAGAGCAAAATGGCAAACTTAATTAAGGCCCAGTATGTTTTGAGCATTAAGAAGAAACGGTGGCATGCAGTCCCTTGAAAGGCAGTTTTAGAAGAGAAAGCTTTTTTTTTTTTTTTTTTCTTTACAGAAGCAAGATAGCAAGGCTCAAAGTTCACAAATATCCTAGAATATTGGCAGTCCGCCTGGACTTTTCAAGGTCAAGTTTTGAGAGAGCACCAGTGAAAAAGATAAACTTTCCCAACAAAGCTCTCCGAGGGCAGAGAGAGAGAGATCCGTTCTAGAAAGCTAAATAGCAGCTCGTTGCCCGCATTCTCCACCAAGAATGTCAACAGTTTATGGGCTGGTTCAGCCCTGTTCCGTGACTAGCAGAGGGATCCGCAGATCCACACCTCCAGAAAAGAGAAACAGGGGACCCCAAAATAATTGCAAACAGTGGCAACGATCTGAGGTGAAACAAACTAATTTACTAAATATAGTATCAGCAAAATATAATGAGAGAGAGGAAGTGTATGCAAAAGGTGGATAGGCCTCACCACAACGCTGAGGTGAGAAGTGCAGTCCAGTTGAGCTGATGAAGAAAAGCAGATGGAGAAGTGCAGGCGAAGAAGAGCAGGCGAAGAAGAGAACATCAGGTGACCTTGCCAGGAATTACATCTCCTCACTGACCACAAAGTCCCCTGGGGAATGCAGTTCTTCTCCTCCTCCAGACAGGTACCTGGAACTTGAGCATCCGCAGTCGAACCCCCAGTGCATTACATGATGTTATGATGTGAAATACAGATAACCAAAAATCTTAAAACCATGACACAAGAGTTCTTTCTTTGCTCCATAGATATGTGAAGTTAAGAATTCCGTTGCCCCTGGATGCACCATCTTTGTGGCCCTCCACTGGACTGTCTTTAGAAGTTTCTTGTCTTTCTGAAGAAACTCCTAACAACAAATACTGCAGTAACGGATTAACTCTTGGGTTCATTGCACCAGGATCAAGGCAGATCGACAGGAGAAGTGAAGAATTGAAGAAGTCAATTCCCTGAAGTAAAATATCAAAAGAAACATATGAACTGCACTTGGAACTGTTTTAATACTTATTTAGGATTGGACTATACTTGGGGAATATTACTCTTGTTTTTGTATCTCCGATTTTCCTCAGTCCATATTTTGCTTATCTGTGTAACTACAGATTTTTTTAAAGAAAGAAATGAAGGAGCTAAGTAGAACGATACTCTTCTGTTGCCTTTGGATGATTAAGAAAACTGAGAGAAGTGTATGGAAATCATGAAACCCATGGGATCAGAATATGTTTCATAAAATAATCAGAAATACAGTTCAGATTGCTAATAAGAGCAATTGCTGTGCTTATGCTCATCTTCCAGAACATGCTGAGAAGGGAATTTCATTGGCTAATATATCTTGGAGAAGCCTGTGGGCTAGGACAAATTTAAAAGTTAGTGATGACAAAGGAGAAGGAAACACTTAATAGTTAGGCCCATTGCATTCCTTTCCTTTGCTCAATGGTTTTTTTTTCCCCCTTGGTTAGAAATGAGCGAAATGGAAAAGGAAATTATATCAGCCACCGTACAAGTGGTTGAAAATAAATCAGCGGATGTGATACATGCATCACAAAAAGAAATGCCTCAAGCAGGAATGATGGCCCTGCAAAATAGAAAGGCCCTAGATACATTGTTAGCATGAAAAGGAGGGGTTTGTAACCAGTTAACAGTTGTTGCTGCTTATTATGTAGACCAAAGCAGTAGGATTTCTACACATGCAGAAGACATTTGAAAGCAGATAAAAAATACTGTATGAGTTTCAAAAAGACATTATTTTTCATGGATTTGAAGAAGTGTCAAAATGACTGACTTCCAGGTTCCCTGATAAGAAAATTATAGCAGTTGCATTTCTAGCGATGTTCGATTTTGTCTGTTTGTGTGTTACATTGCATTGTTTGACGTTAACTAACAAAATCTCAGAGAAAATGAGACTGATCTGACCTGTATTGTTAGCTAAGTTTCAAATGGGGGAATTTTTGTCAGTAAGAACTAACTTTTGTACAAATCTTTGTATGTGTATCCTTAGATATAGCAAATTTGTCCTTTTATCTAAGTCAGGATGATCAGTTTTGAAACAACTAAAGTAATGAAGTAGAGGAAAATCTAATGTCAATGCAACAACTAAACTTGTCTTAGAAGAAAGCAGCATCTTGAAAAAGCGTGCAGTTAATTAGCATGCCTGACTAGCCTGCAGGTAGGGACATCATTACGCTACCTTCAGCTGTTCAATTGTAGGCCATAGGCTGTATCAGGGTAGTGGTAGTGATAAAAACATGTATAAAAAAGCATCGCAAATATCCTGGGGTGTCCTAGTTTTGTGGAAGAATGCATAGTACCTAAACTTGCACAATTTTGCAATACATCAGTATCTCATCTCTGTGTGTAAGACTGGTTTAATGCACACAGGGTAATTAATTGGCCTTTTGAACAACACTGTTATCACTGTCCAGTTCAATTCATCAGAAAGATTCCACAGCTAATAAATAGAATTTCATCCTACTTTTACCACTAATAAATAGTTGTTAGTTTGATAAGCAAACCCAATTGTGGACAAAATACCATAATACTGAGATGTCTGTCAAATGCTATTTGGACACTGACTATAGTTCATATCATGCAATTGTTCTGACACTGTTTTGTTCAATGAGAAGTGACACACAGTTATTAAACACAATCTAATATTTGCCAAGCAACTAACAGAACAGACAATGGCAGCACCCCTCTTTGGCACCAGAGGACAGTCAAATGCAGATCTAAAGAACCTCACTTCTCTCAGACTGTCCAGAAATATGTATATACTTTGTCCTATACCTTTTTTGGAACATTTTTACACGCCACAGACTTGCAAAGGGATACTTGTGATAATTCCTACTGAGCATTTTTTGAAGATAGGAATTCAAACTCAACTTCCAGGAACTGCAGGCATTTTGGTAGGTGAAAATAATTAATGAATTACCCTATTTTTGCACTGTATTAATTACAAATGTGAAAGGAGAACAGGAGCAGCACATTGCAATGTCATGATAATTATATGCACACCTAAGGAAAGATACAGTAAGTTCAGCTTTTTTGGGCTCATAACCATAACATAAACCTTATTTGTTTGAGAATGAATGATGAAAATGAGAGGAAAGAATTGGAGTAGCTTGTTCCAGTAAGGCAATTCTATAGCATCAAACTGTACTCATGAAAGTTTAAGAAAGCTTTCATCTCTTTAATAAATAAGCTAATGATGTATATAATGGTACAGTAATAAAAATGCTAATTATTTAATATTGAAAAATAATACATCTGCTTGCAGTAGCCCTGTGTTAATTAGTAGGCTCCTATTTTTTTTTTTTTTTTCAAATACAGTTTTATTTTCATGAATAATACCATGCTATTTCAACAGAGAATGCTTTTGGATTTCATAACTCTCCAGGGAACACTAAACCGTGAATCATTTATGCCCAACATGCAAAAAATAAGCAAACAGAAGACTCAGTGAAGTTATTTTAATATCATCTCTTTGATTTATGAGTAATAATTTCAACAAAACACCCTATAGGAGGAGTGCAAAACTTTTGTGCATGTTATATTCCAAATTAGACTTATTTAAGGAAAACACATATGTCATGCTCAGCTATTAAAGTGGGACATTAATTTGATTTGGAAAGTTATTTCAAAGATTTTATTACTAAAAATATTGCCTTAAAAAAAAAAAAAGAAAGAAAATTGTTATAGCATTTCATATATAATCTCTGAAGTTTTGATTATGCATTAGTAAAGCATCATAATACCTCTGTGATATAGATATATTTGTCAACAGGTATATGCTTTGTGAGTAAAGAGAAGATTAAAGGAAAAAAGCCTATATTTATACTACTAGTGTTGATGCTGTCTTTACTTCCCTTCCAATAAACTAAGTAATGGGGTCCCTTCACAGTGTAAAATCAGACTCTAACTTTCTGTACTGAGACACTCTCTCTTAAGTCATAAGAAATCATGAAAAGGAGCAGCTTGACATTAATATCCTGTATTGCACACTGCTATTTTTCTGATCATTCCCTCATTAAAAATGAATGTAAGACATAGCTTGTTTTTAATTTCATTATTAAAAATCTCTTTTATTTTATTTTATTTTTAAGATGGCATATAACAGTTCCAAACTGTTTTCCTCAATTGTCCAGGAAGAGGAGTCATAGAATGATAGATGCTGTCTGAACAAGAACATTTAGGTGTATAATAAAGACCTTTAAACAGAGCCATGGAAGACATGTATGACATCTGTCAGTGGTAGACCAAATGTGCTTGTTTCACTGTAGTCTCCTTGACCTTGAAGGACCAACTGCATGATCTCTTCTACTTTGTGGAACCTGCCCCAGAGTGATCTGAATAAAAACAGCCTTTAAAAATCTAATATCATTCTGCTATTCTCAAATGATAAATTGTTATGTCGATTATAATTTACTCACAGAGAAAAAAGATGATATAATTTCAAAAGAATGTTACAGGGAAGTCTTCCTGAATAACAATCAAGGAAAATATATGTATTATGAGTGACTAGTGATGGTATTATTACTATTAAAGTAATTATGTTTATTATTAAGATTGCCAGACACCAGCCATTGCAATACATTCTTTTAAGTCTGGTGAACTTTACAGAAAGGGTTGAAATTTGCCACACTAGAGATCTGCTTCAGTTCAAATGTTAAGTGCAGCCTGAGCTACAAGATTCTGTTGCCTCAGTGAACAAGAGTAAAGAAAAATAAGGTTTTTTTCAAGTTATGCTCACCAGAAAAATGGAATGTGTTGAAGTAACTGCCAATGAAGAGCAGATCTGCCATGAGGGAAGATCCACCAGATAAGGATACTCAAAAATGAGGCAGGAAGGGGGAGTTACAGTAAGTTATCTCAACCTGATACAGCACTGGAGAGCAGGGAATACTTCACCAGGAAAAGAGAAAAGATATAGTTCAAAGAACAAGGAAGGAAACTCCTCAGGAAACCCTAAGAGAAAGTCTGTGTCTGGAAGTAGTACAGTATAGTATGGGAACAGGGACAAACAAGCTGCATGAACTGGACAAGAAGCTCAGGGCAACAGACTGCAGGTTGGTTGGGCAAGGAGCCCAGAGGTTTAGAGGAAGAGCTGAGATAGATCTGGACTGAGATTTTTGGAGAGAAAATGAAGTGGACTGGACATAACAGAAGGAAAGAAAGCATCCTCTGAGGGCTCTGCTCCTCTGCACAGTTAGGGTTGTTTCTGAACCCACCTATTCTTCTGCCATCAGCAGATAAAAACCCAATGACAAAGTGATCCATCCTTCTGCAGTGTGGCTCTATGGAAAGTGCTGAAGTTCATTACTGCTCTCTGATGTTGATGCCCATATCTGATACAGCAGAATTTCCTTTTTTGGTCTGTTTAAATAAAAATGGGGTGTGTTGTATTTTAGAGTCTCACTTCCTTGACACCGACTTACTGAGTGTGTCCTTCATTCACATACTACAGACCTTTGTGTAACTTTACATAGCATTCATGACTACTATGGCATCCACAACTCTTAAACTGTGCTTCTTGGCAGAGAAGCAAATTAATTTCCCCCTTGACCCGAAGAAATCTAATAAGCTCTACACGTGAACAGAAGCAGAGATAAAGAAATTAAAAAATCAGAGAGATGGTGAGCAGGCCGTCTAATATAAGAGGCAGAGAGATTGGAGTCAGCAAGGGTCAGACAGGGACTCAGAGTGGCTCAGAAGAGCAGAGAAATCTAGAAGTTGAAAGGACAGAGCATCAAAGGAAAATCAAGGCACAAGAATGACCACAGTAATGTCCATGAGTCATCAGAAATGGCATTTGACTGTTCATGTTCAGCATTACCAGAAGGTATATTAGCCCAAAATGACATCATTGTGCAACTTTCTAAGTGTGGTAACATGAAAACATAAACATCTCTTTATGTCCCATTAAAATCAGTGGCACTAAAGAAGGATTAATTATGTGAAAGGAATAGATTTGCTAAGGTGTCCTGATGCTTAGCTCTAATTAAATAGCTGTTTTACTCTTCTAGACAACTTTGAATATCTTACTCAACATACTCTGATTCCAAAGCAAGGAGAATCAAGGAAAATCTGCAGGATATTAAAATATCCTTTATAAGGGTTATTTTAATTGTATTTTCGCATTTTCAAGCACAAGCATGGTTCATACAAATATTTGTGGCATTTTGACTGCTCAGATATTTTAAAATGAAATGGTTTACACAATGGGAATGTAAATGATTTACACAAAAGGCTCTGAATAGCTCTTCTAGAAACATTACAGTCTATTGTACAAAACTGCACCTTTTTCAAAGAAAATCTCAACACAGTGGTGTTCAGCAGCTGCTCTCAATCCTCTGTGGTGCATTGTATGGACTTTGCCTGCAGTACTTTATGCCTCATTTCCCCTAACTTGACATTGGGTATATTTGTTGAATAATCAGTGAAAACATATCATCGTTAAAAATGTTTACAGTTCTATTCTAATGGGAATGACAATAAAAAGATAAGGGCATAAATATGCCATTTTAGACAGAAAGCAGTACTACTGAACCCTTCAGAAAGGCCTCAGAAGGAACTATGAAAATTATGCTGTTGGGAAACTTTTTGGCTTCCTTCAGATTTTCTTACTGCTTCCTTCTTTTTTTTTCATGTGGTGGATGTTTGCATGAAAACAAGAGGTCGAGTTCTGCACTCACATCAGCATAAATTTGAAATTCAACAATTATTGTAAACAAATAGTAGTGTAAACATGAGAAATCCCACACTGGCTTTCTAAGCGTGTTTTATGGACAATGACCTAGATGTTGAAACTCATTTTTATCCAACTGCACCGCTCCCAGACCTCTGGAATTAATCTGATTCAGTTTGAGTTTTAAAGGAAAACCCCTCTATTTTTTCTTTTCTTTTTCTTTTTTTTTTTCACTTAGTTTCTCACACTGTTTGACTGGGGAACAGAGAATGTTGTTTCTGGAAGGGCAGAACATTGTTCTGGTGCCTGTCTTTTGTTGCACATACATACATTCTGTCTGACAGCAGGCAAGTGAGCTTATATATTTGTATCGTAGTTTTTCCACCTAGGCAGGAATGCACACTGGCTTTAACAGCAGTTTTAACTACCACTTGGCAATACATGCAAGGCCCTTTGGTTGGAAAGGGCTACTGAACTGCACTATCATTATGTGAGCAACAGCCAAATAGATTCAATCATTTTTAATAAAACTACCAGAGTAAACAATGCAAGTTGGAACAATGTGCCATTTCCAGAATGTGGCTTTAAAGAATATGTTATGAGATGATGTTGCTATGGTTACAGATCCATCTAAAGAAGTGAATGCAGTAAATACTATTTTGAAAATTGAATAAATATTAAGTAACAGCTTATAAAACAGGTCGTTAGTAGTAAATTTTTATTTTTGTCATTTTAATTAGTCTTAATACTTGAGAAAGTGGTGGCTTGAAAGAGCTAATCGGAAAAGAATAGTATGAGTAGTCAGTGCTCAGGAGGCAGATCACTATGGAACATCTAAATGTTGATAGCCATTTTATTTCTATGGGTATTAAAAATATTAGAAAATATCTGTTTAGATGCATCTTTAAGATATGGTTAACATGTAAAGGACAGGACTTAAAGGACAGAATAAAATATGGTAAAATGCTGTTCAGAGAATCCTAGAATCACGGAATCACAGAATCATAGAATCATAGAATGGCTTGGGTTGAAAAGGACCACAGTGATCATCGAGCTTCAACCCCCCCCCCCGCTATGGGCAGAGTCACCAATCACCAGACCAGGCTGCCCAGAGCCACGTCCAGCCTGGCTTTGAATGCCTCCGGGGATGGGGCATCCACAACCTCCTTGGGCAACCTGTTCCACTGCGTCAACAACCTTCTGTGTGAAAAACTTCCTCCTAATATCTAACCTAAACCTCTCATCTTAGTGTAAAACCATTCCCCCTTGTCCTATCACTATCCACCCTAGTAAACAGTCATTCCCCTTCCTGTTCATATGCTCCCTTCAAGCACTGGAAGGCCACAATGAGGTCTCCCCGGAGCCTTCTCTTCTCCAAGCTAAACAAGCCCAGTTCCTTCAACCTTTCCTATCTTTTTTCTATGTTATTTGATATGCAATGGAAGATCATGCTATGGGAAAAAATGTGAATGGTTTCCTTCCATAAGAATAATTGCAGTAAGCCCAGAACGTAACGTGGCAGGTGACAGGTCTGCCCTTTATAATTAACAGACGAGAATAAAAAGCTCAGCAAAGTCATGCGGACATGGAAATTGTGGTATTCAATTATCTATTTGAACTGTGTTAGTGCTTACAGCTCTCAGTCTGTATGGCAAGAGCACACCATCTCAAGAGGCTTCTATGCTAATTAAACATGTTCCCCACCCCTGGTTCCCAGTTATCCATACTACAGGGGAGCCAGGGCCTTTCCAGGCTCCTTTCCGAGTGAGTAAACGTATTTCCTCCAGGAGGAAACAAGGGCACGGTTGGCATGGTAGTTTGCTTCAGGGCTCCCTTCAGGCAGAAAATAGGAAATACATGGTGCCAAATTGGGCTCCTTTAGCCTGGGACAGACTTCTGACTCGATGCCAGCAGGCTCTGTGCCCACAAAGACAAGCACATACCCTCTGGACATGCTGCAGGGCAAGAAACGCCTGCTTTTGGCATCCTGCTCTGGAGACACTGCTCTAGTAGGCTGCTGTACAGATTTCACTTTTTTTTTTTTTCAGATTATCTCACTTTATTATCACTTTGCAAACATAAAATATTCTAGTTATGCCTTAGGACCGTAGAGCCAGGAATTGCTTCCTGCAGCAGATGAATTTAGTAATGTAGATGTAGCCAGACTTACTTCGCACTTGTCTTGAATCCTATCATGAATGTATTCCCTTCTCTCTGAATATCAGAATTTCTAGAAAAGATGGAGCTATTGATTATTAATGACCCACAAATGCTTAGTATTAGTGTTTACTTTCTGTAATCATAAAAGGGATATGCAAATTATAATGCACACATTCAAATATATGACAGGTGGCTGTCTGTCAAAAACACACGCTCTCCAAGAGTTTGTATCCAGAAGAGTTGAGCTTTGGGAGGAACTCAGCATATGGTAGTTAAAGAAAAGCTCATTTAAAAAAATGTACTGCCACTACGTCTAAATATAATACTTAAAGGAGAGAGAAAAAAATACCAAAAACCAGTGCTGTAATTATGCTTACCAACCTACTTCATTTATCAAAGCACATTACAAAATGAGCAGAGAATTTAACTCAGGGAACCTCTACAACTTTCAATTATCAGCCCTATAAATTACACAACCAGTGACACGCAATGAGATCAAAGTTTCTGAACCATTTGATTTTCTTACACATGAGCGAGCAGCTACTGGGCACAGTGATAACTCACCAGTGCTGAATAACTGGGACAATATTGAACTTTGCACACATGGCACTCCTGACAATGGCAGAGAAGTGAACCGGTGGATACTCTAGAGGCTTGTTCGGCAACAGAAGGCTGGTGTACAGATAAGCTAATGTCTCATGAATGTGCTAATGAGTTCGCCTTCTAACCCCATCAACTAAAAACACGGGGACTGATGTGTTTTCTTTTGTTTTGTTTTTTTTTTTTTAGAATATGTATCATCTCCATAAATTCAAATGCAGTCTCTTGAGTTTTCTAAAAACAATTTCTAATTTCTAATCTGTTCAAGACATCCTCCAAAATTTGGACTACATCAATATCAGATGCTCCGTACCTGTTCGGTATATTTTTCTTATTACTATTCAACTTCTTCTTAATTGTATCTCTGAACAGAGAAGGTAGATGTTTTGACAATATTTGCTGTGTGAATTTCACTGAAGTGTTAGGAACACATCATAGAAAACACTGCCTGTACTTAAGAGGCTAATAGTTTCTGTTTTCTTTTAACACCATTTACTCAGAGCTTAATTGAACAACTCTGCTTTCTGAAGTTGTTTTTTCTCATGCTTTTCTGAATAGCTTCTACATATATACAAGTCAGAGAGAAGGGAGAAAGAACAAAATGCCATGCAAAGGCCTTTTCTCCCCCTACCATATATCCTACATCTCCTGAAGTGTTTTGACACATACTTTGACATATGCTACATTATTTCTAAATATTGCTAGCGATGCTGTTGCTGCTCCTTTCTATGCAGGGAAGGGGATGGGCATTGTAGGACATATGGGCTCTGTGCCAGCCAGAGAAGCTGAGTCAGCAGCCAGTGTTTCAGTAGGTACCAACACAGCATGCACCGACTCAGCAGGCACGTCCTTCCTCCTTCCTGTCAAAAGGACAGTAATTGAGAAATTGCCAGTCCACTTCCAGGCTTGTTACAACAGCTGCACACCATTCCTCGTTTATGGCACACTATAAACAGACAAGCTGGCCTCATGTATTTACCTCAGACCTTAATCTTATTTCTTTCCATGCATTGACTTCCACATGCGGAGACAGGTTTTGGTAGCCAAACAGCCAGTCCCTCACAAGAGTCAATCTGTGCCAAACTAAGTTTTTCATGAAGGAGAATTTTAACACAAAGAGTAGACAAGAGTCTGTTCAGCTCAATGAATGTCAGAGTTTACTCAATTCACTGGATGTGTAAAGCGCCATATAATTGCTAGGGATTATTAGTAGTCTTGAGTGAGTAATTCATGTTGAATTATCTGTTTGCCAAATGTCATCTCCCTGTTTGTTAACTGTCTTTGAAAAAGGATGTTGATTTCCTTTTCAGATTTGCTCAAAACTCCTCTTCAAATAGCTTCTGTCAGTAATTCTTAGCCTGCTGCTTATTCATAAGCAATTCGTTGGAAGTGTCTGATAGTTGCAATTGGAGCTGTTTTGACTGCCCACTTAGGCATTTGATATACTTCCTTTCTGACACATGATGACTGTAACTTTGAACTATGTCTGTAGTGTAGAAGCTCACACAAGACAGTATTAAATTTGCTTTCCGTGATCACTGTCTCAGATCTTCCTCAACATAAATTCTAGCCATGTTTTAACATTTACATTGTGGTTATGATGAGTCTGTCAATTTGGGAATACGTTATTTCAAGAATTATACTTTATATACTTTAATTAACTTTAGGTTAATATCCCTATTCCAAATTATTTACTGTATAGAATAAACTCTTGTCTGAAGAAGTCTGTAAGAGTCTCAGTAAGGTGATCTGAAATTAAAAATGAAATATTTTTACAATAAAGCCATGGAATGCTGTAATTCAGCAAAATGTCTGCATGCATAAAAGACATGCTAGCACATCGTGCTAAGTGGACAAAGGTACATGGAAATATATTTAACATTTACTGAAGGGTAGAGAAAAAATGATGTAAATCTGGAAAGTTACAGTAATGTGCACTAATTTATAGAGTATTTGCCTGTATATCAACCCTGTTCCATGCTGAGAGCACACCTGAGGCTGCATCAACTGCAAAGCAAAAACAGTTGAAAACCGTGGGCAAGTTTATTTTTAAAAACTTATTCCACCACTGAAAATTCCTAAAAATCCATCAGTAAGTTCCCTGTGAAGGTCACATCAATTATTAAAGCAAAGGCTTTCTTTAAGAAAATAAAATTGTCTGACAGTATCCTAATCACTGATGTGCAAGCAGGCAACATGCAGGGATAACAGACAAAGGTAAAACAAGGAGAGATACAAAACCTGGGTACATTAGGTCACCTTTACTCCAATTCAACCACATTTGATGTAAACCTCACAAAATCAGAATTTCTCTGTAGGAGAAGGATTCAGTTTCAAGGAAAAGAATTAATGTTAAATTCACTTTGTCAAGATGTCATTAGATATATCAACACATAATGGAATAGTCCTGTCAATCCCAATGCAGCTAAGGTTGTTTTCACCTAATGTTCTTAAAATTAGTTGTTATTCTTCATTCTTTTTAATTCATGACTCTGTTTTTGTGTGAATCATTTCATTTTCTGTTTCTTGAATTTGAAGCAATATAGCTTTTTTAGAAGACTGGTGTACTTGATGTCAGAAAAAATTACCTTCTGCTCATGCATTTGTTGCCAGCAAAGTTGGAGAGAATAACCTGTTATAATTTATATCTGATGTTAATATGCATCATCTCTAATAAGTATACAAGTACTCTGCTCAGTACTGTTCTTTGAATAAAAAAGACACAGAAGGCAGAAAACTTCATACTGTACATGACCATTAAAACAAAACAAAACAAAACTAACAAACAAACAAAAAAAACAGACACAAGAGTGAATAAGGGATAAGTTACTACTTGAATTTGACAAAGAAAGTTCATTTGCAAAAAAAGCCATTTGAGCAGAAGAATTGCAAGGACTTTGTAAAATGGCAGAACTGTCAGATTACAGGAAACCCCAAGTTTCTTAGTTCAATTTACTCATGCACAATGGAATTTCAAGGTTCCAGGATTACCTGTGCACCAGCAAGGGAGACAGAAAAGACAGATTATGAATTATTGCTACTTGGATCTGATTTTACACTCTTAGAAATAGGTGGCAACACATCCACTAACATCCATGGTAATAGAACCAAGAGCCATTGAAAACAAGTATTGATCCATATTCCACCTGCTAAATGGTTCATCTTCTTCCTCTTGAACAGCAATGTAAAGAAGGCATTTATACGATTAGAAGAATGGATTTTTCATTTTAAAAAGTCCATTTCTCTTAAGTATCCGGAGTTTCAGATGAAGTGAAGTAACATAAAATAACAAGCTAAAAGAGTTCATGGCCTTATTCAGTCATGATTTACATCAAGTGCATGTTACTTGACTGCAGCGGGGTTGCCCAGTATATGTTAGAATAACTGTGGGGAAAATGACTTAATTGTACAGTGCTGGTTTAAGCTGAGAGATAACAGGTTGCTAAGTATAAAACACATATATACATAGACTAACAACATGTTAAATATCTCATTTCATCTTGATAGTCAAATACTGCTAGGAAGATGTAAATTAGAGTACCAATTATTCTGTTGCAATGATAATGAAGAATTAGCATCTTTATTCACATGCACATATATTTGTGCAGCTAACAATGACTCTCCTTAGGGAAGCAGATTGGGTGACTTGATGTTGACCTCCAAGCTACTGCTCCCACTTTTAAAATTTTATCTGTAAAGGATACATATGTCTGGGAGGGAGGACACTTCTGACAGTCTAAGAGAACAAAACAGAATAGTACAAACAGTGTATTTTAGAGGGCTTTATTACATAAGAAAACTAGGGAAGAGTGAACTTGAGGTAAAGAGAAATAAACTACGGGAAATGACATACAGAATAGTGATGGAGAGCCAGGAAATTGTCATCATTCTTAAGCACAGACCCACTGCTCCCTTTAGAAAGGTTTCCTTACGCATTTCTGTTCCACAGTTATTTGTCAGTCTAACAAATACAAGAGCAAAGATTGAATGTCAGCAAATATATCAAGTTCTTCCCTTCTTCTGTATGATGTTCTTTCACAAACTGCCAATCCAAACTATCAGTTTCTCAGCTTGAAAGATGTAACTTATTTTAGGTCTCACAGTAGCAGATATTGCCAGTAGCGATGAAGAACTTAGACTGTGACAGAAGTATGAGAGCTGCTCCAAAAGTAATGCCTTCTATTTTATTATAATGGTCTGTGACATTAGAGGCAAATGTTGGTGGTATGGTGGTAGAGGTTGAACCTTCACACCAGTATTTCATTACATTTTGTTGCTGTGTGACAGATGGCAGCAGAGGGGCAGTCTGACAGAACGTTTTCTGACATGGAAGTGCATATGAAGAAAAGGTGTGTCATTGAATTACTTCATGGAGAAAAAATGGCACCCACTAATGTTCATTGACATTTGCTGAACATTTCTGGAGATCAAAGAGTGGATGTGAGCACAGTAAAACAGTCGGTGGATCATTTTAGCAGTGATAATAGCAACAGTGGGTCACCTGCTGTGGTACAGATTTTTACAAGTGTGACATGCGGGCTCTTGTTTCACACTGGCTAAAACAGTGTAGTGACTATGTTGAAAAATAGTCACTACTGAGAATTTGCTTTGTCAAATAATGCTATTGTGTTCTTTGTATCTGTTGCACTTTCCATGGAAATAAAGAGGAGGCATTATATTCAGATTACTTGGAAGGACCAGTTTCACTCTTTGTAAAATTCACTTGAATGATGGATGGCTGGTTTCCACAACTAAAAAAAAATTTTTACCTCTTCTGTAAATAATTATTCAATGCTGCCACTGAGTCCTTCTTCATATTGTATCAGGAAGGCTAGACAACACCTTGAAATAGCAGAAAATGCTTCATACTTTCAGGAACAACAAGAGACAATGCAGTGAAGCCTATCAAAAACTGGAGAAGTGAAATGAAGTGAAAATGGTATACTATCAAAATTACATCATGAAACACAGGGGTCTACAAGAAAGAAAGATGAAGGAGGAAAAATTAGTAGAGGAAACGAAAGGAGAAAAAGAAAATTTATTCAGCATCATTCAAATTCTGGAGAATAAGAATATACTGTCCAACTAGGTCAGAGATTCAGGCAGGCTGAAGGAAAAGGCCACCTAGAACATTATGAAATTCAACAGGGCCAAAAGCAGATCCCCTTCCAGCACACAGGCTGGGTCTGGACTGCCTGGGGAGCAGATCTATGGAACTTACCCAGGGTCCTGGTGAGCAGCCAGCTGAGCACAGGCAATAGGACCCTGAAACAGAAATGGTTGATGGCCAGTAGCTGGTTGTTTGTGGAATACAAGGGATTATAATCTCTGTTCTGAACTTTTTAGATCATACCTGGAACGCCATACATCCCTTTTCAAGCCCTGGGTACAAGAAAGACGTGAACAAGCTGGTAGAACTTCAGTAAAGTTGCTACTCTGTGAAGAGAAGGCAGCTTTAGCTAATGGAGCTGTTTTGGTACAGTCTGGAGAAGAGATGACTTTGGAAGTCCTACAAGCAGCCTAACTGCTCCTGAAGGGAGGTTGTTTAAAAAAAAAAAAAAAAGAAAGAAACTGACATCTTCACTATGGTGTGTTACAGGTGTAAGAGAGAATACAGGTTTAAGCAGATACAAGAAAGAGTCAGTCCAGATCTGAGAACTATTTCCTCTATGAGAAAGTCAGGCAGCAGAGAAGGCTATCTGCCCACAGAGGCTGTGCAGTGTGCAATCTCCATCCTTGGAGACTTCAAAATTCAGCTGGATTCAAAACCCAGTGCTGGACTGTCTGATCTGATCATAGAATCACGGGCTCATAGAATTACTAAGGTTGGAAAAGACCTCTAACATCATCTAGTCCAACCAACAACCTATTCCCACCAAGCCCTCTAAAAACTCTGTCCCTCAGTGTCACATCTATGCATTTATTGAACAACTCCAGGGTCAGTGACTCCAACTATTCCCTGAGCAGCTTGTTCCAATGCTTTGACCACACTTTGAGAGGATAAACTTTTCCTAATATCCAAACTGAACTTTATCTGGCACAATTTAAGGCCATTTCCTCTTGTCTTATCACTTGTTATCTGAGAGATGAGGCCCCAGCTCTCACCTCAGGAGGCCTCTCCTGAGTCTCCTTTTCTCCAGACTGAACAATCCGAGTTGCTTCAGCTGCTCCTCATAAGTCTTGCCTTCCAGATCCTTCACCACCTTCATTGCCCTTCTCTAGACATGCTCCAGCACTTCAATGTCTTTTCTGTAGTGAGGCACCCAAAACTGAACTCAGTATTCAAGGTGAATATTCAATCAAACAATAGATCCTGCTTTGAGCAGCAAGACTACCTCCTCAGGTCCTTTCCAACGTGAATTATCCTTTGGTCCTGCAATTTATGTTTTCCCCACCTGGATAACATTTGAGAATTTCTTATTTTTAAGATTTTTTCAATATTCCTGCATTATTTCCTCACTCCACTTGGAAAACTATGGCAGAGCTAATACAATTCTTCTCACTGAAATTAAACTGCATCCTTAACTTGGCTGTAATTCTGTATTGGAAATACAAATATTTAAAGTCCAGCTGAAATACATGTTGAGGGTCTTTCTGAGGATGAAGTTCAATATAGTGTTGCAGAGTCTACTATCAAAAAGAACAAAGAAAGGTAGGAGATAATTCTGAGAAATGTGATGAAATCTGACAATAAGGAAGCCAGCACCTGAAGGACTGTAGGATATATTGAGAATTTCAGCAAAAGTAGGGAAATAACACGGATTTCAAGGTAAGTAGGACATTTATTAAAGAGATGAGAACTGGGAAAAGAAATATATATCCTGGTTGTATCTATTAAAAAATAATAATAACTTTTAAAAAATTGAAATATTAAATGGTTAGACTTTCTGTAGAGATAAAATGATAATAAAATTTGACACCAATTGGTGTCTCAGAGTTCTTATATGACATTCATAGTGGGAGGGTTATAATAAACAACTAAGTAGAATGTATTATAATACTGCAGATACATTGCACTTTTGCTCCCTTAACCTTTTGGGCTTTTTTAATATTCTTTACCATCACTTTAATTATAATTATCAAGGAAGAGATTTCAAAGAGATGAGTGCAGATTTGTCTGCTTTTCCTTGACTATTAAGAGAAAGAAAATACGAGAAAGCATAGACAAATCATTAAATTCAATAACAAAGCAATGCAAAAGAAAAAAGGAGAAGACATCTGTTTCATGCAGGATTTATATTTAGCGCTGAACACTAGGGGTTTTTCCCCTGTAGCTCTGCAGATCAGGTCTCTGGAGGAGAAAAGGATTACAGGAACATTTGCAGTGGGATGTAGTATTATTTCAGTTTGAAACTGATGAATTGAAGCACTGATGAAAATGAAGAGTGCTACAAATCACTGCTGTTGAACCCTTTTTGATCAAAGTGAGAAACTGACAATTGAAAAGAAACTAGCTACTTTCTAGAAATATATTGCTACCATTTAGCTTGAAAGCTCTTTTTGTGAGTCATTCCATCTCTTCTGTAAATAGTCATTATTAGGATGGTTTGAACAAAAAACAGCTGATTCTGATAATCCTGAACTTCATGAAAGTCCAAATTTCATATCAGAACTTCTTTGCTGCTTGGGATCACTTCATATAATAAATGTATAAAGATTTCTTTGTATCTTAAAGCTTCATAATTTGAGCCTTAAATTAATTAAATGCTGCAATAATTTAATAAAAATCACAGAAATCAAGGTACCACAGAGTAAAATAAAATACTTAATGGTTACTATAGAGTAGCTTCACCTCTGGGTAGGCACAAAACAGAGAAAATCTAGGTATGAAATATACCTGATCAGTCAATTCCAGGAAGAGCCTTCACAGAATTTACATACATAGGTATATAGTCATCTAAATAGTCATGGAAGTCGTGGAAAAAAATTGGATTTATGCTCAGATTTCTAGCTCCAAATGAATTTAATCAGAAAAATGTCAGGCAGGTAGGGCAGACAGACTATCCCTAGGTCCTGTTTGTTTATCTCCAGCTCAGATTACTCCATCTTCTAGAAAGAGTTGCTATCTTTCACAAACATAAATTAATGTATGTTGATTAGTGGGTGTACAAATGATAGATTGGGCTGCATGGTATGGAGACTGCGTGGTCTGCCTCAGCATCTCCAAGATCAAACAGAATAAGTGGAGACAGTGGGCTCAAGATGAAGGACAGTGTCAGGCTATGGGTACATGCGAAGCTTTGGGCCAGTTGCTAGGGCTAGGTTTCTTGAAGAGGCGTGCCCAGTGGGGTTTGTATTTGCTGTGATTACTCTGTACAGTGGGCAAGCAGTGTCCTGCTGGGGGGCATTATCTGGTTATGCAGCAGATAAAGTTCTCAGTGCTACTGCTTTGTTGGCTCAAGTAACTGTATGAGATTGTCAACCAAGATAACAAGATATCTTTGCTGAAGGCAGAGGTTGGTAAGAAAAAAAAAGTTAGTGGGTAGCATGGTTATCCCTGCATGTGGTAAAAAATAGATGCATTAAAACGAGTATATTTTGAAAATATACACATTAAATATATATTATAGTAAACTATTAATAAAATATTATATATATAATGTATATATATATATATATAAATATTTTTTAAAAAAATTCTGAAACACTGACACTCCTTACACGTGCTGCTATGTACATTAAAAGTCAGCTCATATTTTTAACTTCGTTTTGATTGACTTAATGGGCATTTGTAAAAATTGTCTTTCACCTACTAATTGACCACATAGAGATACTTTACAAGGAGCTTCTAGATCCTACTACATCTAATGTAGGCATTATTATAGTAAATGCAAGCATACAGCCTTTTGGTCTTATGGGTGAATGAAATGCTAATAGGATCAATAGTGGCAAAGATCAAAAAGAAAATATATGTGGAGCTCATCTGTGATCACATCTGTTTAAAATAATATATATTTTATAGGGCATTTAGAAAATTGGAAACTCTGATTAATTTAATTTTTTTCAGAAATTTTCTGAAATTTTTTGAAATACCCTACATAATTACCTAATCATGTTTTCCTAGTAAGAACAAGGCTTAGAAGAAAAGGTTATACCTTTATGCTTATCAAAACAGCTGGATTTATCAACTCAGAGGGACTCAAGTTTTCATCCAGAAGCCAGTGATTTCAATCTAAGTACAGTTTGAGAATTATTGTCATGAGTTAAAGTAACACTATCAGTTAGACTTGGACTTGAGTCTAATTTAAGATAAAAATATTGTTGGCATCTAAGAAGCAAGAGAGAATGTTGAAGGGAACAAGGGAGAATGTTCATAGCATCAGTTACACAGAAAGACAGGCAATCAGTGAAACAAAGGATTTAGCAGGAAGTGAAGAACACACTTGCCATCAGACTAAAACTCTACTGAATCCACAATTTTAGAAATAGGCACTTCTTCCTGTCTTAGTTGGCGAAACTATTTAATAGATAATAAATGAACAAATGCTTTATATATCTTAATTTCTTTGCTTTCTTAATATTTTCTACGATATACAGCTGGAGTAGACTTGAACAGATATATAGATGCAGATTCAGAGAGACATATAACCTCTGTTTTTCTAGGCACAGTGTATTATCTATGTATGGTAGCCACACTACATAAAAAAATCTTCGCCAGTATGACACTTCAAAGGCTTTGATTTTCTTCCAGTAAGTAAATTGCCTACAATTCATTTCTATAAGCTTCTACAGAAATGTACTCCGTTTTTTATCAATCTGAACCTTCACTTTGTCTGAGGCACTGCAGATTTTCAAACTTTATAACTGGTAAGAAAACCATTCTAATCTTTCAATTTTTTCCAGTAATTGTCCTTGCTACTTCAAGGTTTTTCACCAAGTAGAAAAGACAATGTCTAAACTGATTTACTTACCAACTGCAAGAAATATCTCCTGGACAGAAAATATAACTGCTTAATGTTAGAAATATTGCTAGAGCACAGGAGATGGAATCTGTTATTAAAAGCCAACAGACAAGAGACAGTGCATACTGTCCATAAAAATAAAGAGGTGAAAAACGTAATGACAGAAGGAAAAGCGGCGGCTCATGATGGAAATGGGTGATGGGGTCTGCCTCAGAGAACCAAGAGATCCAGTGTTCATAGGGTGAAAGGGGTTTATTTAGAATACAATAGAAACTTAGATTTTATTCTGCTAACATCCAGGCATGAATATGGATTCTGCTTACTTTAATAAATAAGAAGCTCAAGTCACGTATCAGTAGCTTGTGTAAGACTATTCTAGATAAATAACGTATATATTCACCATGTCTTTACATCTTCTGAAGGCATTTTCTAGTAGCTGTGGTCAGAGAACACAGAACCTTGCCAGGAGCTATTGTGGCTCTCCATACCATTCTAAGCACTTGTCTGATTGATTTTGCAGAGTGGGTTGATAGAGGTTATAGATTTAGAGGGTGAGATGTTAATAGATGGACATGGGAATGGATTTTTTAATCGGGAAAAATAGAGTCGCTTTCCAAACATTACAACTTTTTCTGTGGCCTTTAGGGAGCCCCAGGATTCATGCAAGGTCCCTGGCAGGTGAAACAATTGCAGCATGGTTAGTTCAGGACTTGCTCTGATATACACATTACATCACAGAATCACTTGTTAAGGATGTGAAGGAGCTGGTGTTATGTTTCCTACTATTACTGAGCAATCTAATGCTAGCTAGAATTGTTTCCTGTTGTTTCACAGTTTTAGATTTTACCTACTGTAAGAGCTGAATTGCTGTCTAGAGCTGTTATCTACTAGAAAATTCAGATTTCTTGCAAATATTTAGACAAAAGTGAAGAAACTATTTTTCACAGGTATTTGGATAAAGACAAAGTATTGCTTAGCCTTAAGAGTATGTCATTCTAAATCTACTCTAAAAATGAAAAGATGTTTTATTCAAAATGGAGGATTTATCAACAAGCGTATGGAAATTTACTGAAAGCTCCCAACTGTGGCAACTTGGCAACACAACAGATTTTGGCATTTAATTCTCTCTCTACATATGTTAAACTCACTTAAATGTCATTGAGAATGAAGATGCACATTCATCAACATAGTGTACCACTTAGGACCAAATTCATTATCTCTTACCTAACAAGTAGTCCCACTGAAATTATTAGGTGCAATGCTGAATCTGAAATAGTCAAGGAGTCAATGAGCACAAATTTTCAGTAAGCACTGTAGGTTTATCTCAAACACTGTTTCCTAAGGAAAGAAAGTAAGTTTTAAAGGATAATAATCTGATGTCATGACTCCATCTTGATTTCTTTTCCTTTTTTTTTTTTTTTTTAACATTTATTTACCTAAATTCCTTTGGATTTTGACTTAGATAGCCCTGTACTTCTCTTCATTATTCCTTTAGCCTGAGGATCTTCTACTACCACCTCTGAGAAAACGCTGATTACTTGGGCTTATTTTCTTCTATAAGAATTAAAAAAGAGAATTGTAGATCTTGTAAAATTCTTTTTTCCAGGTTCCCAAAACAGAAATCTTCCAAATTTTAACCAATGCATATTTTTTCCGTTGCTAATAATAATTTCTTTAACATTATAATTAAAACATTTTTAAAAAATAATTGATTGCATTTAAAATATTTTCAGTCAACTTTTCTAATGACTCATATTTCAGTTCCCCATATGTAAAAAGGGATGTTTTTTCAAAGTCAGACACTATAATACAGGCTCTCAACTTGGCACCTGCTCTATTAGCACACATTATGCAGCCATGTACAGACTGTTAGCAGCTTCTAAAGATAGATCTGCTGCTTAGCAGCACATCAGCCCTTTAAACTATATATGAAATACTGATACTGTGTAAGAGCCCTCCATTTCCAAACTGCTTAAATAAGAAATAGTATGTTTCTGACTTTCATTTGAAGTGGTGAATAAAAAACCCCTGCATATGACTTTACATACAGTGGGCCATTCTTTCAGTTCTTGATGATGAATAACAGCATGGCATGTTGTTTTAAACTCTCAGGAAAACTTAACAGTTATCTGGCCAAAATGTATGCATTTATATTTGTCAGCCTTCTTTGCATCTTTAAACTGAAAACTTCTTACAAATCTACGCTAGTACTATTTATTATGGGAGATATAAGTGCAAGACTGCAAGTAAAGGAAATTCTACAGGAAGTCTTTTTCAATGCAATGAAAAATTCAGGGTTTTTTTTTCAGTATACTCTATCCTTCCACTTCAATACACCAAGCTAATCAATGTTTTATTTTTTCCTCTTAAACTGCTGCCAACTGGTGAATGGAAATGATTAATTTGCATTTGTCAAGAGGTTACCAGCAAACAAACAAACAAACAAATACCTGAACCATTACTACAAATGAAGCAATTTCACTTCAGTCAGTGCACTTGTACTATTTGCAGTTATACCTATGGACATATTTTACCCCTAGAGTTTTATCAATCATGACCCACAGTGTGGTGATTTCTATTCAGTGAAAACAATTGACATTTAAAATAGTTAAGAGTGAGCTGCTGGACAAGGTTATCATTATTCACACGGCGCTACATTTTCTAGTAAACAGTAAGAATCACTGCTTCCATATTTTGAGTTCTTAGACTTACATAATGCAAAGATGATCTAATTTCCACAATCTGCTGAGTGCCTTTCTTTATTTACAGTACTGCGAGTGTAGATAGGTGTCAGAAATGAAGATGTTAAGAACCTGGTTGATTTCAAAAAGATTGGGTGTGACAAATGTTTTTTATTAATGAATAAATGTCAAAAAAAGAAAAATATTCCTACAAATACACATCAATTTATGAATAAAACCTACAAATGCACATCAATTTATGAATAAAACTGCAAATTACTTGATCTGGACAAAACCTTCAGTTACAGTTAGAATATGCTGGCTCAAGTTTTACAACCACAAGACATTCTGTGCCTTCACTCAGGGTGTGTAACAGTAATGGGCAGAGTACCAGTTTAATTTTTGAATTCTAACTCATTATGATTCCACAGTAATTGATGTTTTACATGCAGTTTTGTCACCAGGAAAGAAAAACAGCAAAAGCATGTAATCGTTGATAACAGTAACTTTGTAATAATCAGTTTTGGATCATTTTACATAGTGGTCCAGCAAGTAGCCCAGTGATTTCTGTACTGATTACTTTTTTTGTTGTTGTTGCTGTTTTTCATGATGTTGTTGTTGTTGGATTTTTATTTATTTTTAATATAAAGTATAAATACATTTATACTTATTGGCTACATTTCACCCAGTTTGGGATAAATCTTGCTATAGCACTAAAGCAACTACTACAAGCTCAGAGCCTACAGCCCAGAAGCTGAGAAATGCACTATTTACAACATGGAAGAAAAAGCAAATTCTCCATTTCTTGCGAAGCTCATGTTGTATGAAGGTAGTTTGAGTGCTGTGATCTCAATTCTGTTCTTTTATAACTCCGGACTGAAGAGACCCTGTAAGAACCAAGAGAATGGGACTCCATGCAGTAATGCAGCACTCGCAGGAGCATAGCACTTGGCAAAACCACATATATGTTTCCACAGAGTGACAAATTTGTACTGTTGGATTTCTTCTATTTTGGTGAAACTCCTTCTGAGTTGACAGGAAACAACTCTGACTTTAAGCTCCTTCTTTAGATGTTACTGTAAGGTAGTGTGTGACCTTTTAGGATATTTATGATGTGAACAGAACTGCCTTTAAAATTATAATCCTTCAACTGTCAGCACATCTTTGCAAAGTTCAATAGATTCATAAATAATGGAAGTTAATATTCCACTACAATACTTACGTAAATTATAGAGGCAGATATATGTGGGCTGGAAATACAAACACAATATTTTTTTCCATTAGTAGTACTTCAGGCTCAAAAGAGACAAAATTCCAGAAGTCATATTCAGAATAAAATTTGCAATCCTGTTGCTAACAACTATTTTTATTTTAAGGAAGTTCAGTTTTCCATTTTCCAGTACGCTGATTTAGTCATTTTGGCACTCACCCAATTTCAAATATAAAATAAAGCCTTGATGCTGCAGTAACATTTCCAGCCTCATTTTTATCTCCATTGTATTGCAAATATTTATCCTTTGCTCTCATGCAGCTTCCCACTCTGAACAGTCTGCCAATCTTTTTAAAAGCTTAGGTCAGTAGATTCCTCTCAACAGAGCAAAGCTTTCTTGGAAACATAGGAAAAGTCAAAATAGTAAGAGTATCATCAACATTTTGGCTACAGTTCTTCATATCTAAATGGTTATGACTACTTCTAATATAATCAGTGGTTCAGCGATACGTAAATGATTATGGTGAGGGCTGTAGGTTTGCATATAATAACATCCTCCTTTTATCCTTTCTTTATAGAGTTGGGAACTGGACCAGTAAATTTCAGGTTCCCTATCAAAGGAAGGACTTAGTTATCCAGAATTGAAGCTCTGTAACTTCTAAGCTCCTGCCTTTCCTAAATTGTGTTCAGCATACCATGAAGTATTTCAAAATAACATCTAGAAAAAACAGCAAAAAAGCAGCAGCATGCCTAGCACATTTATCAAGCAACAAGACAGTTGTACTCTGTAGGAAATAGTAGACATCCTCCTTGCTCCTTAGAGCTTTAGGGAGTATTTCCTTCATTTCTTTCAAGAATTACATTTTTTTTTTTCATCAGAAGCACTACATGAAAAGGGGTGGCATTTACAGTACACTTTATAGATCCTACTCCAGATTTTCAAGGGAAGCTTCGTCTCAGAACTGCTCATTCACTGTCTTCTCATAGTTCAGGGAGAAAGACAGAGGCAGGCATCTCTGGCAGCAGATTTGTCCTGTTATATGACAGCAGCCTAATACAGACAGAAAACTTCGTCACTGGAGAGATCTGTTGCTGTTATAGTAGACAATAAAAAGCAAAGCTAAATGAAGATCACTGCTGCAGTCAGAAGTGGACAAGCTGCAGTCAGAAGTGGACAAGCTGTGTTTATTCATATCCAGCCTTGCCCAAAACATTTACTCCTCCATTCATTTTCCCAAGGAGGAAAATAAATGAATATTGTTGAATGTAGCTTTGAGTAGGCTGAGTAAATTATTTAGCTTTCATGGCCTCTTTAACAGATTATTCAGACTCCTTCACCAAAGTTTATAGCTAGCCTTGATTTTTAGAATGGACTGGTAAGGGTTTAGGGTGTTCAAAACCTTGAGGAATCCTCTTTCAAGAATTATATAGATGCATGGGCTTTTTTTAGTTTTCCATTTTAGAACATTCACCATGGATAGTTTTAACTAAACTTAAAATAGCTTGAACATCACTCAAAAAAGCTGTTATACGATGACTTCACTGCTCAGTTACATTTTGAGTCACTGCCTATTTCAGACAAAACACATTTCAAAAGAATATCTATTTCCTTTGCTAGACTCAGCCAACTGCAGTTTAAAATCTTCTTTAGGCTTTAAATAATCAATTTTATACACAGTGAAAAACTTTTCTTTTAATCTTTCCTACTGTTCAGAGAGGGCCAAGGTTTCCTGTTTCAAGATTTTCCAGGAATGGACAATACTTTCCACCCGTCAATATTTTAACTAGTGCCTGTTTATAACATGCTAAAACAAATTTATCTGCTGCTTGAAATTAGTTACCAATCTTGAGTGTGCCCCATGAGGACAAACGCGCTCTAAACGTATTCTAAACGTGTTCTAAAATGTTTTGAAATTTGTGAAAATTCTGGCAAAGCAAACAAACAAAATATAGAACTGGATACACCTGTGTGTTAATGTTTTATACGCAACATAATAAAACTATCAGGTTTGTGGCTTTACGTGGGAGAAGTCCTAGACTCCTAGACCACATCTGAGAAGATTTACTATGCAGGAGGTATAAAAAATGCTGTGAGGTTAATTGTATGCCCATAAGCTAAAAAAATAAGGGGGGAGGAGGGACGGGGAAAAAGGTGGAGGGAGAGAAGAATAAAAAATGTTATTATTTTAGTAGAACATTATGGTTTCTTCATGGTTTTCTTTCTTCTTTTTAATCTGTTCATTTTTCATTCACATACCAATCACTTCTTCAAGGAAGGTTTTAAAAAGCTTTTGGCATTCTGTTTATACAGAATTATTAGCTACATTTCTTATTATAAATAACATAGAATTATAGAATCATAGAATAGCTTGGGTTGGAAGCGACCTCAAGGGTCATCAAGCTCCAACCCCCTGCTGCAGGCAGGGACTCCAACCTCCGTATTTAATTCTAGACCAGGCTGCCAAGGACCCCCATCCAACCTGGCCTTGAACATCTCCAGAGACGGGGCATCCACAACCTCTCTGGGCAGCCTGTTCAAGCACCTCACCACTCTCTCTGTGAAGAACTTCCCTCTGATATCCAAACTAAATCTTCCCTCCTTCAACTTAAAACCATTCCCCCTTGTCTTGCTATTATCTACCCATGTAAAGAGTTGATTCCCCTCCTGTTTGTAGGCTCCCTTTAGGTAGTGCAAGGTTGTAATGAGGTCACCCTGCAGTCTTCTCTTCTCCAGGCTGAACAAGCCCAGCTCCCGCAGCCTGTCCTCGTAGGGGAGGTGCTCCAGCCCTCAAATCATCTTTGTGGCCTTCCTCTGAACCCTCTCCAACAGCTCCCTGTCTTTCTTAAAACATATTTCCTTATTCTAAGAATTGCGTGAAAACAGAACTTCCTATTTTCTGTTTTGCTTGTGTTCTGGCAGTTTGGTAAAGAGCCTATTATTTTCACTCCAGTTTTTTAGATGTTTCTAATTGTTTGTGTGCTCAGTCCCTTTGAAAATTTATCCTTCTGGATACACCTGCATTGCTCTGTGTTATGCCATAGGAGTGCTGTCGAAGCTAAGATGGTGCCTGGACACTGTAGATGAGATCTAGAGTACTCTCTGGGCCAGGTCTGGAGAGGATCCCCTGTCATTTTTATGAGAAACCTCAATTTATAGAGTACTCCAGTGATATCCAAAGCATAGAAAACATTCATGAAGCGTGAAAAGACTATGGGTTTCAGCTGTCCCATATACACTATGAAGTCCAGTTTTCTTTGGGAAAGAACCTTAATGTCACCTGCCACCAAAGTAGATAAAATTCCTGAATCCTGAGAAGGGCAAGTTTCAGGATAAACCTCACAATAAACTTTGGCACAACTAGTGTAGGCACAAGCACAATGTCACAACTTTGAACAGTTCCAAAATTAACCTGTAAGTGCCACACATTTTCTACATACACTTCATATAATACTTCATGCCTCAATTGAATCTCATTAGAGTTAATGATTGCAAAGCTTTTTCGAGCTATAGGAATTTAAAAAGCTTTTAGGGAAAAAAGAAAAAGAAAAGAAAAAAGGGAACTTTGTACAGAATGGCAAACTTAAAATCTTCACTCCCCTTTTGAAGGGAGAGTGAATGGAGGAAGGCATCTCATGAAGGTGATGTACTGGAACTAACACTGACTGACTGACTGACATTCAACCTCTGACTCTTCAGTGTTAGTTAGCCCAGACTGTGAAACCTTTCTCTGCACCTAACTCTAGGCATAATTGCACAGATTCTATAAGCTTTTGTCATGCTTTTAACAGCTGTTGAACTCTTCCAGTGTGTCCATATGTATGAGTGTTCATATTTGCAAGTTCACTGTAGGCTTAAAAGTTTTCTCAGTTTCTTGAAAAATTATTTTCTCCCTGCTTCCTCTAGAGAAGGATTAGCCAGAACCCTATCTTTCTTGATGTCTAAAACAAGGCAGACACTCTCCACCAGTTGCTGTTATGTTTTTGTACAAGAAGATGAGAAAGGAAGTTTAGTATGGTCACAGATGCAGAATAGGCATCTGTTTGTAGATAGTAACTACAGTTATTTAGCTGCACACTTGTTCATTTTTGTTATTGGTAATTCCACATGGTATATTAAAACCTCTTTCACAAAGTGAAAAATCAGGTTTAGAAATTGTGAAGACAAAAGTTATATTCTAATTTGGGACTAAAGTGAGTTTGGTGAGAGGTGCACTTGAATTCCAAAACTTAAGCACAGTCTTAATTTCATACCCATTTTCTATCATTAATTTCATTCAGTGTCACAATTTAAAAGATTTTCTCACAAAATAGACAGTAGAAATAAACTAAAAAAAAATAAAAATAAAACAGCCACCATGGTATTTCCCTAAGAAATTACTTCTACCTAGAAACAGCTTTATTAGTTTGCATTAATTTGCTAAAATTATTCACTCTTAAACCCACACATGAGAATATAATTATCTGCTGAAAACCTTTGTGTACAATCAACATTAGTTATCAGGAGTTACTTTTTTTTGCAATGAGTATGCAACAAAAAATGATATTTAAGTGAAGGCTAAACTTACAAAAGAGACAAATTCTTTCGTCCTCTACAAGAGGATGCCAGAGAAGGGCAATGAAGCTGGTGAGAGGTCTGGAGCACAGGTCTTATATGGAGCATCTGAGGGAACTGGGATTGTTCAGTCCATAGAAGAGGAGGCTCAAGGGAGATCTTATCTCCCTCTACAACTCCCTGAAAGAAGGTTGTAGCGAGGTGAGGGCCAGTCTCGTCTCCCAGGTAACAGCAATAGGATGAGAGGGAATGGCCATAGGTTGTGCCAGGGAAGGTTCAGGTTGGATATTAGGAAAAAATTTCTTCTCAGAAAGAGTGTTGAGGTATTGAAACAAGCATTCAAGTAAAGTGTAGATGTCTCACTGAATGATGTGGTCTAGAGCATTCATAGGCATGGGTTGATGACTGGACTAAATGATCTTAGTGGTCCTTTCAACTTTAATGATTTTATGATTCTGTGATCCTGTGAAGTATATGTGAAAAGGGAACTGTTTAGTTCCTTTTGTTATCTTTTGGCAAATTGACAGATAATCTCATAGCATCCAGAGAAGCAGAGTTAGATCTAGGTAGTATTCTGTCAGTGCTACAATCAACTAAAGAGATAACATGGGGCAATGTGGTGTCAAACCACTGTTGTGCTGCATTCTTACCCACTACTTACCAGCCCATGGAATATCATGGGTTTTGCTATGGCCGCTAAGCCACAGTTTCATAGCCATAGCTCCTCAGACAGGAACCTATGACTCCTGTGCAGGACATAATTTCCTTTAAAAAAAATAAGATATTCAGTGCTTTGTGTGGACCCCTCTACCTTTCTACCCTTGGACTGTGTGTCTTCTACTCTGCACAACACTTCCATTAAAGACCTGATCTAACAAGTATCCTTCTGAAAAAGAAATAAATGCATTTTTTGTGATTGGAAGGAAATAAAATCATAGCAAAGAAAGAAAGGGATAAAAAGAGATAACAGAAAAATTAGGAAATTTCAGGGGACTGTAACAGTCACATATGCAAAGTAAATCTTTCAGCAAGTGTATCAACAGACACCATCTGTGGTTACTGTCTTCTAATTATTTGTAAACAAAAAGAGTTAATTATGAACAAAGAAGGGTGAAAATAGATTAAGAATTTTAAAAAAAAAGTCTGTATTTTATACATTCCAAAACACATTTGACTCAGGACGATAGAGACCATTAAGGATATTCCTACTGAGTTGCCATGGAAGTCTCAAGAAGCAGAGAACCTGCTGTATAAAATAAGGGGATTTTTCAAAGGTGCCTCTTTTAAAAAGCAAAACAAAGAAGCAACTGAAGTTACTTATTAGAGAAACAAGCTATGTGCATACGTAAAAACAGGTTTCCACAAAACTTGAACGCTGCTTTGGATCACACTCTGTGAAACACAGAGATTCTGAATGCCTTGAAACTACGGTCAAAGCAAGCCTGCCATTATAAAATGAGATGACAGCCCTGTTTTGTGTGAGCTGGAAACTACAAAATTTGATTTCAAGATGTCTGTGAATTTAAATGAACATAGCGCTGTTTTCGCCATCTATAGAGAAAATTTGGATCTTTTTTCTTTCAAAAAGAAGACAGCAGCAAACCAGAACACACCATGAAAACACACCAGAAATATTCTCCAGTTTTAGTAATTCAAAGTCATACCATGAAATAAAGATATAACTGCTAAAATTGTTGTACAACACATCTTCAAACAAAAGTAGTGTTTCGGAGTAGCTAAAAAAAGCTATATGTTTTTTAGTTTAACCAAAACAAAAGTAAGGAAGAATAATTTTAAGTTTGCTGCCTGAAGTCACAGGAGGTACTTCCCAGTCTGTTTGGAAACAAAAGCAGATGTGAGCAAATAAATCAGCACTGCTGTCTGCATTTCCACAAGTTCTTAAAAGCAAAGGTGCATCACACAAAAAATAAAAGCAAAAATTTATGATAACTACAAGCAGTTCAAGTTTAAAAGTCATTGTGCCACTGGAAATGGGTTGATTTTACAACGGACTTATCTTGTTTGGTATTTTAATTGTAAAAGTAGGATCTCAAATTTTGCTAGCAACATGCAATAGAATGCTTGACAAGATACAGTGCAAACAGTGTTTAAAAACTGGAAGACAGTTCTGCTAATGACTTGATAGACCACAGTATGATATAATGATATTTTTATGATATAATGATATTTTCTTGGTATCATTACCAGTAGGATACTCCAAAACAACCACCTTTTGTCCTGTCAGACAGAGACTGCTATGAGGAAAGGACAGAATGTGAAACACAAGTAACCAGTTTTGTGAATATCAATGACATTTCATCCTAAGGTTCTGTTACATACTATGCAGCAACTCAGATCAGGGAATAACTGCTTACAGGATGGTTTTGTAATTAAAGCTAAATCAAGGCCAGGTGAATGGTAGTTTTTCTTTTTGCTGAGCTACACAATAGGTCATAAATATTCAGACACGATAAAATACTTGAATGGAAGAGGTGATTAAGAATGTGCTACCTCTTAGATAACAAAGAGTCTCGTTGTGACGTGCCTGAACGTTTTGTTTCTCTGACAACCTATTGCAAAATCCAGAGAGAAAAAGAATGAATTGTATTAATACTTAAATTAACTGAATTCTCTGTCTTAGAAAATTAGTTATTGCTGTTGCCAAGATGAGCAGGATAGCGCATTTATAGACTTGTTCTTGGGGTTAAGTAGCAAAATGTGTTCTTCTTTCACACAAGAGTCTTGATTATTTTAAAGTTCTGTATTTTTCAGAAAGCAAGGACGTGAACTGCAGTCCAGCAGTGCTCTGAGAGTGTAACACCACAATGTTTCACAAACAAGTTTGACCTTCGTGGACTAGAAATAAAGTTCTATCAATCAGCTCAGGTTGCCAGGGCTGGTCAGGCTCCTTACATTAGCACCGACTTTGCTTTCTGCCTAAGAGAGCTGAAACAATGCTTTAACACCTCAGGGCATCGGTCTGAAACAACACTTGTTTTCTGGTTAGAAAAACTGACAGCATCTTTAACTTGAAAGGAGAAGGAGTTTTGAACTGTTTTGTATAAAGGAGTTTTAGCACACTTGGACAGGTGTTTAAAAAGACCTAAGAACCACCATTCCCTCCGGTGGGTTCAACAGCTAACATTATTATCTCCATCTTACATTTGAGGATTGGAAGGAAGATTAAAAGTCTGGCTGTGACTTACATTCAGGAATATTTACTGTGATTAAATTTATTGTTTTAATAATGAATTGTCAGAATTCTGCCTACTTTTAGTATTAATATTATACTGGATGAAGTGCCTTGGTAGTCCCATAATTTAAGTGCTGTATACAACTCAATTAGAGAACTGAAAAGGCCCTGCCTTGAAAGATTTACAACCTTGTGCTCTGTGAAATGATTTGCAACAGCAGAATTAAAGTGCAGTTAGATTTCATTATGACTAGTGAATTGGATTGCTATATTGATTCTGGACGTTAACTTCAGCAGATGGTACTAAAAGTTCTGCTAAACTCAACGAAACAAGCTCACTGAATCATTCTTTTTTCGCTCTCTTTAAGGCCTAAGACAACTGTAATACAACCGGCTCTCATAGTTGTAGCATTAGAAGAAGTGCACGTGTATCCACACATCCACACACACACACACAAAGTGGGTAACTGGTTGATTCCAGGAAAAGACAAAAAAGTGAACAAAAAGAAAAAGAGGAAAAATTCATTTAGATTTTATTAAAAAACATTTACACTTCTAAGTCAAGAATTTGAAAGTCAATTCCCTTGTCATTCATCTTCAAATTTTGCACATTTGTTCTTCTGCACGAGTAGATTGTACTTTTGTCCCAGAATAGTATCGGATGAAAAATAGAGACATTACAGAGTAACTTGACAGAAATGACCCCACAGTTATGCAATTACATCTGTCTGCAGATGGCAAGGTGATAAGTAAAAAAGCCTGGAGAAGCAAAACAAAAATTTTAAAAATACCTGAAAATGTCAAAGACTTTATATAATACAGGGCTTTATATCCCTAAAGCTAATACTAAGTCTGTCATAGCTATTCTTAAGGTAGCATATGTTTTCTTTGTAAATAAACTCACAGCACAGCAGCAGCCTCAACCTTTGCAGACACTCTGTGCAACCAGTGTCTGTTTACCATGTATATATAAATAAAGCAGACACAATGCCCCACCTAGGACTGTGTTGGAAGCAGTCATCGTTTCAGCCAACTAAAAACAACTTATCCACTTTCACACTCTCAGATTCATTAATAGCAATTTGCACAACCTTATTCTGCCCAAATGAGGGAAAATCACCATCCAGAACTCAGAAGGTTCATGAGCCTTCTTCAGAGAACTGTCAGGAATATTCACATTTGCATCCAGTGTTCAAACTCCAAAGATATTTCAGTAGGGCAAGGAGAAAGCCTTTCAGAGCTGCACATTCCCTAGACAGTATTAGCAGATTTCTAAATCTTCAGTTTTAAAGGCTTGAGAGCCACTTAGGCATTCCAGCTAACAGGTACCGGGCCGTCAGCAAGGTAGTCAATTATCAAAGCTAACCTATAATTGCATTTATATTTGCTCTGCATATTTACCTCCTTTAGTAGACTAGTTGATAGTTTGGCATGAAATCTTGTCCAATAAATGCAAATGTGTGCTTGGGGAGGGGTGTGAAGTTATTTCAGCTGCTCCCCTTCCCTAATTTGAGTGCAGAATGCAGTGACGAGGAACAGACAAATCCAGGTTACTCTGCATCCACAAGGGTACCAAATCCAAATAAAGGTGAATGTGTGGAAACTTTTGAAGTTTCCATGTTTGTAAAAATATCACAGAGATAAGCTGGTAATATGTCTGCCAAGATGCGTAGGGCCAACGTGAGGGCTGAGTGTTAGAGATATTTCCTCTCTGGCACACATAAGCTGGAGCAAGAACCAGAAGAGTTATTTATTGCTCCTGCTTTGAGCAAGTCCAAACAGAACTCCCAATCTGTTGAACAAAGTGTGGAAAGTGAAACTGAAATGTAGGCCTGTGCTTACTGTAATGAAATACTTATTGTTTTCCCTGTATTTCCTTATACAAACATCAGCTCTAGAAATTGAGCCAACATAGAACAGAGCAACACTTGTGTCTTAGCCTGCAGTTCTCTGGCCAACATAAAGCAGAAAGTTTTGGTAGCCTTCCAGGATATAAAACACAATACAGTACTTAATATTTGTAGGCTAATACACAAAAACTGCTTAGAAACTTACATAACCACAGGCAGCAATAACAGTTTTCCAGAGCTGCACACTCAGGGCTGGTATGCTAGGTGTAAGCACTGAACGTGAACACCTGGGTGCAACATCCACTCTTCCTAGAGAGCAGGAACACACTAACCACAGAATTAGCGTAGCACGTTTGCACTAACCCTCATTAAAAGACACAGAAGTGTTACATGCCACTGACAAAGCTGATGACAGCCATACGTACCTTTGTATGATCAGACTGCTGTGCTGTATTTTGTACAGAGCAAGCAACAAGATGGAAAAAAACAAGGAAGCTGTTCTCTGCTGCAGATTAAGGGGGTACAGTTTGCTTTATTTCTTCACTTAGTGGCATTTCACATTTCAGCATGAGGCACATGCACCTGTGTTGCACAAGGAGCTGTCAGAGCAATGCAATTTTCAACTTACCTTCAGGCCAATCAGCAGCAATGATAGCTCGTACTTTTTCAGTAAATATTAATGGTAAATTAAAAAAAAAAAAAAAAAAGTGCTATAGGAACCAATGAAAGTTTTCAACATATTTGTGTATGGAAAAGGGATTATGACAGTTTTAGGTGGACAATTAAAAGTGAAAAGGCAAAAATCTTCCTATGTGTACACTAGGGCTTTCAGTTTCATTGTGAATATTGTCTGGTTACAAACTACAGGAGTTGGGAGTTGTAGCTGTATTTATTAGTGTGTTTTCTGTGTGTGCTTGTGTTTTCCTTTTCAGTGTGGAACAAGAGCCATAAATTATGACATTAAACCAAAACCTTTGAAATGGCCTTGAAAGCAAAGGGATTCAACAGTATAATTCAATGTATAATGTGTCTGCCAAACTTTCTATTTTTAACTCTTTTAAGCTATTTTAATACCACTCCACTTGGGAAAGAAATCAGACTCCCTTTTATTGTTAAGAATACATTACTGTGCTTTTTTGAAACTCATGCTTTGCTTCCTAATCACCTAAATGCCATGCATGGATAAAGGGTATTGATTATGCCTTTGTTTTTTTTAGTCAAACCATAGAGTCAATTAATCTGCATAGTATATTTAGGAAGATAATCAGTTATTAAAATGGAAAGGAGGAAGACAAAATTAAACTGAAGAGTAATTCAGCCAATGAGTCCATATATAGCATATATACACAAGGTTTTCATATGGCTGTTTTTCAAAAAAGTAAAAACTCGAAATTATTAGAGACCTTCAGGTGATGCTCATTTCATGTTTTACCTGCCTTGCAAATCAGGCAAATAATTGATTTATTAAGCTTTCTGGGGCCTTGACATTTATTTAAAAAAAAAAAAAAGACTACACTTGAGACTGTTGATACTAATGTATACACACTTAATTTCCTCAAATACAATCTGAGATAGAGAGAGGGAAACATACAGGTGGTAATTCTGTTTTAGCACTGTATTTGCTGTCTAAATACAACATGACTGTGGTGATGCATAAATGGTCCAGAGGCTGCTGGCGTTACCACTTGCCCTGCTATGGTGGAATGGCCAGGTCTGAGCCTGGAGCACCACGGCCCAGAGGGAGCACAGTGCAAGAAGGTCCCTCCTTGACCTTGAGGGACACGAGGTCTTGAAACCCTTCTGCTTGTGGGATCATGTAGAGGCTTCCCCCACCCCAGCACACTTCAGCTGGGATCCCTTCTCACAACCCCAGTGCCATGCAGGGCTGGGACACAGGCATGAGGGAGGGAATTGGCCTCTGGTGCTCCCTGAAGGGTGGAGGCCCCAAGTGAGTTAAGCATGTGAATGCTGCCTTCAAGGAAGCTACTGCATGCCTATCAGAGAGAAGGATAGTGATGATAAACACGTTAAAGATTAAATGTACACATTACACTAAATGTAATGCTGGTGGCTATGTAAGCCAAAGATGGCTGTACAGATTACATACCAAAAAGCACTTCAGCAACGAGTAGTTTGTCTGTCCTGACTGTTGCTTCTGCTGTGATCATACTCATCTCACTACTGCCGGGTACCACCTGTTCATTGGTTATTTCCCAGATTATACTTAGCTACTACCATAAAAGAGTTTCACATGAGCTATTCAATACGTCTGTTCTGCTCATGCACAACAGAGCCCGGTCCCAACTGCAACCTCTGGGCACCAGCACAGCCCAAATTGAAGTACCACTTGTGTGCTCACCTAGCACACGAACCTCTCACTAAACAATCTTGGCAGGCAAAGAATTTCAAGGAATTGGGTTTGTCTTTGGTCTTTCTTCTTTATTCTTCTGCCACAGCAGCATTTGCTTCTTTCTCAAGGAACGTGATAATTAGTGTATCACTGCAGTTTTGCTTTGCTTTTCATTCTCACGTGTTCCGATCCTCTAAAATAATCCGAAGCAAAACAGAAGCAACCTGAAGCACAATAGGACTGAAAAGAAAAATGTTTATATTTTTAGGCCTAATTTAAAAATGTCGGTTGTGCGAGGCAAATAGCATTCTTAGCTTTCAGCCTGACAGCTGGCACAACAGATGACAAAATATTTGGCATTGTTCTCATCTTTAAGACAGTAACAGTTTAAGACATGTAACAGTTCGGAGGGAAACCTTCCTTCTGATCCAAAGGATTTCTTAAATATTATGGGGTTCCAGAACAGGAACGGTCCTCCAAACAGTTTTAAAAACTGTAACGTTTTCTTTAGTTGAGGGACTCATACAGAATCTTTTTAAATATTAGCAAATTCCACATGCTGGAAATAGAGCATTTTCTAATTGAAAGCAAATATAAAACAGCAGTAAAGGTCATTTTTTTTCTTACGGTTTTATTTGAGCAAATACGTAAGAGGGCAAGATGATTAGGAAACTGAAGTTTTGTTTCAAACTTACTTTTCAGTTTCCTGACTCAAGCATAAACATACAGCCAAATTCTACTCTTATTAATATGAAATACTGTGTAAGGAATTTTATTTCCTTTAGGAGGAACTGAATCCAAATTCAGGGCACACAAAAGCAGCATCAATTCCACAGAGTAAAATCACTGAACAATTTCTGTTGGAGGAGATCTCCGGGGGTCCTCTGCTCCCACCTCCCTCTCAAAGTGGGTCCGACTTTGAAAGTAAGTCAGGTTGCTGGAGGCTTCATGCCATTGAATTTTGAAGGTCTCCAAAGATAAAGTCTCTACAGGCTTTCTATATGCCTATTTCACTTCCCCACCATTCTCGTGGTACATGCTCTGTAGACCAGACAAGTTAGAACTCTGATTATTTGGTTAGACAGCATACATTTTCTCAGCTAGTTAGTACACAGGAATGTGAAATTGCTGCAAGCAACAAGGTAAGCTTATAAAGAAGAGTTTGCAGAAAATAACTACCCTCTTTTGTCATATCATTTGCCTTTTTTTTTTTTCTCTGTAAGATTCTACTTTACATTTGGACTATCATAGATATCATTAAATTAATACAAGAAAAAAAATCATACATACTTTTTATCATCTATTTCTGCTCTGAGTCCTTCCCAACTCACTAAAACTACTTGGTTTTAATCACCGTTGCCGTCTCATTTCCTTTGTAAATATGAATGGGAATGTTGAGAAGGCGAGAGTCATTAAGTGCTGAGCGGCAGTGCCTTGGGCTAAGGCATCACAACAGCTGTATCCTATAACCTCTTCTCCTGCCTACTCTGTGAAAAACCTCCCAAACTGTTTCATCTCCTTGTGCTTCTCACCATGTCTTTTTTCAAGCCTCAATTCTGAAAAAAAATACATTGAAAACAGTCTTAAGGAGGTATTCACTCTCTCAATGGCTCTCTATAACGCCTCTGAATAGCACTGAATTTCTCAAGACCCTCCCCTAAAACTAATAATTAAAGATAAGCTTGAAGAGTTCAAAGTAAGTACTTCAAAAGATCAGTTCCATTTCATTAATGTTCCCTGCACCCCTCTTACTTCAATTAGGATTTTTGTCACATGTTAAAGTTCATTAATTATCATACGTTAGGATCTTGGCAGGCATTTTGAAAATAATCACAGAGTATTTGGAGTTATGTTTTCAGAGGATGAGTTCATTATATTCAGAGATTGTTGTATAACCATTGCCTGTGTTGTCTGACAACAATAAAAAAGACAAGGGAAGCATTTAAAACAGCTTTTTCCCCCCTTCTTTTTCTTTTGTTTAAACACATTTTCATTGTCACTTTGCTGTGAAGTCAAGCAGTCAAACAACAACATTGCCAACTGCAAAATCCAGATGTCTTAGAAGCAAAACTAGCCATATTAGTTGCTTCACTATATAGAAATACAATTAAAATCAAGACACTGATATTACCATGTTGTTCACCAAACTGATGATTATAGATACTTAGAAGAAAAAGAAATCATGCTTCCTCTATGTATAGAATCGCTGTTAAAAGTTAGAGGAAAAGAAAACAACAAATATAACCACAGATGCATTTTCTTCTACAGGAGAATGAACAATTAGATAAAACTCCAGGCTGCTCCTGAAAAACAAAACGACTCTTGAACTGGTGCTGTGTCGAGAATTACTTCTTCCTTGACCAGTCTGACTGGGTTTCCACACTACTAATGACTATCTCTAGACTGCAGGTTGTATGTAATAAAAAATAAACTTTAACAAAGGAAATTATGATAGTTGGGGCTATGAAAAGAAGGAAAAGCTAGTGGGTGAAAGCAAAACTGAGCTTCAAAAGTCTTTGTTGTTGCTTGTTTGTTTTGGGGTTTTTTTGTCTTTTTTTGTTTGTTTGTTTTGTTTTGTTTAAAAATGGAATATAGACACTTTGTCCAAGATTCATATGCAGAGATCCCCTGAGAACAGTTCTTGTTCTTCTACCATACCAGATAACCCTGTGATCTATGATTCATCCTTCAGGGGAGAAACAGTGGGAAGGATATACCAGCACTTTGTATACCAGGGCAGACTACACCAGAAAAGAAGCATGATGTCAACAAAGTACCCAGGAATAAAGAGCCTTAAACTAACTCACATAGCTCTGAAGGAGGTGCATTGCCAGGAAGTGGAAAAGTACAGCAGATACTCTGCCTTCTGGCAGAGAAGAAGGGCATGGCTTTTCAGAGCTGGCACTCAGTTCTGGCCTCAGCTTCTCTATGTAAGGACTTAAAGGCATCTTTCAGAATGGATTTTTTTGCCCATGATTTTTATAAAAAAAAAAAAAAAGGATGAAATCTGGCCATTAAATCAAAATTTAAACCACACATTTCCTCCTGCAGGGCTGTTCTGGCATCTAAGCTGCCTTTATCTCTTTATAACCAAACAACAGTGTGATGAACGGAGATATTGTGGCATGGAAATAGAGACACTGGTGTCTCTAAGATGGAGGATGGATGCAGGAATTTAGTCTTCTTTTGGAACTACCAATACTTGTCTATCTCCCAGTGTTGACAGAATCATCTGTGGGAGACAGGGCTACCCTATTTTGTTAAGTGAGGCTTTGGATTGCAAAACTCTGTGAAAAATAAACCAGCATGAACTCAGCTATTATACTTCAGAAAAGTCAGTTTGGAAGAGCACTATGTCATAGGAACATATTCAACACTCCCAAATCCTCATCTGGAACAAGTCTCAAGTCACCAGTAATATGCTGAATGTCTGGCTCATTATATTACATTATATTACTTTTTTTCATTTCAAACAGTTCCAAATTACTTTACAAATTATATACACAGCTTGCCTAACCACTTAAAAGCAATTACTGGCAGGGACAAGCTCAAGCAGAGTCAGGAGCTGGCGAGGACATGTGGTTGGTGGAAAACTGAGGCAATGGCTTTCTTGAGTGACCAAGGTTCAGTTCACTGCTCTGCGTAATGCTGAGAGGTTGCCTATTCATTCCCCACCTAAAAGGTGGTTGTCACCGTATGCTATGATCCAATGTGGAGGTGGAAAATTATGATTGCAGCTTTTTTTTAAGTTTCTTTACTCAGAAACTACCACAAGGTGCATTATATGATTTTGAAGATCTCACAGAGAAAAGGAAACATACCAAACAAATAGCATGAAACTCAGAATCTCTATCTCAGAATAACAAATGGCTCAGGGGATCTTGTGAGAATGAAAGTGTCTGGGTATTTTAAACATGATGCTTAGACCACTAAACTATCCCCTCCGGTAACTGAGTTAATGTTTCAATTTCAATTCAGTTAAAAAATATCTTATTGACATGTCAAGCTAGAGGAGTGATGCCAACACGTAAGTTAGGGTAATCCACATGTTTGTTGGGGCAGGTGATGCACTCTGGTGCTGTTATTTCATGTTGCAGCATTACAAGGAAGTGCTCACTTCCCAGCATACTCTGACAGCCACCAGAGAACAGAGAAATGGCTCAGATGGCTGCCTGGCTCTTGGCGCATGACCAGGATGGCTGCTGTAAGATGGCTGCAAGATGACCCTGTGGTGAGATATACAGGGCCCCTGGAGCTGAGAAAACTGAAGGGAAAGCAGCTGACAAAGACAGGAGTTCAGTGAGCCCTAAACAGATTCTAGATATATAAAAGACAGTGAAAGAGAAACTGCCCTGGATAAAATCAGCTACTCATTTTCTGTAGGGAAGGAAACAATTGAGGGACTGAAATATTGTTGTAATAGTGGAAACTATTTCAATCCATCTGCTGTCGCTCAGGGGAGAAATCAAAATGCTGCACTCTCAGAGAGAAAATCAAGTTGTTTTCTGAGCGAGGGAGAAGGAGGGGGCTGTTTCAGAGATTCTTCCTGCATAATGCAATGTGTGGTGGTCTCCGCATCTCGCCTACTCCCACTGGCTGAACAGGCTCGTTCCTGCAGGGAACTGATGAAGAACTGGGTCCTGGTGTTTCCTCTGGCAAAGCCTGCAGCTTCTACCACATTTTATGAAAATACTAATTACAAGCCCCCAGTTAAAATTAGAGATATGCTACTCCATTCTTTAAAAAATTAGCAGCTTCATGCAAATTAAAAACAGACTTCTGCACCTTCAACCTGTGCTAGTTAGTTTACACTCTTATTCTTCAAATTGCCTGATTTGCCATCTCGGCACAGCCACAACCTAAAATGCAGCTCTATCACTGACCCCAGGGCCTGCAGCACGCTCTCCTCATCACCAGCTCCATAACATACTTCTCTGTACTTGGGAGCTTGGCAGAGACCATTTCTGGGTGATTTGTCATCCTTTGGAGGTGCACTTCTGTCATTTTATTATTGTTTTCTTTAGTGGAGTGACAACCTCTGATGATTTGAAGTGCTGGGCCTGGAGCCAATCTTCTAGGCTCTTGGAAATTTGCTTGTCACCATTGAAAACCTCAGGCCACTGATGTGGACAGGTGACAAATTCTCCCTATTTAAGGCTGTAACCAGCTCTCAGTGTATGTGTTGTTGGCACACAGTATGCATGTAAATCAAACTGCTAGTGCTCAGGATAAACTGTGACAGCATTTGAAAATGTTTGATGTTGTAGGGTCAGTACAGACAGAATAAACCTTGATTGAGTCACATTTTCACTGGAAATCCACCACTCACACATTTTGGTTTTAATTCTTTGTTAAAGGGCTACACTAGTTTAGATAACGAATTTTTAATGCCTTCACAAAGATTCTTGCTCATATCTTAATAGTATCTGTAGTAGTATCTGCTGCTTGGTTATCATCTGTAATAGTCCAGTGAATCACAGTACAAATGACAACAGAAAAATGACAACAATTCCAACTCTGTAGAATACATATTATGGCATAGGCAGAGAAATAAGCCTTGTGGAAATATAAATAATACATTCTAATAGTCAAAGGTTCATAAATAAGAAGATATACACACACCAGTAACTTCTACTGAAACCGGCACATTTCTAGAACTGACGCACTGGATGATTTTGTAGGAATCATTTTGTCACTTTCCGGCTCAGTTTCCAAATATGAAATGTAAACTGATATGATTCTTACCACACTATGTAAATAAAATGCCTTGAGAATATGAATAAAAATCAGTGCAGAAATGCTAATATATTATTTTTTAGCTACAGCTGCATTCTACACATACAAACAGGGAGCAAAACTGGATTTTTGCTTTTTTGTACATCAGTGCCACCAGTGGAAGTTTTGCAAACCAGATTAGGTCCTTGGAGACATAAGTGCATTCCTACTGCTCACAGTGTTTGTACAGTTGCAAAATGACTTAAACTACTAAGCAATTCTGTTTGTGAGCGTACAATAAACACCAGCCTTCATCTTAACCCTGTTAGCTACACTGGCTCTTCAGTGCTAAGCACAGGAAAAATGGGAGCCGTAATATGACAAACTGGGGGCTATGTGACTCAGAAAATACAAGAATCTGCAGCTTTATCAAGATGGGAGGAGACCAGCTCTGCCTGAACAAGCTGGCTTCTAGCAGTAAAATATTTCTTTAATTTCTCTTGTTAAAATGCTGCTCTTGAAATAGCAAGAGACTTCAGTTAATTAAATGTTAGCTGGTTCCTGCATAATTTAAATTTCATTTTGGTCAAAAGTCATCTGAGGACCCCACAATACTGTGGCAGAGCTATGTGCTAAATTCTGCCTTTGTATATATGGCTGCCCTTCTTCTGAAGTCTAAAGACTTCTGTGTGATGTCAGGTCTGGCTAAATTCATTTTATGTAGAAGGTGAAATACTGGAAAGCTGAATAACTCGTCCAAGGTCAGTGACACAACAGGGAGCCGAACTGCCAGGAAACGACAACTTCTGTTTGCCTGCTGAACTCGCTTAGATGCATTGAAAATTTAATTTCTGCTCTGCTGACTCATAGGCAGCCACAGAGGTGTGGCTTCAGCGCAGGGCAGAAAAGTCTTTCTAGGGACACTGCTGAGTCACGTCTTTTTGTTTGGGCCTATTCTGTGTGTGCATTCAAAAAGGACTGCCAAGTCTGGTCCTAACGATAGCAGCTGTTCAAACTGTAATACGATGCTGTTGCTGCTGCCATTGGGCACTGCTGCTTCTCTATTAGTTAATCAACGCATAGCATTCTCCTTTAAAGTAAGCCACAAGAATGTCTTTAACTTAAGGAACAATACCTTTCAATTCAGACAGAAAAACAAAGGTACAGGTGTATATTTACATATATTCTCTCAAAGTAAGTAATTTGAAGGTTTTAATACACTCTTTCATTTTGAAGTGTACAGCTTTAAAAATATTTTTAGAGCCTGTGTGACTCAGGAGAATAGCAACAGCGTCTATATTCTTGTTTTTTTTCCTAGTGTTTCAGTCCAGCCTGGGGTTATTCTCCTGCCAAGAGTTAGACAGCGAAGGACTTGGCATTAGCTCTCTTGAAGACTTTTACACGTCCTTGCCCAGTGAATAGTCCTACCGAAGTTAATAGAAATACTTATATTGTAAGCATATGTTAAATCTCTTAACAGATCAGGGACTACAGCAGCATTGATTAGGGCTGACTAAATACAGAATATTAGAAGTCAGAGGATCATTTACAAATAATTTTGCAAATAAAATCAGACTACATTTCCTAGATACTGTGACCCTAGTAAATAACTGTTCTACACATATATAAATGAGCGAAATCTTCTTCATAAACACGAGTTATTCATAGCCATACTAATAGGAGAGTGTATGTAACTACATGGTTTTCAATCCACACATTTACAATTTTTGGTGTTTTTTTTTTTTTTTTAATCACAACACAGAAGTTAAATGTTCAAATTAGGAAGAACAGTTTTACGATCTTATGTTACAGTATGGTTTTGAACACACTGGGATGAATCTGTACCCTCTGGGGAGCTTCTGTCATTTTTATTTTTGGATTTATACCCCAGAGGCATAGAGCAGTCAAAATGGCTAAGGCCATGAGGAGGTTAAGTGTAAAATGAGGAAAGTAATATTAAGCCCATGTAAGCAACTGTTTGAGAGCCTTTTATTTGATTCCAATACTGTATTATGCAATATGCCCATTAAAAAGGACTAATCGGAGGAAACCAATAATGGTCTTTCTTAAGAGTGGTAGTCTCCACTTTCATCTAGGCAGGCCTGCAGAAAGTGATCACTTATCAAGCCTAGGAAGAATGAAGCGTGCAGCTGTTTTTAGGGCTGTGGAGCAGCAGACTTCCCTGCAAGAATCTCACGTCACTTGAGAGCAAAATGACATTTTCTACAAATCTGAGAACAGTGCTAGTAAAGGTCATTCTTTTATACAAAGTAGTACAAAGAGGAGCGATATATGAAAAAGAAAAAAGACTGAGGGAGAGTTAATGAAATGGCGAGCATCTTAGCAAAAAAACCCTCCAAAAACCAAAACAAAAAAAAACAAAACAAAATGAACATATTTAAACATATTTGATACTTGTCATTTTTTAAAATTTCTGTGGTTACTCACTATTTAAGAGAAAAGATTATCTTGAGAACAGAATAACCCTTTGAAAATGTCAATTCAGAATAAACATTGCTTGTATTTCCCACAGAAAAGTGTTCATAATCGTAAAAAACACTTTCAAAAATATATATTTTTTTTCTATAAGAACTTTTTATTTTCATATTTCATTAATCATGTCATGAATCGGTCATAAAACTGATTAAAAAAACAAAACAAAACAGAAAAAACCTTGCAGGTATGAAGAGTAAAATGCTGGACATGATCTATAGTAAACATCATAACTTATTAGAAGATATACATCACTTGTCACAAGGATCTATTCTTAACATAATAAAGCAAGCCTGGGAGAAGTTTACTATCTGAGGATACCCTCTCTTACTTGACCATTAGATGTTCACTCCTCCATTTCTTATTAGATCATTTTAAAAGCACTTTCTTGTCACTGCCATGCTAGTCTCCTGCCCTTCCCTGCTGAGCTGATCCATTTACTGAACTTGAAGAAGCAGAACTGCCTCCTCTAAGTTACTGAGTACATGTACCAGTGCCAGCAGGAGACAGGCGGGGAAGAACTGTAGGGTTTTAAGGAGGGCAAGGAGGAGATTTGAAGGTAGTAAAAGATGGAGAGGAGAATGATTGGCAGGCTTTTGACATCTAGTAAATTTAAGAGAAAGTTAAGAAATAGAGAACAAAAGGGGGAAAAAAAAGCATTTGTGGATAGAGAAGGCCATTGTCAGACATTTAAACATTTTAGGGCCATGAAAAAAAGGAACTGAAGACAATGGGTATGAGTGGAAACCCGAGGAGAAGAAAAAAGAGTAGAGTCGAAGTATTATGAGCTGTGCACTCAAGGTTAAATCCTACAGAGTGTATTAAGAGTTTGGTCTTCTTTCTTTATAATTGGTTAACATTGAAGTAGCTCTACTGACTTATCCATGGAAGGCTTCATGATCTGATCCTGATTAGAGGTTTCTTTTTTTTAATAAATCCAGTGATTCTATTTTAGACCTACTGATGTTTTGAGTTGGACTTTAGCCATAAGGATACGGGACATCTGTTAATTGTGGTTCCTCTGACTAAAGAAGAACTGAAAGTTTTATCTCTTCATCTACTCTTATGTTAGTCTTCTAGTGACTTCACAACACTAGCGTGACAAGGACAGCTGAGCATAACCATTCCTATTCCTATGTGGACAAAGCCTGTAAAGAAACACAGATTTCTTTCATGGAGATAATGGCAAAATCATGCCTTCAGTGAAACCAGAGTAAAATTTCAATACTTCTGACAGATCAAGGAGGTGATCTGATTCCAGTTATTATAAAGGCAGCAGATTGCAGCTTATCAAATATATATATATATATATATATATAAAAAGGAACATTAACAACCTAATAAGTAACCAAGCAACAGAAGCAAGACATCATTGCTGTGAAAACTTTAGATTTAATATTCTGTTTTTTACCCTAAGTTTACAGAGCTAAGTTGATATTATCACAGACTTTTACTATGATGGGTCCCGTGTCATTATTTTCTTCTGTGACTTTCCTGCCAGTCAGCAGCTTTCTCACCACAGTTCCACAAGGGCAACTTACTCCTTCTTAGCTGCCTAACAAAGCTGAGTTTATTCAACGTCTGTCACAGACACCACACTTACACCACTTAGTGCATGGTAAGGATAGCCAAGTTAGCTTCTTTACCGTGCAAATTACGTTGTGCAGAACATATGTACAGAGCACACTGTGAGATGCTGTTTCTGCACCTACCCAATCTGTTAGAAGTAACTTGACCATCTCAACTTGGTACCACATTGTGTGGTGGAGACCTAATTGACGAGAATGTCTTAGCTTCTACTTCCACACCATCTTAAAATGGGTTATTTTGCTTCCTTACAGGAGTACCATAGGGATAAAGCCATGGATACTACTGAAGTACTCAGGCAGCATGGCAGAAGCCATGGAAAGCCTCCCCTTGAGTCCTTTTGGGGTGGTGCAAGCTGAGGCAGTCCCTCCATGAGTACATGCCTCCTGAGTACATGGCCTCCTGTGAATTTCTTCCTTCCGTCCTACTGCAAGTCAAACAGTGGATCAAATATGGAGAAATATGAGAAAGAAGGATTTTTCACTATCCTCAGTTAGATTAGTAGCCATTCAAGCACATAGTTTTAAAAGAACACGAGAAGTAAGAAACAAGGGAAATTACAAGGTTATGAAAGGGCAATAATGGAGAATAGTTTAATTAAATTAAATGAGGGAATATTTACACTTACCATTTCTGAGATTTACAATTCTGTAAAATAATCTCCCAGAGGAAGTCATGAAAACCTCATCACTGAGCCATTCTAAATGAGATGGAATAGCTCTACATTGAACATTATTGTGTGGGCTGTGGACTGGCTTATGGTTTCTCTCTTTCTAATCAAGCACAGTACCTTATACCTCCATGGCATAAACTGTGGCATATCTACAATTTGTATTTGGATTTTAAAACCTGCCTAGATACTTATCCCAAATAAATTAATAAGATTACCAAAAGGATTAATGTGCTGTTGTTTGCCATTCTGTTTTCTGTGATCATATAATATAAATGTTAATTTAAAAATTTTGGATCACTCTTGAAAGCATTTCATTACGTGGATTTCCCACACATAAACATATCTATTGAAAGTTTTCCTTATTATTTGCATAGCATTAAATACTTCTTCTCTTGTCTAATGCTTGGTAACTTTAGGTAAAACAGTATTTTTATGAGTCAAGATCCTTTGTATTCTCTTATTGTGCATGAAGGAATATTTCAGAGGCTTTGAGTTGGCACTGCAGAGCCCTTGGGACTGATCCCATCCCCAAAAGGATTCTCTGCAGAGGATATGACAACAACAGCATCAAAGGTCACAGTTGCCAGTCCCTCATTTGACATTCGTTTGTCTTTATCAAATGTAGACGCTTACATCTCATTATTACCTAAATTGTGTATTGTCATTTTGCCTGTAATTCCCGGGGCTGCAACTGTGACATAGCTTTCTTGTATATTGTTTCTCCCATCTATGTACCAGCTGAGATAAGTAACAAGGTCTAAATGAGTAGGCTTTGCATACTATACAACCTTGTTCACTTCAGCATAGCCAATTCTGCTGCGAGTCTACAGAATTAATTCCATTTTAGCTTACTCTGATGATTTATTTACTTTATTCAAAACTATCTTGAGTCTTAAACTGACAAATGATTAAAACTGAAATGAGATACTTGGCTGTAAATGGTGTTACTAAGAAGAAAACAGTAGTTACTGGACCCACTGAAGCTTTTCCTACTATTTCAATTACAGCAAATATTGTGCTTCACTTTCTTTTGGAAAATTATGTTTAAAGTTTCCATGAAAAACATCTGCTGCTTTCCATCCCAGCACTGGCAGCCACTCAGAGACAGATTAAATCATTCATTCCATATACACTAGTAAATTTAGGTTCCCTTCTGCTAAAGCTGTTATTGACCATGGATTATTGAAGCACTCATTTTATAAAAGCTGATTTTTAACTTTTTCCAATTTGACTACTCTCAAGTAAATAACTTACTTTTATCTTTCTCTATTCATTGCACCTTAAATGCAGTAGTTGGTTCTGGGCAACATAGCTTTTTGGAAAATCAGCCTATCAGGCTTTTTCAGACACAACTCTTAAATCTTTCAATCTTGGCTATTGATGATGATGATGCAGACATTATTGTTCCCTGAACAATGGTGCACATGTGCTACTAATACAGCTGTAGTGTTTTAAACATTTCAACATTTTGGATTAAAGTGCTATAGCAATCCTAAAATTAACTATTAATTTTTAAAGTGGTTGTCATTATTATATTTTTACAATAAGATAAACTGAGAACTAGAAATCTCTAGCAAAAAAAAAAAAAAAAAATCTAAATGCCACCAGAACAAAATGAAAAAAAATAAATGCTCTGAGATTTATGATTGCCTTCTCATGACCATTAACAAAAGATTTTCAAGGGGAATTAAAGCAGTTAGGCATCTAAGTCTTAACGACATTGACTAGATTGTAGGGTAGATACACTCCATGATATGTTTTACCCTCTTGGCCTGCTAATTAGCTTGAACTTCAGAGCAGTGCAGCGCTCTCCTAGCCCATACATCCAGTTTTTACAGGTGCACACCCAGGTCTAATCCTGAAGACAAATCCAAACATGACTGGACGTGCACTTGAACCTGAGATATGGGGAACACTCACAGAGACTCAAAATTCATACAACTTGTTTAAGTAAATAGGAGTTAGAGTAGCATCTTCAGCATTACTTTTCATGACTGTATTCTCCATCCATATTTTTGTATTCTGAATTATCTCTTAGCCAGACACAGAAAGGAGAGATTCCAAAATACTGCAGTAATTTTATTGCTTTCTTGTATTTGTCTTAATGCTCAGCTTTAAGCTGAGTCCAAATAGAGTCCAATGCTCTGAAACCATTAAATCCTTAGACCAAAGATGAATTGATCCTATTATGTGTTTGACTGGGTTGGAATTCTGCATGTGTTAGAGCGTTGATTTTTGTGCCAATACATCTTGAGTATCTGAGAGATACAGAGGTAGATGTTTAAAAATGGTTACGTGCATTCTTAAGCCCTGTACAATATCTACCTTTGTTGCACAAGGCCTCTGTTCACTTTAGTGTACAAAGAGTTGGTTACAGAACACTATGTGTGGATTGTAAGTGGTATATTATCCGTATCTCTAGGCAAATTTTGCATCTGCCAATTTTTATACTGCAGAAATTGCCCCTTACATGTAGCTTACAATCCTTGTGGTATTTAAAGATTATTATGTTTGAGAAACATAATGATTATTTCTTTCTTATGATAGTTCTACAGATTTTTATGGAGAACATATATACTAATATCAAGGGTTGTAGTTCTTCCGTTGTATCCAGTGGAAGCCAAGCACTTTGAAATAAAATGGCTACTTACAATCTCTACTGTAATAAAATCCTGTCTAAACTCCAAGAAATAGGCTGTTTATACATATCATAAAAACCAGCCTGTAAGTGAGTCCAAGCAGTATCTTCCTAAAACTACTAGGATATTTCATAAGTCATCCACAAATGTGTCATGTGAGTGATGTCCTGTATTAAGTGAAACTAATGAGACCTGGATTAGCAATACATATAAATGTAGCCTGACTAGAAAATACAATTCTTATGCCTACTTTTTGCCTCTAATGCAAACAATAGCTGAGTAAAGTTAAAAAACTGATTAAAATTAAACCTCAGTTCAAGGCTTTCAGTCACCAAAAATGAAAGTAATGAAAATCAGGACATGAATGCTGGCTGTGTCAGACTTTGGGGAAATAATAGCTGTCTTTTAAATTAGAAGGTTTTGCAAAGCCTGTTAGAGAGTACAAAGCAGCAACCCACGTAACTCCTCTCTCATGTTAGGGAATCCAAAACACAATTTCACCCGCAGTGCTGCATGCAAGATTCACAAATATTTGATTCTACCTCCTCTAAGAGCCTAACAAAATCTAAATGAATATTTGGAAAATGACTAGTAGCTTAGCATAAATATTCCAAACAACTCTTCCTAGTTATTTGTATAAAGGCACTCAACCTGCTCTTTTTGTGTTTCTGTACATCTAAATCAGTACATTTCCATTCCTTTATTTGTTTCATATCATGCATAGAGATCTGTATGCTAGACAAACATGAGTTAATGAAATTATGTACTACATAGCAATTAATTTACAGCATATACCAGTAACACACAGTGAAGTATTATATTTCAAATCATTTGTTCACCTTCAGATTTTTTTATTTTCTAGTCCGTTTACCAAAGCTAACCTGCCACCCATTTTCCTCTATCATTTCCTTAAATTTAAGCTGATGTTTCTAGTTAAGCAGATGGTAGGTAATTTGAGGCCTTACAATGCACCAGTCTTGGGTATATCACTCTCTTCAACCCACAACAGTAGAGAGCTGAAAGATCACAAAAACAGCTCCAGAAGAACAGGCTATGACATTTTATTAACCAGGGCCCTGAACCTGGAATCATTACTATAACAATGCAAAGTGGAGGTAAAATAACACATCAATGTGACAGTGTTTTACATTCATTTCATACTTTTGCAAACGACTGCATATGTGAAAAGCAATAATGAATTAATGGACCAAACTACATAGTAGCATTAAGGGTATATAGACAAATTTATTTAGGATTCACTAGAGTGATAGAGCAAAATTTTAAACTGCAGATATTCCTCCTTCCTCACATTCATGCCACACTTAGTGCTCTCTCTAATACACCTGCAGATGGATGTGAATGAGCTATAATACACAAAATCTGTAATTGCTACAGGACGCATTAAGTTACTGGTTGGATAGAGCGGCGTGATTCAAATGTGTTGACTGTCTTTGAAATAAATGGTTAAATTTCAGCTCATTAGCCAGTATGAAAGGTAGGGTTTTGATGAGAATCTTTCCTGGATGACTGCTAATCTTTTTGTTCTGCATGCAGACACACTGTTGCCTATTGTCATGGTAACAGCCATTTCTGCCTCTGTCTTTCCTAAGGGTATGGGCACCCATACACTTCTCTCCAGGTCCAATCATAAGATTCTTCCTCTGTTATCCTGAAGACTTATTATGTGCCCCTGATAGTGCTCCCCATCCCCCAGGAAGGGACCTTGCTTTGCTCTGAGTGAGGACACTGTAATGCAAAGTGATATTTTATTGTCTGGCCACAGAAGCCACTGTCTTGTGTCCACATTCTACTTCAGTCTGTACTGGTGCAATTAGATCACACCACTTAGCCCCCTCGAATTCATGCAGATTCATGAAATTTGAGCGTGTATAACCTGAAGCGGGCATACAGGTGCTGACCAACACATAAAGGACATAAAGCTATTAGAGAGTGTCCAAAGAAGGGCTATGAGGATGGGGGCAAAAGGGCAAGGCGTGTGAGGAACGGCTGAAGTCCTTGGGTTTGCTCAGCGCTCAGAGCAGAGGAGCTGAGGGGAGGCCTGATGGCGGCTGTAGCTCCTCACAGGGAGCGGAGGGGCAGCGCTGAGCTCTGCTCTGTGTGACAGCGACAGGGCCCGAGGGAACGGCATGGAGCTGTGTCAGGGGAGGGCAGCTGGGGGTGAGGGACAGGGGCTGCACCACAGGGCAGTGGGCATGGAACGGGCTGCACAGGGCAGTGGGCACGGCCCCAGGTTGATGGAGTTCAAGTGGCATTTGGCCAGCGCTCTCAGGCACAGGGTTTGGATTTTGGGTGGTGCTGTGTTATAAACCAGGAGTTGGTTTATAATAAGTATTATTTGGTAGTTGGAGTAATGCTCTAGAGGAAGAAAGATTCAAAATCAGTAGCCACGTTTCAAGTCCATCCAGTCTGTCATTTGCCTGCAAACTCTGCCTATGAGGCTTTCTGTGCAGAGCACAGGGATGAACCCAGGAATCGTCCCATCATAAGCCTACTTGTGCCTGCCTGCTTGCAGCTCCTGTTCTGCATTCCTTCTGCTATTTGGTCTTAAAGACCCTCCTTGCATTCAGATAAAAGGACAATTTGCTTCTGCCAATATACATAGCTTCTGCTAACCAGACAGACTTCTCAGAATGAAATATTTATTGTGTTCATAATGCAAACACGCCACAGGAGTGACAGCCTTTTCCAAACTCTTACAAACCATCCAGGTTCACCCCCCATACTTGTCACACATACCTAGTTGCCAAACAAAGCCTAGCATTCGCACATCTCTGAGTCAGTCCAGTGAAGGGCAGGTGGCTGACAAGAAGCCTGGGGGCTGCTCTAACTTACACCGACTGGCACTGCTCCCGAAGTAGTGGGCACCAGCTGCAGCAGGAAGCCCCAGCCTCCTTTCTCTGGGAGCTGACAGGGCAGGACACAGCTAGGAGGGTGCTGGGGCTGCTGGCACCACATACACAATTGGGGGTCTGCTGCCTTGCCAGAGCCATGTAGATTTTTAGCTCCTTTCGATAACGTGAACAGCATTAAGGTCTGGAAATGACAAGGGTATCTGGCAAGAAGATTTCAGAATTTTACTAAGAACCTTTGCCCTCAGCTTTATTATCATAGTCAGCTTGTCATCTTTTTCAGTAGTCCAACGGTGTAGAAAGGAGCTGAATTTCTGGGGTTAAAAACAGTAAAAGAAACAATAAAGAAAAAGGTGTTTTTTTTTTTTTCCAGATCTTCTTACTTTCAGTAAGGAATGAAGCAGTGTGGAGGAGAGTGCTATTTATTTTTCTTCTGCAGTGATCATACCATTACAGGCAAGAAGCTTCTTTTGACTCATTTAGGTCACAATTTTTGCTTACCCTGTGTTTCACTTAGGGCTAACCTGAATAAAACTTCACTTAAACCTGGGTGGAGACCTCAGGCTTTTGCCCAGTGTGTTTTCTGGGTGCAAAGGGAATGACTGAATGTAGGAATGTAGACTTAGTGCTACAGGCAACACTTGTTGTATTAAATATTTAATAATAACACTGTGTCCCTACCCAGCACTATTCATTTGAGGCTCTCAGAGCAGTTAATATTTACAATAGTCATATAGTAAAGCATTGTTATTAATTATGAATATGTTTACAGATACAAGTTGAGATAAAATATAACTAAACACCTTGTCGAAGCTGTACAACAAAATCTCAATCTATGGGTTCTCAAAAAAAGACTGGAGCTTAGCAGTGACCTGTTTTTCACCTCATCATGTTCTAGATAGTTGGCTGCTCACTTGCTATGACCCATACAATTTGTCTGTAATTATTAACAGCAGTGGGAATTCAAACAAGTTAGAGAGGCTCAAAGGACTTGTTGCTCAAAGGACAAAAAATAAAAGCAATAGAGAAGGCCACTGAAAACAGTCTTTTTCAACCATGATAATCTTACAGAGTAACTGTAAGTGATATTGGGCTTGAAATGCTGAATAGATTAAAACTGTATCATCCAAAATATATGCATATTATATGCAGATTTTGCTTTGCTTCTATTCTATAGTATAATTTTTCATTTCCCTCTATTTTTGCTAGCCTGTCTATCCATTTCCTTGGTGTGCTTATTCTCAGAGCCCTTCTTAACACACAAGGAATTTATTAATTTTTTTTGGAGTAATTAAACATGCATAGGAAAGGGTGCTGGTATTATTTTGTACTATCATCCATCTCTCTGCGTGCAAGTACAAAATTTGAGCAGCAACGGCTAGGCGTGTGTGGGGTGTACTCCAAAGCATTTGTATTCCCAGTATAGCACAGTTTCTATGTTAGTGCAGCAATTGGTTCACACAGTATGCTATGCAGACTGTAGAGGCAGTGACAACTAATGACATCAGAAGCAGATGGACAGGCAGCATAGTTGTAAAATAAATCACTAATGGGAAAAGAGCTTAGGATGGCAAGAGTGAGGACCCCATACTGCTGATGATGTGCAAAAGAAAAAGGGAGGGAGGGGTATAGGAACAGAAAAAAGAAGTATCAGTGCATTGGCTGGGAAAGAGGCAGAGCTCAGTGTAGGAAAAGTTCAGCAAGCTGGATAGATAAAGGGGAATTTCACCCCTCTTAAGTGCAGCTGAAGAGGGGAGAGCAGTGTGCCATATACCCCCTTCATTTTAACTTGTGCCTCGGAGAGCCACAAATAGGCTGCTTGTTATTTATGGGCTTTAATAATCTCACTCAAGTAAACATGGGCTCTAAAGCAGAGGATTGATTGCAACTCATTCCCAGGTATAACATGAAGTATTTGGGCCAACATTCTGCAGTCATTTTCAAGACTGCAAAGGTGAAGAGAGACCAGAATATTGTTTCTCATTCCTAAATTATTACTGGCTCAAATGTCCTGAATACAGATTAGAATTACCCGATTACACGAACCTAGGGAAAGAGTTGGATAAAAATCCATAATCGTATTTCAGGAAAATAGTCTTCATTAGAGAGTAAAATCCGTTTCCCTCTTCATCTCCTCTACTCCTGAGAACTTATATCAAGCACACAGTGCTTTTTATAACCATTTTTTGGGGTGCTTGAATTCAATTGAATATTGTCTACTCTACTGGAAAGATTATGAAGTCACCTAGGACTCATCTCCTAGGACAGCAATAAGCCAACCTTCCCGCCAGTCATAAACACATAACACGCCTCCATTTAATGTTTGCTCTGTTCCCTTTGAAATGTTAATCATCTCTATGTAAATTCCAGCACAGTGAAACTCAGTTCATATTAACTTCAAGTTACCTGATTTAGATACAGTAAAGGACAACCATTTATTGGGCTTTTTTTAAAGATCAAAGAAGCTTGTTCCTAAAATATATCCCGTAACATGCAAATGATTGTTAATGTCTCTAATTAGCTTATAACTTGAGAGTGCTTTCTGCTGTTGAAATAAAGTATTACCGTATCACAGGCTTAATAAACTCCATGCATCTGATTCTTTCAGGACACAACCACAATTCCGATCCTGGTCTATGATTTCTGGTCTATGATTTCCCTACCCTTACTGGTTCTGTTACAAAAAAATCAAAATCATGGTTTCAACAGCTCTTCTCCAGCTCTATGACAGATAACACTGCGGAAATAACTGAGATTCCATCATGACAGGTGCAAAAGTGGCATACATGTATGAGTGCTGCTGTGCAATGTCCTACAGTCCTGTACTACAAGGTCTAGAGGTTCTAAGGGTCTGCCAGTAAGAAATTACTCATAATTCACACTTTAAGCTTATTCTCCACTGCTGTAGCTTATACAAGGAGATAAATAAGCCACAGTGGTTATCTTAGTTTAAAACCCAAATGGAAGAAGCCCTTACGTTTCCACTGTTAGGTAGCAAAGTGAGACCAACCCTATGATGTAGGTACTCCACCTGGTATGTTTCACAGCAAAACAAGAATTTACTGTCCCAAGTCAGCTGGAAAGAAGAAGACGGGGTATCACGTAGCAAAACATTTTGTTTAACTTGGAAAGCAAATATCCAGCGCACATACACATATTTAAAAATAAAAAGGTGTGACTGGAGATCGGACTAGTGCAGTTCCACAGGGAATAATGTAAATGCCCCTTGAAGTTAGTTGGTAAGCTGGAGGTGAGAACATAAAATGTTCAGAGATAGCTGAATATTTGTTACAAATGTGCCCCTTCTTCATGCTCATGAATAATTTCTTAACTGATTCTGATTTCTTCAAGTACACTTGTTGATATGCTACAGGATATATCTTTAAAGCAACATTGCTAAGAAGAAAATTACGAGTTATGTGCACAGGAAATAGGAAATCAGACTGATCTTTCTCTGCTGCCTTTTTATATCAAAATATTACAAGGTAAGGCTGCTGGATTTTTTCTTCTTTTATAAAAATGTTCTTGTCTCTCTAACTGTTCCTCAGTAATTTTTTTATGGCTTTATTTGAGGATCTCTAAGTTAGTATTAATGTTTATCTAAACGTTTTTCCATTCATTCATAGGAACATGATAACTGACTGCATTTTCTGGAAACTAACATTGAATATGCATAGGATCACTTTTCTTTTTCTTTTTTTTCTTTCGCATAGAAATGTGGACAGCAAATAATGGGGCTGCAAAAACAGCATAATAAATTGGTGTTTCTTATTTTCGAGGATTTGTAAAACTCATTTGTCCATGAAAAGAAAACAAGCAGTAAAATCAGGATCAGGCTTTACACTCACATGGATTGTTTCACTGTGTATCTTTCCAAGTATGTTAGAATACTTAGCCTGCAAGTTGAGTCAGATTTTGAAGAAGAATGCTCAGAACAGATATGAGAACTTTCACTGGCAACTTGCAAGTTGCATGCTAAAATCTCTGTTGTGCAAATGCTAATATGCTTGAGTGTTCAGATAAGCACCTGAGCATTAACAAAACACAGGCATTTGGTGTAGGATTTGATCACAGATTTTCTTTTTAGTTTTGATTCGCTAATGTTTTGTTTGTGAGGCTTTAGTATCATCATTTACAATATTACCATTCGCATTGAAGCTGCTTACATGAGTAGAAGAATGAAGTTTGAATCTGCTGATATGTTCAAAACCCAGCAGCTGGAATGTTTTGACTCGCTCACTGCCTGTAACAGGATAGCCACGTCTTTCAGCAAGCACAACTCTACTCTCTTTGACCTCTGCTTAATAGCAAGATACTTTTAAGGGAACACATTCAAATCCCTGTTGGACAAGATGAGAATGTTTATTAGATGATTCATCTGAACGTGATAAACCTAAGGCAAAAAGAGGGGTCTTCAATGGGGCATGCTGTGACGGGCTCGGACAACAACGTGGGCACTACGGAGGTTTAAGAACTCTAGCTGCACTCTGAAGAAGCTAATGAAAGAGAGTGGCTGCAGAATCCCTTAACAAAATAAAGGTTGTGAGTCTAGGAATTAGAGAGAGAAGTAGAGGGCTGTGGCTGAGACTTCCTAAAGAAGCTATGATGCTAGTTTCCTTCAAGACAGGTAGTTGGCAGAAAATTAGAGAGCTGAAGTCTTTAAAAAAGGTGTCCTAACATTTGAGGTGGAATGGTCAAAGCAAACTGGCTTGTACAAGACCTAACAAAGTGGAGCTTTTTACCATGTGACTTATGTTTTTGCAAGAGCTGGGAACCTTATATTGCACAGATGTGCATAGTATATGAGGACAGACGGGTGAGGCTGTGCCTGAACTCTTCATACAGATATGCAAATTTAAAGAGAACAACCCCCAAAAGTATAACATTATGGTAAATAAAGAAATAGATTTACATGCAGAAATTCTAGGTCATTCTTTGACAACAGTAAATCTCTCACTGATGGGGCCTTGTGTGCTCCCTCACCACTAATTTAAACCAAAAATATAGTTGAGTCTACAGGTCTAACCCTTTTTCCTGTAATATGAGTTGAATAGCATTTACCCTGTATGGTGCAAGTCAGTTAGCGTAGGTCCATTTGACATGGACAATTTTAACTTTTTGTTTTCCTAAGATCAGTCAAATTTGTGCCAATATAAATATGAATATATATATTAGAAGAGCTTTTATACATAAAAGATAACAAATTCAGGGTACATGAGCAGAATATTTTACTCTTCTAACCAAAACATGACTCACTATATATTTTTCCTATGAACAGCCTTCCATGACAGTGTTTGACTGGCACATGGTATTCTATAAAATGCTACACACACACTTCTAACACTACTTTAAAGCAGTGTTGAGCTGGATGTGGCTGAAAAATGGTAACTATTTTTTATTTTTTTCTATTAGGTCAGAATAAACTTGGAACACTGGGTTTCTTATTCTCCTGTTAAAATGCCTTTTGCTTCCAGTGTGGTAAACATTACTAAGATTGTTTTTATTCTGTTTGCATAGCTTCTAATGGGACTGTAGAACTGGTCCTCACTGTGGCTCCAATCTGGGCCCATTTGTGTAATGTATGATATGTGATGAAATCTTTGGGTTCTGTTGTCTAGACTTTCACTCGGTCATTTCAGTTGGACTACCATGAATATTCATAGAATCACTGAATGGCCTGGGTTGAAAAGGAGCACAATGAACATTTAGTTTCAGCTGCCCTGCTATGGGCAGGGTCACCAACCAGCAGACCAGGCTGCTCAGAGCCACATCCAGCCTGGCCTTGAGTACGTCCAGGGATGGGGCATCCACAACCTCTCTGGGCAACCTGTTCCAGTGTGTCACCACCCTCTTTGTAAAAAACTTCTTCCTAATATCTAACCTAAACCCACCCTGTGTTAGTTTAAAACCATTCTTCTTTGCCCTATCACTATCCACCCATGTCAACAGCTGTTTCCCCTCCTGTTTATATGCTCCCTTCAAGTACTGGAAGGTCGCAATGAGGTCTCCCCAGAGCCTTCTCTTCTCCAAGCTACACAATCCCAGTTCCCTCAACCTTTCCTCACAGGAGAGGTGCTCCAGCCCTCTGATCATTTTAGTGGCCCTCCTCTGGACCCGCTCCAAGAGCTCCACATCCTTCCTGTACTGGGGGTCCCAGGCCTGGATGCAGTACTCCAGATGGAACCTCACAAGAGCTGAGTAGAGGGGGACAATCACCTCCCTCTCCCTGCTGGCCACTCCTCTTTTTTAATGCAGCCCTGAACACAGTTGGCCTTACAGGCTGCAAGTGCACACTTCTGGCTCATGTCCAGCTTCTCATCTACCAGGACCCCCAAGTCCTTCTCTGCAGGGCCGCTCTCAAGGGGTTTTTCGCCCAGAATATTATTAGAATTATTCTGTAACAAGCAGGCCTGGAGATGCTAGTCACTGTTTTTCCATTTATTTCTTAGTGAAACGTGAAACATCTTTAGTCCACAGGAACTTCAAGCTTTATTTGCAAATAAATTATTTGTAACATCTTGATTTACTGGGGTGTTTGGGGGCTACTTTCATCTACCTGAGTGATACCAAATATCAGCAGCATCTGCTCAATGTTGTCTGTGTTCCTAGCCATCTGGAGCTGTAAGAAGTAAAATGAAGATCTGACAGTATCCAGCACCTCCTGAAGAAGACTTTTCATTGCATGCTTGCATCAAGCAGGACACATTGAAGATAATGCATGGATATAAAAATATCCATGGGGGTTGATCTAAATGAATTTAAGATCTCATAAATTATTCTGTGTTATATATCTGGAGATAGTGATTTAAAATTCATTACATTATCATGGATTAGAAGGTGTTCGGACGTATAAGTGATGTGGTGCAGCACTGGAAATGCGTCCTAACAGGTGAGGTGAATTGGTTCCCAGTTCTTTCTATTTGGTCACCATCTTACAATTCTGGAGTTAGTGCTTTTCTTTGAGAGTCACAGACTGGAGAACTGGAACTGAAAAGTGAAAAGAAACAAAATATATTCTACTTGACACTGTAGACTTCATTCATTCCCATGTAATTTAGTGGACTGTGGCTGGTTTGCCTTTGCTTTGATCTGCTACGTAATTGTTCCTTTTCTATAATACATGTTCTCCCAGAAGCTTCTGGTTCTCGGCAAGCTTGAAAATAAGCAATTTATTTGGTAACTAAGTATGGACGTAGGAGCCTTACTTCAGTTATCTGTTTTCTTTGCCAATAAATCATTGCTGGGCAGATTTCTGACAGCAGCAAAAATGTCATGAAGGGCTAGACTGGAAATTAAGAGCTTTTAGCCAAATCAAGTCTTCATGAGTATCATGTATTGCAGTATTGATTTCTACTTCTTTATGGGTGACATTCTCTGAGCATTTTTGCCTGCTCTGTATATTTAGAGAAGGAAACAACTACATTTCCATACCAGCAAAACAAGCTTGTGGCCTACTCACTGCTGAAATCCATTAAGTGACTCTGCAGAGTGGGAAACGAGCCTGGTTTTCCTCTTCAGGTTATATATTTTACAGCTGTCTCATAGAGTACACATCTGTCTGTGTGGTCAAGGCCATCCACCTGACTGCTGTATTTTTGTCCTGTATTTGTTTATATCAGCATTCCACGTGAATGTCAGAAAGCACTTACTTTCAAAGCACTGCTGTTGTACAAATATGCTCTTGGTGCAGAAGCACTCTGTCAGTGACAAACAGCTCCTTGCCAAGATGAGAGCAAACCTGGCAGAGGCTTCTTCCTCCTGCTCCACCCGGTTTTGCGCAAGTTTCTGACTGGCTTTTAGCACCGAGTCTCTAACTAGAGTCAGCTGGCTGATGCTGAAATCGCTGTTGTTTAAGGTCAGAAAAGGCCTCGGTTTTAATTCAGTTTTTTTTTTTTTTTTTTTTTTTTCTTCTTCATTCTAAGCCTTTTTCTGTTGGGTTACTGCATAACTGAGGGCCCTGACAAAGTACACATCCCTAAGAGTGCTTTTTCTGGGATGAGCTCAGTTTGAAAAGAAAGTTGCCAAGTTGCAGCAACAGCGTCTGTATTCTGGATTTAAAAAGTTTGTTAATGATTTTGGGTTCAACTGTGTTACTAAAGGCTTAAAGAAGCATTTCTACAACAAAAAGAGACGATACCAAACTCAGTAAGTTGTTCAAATGTCTGTGTTATTAATCAGACATTCACTTCCACTGGAACATAAAGCTGGGTTGAACTTGTATGTACATTTGAAACATTTGAAATACGTGACAGGCTTCTGGTTTTCCATTGCATTTATTTTTTCTTTTGAAACACAGTTATTAAATGTTACAGGGATGCACTGCTTTCTACAGCTGCTGAAGCATGTGGACCTTTTCAGTGAACAAGTTAGATTGCATACCTTACCTTAATTTCAGATTTACCACCAATTTTATTTGAAAGAGAATCTGTTAAAAATAACTAAAAAGGGGAAAGGGGAAAAGGGGAAGGGGAAGGGGAAGAGATATTGGAATTTTCATGATCCTGTTTAAAAGCTGTATGTGCTAGGGTTTGAAACACTTCTCATTACCTCTACAGATATTCTAATGCTTCATGTTTCTTTATATCCAAGAAAAGGTTGTCTTGTTTGACCTACATAGGCCTATGCAATTTGTTCAGCTTTGTGCTCTCTGTCAAGTTTACCAGTCAGATGCTTTGTTGGTAATCTCATCTCCATAAAGCACGTTCTTTCTGAGGACTAACAGAAGACTGGAGAAATGTTTAGGAGAAAGGGTGAGACTGTAATTACAGGGGCTGTAGTTAGCAGAGATCTTTCTGTGTGAAAATTTGCCAAAAGCTTGATGTGTCACTTATTTCTAATAGCATTTTGGCTTCAGACAACTTAGGCATCTTACATGCTGACATACAAATATCATTCCAAAAACATATGTGTATTAAGTGTTGTGATACCTACAGAAGTAATTGTGCTTTTACTTTAAAAAGTATGTATCTGATCCTTCCTGTCTTGGAAATAACGACAGTGCATTGACAATGAAAAGCAATGAAGAACAGTGACAACAAAAGAAATGGCAAATTATCTCAATCTTATTTTCTTCTTTTTTATTTAATTCTCTGAAAACCTGGAAAATGCTTTTATTTATAGATTACTCTCTATCACCAGTGTAACCAAGCTCTCCTTCTGCAGTTAACTGTTTCATTCTTGGCAATCAAAATAAAAATAGCTGATAATTTCTCATACTAGTATCTTTTTCTCTAGTTTCCTTAGGAATTGCTATAAACACCTAATATATATATATATATATAGGTGTACACTCTTTAGTAATACTGTACATGTGCAGAATTGAATCAGGTCTTTTTCAGGTCTGCAGCTGAACGGTTAGATATTTTTTCCACAGCAACAACTGCTCCAAAACCAATTTTATCTTTCTTCCACTTACATTAATTCTTGTGTGTTGTGGCTCTAGTAACTCCCTAGCCAACATTTAATACAGCTTTACTGGATGAGTGTAGAATCTATAATCTTTCAGATACATGCCTGTAATATTTGCACACTTTTGATACAATCGTCCTTTGCACAACAGTTCCAGAATTCATTTGAATTCTCATACTTTGTGAAATAACACAGTGTTGTCCGTCCCATTGTGTCATCTCCTGAGGGAATGTGAAAGCACCTTCTTGCGTCAGCCACCTTGGGATGTTTCCCAGTATTTTTAGCTATTTGCATGCTGCTGCAATGTGGTCACATAATGCTGCCTTTTTTCTTGTCATCTGTGCAGGCTGCAGCCTACAGCATGGCCTCTTCTACTGCTTGTTGTATTCTCCTTCGTAAAGGTGTTCTTGTGTGATCATTTCTATAGCTTTAAGATTATACTGGAAATGTGGCTTTCTCATTTCTCTAATTTTTCTTTTATTTGACTCATCGTGGTACTGAAAACACTATGTCTTCTGCCAGCATCATAAATAGGGCTGCTGTTTTACATGATCTTTTTCACTAATGGTCAAAAAAGTTGAAGAAAGGGTTCCCTTGGGTAGCTGAAATAGCTGAACTGGTAAAAGATTTGTTTTTCACAATCATGTATACAACTGAGCAATTCCTGATGAAAAAGCACATTCTTTCTCTGCTTCTGTTCTGTTGCAGTAGGCAATCTTTGTATGTGGTGCTTAAAACAAAATCTGGCTATCAAGCAGGAACAAAATGTCTCCTTTCCTCAGTAAACTTTCTCCTTTCCCTTCAATGTTACTAAAAGAACATATGCATATGATAACAAATGTGCTGTCCCATCTATTACCACAAATATTAGGACATTCATCTGATACTCTTGTGACTTCTTTGAACACCATGTAATGCTCCGACTAGGGCTTACATAGCTCCTCTAGTGTGTTGGTCATGTTACAGGGAGCTCCACTGCTGCAGCTTGCTGTGAAGCACCATCAGTCTTCAGGGCCTTTGGCATACTGCTGCTCACTCCTGTTTCCTATTGAGCAGGATTGCTTCATTCTTCTGTGCTTTTGCAACCCCCTCTGCAGTTGTCTTTGTTACAGGATCTGTTTAAATGCCCTCCCTCCTGCCCTTCCTTAGTAATTTTTGTTTTCTTTTTCTATCATTTCCTGAGATTCTGGATTACTTAATTTATTTCAGATTCCCAAGAGTTCTCTTTGTCTTCCAAGTTTTTTGCAACAGCCTGATGGGAGTTTTCTTGTGTTCTTCCACGTTTGAGAATAGTATAAGGCTTTTGCACATGATGCTTCAAGTACAATAAAGCATGGGCAGAGCTTTAAGAAGAGCATCTCTTCAGTTTGCAAGTCTGCCATATGCTTTCTTGCTCTTTCTAAAATCTGATATATTAAAAAATTACAGTAGGGTTTAGTGTTCTCAGTTGCTTCATTGATGGAAAGAAGAGCATGGTGAAACAATACAAGGAAAGCAAAACAGAGTACTCATTTGGAGAAACAGAGCAGCTGAACTGGACTTGCAAGAAGCACAGATCACATTGTAGAAAATGAAGTCATCAGCTACCAAAAGAGCAAAATGGAAAGCCAGACATCATTTGTAAAGGAGGGCTCGGTACGGGAGTGGGAGAAGGATGATGTCACATGGACATTAAAAATGGAAAACAAGTGGGCAGGTAGAATAAAGAAGTGACCGTGGACATTATTCACATCACCATTCAGACTCCTCTGGGGATCATCTGGAAATGCAGAATTTTGCAGAAATTATCACAAGTGAGGGCAGGTGCACAGTCAACACAGCAGAGAAAATGCAGCCTTTGGGGAAAACGAATAGCAGAGGAGAGGTCATCCTGTCACAGTTTTCACCTGCTTCTGTGCAATGCTGGTCCCTGTCAGAAGCTGAAATGCAATGGAGGGAGAGTTAAAGGAGAATGCTAGGAGAGGCAAAGATGAGGAAGTAGGGTTCAAGGCAAAATCAGCATCAGCTATCCTTAGAGCTAGAAATAGGAGGCAGAGAAAGGAAGGAAAAATGAGAAAGTAAAACTAGTGCGATCAATGGAGCAGCAAGACAGAAAGGAAATCGAAAGAAAATGGATGTGCTAGTGAGAAGCAGTATTTAAAATACTGAACAAAGAAGACTGTTACTTTCCGTGAGATTCTTATAGTGGTAATGGACTGACTGGCAAGGTAACTGAATTACAAAATTTAGGGAACTTGGTGCAGGAAACAAAAGCAATTCTTCTTAAAAAAAAAAAGAAAGCGTAACTTTTAGGTATTTAATATTGAATAATAAAAGGAAGGAGGAGGTACTACAGGGGTGCTAATTTAAAATTCCAAACATTTTAAATATTCAGAAATCTGAAAGAAAAAAAAAAAGAGATTAATATTGCTGAATAAAGAAAATTTAATTTTGGAAAACTTAAAGTGTGATGATAAAAGCAAACTCCTAAAAATCAAGCTAGGTTAACCTTTGCTACAAGCAGAGAGAGGTAGAAACAACTGGTGAAAAAAAAAAAAAGCAGAGATGTATTAACAGCAATACTTAACCAGGGAGCTACAGACTGTGTGATCTGTGAACCGCTTCTAGGTGTTTAAGGAAAGCTAACCATGCTGTTAGCGAACACAAGCCTGCCGCACAGGGCTTGTGCGTCCCCTGAGAAGAGAGGTCCACAAATCCTTGAAAACCATCTGAATGACAAAAACCACACAAGAATAAACCAAATATGACAGAACTAGACAAGCATAAGGCTTAAACTCCAGACTACCAACTAAGATTATGCAAGCACTAAAGAGACAAATGATAGTGGATCACTGGGTGTCACCAAGTGACAGATGGCCTTAAAGGATGGAGTGCTCTCCACTAGACTACACTGATTGCATTGACCAGCTCACTGCTGCTGTAAAAGTGGCCGAGGAAACAATTTCATTTTCTCGGAAGAATCCTATCTCAGTAACTGAAATATCAAAAATATCATTTGGACAAAATTATGCAAGTAAAGTTTCAGAAATACTTTTTCTGTTATATTTCCATCCAGCACAAGTGAATAAAACTCATGTCATGCAGTGAACAAACCATTCTTACTGTGGCTGGAACAGTACAGCAGTAAAACTACCAAACCTGAAAGGATGAAACTCTGTCCTATCCACCACTGAAAAAGCTTATACTATTGAAGAACAGGAGACCCTAAAGATAAAATTTTAAAAAGTGAGTACATAAGAATGTTGAAATAAATGAAAATATAAAAACTCGCATAGAATTTCTGGCAAATAGACAGTTCAGAAAGTGCTAAGATGACAAAAGGTGAATGCTGTTAATAACAAGTGCTGGAACAGATACCAGCTTGTATCTAAATATATGCAAGTAAACTTTAGAACAAGTTAAGAGCTGTCCTGGATTTGTCTGTAATGTTGGAAAAATTACAGACTAAAAATATATTACTTTTCTCATTATTCTGCTGTAGCATTATTAAAGAATATAACCACTACACTGGTAATCATATGTCTACTCTGTAAAGACTGGCATACATATTATTCCAGCTGTGGTAATTACAGAAAATGGACTATGATTTGATTATGAGGTAAAATATCTTGTAAAAATAGTATCACTTAAAGCTCTTCAAGGTGCACACAGCACAACATTTTGTGGAAAATGGCATCAAGATTGTAACAAGAGTGTCTATAAAAATCTCAAGGATCAAACCCACGCTTTTATTTTGCATTACCCTGAAAACACGCTACCAGTTGCTGAAATGTTTGTTAGAGATAGCTTAAAATTCTATTCCTTTACTATATAGTTGCTAATGGGATGAAAAATGGAAAGATACTGCAAATTCTTACTAGCCTCGTTAAAAAAATACAGGAAATAATGCACATGAGAAAAGATCACACAGTGAAAGACTTACAGGACTTTGCCCCCATGAGGATGTATATATATAATGGCAATCCTTCTGGATATTTCTCATGAAGTTTCTCCTTATTTGCTTGAAACAGAACATGTTTTTGAGGAGTAGGGCAGCAGCAGTGAAAAGAACTGTATATAAAAAAGCAGATGCTGAAGTCTACCAGAACTGAAGAAACCTGTGAGACCTGTGGTCCAGTTCAGAGACAGAGAATTTACATGTTGTACAGTGTATGATTTTATTCCAGATTATTCAAATCACAGTCTTATTTAGAAGATGAAATTTCTTGGCTTAAACCAACTCTGGCTAACCACCACCAGTGGGAGGACAGGTAGGATGCCAAGTTCATTATTTCTCTCACAAATTATTTCCTTCTTTGTATTAATTTAACCTAATTTGATCAATAAATACAATAAAAAATGTGCTTCAACTGTAATGTGAAAGTTCCAGGCAACCACATGGCTTGTGATTGCTTGAAGGCTCCCTAAACTAGAGATCTGTGGAGCAGTGGAAAAAAATAGCAGAAGGTTCTAGCAAAGCAGCTCTTGATCTTGAGGCCTCATTTTTTTCTGAGATGTTGAATATGAATATGATGTTGAATATATTATGCTCAGTAAACAAAACATGAAGACTTGACTGTGGCATCCATCATCTCAAGCTGGAGGACTGGACCAGAAACTCATTGTGGTATATGTGACATGGACATAAAGGTAAACAGGTCTCTAAAGTTAGAAGAGAAATGATAGGAAAGAACTGTTCTCTGTTCAAAATCGCTCTGAATGGTCAATATTTTTCTGACAAGATGATGTTGGTCAGAAGAATAATGAGCCCATTTGCTTTTCTGATGCTGCTTGCAGGGAAAAGTAAATCTCACTCTTTTGCTTTGGAGTTTGCTTTGTATTATTTTGACAGGATCTTTAAAGAAATGAAATGGAAAATAATTGAATCCTCATATAAGGATTTATTGTCTCAAGGGAAAGAAAAGTTCTGCATAACACAGCCTTACCTGAAAATCAGTAATTGTAGCTTAGAAAAGTTTTGAAATGAACTGTTTTTTTTTTTTTTTTTTTTTTTTTTGAGCACAGACTATTAAACCAATTAAACTGTAAAATAAATTTCTATTGCCTGAGTAAGCGTGGGCTTTAACTCTTATCTCACAAACTGTGAAATCAGTCTGTGAGGTTAATGATCCACAGCTTGTTGAGTCAGATCGATGCTCTACACTAACCCCGAAGAAGACTACTGTGCCACTTGGACTAATGACCCCTAGGAAAACTTGCAGCCTTCAAAGCTACAGGACAAGAGCCCTGCAGTGTTGTCTGGCTCTTTATAGCAAAAAGAGGCTCCATTCTACCAATAAAGCAGTCTGCAGAGGCTGTCTCAGACAACTTTTCTTTCTTGTTTGCTCTGACCTAGGCGAATTGCCTCTTATATCTACACAAAGATATTCTAACTTCTGAGAATGTCGATTTTTTCCCCTTCTGTCATGAGTGGATCTTCTCTCCCCACTTTGTGTGCTGGATCAGGACAAGCTGGATCAATTAATTGATCTAATGGGAAAGGAATCATTTGAGAGGATTGATGTCATATTTTCTATCAGATTATCAAACGAATCTGATTCACCATGCACTGCAAGGTCATTATGGAGGCAAAAAAAGAAAAAAAAAAAAAGAAAAAAAGCTTGTTTACAGATGGGGGAAAAAGAGAGCGTCCAAAGAAAGGACTAGTGTTCTTTGTGGGTCCCTTCCAATTCAGGATATTCTAGGATTCTAAGATTAAAAAGGGACCCACCATTCAGAAGTTGCTTCCTTATTAGAATGTGCAATACTGCACCCCCAGCAATGGTCTTTTCTTGTCATGTTAAATTTTATATCGTCTTGCTAGCTAAACAGCATAAAAATGTACAGTCACAGACAACTCTGTAATACTACCTCATCCAATTTCATTCATATTGACAGAATACATAGAATCAGCCCTGACGAACACAAGACTGTGAATAAGTTCTAGGTGGAGTGTCAAAACTGCCATTCTCTCCCTGCTTCAGAGGTTGCTGGCTTAGGTTTAGCCCTCTTTTTCTTGGCTCACCATTTGTTGTCACCTCATACCTGTTGGGAGAGGTGTGGGTGGATTTCTCTGAGTCTTAGTCAATGAATGCTCTCCCAGTGCTGGTTTTTAATTAATCCCATTTAAAGGGATTATTATTTTTGTGGACAGGGTTCTATTGCCTCAGGAATTTTAAATATTTTGATTATGATTACATTGCTGAGCTGAAATGATTAAAAAAAAAAAAAAAATCAGTAAACTTAGTGCTCTGATGTCTTCCCTGACCCTGAGGGAGCTGCTAGAAAAGCTACTGTCTTGGAGAGGTGAAAGAGGAAGGAAAAAAAGTGAGCTCAAATTGGAGAATCATGGAAAAGAGTGCAGGGGAGCCAGATTTTCACTTTATCCCAAGCTGTCAGGAATGAGAGGCCATTACACTGCTGGGAGGGCTCTGCTCCTCATCCTGCCCCACGCACACAGCAACAACTTGCTCCACATCCTCCATCTGCTTCCCATCAGTGACAGGAGCAACAGGCATATCAGGCCATGGAGGCAGAAGGCAGAGAGCAGTTGTTCACTAGTAGTCACTACTTCAACAGTTCATCTATTCAGGGAAGAGGATCTGTTGGCCAGATGAGAGCATCCTGATGGATTTATGAGAGTCTTGTAAATCAGACTGACCAATTTCACATTTGGAATTATTAGCTCATTTTTATAGTTAAAAAAAAAGAATTATGAGAAAGGTAAAATATGCATGGAGTTATTATAGTGATACAAACTGCTTTTAAAAGAGAATTTTAATCCTTTTAGGTGGCATGGTTTTTTTTTTTAAATGTATTATTCTAAAGTCTTTTTAAAAAGCACTTAAGAACTTATCTGACTGTAAAAAGAACACACTCCTAATGAACGTTATGAAATCTCAGTGTATGATTCGCTTTTAGCAAAGTTTTACACTAAGATTGAAGCAAAAACTTTGACTTAACAGCAATTTTCAGAATGAAAACCTGTTAACCCAAGTGGTACCAGCCTGTACAAATGATGCAAGTCTGGTTTCACTCACACTGTTCAAGAGCTCCATTCCACAAAATGATGAAATGTTGACCTCTGAGAAATCATAACATCACAGAATGACTTAGGTTGGAAGATAGCTGGAAAATCATCCAGTTCCAACACCCTTGCCATTGCCAGAGTTGCCACCCACTAGATCAGGTTGACCAGGGCCCCATCTAACCTGGCCTTGAACAACTCTAAGGAAAGGTCATCCACAACTTCTCTGGGAAGCCTGCTCCAATGCCTCACCACACCCTCAATGAAAAATGTCCACCTAGTATCTAATCTAAATCTCCCCTCTTTTAGTTCAAAATCATTTCTCCTTGTCCTGTCACCATCAGGCTATATAAAAAGTTGCTCTCTCTCCTGATTATAAGCTCCCTTTAAGTCAACGCAAAATAAATTCATGGTGCATGCCATCTTGCAGGATTAATTCCTGTAAGGAGAGTCAAAATGTGCCTTCCATATGTTTCAGAACTACAAATACCGGATTTTACTTGATGACTGTTTAACATAAAGTGAGTAAGAGTCCCTGAACAATGGAGTTGAACCAGGATTTTCCATCACACCCTGGATGAGTTCCTATTCATGAGACCAGCAAGTCACGCTACCACTGTATAGCCCGATAATTTGCAGAATAATGTGACTTCAAAGGGGGAGGTGGAGCACCTTCAGTGTACTCACAAAACAGTCTCAGCTTCCGAATATCCCTGAGGATGGAGCAAAAGCATTTTCCTTGGAAGAGAATGACATGGCTTTAAAAACCCTTCCTCCTTCAGGCTGAAGAGGTTTTCTTACAGTTCTTGGTTGTGACGCTGCCACCAACCTGTTTGCTGTGAATTATAAAGAAACTAATCCTGTAAGTCCTCCCTACGCATGGTCTGACTGCAGCCAATTTATCAGGCCTCCATGGCAAGCTTTCATCTAAGAATTCAGGCAGCCTCTGATATACTTTATGCAGTGCTCTCCTTACTTTTACCAAGAAGGCAGTGAGTCCAAACACAAGCAAAACATAAGAACGGCTGTAAGGTGAAGTACTGGCAAAACTTAGTTTCCTAAGGAAGGTGTGTTCAACAAAGCACATGCTGAGGATTTATGCACCTAAATTTTATCATCATCATCTAGCTTATTTTATGGATCTGGGCCAATATACATCCTGCTGTGCTGTATGCTACCTTCTTATAGTGAAGAAAGCTGATTCTACATGATGGAAGGTATGCAGTGCTCTCAAGACTGAGAGCGCTTACTCTTTGCCTTGGTTAGGCTGCATGAGAGAAGTCAGTTGCGATCACTGCTTCACAAGCCCAAAATGTATGTGATTTCCCCCATGCTGTTGCCAGGCAGCCTTCTACAGCTCCTCAGTGGAAGGGTCATTATTCACTTTTACTCGTCACCCGAGGGCTCTTGCTCTGAGGAGAAAAGGAACTGTTTAGAGAATAACTTGTGTTCTCCCCAGCGTATCTTTGTCTGGTAGTCCATAAATCTCAGGTGCTGTCAGCGGTGAGTGGAAACGAAGGGTAATGTTGGGCAGGGAAAGATTCTTATCTCACATCCAGTTACTTAAAGATAACAGTGTCTGCTGACATGTTCACTGTGCTTTGGGTCTGGAGTACCTTGTGCAGGACAACTGGGTTTTAAGATTTTAGCCACAAGGTGTGGTGGGGAACGAGCTTTGTCAGATTTTAATCAGAATGGGAACACGAGGGCAAAGCTGCTCCTCACAACACGACCAGCTGGGAGCTTCAATACTTCTGTGGATATGGGAACACCTCAGACTTCCCAGTTCTGGTCTAGAACATGGTTTTGTAAGGCAAGATTCTCTCAGAAAGATCACAACCACCACACAGCTTTTGTAATCTGTGATTTTTATTTGTAACTTCACCCACTCAGATTGCTCATCACAACACAAGGACACGCACAGATCCACCTCTGCGCGTGGATTTCACCTCAGCCACCACCACCTCCAGGAGCACAGAACGCTCCTGGCCGTGCCCCGGGTCTGCGGTTGGGCACAGCGGTTGGGTGCCGAGAGAAAAGCGTGGCATCGCTCACCGCTGAAGGCCACACGTGAGAAATAAAAGGAAAGCCTGAAGTTGAGAGGAGCATACGCGCTCCTGGAAGAAATTCGGCAAAAGTTTAATTTCCTGTAGGAAAGCGTGCCGTAAAGACCCGAGGAGCAGAGCTGGTGCTGGCAGCCGGGCGCTGCGGCACACCTCAGGATCCCGCCGCGGGACAGGCGCTGGCTCTGAGCTTAGCTCCGGGCCTGCGCTCCGCTCTCTCCAGGCGGGCCGCAGCAGTAGAGGGACCCTTCCTTTCCCTCGAAACCATTGTGGCCAGCCGGAGCCCCGTCGCCCGCCGGGCAACCCCCGCTCCTCTCAGAGACCGCGCCGTCCGCTCCCGCCCTTCCCCCCCCGCCGGAACTCGCCGCGCGGCCCCGCCTCAACGGCCGCGGCGGGGAAGAAGGCGCGCCCCCGCGGGCGGGCGGGCTGCCAAGCGGGGAGCCGCGCGCGCCCCCGCGGCGGGCGGGGCGTGCCCTGGAGGGCGGGGCGGGGCGGGGCGTGCCGCCGTGCTCCTCCCCAGCGCGCGGCGCCCGCCCTCTCCCCAAGGTGTCGGCGGCGCCGGCGGGGACGCGCTCGCTCGTGCCCGCGCCGCTCTCCCCCCACCCCCCCGCCCCGCTCCCCTCGGCTCTCCCCGGCTGCGCTGGTAGCTGCGCTCGGCCATGGCGGCCCCGGCGGAGCTGAGCGCGGAGCGGCTGCGGGCGCTGCCCGGCAGCTGGAGTTACGGGATCAGCCAGGGCGGCCGCGTCTTCTTCATCAAGTGAGCGGGGCATTGCTGGGGGGAGGAAGGGGTCGCGGGGCGGGGGCTGGGCGTGTTGGGGGAAGGGGGGGGCGCGCAGCCCGACTGCTCTCTGACCGGTCCGTGTGTGCGTCCCCGCAGCGAGGAGGCGAAGAGCACGACCTGGCTGCACCCGCTGACCGGAGAGGCCGTGATCACCGGGCACCGTCGCAGCGCAGGTAGGAACCCTCCCGGCGGTAGGGCAGCGACCCCCGGCCCTGCCCCGCCATGGCCGCCCGGCCGCGGGTTGCCGCCCCGCCCGCCGCCGGCCGAGCCCGGGCCGTCCCGGCCCCTCCCGCTGCCCCCGGCCCCGCCGCGCTCCCCGCACGCCGCCTTTACACCCCGCGTTTTCCCTCCGAGCCGTTCCCTCGCGTTCCTCCCGCCGCCTTGTGTCGCCGCTGTGATACCGTCAGAGCTCCTCTTTGCTCTCTCGGCCGTCTGCAGGTTGTTCACCTGCCCGGCATCCCCTCGTTGCCGCCCGTGCCCCCGTGTCACCTCGTTGGGGTCTGCCGGCGGCAACCGGTCACCTGGAAACCCTGCTGTTCTTCACTCTCTCCCATCCGGGCTGAAACGCGTGGGTGGTTTCCAAGTGACTGCGAGCGGGGCGGAGAGGGGGGGGAGAAGAAGGGGACCCGAGCGCTGGGATAACTCGCTGGGAGGAAGGCGGTGTCAGCTCCGGAGCGGGGTGCAGCCCCGACGCCCATCTCCGCACCGCGGGGTGCGTTTGCCGCCGGGAGGTGCTGGAGCGCGGCTCCCAGCGCTTCTCTTTCTGCGTGTAACCGCAGGAGAGCTGCACGCCGATCGGACCCTACCGGGCTGGTTGATTTTTGTGTTTGTTTCGTGCTTGTTACGCGTTCCCGTTCTTTAAGAATGGGAAATGGGCTTTTTGAAAGCTGCGGACGGTCTTCTGCGACTTGGGAGGAGTTCACAGAGCGTGGGTTCTGGCTATCAGAACTCTGTGGCTTAATCTGCAGTGAAGGGCTGATGCCGAAGGAGTCATTTAATGCCGGGAAATAGAATTACTGATTGATATCGGGCTCCTCTTTTCCCCACTCTCAGTACTCAGATTAATTGAGAAAGCAGCTTTCATCCGCAGCAGCGTGCATGGGGGCAGATGTATGTGAAGTGCTCTGCTACTTGGACATTAATATTAGCTGAGCATTAATTCTTTTTTTTCGAGCTGTCAGCGGCGACTCTGTTGACTGATGGTGATTCACCAGTAATTCTCTCAGTGTCTCATTTATTTCTGCCATTAAGCCTCTTCTAAGGGAAGCACGGCTTGCTTTAGAGCATCTGGAGTGCTGGATACAGCGTTAGGGGAGTTATTATTATCAGGTAAATAACTTTTGGCAAACCTGCCCACGGCAGGAGGTTGGAGCTCAGTGATCTTTACAGTCCCTTCCAACCTAAGCTATTCTATGATTCTGTGAAATGAAACTTATTTTCAAAAGCTCAGTGAGGTATGACCTTGAGTACCATAGCCACGATCTGTAGATCAGAAAATACTGAAGTACCTGCAGAGCAAATCATCTTCTGTATGTGTGTTTGTTAATTCATCTCTGAACGTACTCAAAAGAAGTTTAAAATATGTCATAAGAGACCATTTCTGAGTGAATGAATTTCTCTTGGACTTCTGTATTGTGCAGCTTGTTAGTAAATAATACTGTGAAATATTTACTAGTTGATGAAGAGGAACTTATCCTGTACTATAAACTGAAGAGCTTTTTATTTCTCTTTTATGAAGAGAATTACCCTGGAAGGGTATTCTTTTTGCCAAGTTCTTATAGCATCCATAAATGTCTTCCTGTTTGATGGACTTTGCCCTCTGTCAGTATCAAAACGCTTTGATTCTGGCTTTTTTTTTTTTCCCCCCAGATATTTCACAGCAGTGAAATAAAAGCCATCCAGAGCAAATAAGCAAACAGGAAAAATTACATCCTCCAGACTGAGTGTTTTCTACTTTTACCAGAAAATATATTGTTGTTTCTCTAATTCAGTCAGCGAGTCCTGCCTATCAATTAGTGCTTTTATCAACTGGAGTAAACTTAATGACAGTGATGCATCTAGAGTTGCGTAGTGGTGCCCAACGCCTTCAGATCTTCCATTACATCAGGAAACCGTTATTTGAAAGAAGCTGACCATTAGTAGTGGTTTGGATTTTTTTTTTCCAGAGAGATTTTTTTTTCTTTTTTATGTGGGCTTCTGATTCCCAAGAGCTATCACAGAGAGGGAAAAGATGTACCCAATTCCTCCACCAGATTTGCATTGAAAATTATTTTCATCTGAAACTGGATAGAGTTGTAAACACTGCAGGAGCGCTTGTTAGTCACATCAGTAGTGGAATTATGCTAATATGAAATAGCTGTGTGGCATAGTTGATACCATGCCTGTTACAACGCCTGTGACTTGCACATAACACAAGCTCCTTACATTGATTTTTGCTTAGATCTCTCCCTGTCAGGTGATTTGATGCTACTGAAGTTGAAGGCAGAAAGAACTGGCAATGATTGTGAGTTCCAGTGACTTGACAAAGGAGAAAACATTGCTCAACAAGACAGGCTTGAACTGTTACTGTTTGGGAATGACAAATCCAAATCAGATCTCTGTGTGAGCTGTTTGTCTTAGATTACAGAACTAATGAGACAGTATTTTGAGTCAATTTAAAAATGCTCATTTATAGGACTGGAGCTTTCAGCATCTAGAGTGAGGAAGAACAAATGTTAAGTACATTAGCGTTAGGGAGTAGAATAGTGTAACTGGCAGTGCTTCAAAAGTTAATTACTGTGCTTTGCTACTTGTTTTCCAGACTTACCCACAGGTTGGGAGGAAGCTTACACTTTCGAAGGTGCAAGATACTATGTAAAGTAAGTTTCTGTCACAGTGCTATAATTCTAATTACTTTGTCTGAATGCCGCTGTAGTCTTGAACCTTTTCCAAACTAAGAATGGATGTTGTTGAAAAGAATTGTTCAAGCTTGTCATACGAAATCCTATGTTAAAGACTTCCTTTGTTGATGAAACCATTTCTTGAGTTTTTGTGTTAATGCTTTTTAAGTTGCTTAAGGATTTGGATTCAAATGAAATTTGAAATGAGTTGACCAACAGGCAGCAAATATCTGTGCAAGTCAAGAAGACGTTGAGTTTCTGTGGTTTTGACTCTTGTATGTATGCACTGTCATGTCATATTCTCAGAAAGGCAAGATGTTACTTGGTTGTTGGGAGCAGAATCTCGGTCCAAGCCCTGTTCTGTAGTTGTTGTTTGAAGACACTCTGAAAGTTCAGTGTGACTGACTTGCAGATCCCTTGTTTTTGTTTCCAGTATTGATTTCTTTTTAATTTATTTTAATTTCAGTAATTTTTCTTCAGATTTTAGTATGCTTGAAGGAGTGTGTCCATCGTGGTAGAATTGCTGTATGCTCTTTTTGAAAGAGGGGCATAGAAATAGAGTTCCAGTGTAGAATTCCAGAGGTTGAGTTGATTGGATCATCTTAGAAAGTTTGTCTCTAGATAGTCAGACTTTACTCAACTGAAAAATTCTCAAGTGGAAAGCTAAAATGCTCTTTTTCTAATATTTGACAAGTTGCAGGCTTTACTCAATACATTCAGGAATTTTTGTTCACTTTGCTGTGTGTTTAGTTTTCCATTATTAAACCATCAGTGGGGTGAGTTCTGCCAGTGAAGATTACCAATGATCACAGGGCTATAGGCTGCAGGTAGGTTTTGCTCGTCTTAGTGTTGAGCAGAAAGTAGCTGCTCTGTGTGAGTTGCATTCTAAACATTGTGAGATGGGTTTTAGGCAAGTGTTGCATGGTTTATTCTGCATCCTTGTAGGAAAATCATTAACACTGAACAAAATTCCTTGATTATACTGAGAAGTAATTCTTCAGAATGTGACCAGAACCTGTGCCAGACTCTCTAGAAGGGGCCTTTTTGTTACTAGACAACGTGTTTGTTTCACTGTTCTGTTCTGCCTTCTTGTAGCTTACATTACACTGGTATTGTATAACAAATGACAAGAACTGCACAGGTCTGAGGACAAGAATGTGCTAAGGATTTCACCCTCTGCTGTTCTGTTTGCACAGTTAAATATAGAAGAGTGAAAATTAAAACTGTGTATATGATATAGAAAAATATTTTTCTATTACTTTGCATTGAGCAATTTATCATAGAATAAGCCTGCAAAGAGTGTATTAGCTATAGTAACTGGAAAATATCAGCTTGAGTTTTCTTTGGATAAAAAAAAAACCAATGTGTAAGGACAGCTATTGTAGAGCGGCTACTGTGCTTATGCATGAATAAACCAACTGGTTGCTTGTTTGTGTACTCCTGAGATCTTGTGTTCACGGTTTTATCGTAACAGTTAAGAGAGACATTAAGTTGATTGTTTTGCTGATAGCCAACACTAAATAGCTCTGCTTATATTTAAATTTGTGCCACATCTTTGAAAACATGTTGCACAAACAACACTTCTCTGTGATTTGATCGATGTAGGAGGATAGCAGGGGTAGTGCTGTCAAGTCTGCTGAAGGGTTCAGATGGTAGGACCAGTTTGTCATCCTTAGTTAAATGTGTTTGTTGTTTCACAGGTGTAGCTACTCAGGCTGGGTTGAGGCTTGTGCCTGATGATAGCTTCTCCTTTTTAAGTTCTCCAGCACCAGTAGAGCTGAATGCTAGGCGAGATGCGAGAGGTAACGCAGACAGGGTGACAACATTATAATCACTATCCTATGCGGTGTAACTCTGGATGATGTGTTGATTATAATCATTCTAGTTGTCTGAGACTTAGCTACCATGGTGTGCCCACATGACTGGGAAGCAGCACGGGTTGTTATGACCTTGTCTACGCAGGCATCCCCACATATGCATTTTCAACCTGCTTGCTTGAATGTACGTGTTTGCTAAATGTCAATGCTTATTATGCAGATCAAAGCAAAATAAAATTATGCTAAAACTAAAAATACTAAAAATGTGCTCAGGGTCTGGCCTGAAAGAAATGCATTGTTTTGAGTTCTGATATGAGTGGTGGAGTTCCAGAGGAATGAATGTTAATGGCACTCTATTGATGTGTTCAACCATGTGAAACTTGGCTGCTGAATTTCTGTAATGTGTCCAGTAGGAGAGTTATATAAGAAGGATAGTCGAGTTTCCTGATCACATAAATAATTTCACCTAGCTTCTGAGCCGCAGCTTCAAATATGTGGGTTGAATGAAAATATTTAACAACCTTGCTTTATGGTAAGATCTTATGCTAGACTGTGTTTGAAAATAAAAAACCTTTTGAAAATGATTCTTATGGTTCTTTAATAATAGGTCTTCAGTGTTCCAAGTGGGTGTGTCACTGAATCTATTACTGTGCTTTTTCTGGCTTTGATGTAGTAAACACTGTGTAATCAAATTGGGATAATGTCGAGGAGATAATCGTCATCTAAATCTTAGCATTCCTGGGACTGGCATTTCAAACAAATGACTCAGGAAGCAGACTGCATTGAAATGGGATTATTTTTAAAGGACACCTTATTTTTCCTTATGATGCATGCATTCATTTTCAGAATAAGTAGATACCAAATGGTGACGCTCTTTTTCTATAACATTGAGTTTGTTTTGTCTTTAAAAAGGAAATATGTTCTGAAACAAGGATAGGTACAGAGTTATTTCCATTGCTCAAGGAGGTTTTAGTTTTGGTATAGAGTTAAGCTAATGAGTTGATGTTAGCTAGGCCTTTGACTTCCTGTGTTTTGGATTAGTAGAAGAATTGTAATACTTGATAATGTCAGTGTCTTTCTCCCACATCTGTCCCCATCCCCTCTAAATGCAGATGATAAAAGGTATTGTTTGTTAGGTGGAATAAAAAGAAGTCGTAACGTTGCACATTTTCTTATTAGATCTGGTTGTGTTAATATTTTTTGTCTCCTCCAGTGTGAGGAAGTCTTGTTTCTTTAATATTAGAAGTGTGCACGGGTAGCCCTTTACTTAACGCAAATTGCCATTAAACTTTTTTGGAATAATGTTTGGTTCATAAAATAGCTAAAGTTCCTACCTGCAATGGAGAGCTGTATGACTGTAGAATGGAAAAATTCAAGTACTGTCTTTACTTAGTATCATCAGGGAAAGCATAATAATATGGAGTAAAACTCCTTAGTTTGAAAGTGATGGCGTACTATGTTGAAAAACTTGGAGTTCTCTTTTGTTCACAGACTATTTCAGTGGACTGTTGAATTATATGCAGTGTATTGAGCTCCTTGTGAGTTTTGGAAAACTGAGGGCTTGTCTTCAAAACAGATAACCTAGATAGTACTATGGGAAACTTAAGTTACTTAGATTATTTATAAGTGTATGAGGAAGTGGATACATATGACAATCCAAGTATGGTACTTGATAGAAAAGACATACTTGGTCACTGGCTTCAGCTTCTTACCTCTTAAGTTTAATGAGAATTTTAGACATGATGTTTTTAATTACTGCATCATTGTTAGGTACCGATATACTTGATTGGAGTGCTATGAAATTGCAGAAGTATGTCTTTCTCTGCATTTATATGTGTTTGTTTGTATGTTCAGGAAACTCTTCCCTGGTTAAAAACACCCAACTATTTAAGTTAGGGTATTTGCTTGCTTTTCCTTCTATTTTTTAATTAATTTCTCATTCTGGTAGTATTAAACATATGGTAGTAATTTTGGAATGACTTGACACCAGATTTATGTTGTTTAGGTTATTAACTTACGAAATAAAGTTATTCAAAAATCAATTCAATGATACTTCATGAGTTTTGCATCGGTCTAACTCATGGGACTTCTATGGAAGTATTCCTGGGAAAGCTGTTAAGGTGTTTAGAATTTGATATTTCTTAGCCCTGTGTAGTGCTGATAATTTTTTGAGAATCTGAAAGCTGACTGAAGTCACTAGGTGAATACCCTTAAAAACACAAAAGAATTAGGAAGGCTAAATCTGGATTTTAGAGTTTTGTGTTGAAGGCTGTGTTTTCCTGTACTTAGAGTTTCTGCTTGTTTTTTGCTGAAACAAAGTATTGGTAAACCCAGGTTGAAGCTGAGGTGAGTTCACTGTTGAATCAAGTAGGTGTTTCAAATGCTTTTGTGGAGACTTTCATCAATAGAATTGGCTTTCAAACATGTAGTTTGAAAATTGGGTAGGTAAGAAAAATCTATTAGGCGATTAAATGAGATGAGATCTTTTCAGCCTTCAGTTTCTGTTGTTTACTAAAATAAACTCCTGCTCATTACGAATTCAGCTTTTGTTTGAACCTTTGTCTTCTATGTGCATTCTAAAGATCCTCTCCCATTCAGCTGAGAAATTCTCCAGAAAAATCAAACATCAACTAGTAGTGTTTGCAGAGAAGCCCTTTATTGAGAGGAAAAATGGGAACTGGAAAAAAAAAAAAGTAAGAACAGATTGTTTTTCTCCAGTAAGAATCATGGTATTCCTCCAAGAAATTTAGTCCTGCTCTGGTTACCTCTGTCACTTATTTTGCTAAAAGTTAGGAAAGACTAAAATTTATTCCTGCCCTTCTTTTCTTTATTTTTCTTTTTTTCATAAGACCTCTGGATCAAGTAATGGTCTAGGTAAATGGGTGACCTGCCACATAAAGTTACAGCAAACTGATCTGTGCCTTCTTCCTGTGGGCAAAGCAGTTCAGAAAAGGAGAACTTGTTAGGATTGCATGCAAACTTGCTATGTATTTTAAGATTTACATCTTTATTTCACTGCAGTATTTTCAAGAACCAAAATTAATGCAGGGAGCATCCTGCTTGGGAAGTGCTCAGGCATTTCACAGCGCTACTGCTCAGTAAAACACCTCGCTACATTAAAGCTTCTGCTGCAGTTCTCCCTGTGGAAAGGATGAAGCTGTCTTTCTTGGGAACCCTGGGGAAAATACACACTCTTGCTCTGTAGGGAAAAGTGGAAAAAAAAAAAATCTGTGGAGGCAGATAGGAACAGAAAGGGAATCTTGTTGTGGGGGAGCTGTGGGATGGGCTAGCTGCCAGGGGGCTACAGCAGCATGAGCGAAAGGCAGCAGTGGAGTGGGTGCAGTGCTGAAACAGGGAGTGGAGGTGGAGGGGTTCTTGGCACTGGAAGAAATGAGTGTGGGTCAAAGGAGAAGAGGGAAGGCTGCATCCTAAAATTGACTTAGAGAGGAATGCACAAGAGGAGGATGGAGAAGGAAATATGGCCTGATGCAGGAGAAGGCTGAGAGGGTGGGACTAGGTGCAGGAAAAGGAATGGAGACTGAACGAGCAGGGGTGGGAGTTAATTTCCTTGCAGCAAACTCGTTGGGAGATGGTAGGTGGTAAGGTGACAGAGATGCATCCTACAAAAATGAGCTGTATGCTCAACAGGGACTGCTACTCTTTGCTTATGAACCTGTTTCAAAGTTAGTTTGGCGAGTAGAGCATCAAACATGAAAGCTAAGGATTCTTGTGCTTGTAAAGCCTTTTGGAGTGTGACATTGTGGTTGATGTTTTGAGCTGTCTTGTTCTTGAAGTGTGTTTCTGTATTCAGTAATACCTTGAATGCTTTAGTTTTACTAAAATAGACATGAAGCCATGGAAGAAGTTAATGTTGCATTTTTTGTTATTGTTGCTTCTAAACATTACCAACTTTTTAAATATTTGTAAGAATTAATGGGTAATTACTCTAAAAAAAAAAATACAAAAAAAACCGACAGAATTTGTAACATGAAACATGGAAATCCATTAGAAAGACACTGGAATCACTCAAAGTTTTTGCTAACTCATACATTACTAAGCCAACTTCAGCAATTTTAGATCTTAGGGTTTGGAAGTGGTAATGCTTCTTTTCTCATTTTGATCTTCACTGGTTATTGAGTTAATAATAGCAGATAAAGATAATGCACGCTTTGTTATTACTGTGAAGAGAATTGTTCTGTGGGCTTTCATTTTTGGTATCCACACTGTGTGAAGGCTCACCTTCCCTTTTCCCTCCCTCCCTCCCCCCCAAGACCCCAAGTATTTTGAGACCTGCCTTACCCCATCTGTTCCATACAGATGCTTTTTCTCTTCCCATTTCAGTCCCTGTGCCCTTCAGTGCCTTGAGCTGAGAGCCACTGCCAATAGTGGCTGAGCTGGCAGGCAGGTACTTCCTGAGCTTTGCCAACAGAGGTGTGCAATTGGTGCAGTCACTATTCAGTGGAACTTCTACAGGTCCAAATTTGACCCAGTGCACATTGTTTTGCTTTTACTTAAAGGAATTGTTCATGCTTTTTTTTTTTTCTTGTGGTCTGTGAGTGTTTTGTTTTACCAGATCAAAACTAGCATCTGTTGTGGTGCTGCACTAAGCCTGTTTTTCCTGAGTATGTTTATGTTATGCTGGCTCTTATTCTAATTCTAATGAATTGCACTTTCATTAAACCTGAGATACACTTTGGCTTGGCAGTTCAGACTGATCTTCAGTACGCTTCTTTGTGTGTGCGAGAGAGGGAGAAAGCTCTTGTGAAGCTTGAGGCAGACGCTGACTGGAAGCAAAGCTCCTCAGCTCTGGCTGCTGGGGCTTCTCTCAACGTGGAGCCTATGTGTTTTTTCTATGTTTCAGTAAGTAAGTAACTAAATTTAAACGTTTCTTCTCTTTCCTTCCTTTACCTTCTTTCTTTTGAAATGTGGGAGGTGGCTGCTTTCCTCCGTTCTTGCCTTTGGCTGAAAGGAATGTGTTCTCTGACAGTGATGTTGGAAAGAAGTTACAACAGCAGCCACCATCAGATGAAGTTTCAGAGCAGGGACTTGTTCATAGGCACCTCAGTAAACTATTTGGGAAAGGCTCCAACTTCCCAGCACTGAATAGGCCAGGCAGTGTTCAAATGCTTGTTTGTGGTGTTGCATCTGTCTGCTCTGGACGTATAAAACTTAAATTGAACACTTGTTTGTCAAGTGGAAAAAAGGCTTTTAGACAGTATTTTGAATGCTTGTGTGGCCTGCGATGCTTGTAGAGCTTTATATAAACAATTAAAAAAAAAAAAAAAAATTGCATGTTCAGGATGCTTCAGCAACTTGGTTCTTTGTGGCTTTCTCCATGGTGACTTAGTAAAAGCAGTAACTTGTAAGAAGAAGTAGAGTAACAAGCAACCTGTTTTTTAAAATTTGTGTGTTCTCTTCCAAAGTTGACTACAACTTGTATTTCGTGGAAATTGTAGTTAAAGAACTAATTTGTGTTTTATTGCCTGAAAACATTTCAGTGTGTCAGACCAGGTAAGAGGAATCCTTGTATAAAAAGGTGTTTCAGAAGGAAATATTCAGTTAACCCTTTGGTTTTAGGTATCTCCTTTGCTATCTTTCATTTTCAGAGAAACTCAGGTTCTTTAATACTCACTTAGTAAGTAGGACAAATGAAATTGTATAAATTCTGTAAAAAAAAAAAAATGCAAGTTTTGATACTTCAGTAGTTCTAGAAAAAAAAATCTGTTATTTTGGTGGGTTTTTTTACTTCCTTGTGTTGAAATCCTACAGACTAAGCAGCTGCTGACCAATGTTAGACATTATCATTCTTGTGAATGATTTTGGGGATCTTTAAAAAGAGATGATCTAAGTGTCCTTCACTGCACCTGGTCTTTAAGAAGGGAAGAAAGCTGTGTCTGAAATAAAATGCTGTGTGCAATAAGAATAAACAAGTGGTGCGCTTAAATCCCAATGGAGGGGAAAAATACCTTTAATCTGATTGAATGTCAAAATGGTATCTTGGTGGAGAGAGAAAAGCTGGCTAACACTTGTGTTTCTGGTGTGGGAGGGTGGGGGGGAGGGAGGGAGGTGTATATATGTGTATATATTTATATATATACATGAGTATATTGGCTGCACCATTTTGTAAGGTTACTTTATAGTTTTCCATATACGTAATAATCTACTTATTTTATCAAAGGCTTCAACTTAGAAGTTTTAAAGTTCGATACAAAGGATTGAAAATGGAAATTACAACCAGAAGCATGTTTCTAAGCAGTGTCGTAACATCAAATGTTTATTGTAACCATTCATTTTCATCTGAATCAAGATGTAAGTTAAACATCATTAGAAATTCATATGATCTTCTCTGATCTTAAAATCTCTTTTATGGTAGAGTTTCTGCTTTTAGTGCTTGGTGTGGGTATCCCTTGCTTATCTCTGATCTGAGACAGTGAAATACTTTCTGTTGATAAAGCACACAAATGCTACTTTTTTGTGTGTGCAATTAAAAGATCAGCTAGTAAAAGCTAAAGTTTTCTTTTTATTGTATCTAAGTGCTTAAAGCATTTGAGCCAATATTTTAAGTTGGTTAAATTGAGCCCATAATGTTCTCGGATACAGTGAATTTTATGAGTTTGTCACTAAAACAGTCCTTGTTCCGGTAGGTGGTCATTATTAAAATTGTTTTAGAATGAATTGGAAGAACTTTAGAGCTTGAGAAGTTATACTCAGCACAGAGGGTCTTGGAGAAGCTGTCTATAGAGTTTTAATTTTTTAAGCTAACTACACAAATGGATTTAGGGTTTCTGATGTACTTACGGAAGCACACCTAGCGACTACAGCTGCCTGGTGAACTCTGAGATACTAATATTTTCTGATCTTTGCCATAGTCTTCTGCTTCTGTCCCTCCTTTTGCTGAACCTCAGATAAACGTAAGCTGACAGGATTTTCATGGCAGCTTTTACTTTGCCTTGAAGTTGTGTGAGATTGAGATGCCGAGACTAGGAAGAAGCAGACTGAGAAATATGATTGCAGTGCTGGAAAAGGTGGTTTAACATTTTGTTTTGAGCCATGTATTTCTTTTTCTGCAGCTCTTGTCTGATAGTTCAGTTATTAAATGAAAGGTACTCAGGGTAGCAGAACTAAAAACTTCTCTAGATTAAAACTTTCCCTGCTGTGATTTCCACAAATAGCGTTTAAGAAATGTTTTGCTTTTAAAGAAAATCTGCTTAGCTATCCAGATTAATACAATGCGTGGTATGTTTTAAGCAGCATAAAAGGTGAAGTCTTAGAATTATTTATGAGTGATACCTAGTATTTATGGGTAAAGTGACTTCTGTTTAATTATAAATGGAATGAAACAGTCTACTTCAGGCCCTGTCATTACCACTAATGGCTACAGACTTAACAGCAAACAGGACATGTTGCTTTTTATGCCTCCTTGTAAGTCCCCCACCTGAAGTTTCTTACATGGAACACTTTAGTTTTCAGTTTTAATCTGTAGAAAGATTTATAGACATCAAGACTCATCTGAATCTTTTTCCCAAAGTGTTCTTTATTCCTGTATCCTGAGCAAAACACAAAATAGATTTTGTAATAGGCTCCGTATAGAACTCGCTCTGTTGTGGATTTTGTTAAACTTCTGGTGAGAGTGCCAAACCTGTCTGACAAGAAAGTCAGGATCTCTGCTGCCTCAGATTGCTTGCTTTGTGGTTTCAAACAACAGAAAGTGCTATCAAATTCAGCAGTCGATTGAAATTCCACTGCTTTATCCTCTTCATTATTTTCTTCTGTGTGGATGCATTCTGCTTCAGAACATTTTGCAGCTCAAATATGTAAGTTATGTGAAATCTTGCAGATTTACGCGCGGGGGAAATAAATATAAGTAGGGAGACAGAAGCAATAAAACTGATTTAATCAGTGATGTCCTATTATTGTAGGTGGGGTTTGTTGTTTCACAGTGCTGCGTGATTTAAGCTTGGGCTGAAAGACTGCAGCAGCTGAGGAGTTGAAATTACAAGTGTCTAGCTTTCAGTTAAGTTTCTGCAGTCTTTGTTCGATATTTGAGTTGTTTTTCTTCTCGCCTTTCAGCAGTGGTATTTGTAAGTCATTAGAGGAATCACGGAGCACTCAAATCTTCCAAAACTTTTGATGAATATTGAAGGTATTACTCATTCTTAGGTGTTTTAATCAACGTCAACTTTTACTACAACCCCTGTTTGTTATTTTATTACTTTGTGTAACATTTGCCTTGTGCAACTGGAAATAGGGCTTTCAAAGAAATTACAGAAGTTCAAAAGTGTATATTGAATTTTTCAAGGAAATCAAGAAAATAATCTAGGGTTGCTTCAGAAACCTGCGTCGCTTGTATAATTTTACAATACCTTTTATATAGTTCATACAGATGGCAGAGTGAATATCTAAAGAACACGTACAGCTTTTCACTTGTTTCAAGGTGGAATAAGTACTTCTAAGAAAAACATGAGTAGAATTTGCTGACAGTCTTTTATGTTCATATCTTGATGAAGCAATAGGGACCTAAAACAGGACTTGTAATGACTGGGGAGTTGATGCACATGGGTTTGACTCACTTGCTGGGTGCGACAGGTGTCTCTTTCACAGCTGTAATGGAAATGTCAGAAGGAGAGTATACAGAGCAATTTGTGTGTGTGTTTGTTTTTTTTTCTTTTCTTTTTCCCTGTCCAAATTTGACGTGGATATGGCAACCACAGCAGGCAACCAAATGCAGTGCATGCAAAGCTGTAGCTGGCAGATATTAATTGGTTTTGGGCAAACAAATATTTCAAGTCTTCTGATTTGTTTGCTGACTTTGAGTTGAAATACTTTGCTTTTCACTAGTTGAGAATCTGCACTGCTAGTTTGATAAAAAATGAGGACTTCTCTGAATCAGAAAAGCAAATGTCCCCAGCTCATCTCTTCAGCTCTGCTGCTGTTCGACTTTGTCTTGTAACTTTGTCTTACATATGTGTCCTTATCATTCACCCTACTGCTTTTCAGTGCTTTTCTGCTTGCTTCTAGCACTAGCAGCTCAAGTAGTGTTAGACATGATCTTCCCCAGTTGGGCTGCATCCCAAACTTTCCTAAGGGGAATGTAAATACTGTGAGGTCAGCTCAGTATCAAGTGCCTGCAGCCTGAAACAAACCCTGCAGGATCTTCTGCTATTCAGACAAAATTAGGATCTGCTTTGGATACAGAGTTAAATATTAAGAAGTCAAGACCTTAATTGTTTATCTTATAATTTCCATATTTTTTGTAACTTCAATTAACCTTACTATTTTTCTTCCAAACTGAAAGCAAAAGAGAGTAAGTAGTGGGCACAACTCACTGTGGTGTTAACTGACAGGTTTTAAAACCTTCGCTGCTGGGTTACTCTATGTCTTTGTGAGGTTGTAATGCAGAGAGATGGTGTACCTGTGTGCACACTCACCTGCAGCATACCTAAACGAGTGCTGAGTGTTGTACTAATGTATTTCTGCTAGTGAAAAAAATATTCAGCCCACTTGTTTCATTCCATGTTTCCCCTCATCTCCTTCCCTTTCTCCCTGAACAGAATGGTGGGGAGAGAGGACTGTGCTAAGCCCACTTAGCCCTTGTGCAAAGCCAAATAGCCCTTGATGCCTTTCTCTTGTACTTGATTCAGACCTGCCTGTTTCAATCTCCCAGTCATGGTGTTTTTGGAGAAGTGCTCTCTCTCTTTCATTTTAGATTGGTGATGGTTTTTAATTGGCTATACGGTAGTTAGAATTGCTTGCTCATACATGCTGCTAAGGACTGGATACAGCCCTTCTGGTTTCACAAGCAGTGAAGGTATAGATTAACAACTGAGTAGGAATGTTTCTGCTTTGTAGTGCTGTCAGTAGGTTGGCCTGGTTCAAGCGTGCTTGTCTTCTCAGCTATTGTCTCTGAAGGACTGGCTCCTATTAGCATTAGCAAAGGAATCCATCTAATAGATGAAACAAGAACAAAATAAGTTCCGTCTGTTCCATGGATGCCAACAAACAAGTTAGGGATTGAATTGCTCTTTGATATGTTCTTTTGGCCAGACTAGGACAAGACAGGCTCATTCTCCATTTCATCTGCAGGTCTCTAAGTTATCATGATAATGTTGCTGTGAAACAACAACAGAAAGTTATGAGTTACAGTTGGGGAATTTTTGCTTTCTTTATATTGAAGCTGTTTTGTTTTTGTGAGAAGCTAAATACTTTTGTGGTCATTAGATAAGTCCAAACTGCTTTACGGTGCTTTTTTAATGTTCCTGGTGAAGTTTTACCAACACATCTGTGGTTTTGTGTGGGAGGCTTTCATGATACTCAGATGAAGGAATATTTGATTATTGAATGCTGCGCTTTGATTTTCTTGGTGGATTAAAGTGTGTATTGAAACTGATTGCTAGAGGTATTGGTGGAAAAGTGCAGCACTGAACCAAGAATAAAACACTTCAAAATGGAAAGCGTTTCTGTCTGAATTGGAAGTAAAATAATACTGAGTTCAAGTTAGTATTACGAAATGACCCATTCATAAGCAAGGATAAATGCATTTTTACATTATGAAATGTAAAGCCCTCTAAAGAATGGAACTCAAATACATAATGGTTTCATTAGTACTTAGTTGTGTGCCATTGAACAGCAATTTTTAGTTTGCTGGAAATTATTTGTTTGGAGATCTACTTTAAGTGCTATCTCTCTTTAAAAAAAAAAAAAGCATAAATACCCATGTGCTGCTACAGCAACCATTGAAAATGTTCAAGTGAAAATTCAGGCTGAGAAGTAGTAGGAGCAGCTAATCTGCCGATTCTGTACTTTTTCTTTTCTTTTTTTTTTTTTAGGTATCGAACTACTTTTGATACACAAATAAAAATAATGTTGTTGTTTATGAAATGATCTAATAGTCATTTCTCATTTCCATTTGATGATGGAAATTTAATTGCAGGATTAGAAGAAGTCCACTATGCGTGGGATTTGTGAAGTTGGTTTGGTTTTGTGTTTGTAGTGTTTTGCAACAGCAGTTGAATGTCTGGAGCCTTAAAGCTGGGGAATAAGGATGATGTAAATTCTAATACGTGTGTAACTTCAGCATATGAGTTAACTCAGCTTTGGCTGCTAGAACTGTCTGAGTGAATGACACTGTAGGCTGTTTGTCCATCCAACTCAGTGTGCTTTTTTTTTTTGTCTAATTTTGTAACCCCAAGATTTATTTTGGAAAAGATCCAATGCTGTTGGCTACAAAGTTTACAAGGGAATGCAGGGTTTTTATTTTTGTTTTCTACTTAATAGAATGTTGGCTTTTTTTTTTTTTTTGAAGCTTCTTTTGAAGTGTTTAATGAATCTTTCTCATGAGGTGTGATGATTAAGCAGATAAAGTTTTAATGATGCACAGGAAACTTTTTTTTTATATGTGCTGGTACTTACTAATTTTTCATTTCAATAAGAAATGAGGCAGTAGTACTCTCTCAAATTTGGTCGAGTTTCTTATCTTCTTATCTGCTGTCCAGCTGCACTTCTGTTTTTAAACACTCTTTTCTTCAGAAACAGTAATGAACAGAACAGTTCTGGGAGTCTAAGGACAATGTGGTTCCCTCCCCCATTTGAACTCTGGGGCCCTTAAACATACCCTGGGACTATCGCAAGATGCTGGAGCATAGCCTCTGTAGTGATGCCTCTCTGCAACTACTATCAGTTCTGCTATCTGCATTTCAGCAATTCAGCTATGCCCTTTAGTAATTGTAGGCGTAGTACTAGCCTTCTGAGTTGGGGATGAATTCTTAGAGCTCTGCACATGTGCTACTTCAGTACCAAGAGAGGAATGGCTGCAAGTCAATATGTGCACTTCAGGTGCTGTTACGAGTTGAGTCTGTTTGGCTTCCTCATTTTAATAACTGAACCACTTCCTATGACTTTGGATTAGTATCCAGAGAGATAAAGGGGATCCCGTTGATTTTTTTTTTTTTTCCCTCATGTACTTTTTTGTTTTAAGGCCAATGGAGAAAATTTAAAATTTTTTAATTGGGGGAGGGGGAAGAGGAAGGAGAGCGGGACACTGAACTGAAAGCAACTCATAGTTTCAAATCCTGATCCACACTGTAGACAGTAAAACGTTGTATCTGTGCAACTAGTGAAATACTGTGTAAAAATTAAAGGCACAGGAAATTATATTGCTGTGGAAAAATTAGTTTGCTTTATTCCCAGAGGCACTAATTATCATTGTTCTAAACTGAAACGTACTTTTCTGCGAGGGATCCTTGTAAGGCAAACATAATCAAGAGGCAGTAAACTTTCTGGTCTTATTTTTAGAGATAAATGGTGCTATTTCTCTGGTTGCATTCCAAGTTATGTATTGAAATGGTAAAAACAACAAAAAAAGATTGCTTGACTTAATTTCATATAATGGTACTTAGCACTCATATAAAAGAAATGGGAGAGGAGAGGAATCTAGCTTTATAATACATTTCCGTAACATAGCAACTTGGCTTTCAGCTATGTGTTTAAATGCTTTAGTTTTTTTAATTTGCATCCAAAACCACTGTTCTTGTTTCTTCACTTTTCAAAGAAGCTTAGCTTTGACCATGTTTTGTGCTGCACAAAATATCATGTCAGTTTTTGTTCTAGATTTTGCTTTGAGCTATTTCTCTATGTTCAGATTTCTTAGTTTCTTTTTGTGCCCCTGGCAATTATGCTAGGCCATTATTAGTCTGTAAGCTAAGCTTAGGTAATTTATAAATTAAGTACATATTTATTTGTTCAAGCTGTAACAAATACTGTGTGGAACTGTGGGACGACCTTTGAAGCTGTGATTTTATTTTCAGCAATTAGCTGTACTCATCTTCCAGTGTTACTACTTCAAGCTATTATGACTCACCTAGCAACATAGTAATGACATAGCAGACAGAAAGGCATGGTCTTTCCAAAAGGAAGAGTTCGAGTATTTCTTGATGTCCGTCAGTAACAGTAAACAGCCTATTGAGCAATACAAATGTTTTGTGAATTATGCCAGCAAATAACCAGGGAGCTGAGAGGGGAGAGGCAGCGTGCTGCTGAGTGGGCACTTCTTTTCGAAGTAAATGCTATTCATTAAAAAATAATAATAAATAAATAAACACCACAAGGAATATTGTTTTGTGCTTCTGCAGTCAAATATTGGATTAGCATATAGTTCCAGGAGCTGTGAGTGGAACGATTAATATCCTATATAAAGTTACATGGGAATTTACATATAATTACTGTTTTATTGAGCTTAAAGGAAACAGATGTTTTCAAGATATGACCTGTCTGAGCAGTAGATGGAACCGAGTGGTGTGAATTCTTCAAAAGCTTTTGCATCTTTATAACCAGTTTTGAGGCAGGTGACCTGGTTCATGTTAAATATTTCACATTCTTGCTTTTGAATAATTTTCTTATCTAACCAAATTTAAGCTTGTGCATGTAGGAAATCATCTTGCTACAAACATAGATTAAAGGGTTTCATTTTGGTACAAAATTGATAGAATATGATGTTAGTGAGCACAAAAATACATTAAGTGATCTCTGTGTAGAAGTAAGTCACTAAGATGATCAGAGGGCTGGAGCACCTCTCCCGCAAAGAAAGGTGGAGGGAACTGGGCTTGGTTAGCTTGGAGAAGGCTCCAGGAAGACCTCATTGTGGCCTTCCAGTACTTGAAGGGAGTGTACAAACAGGAGAGGGAATGACTGTTTACATGGACTGATAGTGATAGGACAAAGGGGAATGGTTTTAAACTAAGACAGGGCAGGTTTAGGTTAGATATTAGGAGGAAGGTTTTCACGCAGAGGGTGGTGACGCAGTGGAACAGGTTGCCCAAGGAGGTTGTGGATGCCCCATCCCTGGAGGCATTCAAGGCCAGGCTGGATGTGGCTCTGGGCAGCCTGGTCTGGTGGTTGGCGACCCTGCACATAGCAGGGGGTTGAAACTGGATGATTTTAAGGTCCTTTTCAACCCAGGTCATTCTGTGATTCTATGAAGTAGTTTAGCATTTAAAAAATAAACTAAAATATTCTGTAGAGAACTTATTTTAATCCTGTTATTGTCATTAATTATGACAATATGACTATTTCACTGACTTTGTATTTGCCTAGAGAAGGGGGCTTTCTGAAAGTAAAGTAAGAAAGAAACAAAAAAGCCTGGTTTCAGTGATTCAGCTGACTTGTAGTGTTCATTCTTTAGGAAGTGATTTGAAAATTGAAATAAGTCCCCTTTAAAAAATATAAAAGAAACCAGAGGTAAAACCTGCAAAGTGCAATCTGCTTCTTATTAAAGGTAACTGGGAAGAAAATGGCCCTCTCACTTTCAATGCACTGTGTTGAATATTGAACAGAGCAGGAACATTCAGGCTGGAGGAGAAAATATTCTTTCAGATTGGCTTTCAAAGATCCCAGTTGGTGTGAGTAGCAGTACAGGTTTTGTGAAGAGTGCACTGAAGTTAGGCTGAGCCGTTTTTCCCAGGAGAAGCTCAGTAATAGCTGGACTTTGTTTCCTGATGTGATTTGGATGCCTGCACTGGCAATCTACAGATGATAGATGCTGTTTTACCACTTCAGTCCATGGTATTGGTGTTGCCTTACCAGTGGACAGACAGCTGCTGGAACTTACCATGAGGTGCTCAACATTCACAATGCAGTGGCAGGGCCATGGAAGCAGAACATCTGTGCCCACCAGCCAGCCTTCTGCGACCAGTGCTGCCTGGTCCTTTGCAGCAAGAGTGCAAGAAGCCAGGGCTGCTCCTGCTTGTTGCCACTCACCACGATTTCCTGGCAGCCTAGAATTGTAGGAAAGAACTGGTTGAAATAAATTTATATGGAACGTAAGAAAGGAATGTTCTTCTTGCTACTTAGGCATGTGGCTTGCTTGTTTGTTAATGTGGTGGTGGCTGTGTGTTTGTTTTTGTTATCGTGCCACTGCTTCTGACTGACTTTTATCATCCAAACTCCACTTTAACAAGATTTATTATTTGAAAAGCAGCATTTCTATCCAAAATTTGACATCTATATGATGTTAGGCTTATGAATTGCCAGTATACATTGCCCTCAGGATGTAAGAAAACATAATCTTTTATTGATGCTTAGCTTAAGTCTTATCAGTTTCATTTAGGAAAAAAATGGAAGCTGGGGCCTTGACCCACAGTGTAGGAAAACACTTTAAAATTAGACACCACTTGAAAATGATTGCAAAGACCTAATGTCTAAAATAACATTGTTCCTGTTAAATGCAACTTGAAGCATAAGCACGACTTTATGCTGTAGTAGTACTGAATTGACAGGAAAATGCTAAAATAGAAGGTACAGAGGAGATTCACAAGAGTGATCAAAGATGGAGGAATGTCTGTAATAACTCGACGAGGAGTATCGGATAAAGTCTATCAAATCATAGATAGCAGAAAGAAGGGGAATAGGGGTTGTTTGTTCACTGCACGTATCAATGAAAGAGCTAGCAATAGGAATTCAGAATCCAGAAGAGTTGGCGCTTGTGGCTCATTTTGTATTCATAGGGTCTGAAAGATGCACACGCTTAATGAAGGAAGGTGACTGAAAACATCTCATAGTCACAGCTCAAGATTTCATGGACTGTGATCTGCATTCCATAACTGGAAGAAAGTAGTTGATCACATCTTTCATTTCATATCCCACCTCTGGGTGTTATCTCCTGCTTTGGCAGCTATATCACCATACATCTCTTCTGTCCCTGTGGTCTTTGCAAGCTGTTTGTTTCTCATCTCTGCTGGAATAGGGCACTGTGTTACCTGCGCTTCTGATCCTTGTGCAGCTACTCTGAAGTAATTCACAACAACAGTAATCTCTAGGTCATAAATATTCATTTACTGGTAATAAATCACAAGAATGTTGTGTTAGTTATGGTTATGTAAATTATTAGGGATAGTCTTGCAGAGTATCTGTGGCTGTTATCACTAAAGCTTTGGATGCTGTGTGCGCACAAAATGTTGTATGGAAAGGCTTAATAGTCTACGTACTGTAACGTACTTGATTTGAAAATAAGCTGTTTAAACATGAAAGCTTACTGATATTCATCCTAATGCTTTACTACATGCAGAAGTTTACCAAGTTGAACATAAAATTCATGGGATCCTCAGATGCTGTCTGCCAATTGGGTATTGATTTGGTTTGATGTTATGAATGTTTTGCAAGAAGACGTTTGAGCAAGTGAGATGTTCTTGGCAAGGAGGTTTTAAAGCAGAATTGTTTTTCAGATGGTAAATGGAATTGAAGTGTTAAAATTGTACCTGTTTTTGGGAATCTTATGAAATAGCTGTAGAGAGCTGGAGATCAGCCTGGATGATATAAGCATGGGGAGGGGAGAGTGAGGTGTATTCAACAGTCTAATTGATGAATGATTATTTAACTGGCAAAAATAAAGCATTGTATTCTCTTATTTCACTCCTTCCTTTGCAAAAGATGTGGTTGTAAAGTACACTAAAGTACATTAACATTTGAAAGTTGAATTTCTTCAGCTTTAAATCCATGCCCAATTTGTAAAGAAAATTCTATCCTTTTATTTGTAAGGATTATCTTTACTATACTGCTTTCTGAAGGAGTAAGTTCTTTGGAAAACAAGTGGGATATGGATATAGTAGAGCTTTAATCATTGTGCTTGTCTAAAGTTAAATTTAATTACAAAATCAAATGTTTTTATAGTGAAATTATAGAAATTAATTTGAGCAATGAAACTGAAAGCTTTGTTATAGAAAGAACTCAGTGTTGGTCAACTCAAACTAAAATTCTATTTCCCTGCTTGCAGCCCTTAACTGATATCAGGTTGTAGTAGTACAAAGTGATGGATGTTCATAAAATCTGGAAGACAGTGACTCATCTCACTACTTCTAATACTAAATCACTATAAGCTGTATACATCCAACTCCAAAGAGAGTACAAGAACTCTCTAACAGAAGGATGGAAGGATTTGGCTTTTGGGAATCAGTGTTACCTTGTGTTCTTAAGAAAAAAAACAACAGTCAGTCCTTTTTAAATTCTATGAAGAGTGAAAACACAGACTTCCTAGCTGGTACAAGTCAGAGTTTTTGCTGTTGAACAAGTATTTGTGGGAGTAGGCATGTAAAATATCTCAATAAATAGGAATGAATTCCAAAACTTGCTGGACATACCTTCGGAATATCTTTGAGATATAAAGAGAATACTATAAAGAGAAAGATGACTAGTGTGACACTGTCTGGCTTCCTAATCTAGGATTTATTTGCATTTAATTATTTCCTGTTCTGACTGGGAAGGAAAAGGGCTACTCTGAAAGTAATGTCTCCTTTTATATTATGTTGTCTCACGACTTCAGAGGCAGATGTTGGTGGTAGGACAGTCGAGGTTGAACCTTCCCCCAATATTCCTTTACATTTTGTTGCTGTGTGACAAAATGGTGTCTAATATTGAAGCCTGTATGAAGCAAAGGTGCGTCACTGAATTCCTCCATGTGAAAAAAAATGGTACCCATTGACATTCATCAACACTTGCTGAATGTTTCTGGAGACCAGAGCGTGGATGTGAGCACAGTGAGGCTGTGGGTATTTCAGCAGTGGCAAGAGAGACAGCAGTTCACATATTACATTATAATAATAGAAACCCAAGTTCTCATTCTGTCTAGAAAACTAACATATAAAAGAGTACCGAGTCATAAAAATATTGAAAATTGATAATTTATAAATCAGGATTTTTTTGTTCAAGCAGGACAGAGATATTAGAACATTCTACCAACATTGCCTGAATTTAATAGTGACAGGAAATCAACCAAGCATTAAAAGGCATTTAGTGATTTCTTTTCTTTTTTTTCCTACATTGTTTATCCACTTCTGAGCAGAGAGTCAGAAAACAAGCTGAAGAATAACCAAGTGAATCTTCAGATGTTGGTAAAGATCTTGCCATGCCTTTCCAATTTTCATGCTCTTCAATTTGGACTGCTTATTGACTGCTGCTTTGCCCCCAAAAACGTCTGTTTAAATCTTGAAAAACAATAGAAGAATTGTTTGGCAGAGAAGTCAGCAAGTAGTGTCTTGGCACTGTCTTCAGCTGCTTAAGCCAGCTTGCTGACAGTAAAAGCATGAGCAGAACGTAGGGGGAAAAAAAAAAAGAAAAAAAATCCAGTCTTCCAAAACTAAGTCTAATAGAAAATGCATTCCACTTTGCAGAGTGCAAAATAACAACACTTGAAAATATTTTTACATGAAAATAGGTTCTGTTTTCTTTACAGGTTAATTATCTCTTTTAGTTATTTACGCCTACGTCTTAATCCATGTGATGGCACTTCTGTGTCAAAAATGGTGAATTACTGGCTTGCAGCTACATTTGCTTTGAACTTCTGTTCCCTGCCAAAAAAAAAAAAAAAAAATTAAGACCTGATCTTTGCAAAAAGCTTCAAAAAGATGCAGGATTTTGGATGCAGGAAGTAACATGAGAAGTGCTTAGAAATTATGTGAGAGGCTTCCAAGTCGCACTTTCTCTGCTAGTTTAGTACATACTTTCTGAAGCAGTGATGAATTGGGACTTCTTCAAGTGCTGAAAATATAGGGTTTTATAAAAAAAAAAAATCCCAGACAAGTGAATCATGTAACACAAAATCTGATTATGCCTGTACCTGATATATCCATAAAATCAGTTACTTTTTCATAACCGTGGTCAAACAATGTATAGCATGGGTGTAGGACTACCAAAACCGAAGTTAATGACACACTTCAAGAAGAAGGTGTTTAGTGGCCCTTTGGAACACTTTTATAGTATAGTTATGTATTAAAGAGTTTAACTTGATTTGAAGCTAGCTAGAAATGATCATTCTCTCAGTCCTATTGCAGTCAGGTCCTCTTCCATTAGTCATGTATGTAACCCTTTTCTCTCTAACATCTTTAGCAATCTTGTAGTCATATGGCAAGTCAAATCAAACTGAAATTTCTTCTATTGTAGGATTATTTTTCAATTAGATATGTGAGCTGGTAGGACATTATCATTTTCAAGAAGAGCTTCTACAAGTAGCAGTTTATCAGGCAATGTAAGCTGTTCAGAGAGAAGCCTTTAATTTTGGCGTAGTTCCATCTGTCTTAGGAGGGTTTGTTAATACTGAAATGTTGCTCACTGAACAGCATGCTGCATGGTACTGCTGTATGGGGAAAAAGAATTCTTACCTAGATTGGCTTGTAGTTTTTATACAATGTTTTTATGTGTGTACTCAAGTAATGCAAGTTTGGTATTTCCCTGTAACTCATTCCTATTTCTGTTTATATCTACTGTTTCCTTTGGTTAGCTAAAACACTAAGTAGGTGCTGCTTCCAGGAATAAAGGTATAAAATAACAAAATAAAATGTTCTTTGGAGTCTGCACTTATGGCTGACTCTAAAATCGGCAGAAGTTTTAGATTCCAGTAGAATTAATGATAGTGACTTAAACAGCTTGCCTAAATGTTCACAGGAATCTGAAGAAGATTGCTGTAAAACACAGCTGAACGTATAGATGAGAAGCTGAAATGTAGTTTTACTAACAGACGTTGATTCAAACAGTAGAATTAACTGTTCTGACCTATCAGGGTGTTGATCTTTAGTAACTATTTAAGGATAATCAAAGTTTTTAAACTCATTTGTGCAAGTCTAAGTTTTTTGAGAATTTGTTTTAAAAGTGATTTTTGGGGATGTTTATTCATGATGATCATGTATCAGTATATGTGTGTCCATATGTTTAAAAAGATGGAACAATCTGTGATTTCTTTGCTTTTGTATTAGTTTTTATGTTAAAAAAAAAAAGTAAGATCCTCTCTTAAACTTCTAGATAGCAGCTTAGAAGATTACTGACAATTTCATAAGCAAATGAGTGCCAAACTCTTTGAGCTGGTAAAGATTTTTCAATGTCCAGGTTAATTATTTTGTACACCAGTTTCTAATGAATAACTACAAGAAAAGATGAGAGCTCTGTTTGAATAAAATGATTCACGTTTGAGATCTCTAACATTTCAGCAAAACCTGGAGAGAACTGTCTTACCGCTGAAACGACAGCAAACGTTAAAACAAGCAATAAAGGTACAATTGGGTGGTGGGGGGGAAGCCCCAGTTATAAACTAATTGCGGAAGGAATGTTTACCTTGGCTACAAAGGAATTTATACCCTAGGTGATTGTTGTACTCATTACTAAAATTAATTTAAAAAAACAAAAAACTGTTCACGTGAGGAGTGCAACTAATTTATCACATTGATGAATGAATGACCACTTCCTTTATTTAATCTGACTTGTTTGTAAACAGATTTTTCTTCGTATGTGTTTTGATGTCTTTACTGGTTTTAAAGGAAGAGAATATATGCTGTATTTACCCCACCTCTTACAGTAGTGCAGCATCAACACCACAGAAATGTGTGTCTGGCAAGGGTGTCTCACTGAATGCTAGACATCTTGTCAATTTTGGTAAAATAGCTTCAGGAAATGGTTCTGCTGAGAAAAATATTGTCAGAAATAAGTGTTCAGTGCGAAACTCTATTATATGAAATAGATTGTTGTTGCCTTTTTCAGTGATATTTGACAGAGCGCTATCATTTTGTCAGAAATGGTATGGGCTTTTGCCAGCTCTTGTTGATAAGAAAATGTAAATATACTTGAGAAGCACATCGTCTGTGAGTCACCTCATCTCAGTTCCCGCCCAAAGCTGCCGTGGGGTCTGTCTGTGGAGATTTTCAAACCTTGACTGCACAGCTAGATTGCCATGGATCCCAGTGCCAAGGAGAGGTCAGTTCTCAGTTTCTTTCTCCTGAACTAAAAAACGAAAACTCTGAATGTAGAAATTAGTTTTCTCTTGGTGCACCTGGGAGGGAACCGAAGTTTAAATGATTGGTTCATGCTTACTTCAAAGCATACTGAAGTGATGCAGTCTGGAGCAGGGGAAGACTGAGAGCAAGTCCCATCTACAGGCTAAAAAGCTGCAGTTTGATTCGGGGTACTGGATTTTGGTGTGATGGTAAGAGAGCACTTGAAATTTGTTGTAGGGGAGAAAACTCTTTCATATCTGAGTTCAATTCAATAATAATTGAAATGTAGATTAAAAGTTAATGAGGTGACTTAAAGCGTCAACTTGCCTTGAATGTGGCTTTTTTGTTTGTGTGCGGTGTTCAGTGCTTATAGTGTGTTAATGTTAGTGGCATGACCATGTTAGTGATCTTTTCCAACCTTGATATGATGAATCAAGATTACCTGTTTTTTTTTATTTTTCATGACCGAGTTCAGTCTAGGACAAAGTATTTTTTTCTGGTATTGTACTGTAATACTGATGGAACAACTGGAGCACAGTGGATACTGTCAGCAGCTCTAAATGCATCTTAAAAAAAAAAAAAAAAAAAAAAAGGCAAAAACAAGCAAAAAAGAATCCAATACTTTACTCTTCTTCCTGAGATAGCTTTGTGATATGCTTCAAAGCAGACCCTTACAGTGAAGATGCAGAGCACTATGGGGAATCGCCTCATTTCAGGCTAGGTGCTGTAAACAGGGGTAGATGGGAAGGAAAATGTTTCTTCTTAAAATTGTTTTCTGGTACAGTGGATGTTAATAATCTAATGTGTCTCAGTTTGATTAACATGGTTTTTTTTTTCACATGAATGAATAGGAAACTTGGGATTTTATTCAAAATAGTTTTAATTTTTATTTGTTTTCATGTTTTTATGTGTGCATGTGTATTCGTGAAGCATTTGCTACCAAAACATTTTAAAAGGAACTGTAGGAGGGTTTAGGATGACAGCTTTTCAGATGTTATGAAAACACATTGGTGTTATCACGAACACATGGGCATTTAATATTTTTTCATTTAATGATGATGATTTGCTTGCAGTTACAAGTATGGACCTTCTTTGGCATGCTGCATGCTGTGTGTTCTCAAAAATATTGTTTTCCTATTATATAAACACAGAAGGCAGAGTTAAGGAATGGTAAATTATGATTTTTTTTAAGCTGGGTAGCTAATAATACAGCTGGGTTAATGGGATTGCTTCTCATGTAGAGTCTCAATGGTATAATATACAGAAAGAAAGTTGTGTTAAACAATGTTGAACAAGAGCAGTGCTCCAAGGATCCAGTAATGGTGCAAATATATGCCACCATTATGCATTTATCATTTATATTGATTATTTGTTGGCACAATCCATTCAGACCAACTGTATGTTGTGAAGTCTCAGACGTATGTAGGCTTTTAGTTACTAAACATCTTTCTCTAACATTATGATGTTATATATGTTTGTTAATGTGATACAGAAGTGCTTTCTTGTTTTGCTTTTTGCTTTTCTGAAGCCTTTTTTCCCCAAAATGTTCGTAGAGGATTGTAGTAGAAAATAGTGCAATCTTGTTTTCTGTTTCCTCCAGCTATAGAGTAGCTTGCAAATATTATCTATTAACATGGTAGAGTCAGAACTTCAATAGAGTTGGAGATCCTATTGTTATGACCTATATTCTGTGGATTCCTTTGTAATCTGAGTCTGTTGTGGTGTTCATTACAAGTAAATGTAGTTTATTTTATATTTTTGTATCATATTTTTTTGTATTATTTTAAACATAAACAATTCCTTTTGTTACAGCAGTGGGGTCTAAATTGGAAAGAGAGGAACATGGATTCCTATTACAAAAAAAGAGAAGTACTGATGGATTTTATTTTTTTTCCCCCCAGAGGATCTTTTATAGAAGTTACCTAACTTACATACTAACTAAATTGAGGCAGAAAGTTGGGATCATAACTGTGGTCCAATGATATGCATGCAGGCTATCCTTAGGCTTCTTTAGTATCCTTTTCTCTCCCAGTCTTCCTGCGTGCACATCTTTCCCTTCCCTGTATTTTGTCTTACAACTGTTGTCACCCAGAGAAGGCCACTTGTGTTACTGGTGTGCTCCTTGAGCCTTACCAGAGGACTGTTGACTTGGTTTTATTGCATTCTCTCTTCATTATCAACCAAAGGAAAGCAAAGAGGAAAAAAAAAAATATTATTAATAGGGGGCAAATGTGACTATGGAGAGATGCATTGATATGCATCTCTAGTTCTCACTTAATGAGACTTGAATAAGAAATTAATTTCAGACAGGCAGGCCTGTTGTTGAGCACACAGGTGATTAATGCCTACAAAGTTTTGTGAAAATAGGCAACTAAGTAGAGGAATCTATTCTGTATGGGGAAAGTATTATGGAAAGCTCAAAATCAATTCCTGAGTGAGATGTTAGAGAATTCACTACTTAATCAAAAAGTCTTTCCCGAGTGTGCCTGTAGGGAGTATGTTTATCTGCTTGGTGTTTTAGTTTTTTTAATCTCTGACGTGCTACTGTACCAGTTCCAGACCAAAACTGGAATACTGCACCAGCTCTGTGCTGCATGCTAGTTTTCAGTTTGATCGCTGTTAGAGATTTCCACTGTGCGTTTGCATCTTTAACATGACCTAAAGGACCTAATCCACTAGTAGAGCAGAGTGAGAGCTGCCTTTCAAAGTGTGGTGTTTACCAGCAACCAGAATAAAAAGCAAGGGGTAAACTTTTGAACACCTTCTCATTTACTAAGGTCATCACTGCAGTTGGGTTTAGTTCAGGCTTCCGAAGGAACTTTTGAAGCAAAAGTGAAAAAGTGTTGCAAAGTTGAGTAGGCAGGAAGTCTTAATTCATTTCTAGGGATGCGTAAGCTGAAGTTGGGCATTTTGGGGCAAGCAGCCCTGGCTGCCTGTATGGTGATAGGAGCAGTTGCTCTGAGTTCCGTAATGAGAAATATAGTGGGCCTCCTTCCTCTCCTCTGCCCCTAGGCCTCCAATAAAAAAGAAATTGGGATGATTCCTTTTGAATGTAGCTGTTTCATACAGCAGAGATGGTGTATTATTTTTAAGAATATCAAAAACAGTAGAGGCAGCTCATTTATGGAACAGAATATTGAGAACCCTTTCTTTACCTTTTGAGCCTGCAGCTTTTTCACTTGATCAAACCTCTTTCAGAAACAATGAAGCATGAATTTACCAGCGGTACTGTCACTTTCTGTGATAGGCTTTGATCTTTTATCTTGTTTGTAATAATTTATTTGACTGTGTTTTGTTTTTTTTTTTAAACTAAATTCAGTGTGCATGTATTTTGATGTTTGTTTTGTTTCACCATTAAAATAACGCTCTTCTATTAGAAATGTTTATTAGGTAAAACTGCAGCTTAGCAGAGGGCTCAAGAGGAAGCTCAAATACTGTGTGTTGAGGTTTAAATGATATGTGGCTTCTAAGGAGGCTGAGTGAGCCTAAGCCCTTACTCTGAGCATGATGCTTCTGAGATGAAGTTGTGTGATTTGTGCTGTTAGTAGTCCTGGTCCTATTCTGAATCTGTGGTTTGGTTTCATTTCCTTAACATTTAATCTGAACATTGCGACTTGATTGCTTAAGAGGATAGTGATTATCAAGGCATTGGTTCAAAACTGAGGAAAACTAATTTGAAAATTTAAGACATCTATCGTCCTTTTTGGGAGGCTGGATTTTGACTGGTGGAGCAGAAAAGAATGCAAGCTTCCTGTTGAAATAACCCAAAAATTAAACCATAGTCCTCTCCTTCTTTTACACAACGTAAGTTAGGAAAAAAAAAAATGACATTATGAAATAGCAAGTGATTGTGAAACTTCCATAGGTGCTCAGTTTCCCTTTTGATGACTATTCAGTCAAATACAAAAAGCTTGTCTTTAGGAGCAAGAGAAATGGTTGGTTCCTTTTGTGTGACTCGCTTTACTTGAAATTTAGTCAGTCCATGGGAAGTGTTATTCAGCAGTTAGATTTATTGCTTCAAGATCAACAATATTGTAGCTATTGTGAATTGTGCAATGACACTGTGCTTAACATAAAGTTCAGTAAGATCTGTTTTAAGATTAGTGGTGTGTTGCACAACTCCTTATTCATGTGCTCTTAACGTGGGTGGTGGTGCAGGTGATGAACTTAAGAGTTTACAGCAGTTTACAACAACCAGTTTAGGACCTTGTCTTTCAAGTGTATCATAACCACGTGTAGTTAAATAGGTGGTAGTAACAGTAAAATGCCAGCGTTGCTTTTTGCCTTGCTTTGATTTAAACACTGCATCTCTTAAGTATCCTGTTGTTTTGTTCCACTTCTCACTTAAAGCACATGAGTAATGCTGGGGTGGAGGACTCCTGGCAATGTATTATCTTACATCAATCTATAAATGGACAAGGTCTAGTGTAGAAGGTAAAAGTAAACATCCTTTTTGTACACCACTACTTAATTGGAGTGCGTTCTTCCTTGCAAAACTGTGAACTTCATGGTTGGTGTGGTCAACAGGAAAAACGTGTTTCAGGCCTCTGGGCAAGTACCTAATGGCTTCTGTAAAGCTCTCACGTAGTTTTTTTCTTTATAAGAATCATTTGGGATTATGCAAATGTCAGTGGTGATAAGAACTTTCTGCTTTCTTAAGAAATAACGCTGGTATGAAAGAAGGAATACATGAAAATTGTTTTGTAAGCACAGCTTTACAGAACTTGCATTTATAACTTTTCAAATTAAAATATTTTAGTCAATTTTTGTTTGGTGAGATTGAAGTTCAGTCTTTTTTAGAAGAAGATAAAACCGGGAAAGATCTCTCAAGGCAGGAAGTAGTTTCATAAACCTAAGTGTCTCATGGTATGTCACAGTGGTGTCCACCAGAAATACAGGGATATGAGTAATGTGAGAATTTCTATTTTTAAATAAAACCATGCACACACACACACACACACACACACACATAAAGTGCAGATGGAAGATTTGACTCGATGTAGTGCTTATAAAAATTGCTCAGCTTTAAAGATTTTGGGATTCTCTGTGTGGAGGAAGATGAAGGGTCAAGCATCTTTCACACTGGGAAATACCTCTTGGAAGACACGTGTTTTGCATTTGAATGAGAAGTGTGTGGCTTGCACTTTGTACCTGGATACTTATATTAGTAATGACCTTAGTGATGCAACACTTTCTCTTCCAGCACATACCACAAAGGATAGTTTGAATGTGTCAGTCTGCTTTAGCTGTCTGGAAGTCTAGGTTTATACATATTAGTGAGACACTTGCTAAAATTAAAAAAAAAAAAAAAAGCAAGAATCCTAGTCTGTGTTTTGTTTTAATAGGTTATTTATTAGGGGTTTGGGTGAGGAGAGATGAAGGTAAAGATTTGGGAATGAGGAGCCTTTGAAATTCTATTGTTCCTTAAGCCAGAATACTGATGTACAAAACTGATGTACAATAAGACTCTATACAGTGTGATATAGTACATGTGAAGCTGGTACAACTTTTCAGCATTTTTTAATATTTGGGCTGGTGTCAGATAGGCTTTTCTGCGTGTCGTTACTGTCTGCTCTTAAAGTGGTTTCAGGTTTTACTTGAAGTGGTTAGAAATCAGCAGTCAATGAAATAACTTTGGAAGCTCAAATGTTAAGCTAAACTCTCTCTCTGGAGAGCGTAGAGCCCACCACTGCCCCATGTCAGACCACAGCCTGCTCCAATTGCTCCAGCAGGGACTTGCTGCTACCACAGCCCAGCCATGAGCCACACCGGGTGTGCTCTGGGAGAGCAGAGTTAAGGAAGGGAACAACTGTGCAATAGCAACTGGGAGAGAGGAGTTAGAAACAGAGGAGCAGCCCTTCAGGCACCAAGGAGGGCAGGAGGTGCACGAGGGTGCTGAGCAGAGCTCCTTGAAGCCCAGGAGAGGCCCACAGAGGAGCAGGGTGTGTCCCTGCAGCCAGTGGTCACCACACGGAGCAGATCTCCTCGTGCAGCCAAGGAGGAGACTGCGGTGTGGCAGAGGATGGGGCCTGAAGGAGCCGCAGCCCATGGGTACCCCTGCAGGAACAACCCAGAGCTGGAGCTGCCGCCTGTGGGGATTAGCCTGTGGGAAGCCCACACAGGATCTGTTGGGAAAGGGTGGCATCCCGTGGGAGGGACCCCACATGGAGCAGGAGCAGAGGGCGGCCATGAAAGAGCAGTGCAGATGAAGCGTGGACTGGCTGTAGCCCGTGTTCCTCTGTGCTGCTGGGGGGAGGAAGTGGAAAGAGGGTGGGTGGTGGGAGAGATGGTTTTAGTTTGCTTTAACTTCTCAGTGCTCTAGTCTGTTATTAGCAGGCAATAAATTATATTGATCTCCTTTAGGCTGAGTCTGTTTTGCTTGTGTAGTAATTGGTGAGTGATCTTCTTGTCCTTATCTCAACCCAGAAGCTTTTTTCATCTTATTCCCTCCCCCTTGTTCTGATGAGTTTGGAGGAGTGAGAGAGCAGCCTGGTGGTGTTCAGCTGCCCAGCGGTTGTTAAATCACTACACCATCAAAAGTGTTAGATAGTTCAGAACTGCTTTTAAGTCTGTCTTCTGGGTGAGAAGGCACTTAAAGGGGCAGATACAAACTGCAATGTGAAGTTTTCTGAAGGAATTATCTATTCTGAATATGTCTGAAAAAGGGATACATTAACATGCTACAGAAATAATTCTAATGAACCACTGTAGGGGATAAAGATTAAAGACTTGCAAGACAAAGGAAATTGAGTTGATCACTTAATGAGTACCTTCAGTACAACATGAAGCAACTCTATGGCTTACAGTTTACAAATCACCTGTTTCTTGGTTGCTGAGTTGCTGGTAAACGCAGCTGTCTTGGAGATGCAGACTGGGACATATTTCCCTGAGAGACTGTTGAATCTCCATGCAGGACTTGACAGAACAAGACCCTGAGCAGATTGATCCAAGCTGACCCTATGCAGTGTCAAAGTGGTCTAAATGATTTTCAGGGATCTATTCCAGTTAAAATTATTCTTTGACCTAGGATTCTGCCTCCTGTGCAGCAGGAATGAAAACTCTCTATGACAGAGGTGGGGCAGGCAGCTATGTTTTAACCTGATTTAGGTCTTGAATTGGCAGAACACATCTCTGTGCTGTCAGCTTATACATTTCTAGATAGTCTTCAGGGGAATGAGCGTGTGTATAGAAGCATAGGAATGTTGGAAGTCTTCCCATAACCTCAAATAACCTAGAGGAACTAGTATTTTCATTTTTTCCGAAGTACTACATTAAAAAAAAAAAAAGACAGCCTTTGGTTGAATATATAATATGCAAACTGATTTTGCTCATTTCTATTTTGTCTTTAATAGATATCAGCTGGCATCTTAACTAATTAGTTATAGATACTTATCAGCTCCTAGTGGTAGTACATATGAAAATACTGAAGTATCAAACACTTTCTTGTGGGAAGTATTAAGGATGTAATTTTGCTTATGTAGTAATTTCAAGTACTTAAAATATATTTAAAATTCTGGTAGTTCTAAGACCAGTAGCTGCCATATGCACACTGTATGTTATGGATATCACTGCCAACATCTTCCCATTTATATTAAAGAGAATGTCTTAGTCTTCTGTTGGTCAAAATAAGTTTATAAATGAGGACAAGACACTGAAGCTGGCATCTGAGTTGTGGTGCGCATTGGGGAACAAAAGGATGAGCCCTTTAAATTGAGAAGTCTGAATGATCACTGCATGACATTCTTGGTCATGCCAGTGAATAATTATCAATTTTTTTAATGCAGAATATGGAAAAATATAAAGTAGTCATCCTTATTCTGATCTTTTGTGGCTTTTATAGCAATGATAAAAAACTTGAATTTTTTTTTTTGTCAGGCAATTTTGATTTCACCTTATGAATCCTTTTTAGTAAAAACTAGATTATTAGGAACACGCTTTTAATTTGTAGCATTGCTTTCCTTGTCCACTGGATTGGAAAACTGCCCTATCAGATGGTCTTTTTTGGCCTGTGAGTAGACCTGCTGATTGGAAAGATTACGGAACTATGGCTTAATTGTAGCTGCTTTAAACCTTCCACCTACTGAAGTACCATTTGTTTGCTGGAACAGGACACAACTCTGTGCAAGAGCTGTTCCTAGAGCATCCTTCTTTGGTTTGCAAAGAACCAGGCAAAAACAGGAAAAGAAGAGAGGTAGGCAAAATGGAGCTCCTTTCAAGTGTAATCATCACATTCAACTAAAATATCGAAAAAGAAATATCCTGCCACTGGCTTATCTTCACATCTTTTTATAAAGTAATACGATGTTTTCCTATGTAGAAAAATAGTCTGCTGACTTGTTTAAATTCAGCTTCCTACAAAAGTGTGAATAGATTCTTCTGTGTGGTTGGTTTACTTCTTGATGTTGTTCTGAGTGAAGCTACCATGCAAATTTGGCCAGCTCCCTCTGTTGGAAGCTTGAAAGATTGCTGTGAAGTGGTAGGCTGAACCTCTGTGACTGAAGCACTCTTCTGCAAAATGTTTCCTTCACAGACTGCTACCCCTAGGAAATGCAGACTTTCAGCACTCCAGCTGTATGATTTGCTAGCCAGTATGGACAATTGAAAGAAGTAGTCAGTAGCGTAAATTTTCCTTTCTTTGCTGTTCTGTATCAGGTGTTCAATCTATAGAACTAATCTGTAGATAGTCTAAAGCGTTACCAAACTGAAATGTGTCATGTTTACATCAGCTTGTTGGCACTGTAGGTTTGGCTTTAAAGCTCTGCTCCTATTCATCTCCTCTTGCTAATGTGGTTAGTCATTGTGAAACATGAACATTGCTTTGTATATTTTCCACAAAATTTTACAATATCCTTGTTTCTTGTATATCAGCAGGAAATATTCGGTGATCACAATAAAATGCTGATGTTTTTCCCTGCTTAATTACCTTTGCTATTAGAAAGTTTCCTTGGTTTGAATCTGTTCAGGATCCATGTTTTATTAAGGTATGTGCCCTTCTGACTAGTGACTCATTCTAATTCAGCATACCTTTCAGCTAATTTGGACTTCTATCCTTTTACAGAAATCAAATAGTCTTACTTATTGTAAGACTTTGATACCCTTCATTTATGCCCTTTTTCTGATCCCTTGCTGCTGCTTTCTATTCAGAAATGTCCTATTTTTGAAATGTCACTTAAGTAGGGCAGCAAAGTAATATTTATTACTTTGTTAAACATTTTAGTTTATTGACTGGTAAGAATTTTCATTGAGGCCTGTGTTTCTCTTCCCTTGTTCTGGTTGGTGGGTACAGTCAGCAAATGTGATTACAAAGGAGATAGCAGAGTTACCCAAATGTTAAATGCACACCTGCTATCTAGAGTCAGTAAATTCTACACAGCTTGTAACTGGGATACATTTGTTTGAGTACTTGCAGTAGCAGTGAAAAATAATCCATTATCTTAATTAAATGCATGAAGATTGCCAACACTAGTTATAATTATAGCTTTTTTTAAAATTAAAAGTAACTGTTGTAGCACACTCAGCTCTAAAAACACAGAACAAAAATATGAAATATGCAGTATTTTTCCTTGTGCTATTATAAATAGCTGAAATATGTTTTAAATATGAACTGTTCTCACAAAACAAATTAACTTTTAAAGCAAAGATGCAAACACAAACTCTGGCAGCTGAGTTTCTTAAAAGATTATAATCTGAGCTCCAAAATGCAATGTACTAGCAGGAGGGGATAGCTGAAAAAGCAGTGTATTCAAGTATGAAATAGATTCTTGGCTAAGTTGCGGCTATCACACAGGTGGTAGTTGATATGAGTTTCAGTATTTTCTTTGGAGTTCTTTAGGCTAAAGTAAGTAGATCCACTGAACTGAAATACATTTTGGACCCTTGACACAGACTCCTTGCCTGGTTATATATTGCTGGGAGCCCATTGTATGCAAGAGGAATACCTAATTGTACCTTGCAGCAAATATACAAAATGTCAGTTTTGGAGTCGATCAGTACACATACTTACTCATTTACTTGAACCTTTCACTTTGGTAAACGAGCAAGGAACTTTTGTTTTTAACTTTCTCAACGCGCAAGTTGGACTGGAATAAATTGAAACAATGAGCTTCTACGTTATTGCACAAACAAACAGTGTCTTTCCACCTAACTTACTCTTGTGCTCTGTGCTTTCCAATTATTTCGTGTTTGTGTCCCCCTCAAAAATTCAATAACTGTTCAGATACAAGAACAGTGAAGTATTTCATGTTCGTCAGAACTCTAGAATGTAAATGAAAGTTTAAAAATAAGCAGAAGTATTATTAAAAAGTGTTTATTTAAAGACTTAATCACAAGAAATGAATTTAAGCTGCACTGTTAACTGGGGTATTTGTCTGAAGCTTTTTGTTGTTGTTTGTTTGTTTGTTTTCCCTATAATTAGAACAAGTATTAAAAAACTCAAATATAAAGAATTTGTTAGAATATAAATACTTTCATTCATGCAGATGTCTTAAATAACTCTTTGCTACCACAAAGCATACAAATTACTCTGCAAATCCATTACTATGGATTCGATAAGTTCTCTGAATTTGCATTTTTTCTGAAAAATATAGTTTAAAGAAATTCTGCTTGTCCTCGTACTGTAATTTTAGTGTGCATTGTACTTGTACAGTTTTTAACATTTTGTACTTGTATCATATTTATAAATGGAGTTGTAAAGAGCTTTGGCAACCACTTGTATAATACTTTTTTTTTTTTTTTTGCATATTCCTACTAGGTGTTTCTCTCTACTGGGTACAATCAGTTAGCACACCACAGTGTCCCATTCATGTTCTAAGCCTTTCTGACATTTCCTTCACTTCCTTGAGAGCACAAGCTGCTCCATGACCCCCATATTTTGCACACAGAAGAACTGGCAAAGATGTTAATAGGTGTTATGGCAATAAGCAATTCACGAGGGACTTCTCACGAGAATTTCAATATTTATTCTTGTCAGGAAAACACAAATGTCAGTGTTAACTTCTTTCTTGTTTTGACTCTTGACTGAGAGAGAAACCATTTGCAAATGTCATTTAAGGGCTGGGCTACTGATGTGTTAGGTGTTACAGAAGCAACTGTGGTTTGTTATAAATGGAAATTCATATAAATGGAAATTCAGATGAAGGGATGAACTTAAAACTGCATAGCAACTTCTAGTTGCCATGGTACTTCAACTTGAAGTAATTTTCTTCAATACTAAAAAGCTTCTTGGGTGTCGCCTTTGCTTTTAAGTAGTCCCTGTTAAGAAGTAAATGGCTCTGGGGAGAAGTAATGAGAAACTATTTTTGAACATCTAATGTGACAACTGATGAAGAAGTATCAAGAAAAAAAATCTTACCATTCAAGAATCTGCTTGGGGATTGCTTATTTTAGAAATACAGAAACCTGCTTTTACAGTACAGCTTTAAAATGCTAAGGAATGGCAAGTCCCTGCAGCCTCCTGAGCCCTGTGTAAAAGGTCAGCTTTTCAAGAAGCAAATACTAAGCTGAGTTTGTCAAGACTTGGAGTTCGTAGGCTGAATTGATCTCCCATTCATTCTTTCCCTACGTGCCAGCTACTTTTTAGTTCGTGTGCTTCTCCTCCCTGTTTCTGAACAGACCATCCTCTAATCAGTTCAGTTAGCCTACCTGTAATTCTTACTCATGTGATAATCAAAAAGATGCTTTGTCTGACTGGATACGGCCCTTTGGAAAGACGTTGAACTTCTTCAGAACTTTGTCTATCCTCAGTGATTTTCTGTGCCAGAGCTGTTAAGAGTTGTGCTTGGATCCCCCATGTGGAATCGAGCTGCACTACGGCTTGCTACTTTTCCAGCTGAACTACTGTTGCTTACTAGGGTTTGTTACTGTTTTATTTATTCGTTTTGTTTCAAATGAGTTGCTTTAATATGTTCTCCTTGCATAAAGCATTTGATATTTTTAAAAATAATGAAGATTGTCAGCTACTATTACATCTTATTCTTGAAAATAGCAAGGGCTTGGAAAAGCCTCTTGAGTGCTGCAATGCTTTGATACATAAGGAGTAATAATCAAGAAATGGTAGTCTAGACAAATTTATACTGAATCTCATTTAGAGTTTTTAATATTGAACATTTCAGTGTGACACATGAATGGCATATTAAAATTGTCAGAAAAGAGTCTCAGTAAACTTCTTGAAGCTGTTTTTCTCATAAGAAACTTTCAGTCTAAAAATATTTAATTGTGAAAACCATGCGTTAAAGTGTGCTACTTTATTATAGTCACACACGGATTGCAGCTAGTGAAGTCAGTCTGTGCAGTGAAATGGCTAATTAACACATGTTGCAAAATATAAGCCTCAAATTACAACACTGTCTTCTTTAACGAGCTTGCATCATGCTTATTGGAATGATCAATACTCTGTGAACTGAAGGTGGCAATTAACCACAAACTTGGTAATTTTGAGTTGGTTTGTACCTTCATGTTTTGGCTGCTCCCATGTACTTGTTGGAACTCAGAATTATCTTTGCAGAAAAAATACTACAACTTGCAGGACTGAAGTACTGTGTGCTGTGTTATTCCTGTGTTAATTCAGGATTAGTTAATTCACTCAGCTCTGCTTGTTAGTGAAGCATCATTAAAGAAGGAAAACTACTAATATTTTTAGAAGGAAAAAACTTTGCCTCAGGCAGTTTTTAGTTTGGGAAGCAATGATCATCTTTCATTTCTGCTTAGTCACTGAAAACATAACAATCTTCAGCTACTAAATATAGCATCTAGATGTTTTGAACAACACTATTTCAAGCTAAGGCATGACAGGAGGATGCTATTCCTACTTAAAAGATGTTCCCACCACAACAGTGTCCTATAACTGTTCAAGATTACCTAATAGGCACTGTTGAGATAAAGCTGCAGCTTTATCCCTGCTTCCAAATACAGTAGAGGAATGGGTGGTTATTTAATCATCATAGAAATCTCATTGCATTCCAGCAAGGTTCCCACCCAGCTTCCTCTCAAACTCCAGAGTACCACTGGAATAGCTTGAGTGCTCTGGGTTGTGTACCCATGTCTTTTATTAGGTGAGAACATGGCAATAAAAGTTTGCATGTTTAAAATCTCCATCTAGAGCTGTCTAGCTGGAAGATGATTCAGGAAACAGTAATGACTACAGTAGTAACTGACTTCTCAAGAATGCTGTTTTGACCTTGTTGTGTTGCTGCTATCCATTATGAACAGAAGCAGAACGTTTACGTTCTGGTTCTCAACCTATTACTCCATCTGCTCCAGAGCTCTGTCCTGATTTCAGAGCCAAGAATAAATCACATCACTTCAGACAGCAAGTGAGTTTTTGAAAAGTGCCTACAGATTAGTCTTTGTGTCTGTCAGCAGTCAGTACAGTTTAAGTTGCTTTATACTCAATTAAAGTGACCTAACTGAGCAGTGTGGTAGATGTAGCTAAACTGTAAATTGAGCTTTAGGTTAGCCTGCCAAAAAAATCTTCCTGAACCTCCATGTCAACAACACTCAAGTTATTATTGCAAATAGGCTGGGGTTTTGAGTTAGAATTCCTAAGGAAATTAATTTTTTAGGTACCTGAAGCTATGAGGTTATTTCAAAAGTGATACCTGTGCTGACACACCGTATAGTAGAAACCTGGACTGGCTTTTAAACTTAGCTTACATGCAGAAACCAGCTTAACCATAGCACAAGATGGAACCTGACGTGTTTGAAGCTTTCTTCGTGATGCCTCAGCTGTGCTTGCACCTTAAAAATCTCTCCAAAAATCCTCGCTAGGGATTCGTGTGTTATTTCAAGTGCCTTCTATTGTGACAGCTTTTAGAAAGGACATACTTGGTTTTTCTCTGCAGCTGCTTTTAAAGTGAAGCTCATCATTTCAAGCACGTTTGACAGCTTCTTCATTCTTTTGTTAACAATCTGTAATTGCGTATTGCTTCCTACTGGTTTTTTAATGCTTTTGTATTTTTAACAAGATTGCCTGTGTTTTGCAAAATAGAAATGCAAATGAAATCATTCATATAGCTTCTGTAACTTACTACAAAATATTTCCGAAAGGAGCTTCTTGTCATAAGAATGTCTCTATTTGTCTGTTCCTGCTCACCAGCCAGGTACTAATAATGAGATATATAATCTAAATCTGTAGGACTTTCAGCTGCTGCCGGTGACACCACCTTAGGCAGTAGAGCTACTTAAAGAAATGTCATGTAGTGTGCTAAGTCCCTTGAGTTCACCACAGCAGCTGTCCAGATATGGTTGATCCTAATGCTGAAAGTGTAATAACCTCATTAGATTGCCTCTTCTTTACTAAACACATTTTCAGTGTTAAATGCAGTGCGAGATTGTGATGCTGCTTAAAAATACACCGAATCCTTCAGTTCAAGAGGTGAAGAATCTCTTCCCATCTGCATCAGAATCACCATCACCTTCAGGCTGCTGTTTCGATCTGCTCTTTGGATCCCTGTGGTCCTCTCACAGAATTGTATAAACAAAAACCTGTTCCCACATTGCTAACTGTGTTCAAACTTGCTTTTGAAAGAAAAATGATGCCTTGAGGAAGTTGCTACCAGTGCCTTAGGCTGTCACCCTGGATTCATTCCATGTGAAGAAGGATCTTGTAACTGGCTTAAGATTGGATGTTAGATTTTGCTGCTTTGTTGTTGTTGTAGTTTTGTTTGTTTATTAGTTTTTGAGGTCCCACTAAAAAATAAAAAATATAGAGATCGTGATTACTACTGACTATGGAAATAAATTCTAAACTAACGTGTGAGGAATAATAGTCTGTGTTGAATGTGAGGCAATTTAGGATGTGCTCTTAGGGATAAAATGCAGTATTTCATTCTAATCTTTGTTTTTCTTAGCAGGGAACTTGTAGAGATCGTTAGATTTGTTATTTTTTAATATTAGGGTGGTATCAGGGGGGTTGAATCTGCTATAAAAAGAAGTAAAATAAGAAGAGACAAATTGATGGAAGAAGTGAGTTTAACACAGGAGATTTCCTGCTTTGGAGAAATTAAGATGATTGAAGATGCATGAAATGGAAAGCAATGCAGAGGAAGAAAGATTGGAGCAAAACTGAAGGGAAATAGGAATACACCTTCTGTTGTGATGGCTCCTAGAAGATATAATATCTTAAACTAATATTGGAAGAGAAAACCTGGGAAGAGTAGTCTGTAAGTTTGGGAAAAGTCTTTGAAGAATAAAATAATTGCTTAGTTGTGCTAGAGTAGCCCTAAAGTGTTTCAGTGATCATCTGTACACTGAACTAATTGTTAGTTTATGAGCTTCATTTCTGCTCCAGAGTTTGTCTAGCTTTTTAACCTTAAGCTGGATGATGAAGTACAGTGATTTGAGAGCAAGGGTGAGGACTGGTCATGTTTTCTATTGCACTCACATGGTTTGTTGGGGTTTCTCTAGGTTATGTCCAAATTATTGCTTTATAAATACTGGATCATTTCTTATATGACTTCATACTTGATCCCATACCCATACTTGATTTCCTTTTTTGATCTCTGTGTAATCCTTTTATGACAGTTGATCATTAATCTCTGAAATTAATACCAATGCTAAACATGTCACTGGTGCAATCTTACACTCAAGCCTTTCTTCCCTGATTCAACTAATTACATATTTTCTCACTCTACCACATCTCATGCAAGAAAGGGACATCAAATATGCTGTGTCTTGCTTAGATTTTAGTAAGGCCATGTTGTTATCCTTTTGGGAGATTTCTGTACCTGCTTCCTTGCTGTAGCCACTCACTCCTCTCTCAGGAACATCCTGGAGGCTGACCTCTTTGGTCAACCTCAGTTACTGTAGACATTGATATGTAGTCAAGTGATGTTCAAGTTCCATTAAAACTAATCTCCTCTGAGGCCCTTTTGGGAGAAGAAGTGCTCAGAATGCCTGAGGAGTTAATGTTGGCAGTGGGATTTCCATATCTACATTTGCACTGTTTTCTAGAATGAGTGAACACTTGCAACTATATGCAGGTAACTTCTAAAATATTTTAATAGATAATAAAGAATTATCTTCCTTTAAGGAAGTGGCAATATTTTCTTAATAATCATCTGTATATTGTTGTGTAAATTGATCCTGGCTTAGTTCTCTATTCTGTTTCCTAGGTTGGTTTTTGTTGTTGTTTTGTTTGTTTGTTTTTTATGAGTAGTGAAAATTAACAGGTTGCATTGATGCCACTATTGCTCATTTAAACAACTGTTGTACCTAAAATTTAAATCTTTAAATAACTTGACTTAGTACTCATTATAATTGCTAATCAAGTTCTTATTAGAAAAAAATATATATATGTATACACACACACACACACACAGGATGAGTAAAGAGATTTATATTGTTAGATAATGGATCCTGTGATGTTTTGTGATGCTTACAGTTACAAAACAATACTTCTAGAAGTTAAAAGTGTATTTGTCAGTGCTTGGATTATTCCCAAACCACTGTGCCTACTGGCTTCACAAGGTTATTTTTTTTGTTTTGTTTTGGGATTTGGTTTTGTTTGTGGGCTTTTTGTGTGTGTATGTTTGGGGTTTTTTGAGTCCTGTTGCTGCTGGTTTCTTCATCCTCAGAAGGCAACAAGGAAACTCAAAAAACTGTTTGCCTTTTTCAAGGAAAAACTGGAGTGTTTAGAATGTTCATACATTTATTGATACATTGCCTGTATTTCAGTGATGTATTTGCTTCATTTAAAAGAAAGTGTGGGTATTATTCTAAGACCAATAGGTGATTACCCTGCTGCGTACTCTCCAGTAACCTTCTCACATTATAAGAGCTTATCTGTAATTCATTGGCTTTCAAAAGCATCTTGATTTCCTTCTTCCATAGTGGTTTTATTAAATGACTCAATAATAATTTGCTAATTCTTATGTCCTTGTTCGAGGACAATCCTGTTAGTATTCTTTCTTGCCACAAATTGATCATGCTGGAAAGGACTGGAAACTGAATCTCTGCAGTTGCTGTGCAATTGATTTCTCTCCTTGTGAAAGCAGCACGTAGATGCATCCTCAGCTGTAGGACCTTTTGTTAGAGGTGCTCTAAAAATAGAGCAGAATTCCTTTACATTTAGTAATGTGTGGTGGAAGTTTCCACTGTAAGGTTGTTGGCAGAAGTATATAGCAGGCCCTGTGGTATGTAGCTGAGCTTGAGGTCTAGTCAACATCTTTTCCCATAAATTATATTAGATATCTGTATGTTTATATGTGTATCCGTGGTTGGGTATCGGATCTTTAATATCTGAGGAATGAGACTGTTTAAATCTTGTCTAGGTTATAAAGTTCTTTAAGATTTGTTTTCCAAGTATGGAAAGTAACTACTACTAGAAACCTGGAGTCTGTCTGTTGAAAATGAGATGTCTGTGATTTTCGCAGTGTTGGGAATTTTAGACTGTGAAAATGAGTTGTCTCCAATCCATTTTAGTAGAGCAGAAGTCTGAACAAGTTATGCAGAGTAAATTCAACCCTTGTTAAAGGCAATAGAGGATTTTGGAATATACAAGTTCTTGTTTTTTTCACAAATCACTTCAAATACATTGTATAAAATAGTAAAAAATATTTTAAGTTCATGAGTGTACTCTATTTTTAGAATAATCAAGTGCAACTATGAAATTATATTCAGTGAGTGCAAACCACCTGAGATATCAGAAAATACTACAGGCCATGTGGAGGGGAGGATAGGAAAGCAAAGGAGAGATCACGTAGCCTACAGAGGAGATAAGTGAAAGTGAATGTAACTTCAGAAATATATGAACAACTGAAGCAAAGTGGAGGGGAGTTGTTTTTCTGTGTCTCTGGTAGTTAAGGCAAGAAATAGTGATCTTAAGTTGGAGCAAGGGAAAAACAGATTAAAAGAAATCATGTCTCTGATAGTTCAGTAAGCCTTGGTATGTGCTGATCTGTATTTGCATATAGTCACGATATAGCGTAGCTGCAAAGCATTCATTTTGATTTTTCTAATGGGATGAAACCACTAAAAATATTTAGATCTAGCTTGATTTTATTGGCTAATACACTGCACATGAAGGTCATTGCTCCCGCAGTCAAATTAACACGTCACTTCACACACGTTAAACTTCCTAAATCACTGTTTGTGAACTATTTTCTTTAACATTGCCATTTCCCTTTCGATTGATTGTATAAACACATGGAACTTTCAGGTTGGTTTTTTTTCTGGGTTTGTTTTATTTTTTTATTTTTAATCCTTTTTTTCTTTTCTTGGAGTGAACTCATCAGCATGCTGATGCTTTGATCTTACTATTGCATACGATCTGCTTCTTTGGCCTGTCTGTCCCTCATTCTGTATCTAAATGTAATCTATTTGAAGTAGATTTTTTTTTTTTATTCTGTGCTCCTTTGTCTTGCAGTATCATGTGTTATGTACAAATCAAAATGCCACTTGGTTTTTGGGATGAGAGAGAAGTCCTAAGTAGAAACTGTCATAGAGTTGGTTGCTTGCATACGTTTATACTGCTGTCAGTGCATCAAAGCAGGTAGGCTATGCAGTGTTTATGCAGGGCTTTATTAAAGACTGCAAGTAGTATACTCTAACTCACTGTCTACCATACTTAGGAATCAGCATCACACTGCATGCTGAAGCAAGTGTTTTCAGCACTCTTTGGGGAGCTGAATGTCTGATTTTCCTTTGTTCATCTGGTTGCGCAGTTTTTATATGTAAATGTTCTTCCTGCAGGGAAATTAATTTTCGTGCTTTGGGAATTAAAGCTTTTCCCCCTTATATACACATGAAGCAAGGGCTGAGTAGACTGCCTGTGAAACAAAGTCTTTTAGTTCTCTTCCCAAATGTTGCTTTCAGTGTTGTTGGGAAGCTTCTTGTTGGAAAGATCAGTGAATTCACTTGAATTACAATATTAACCTTGCTGTGATGTAATGTAGGATGTAAGTCCATGTAGTTTTAAAGTGTATTTTGTAGGATGTACAGTAACTTGGCTTTGATTCGAAGTTTGGTTTGGTCTGAAGTGCCATTAGTAATTAAAGTTTACTCTGGGGTATGGAAATACTCCTGTTGGGAATAATAAATGGCTTTTTTGTTTGTTGCTGAACTAGTGAATGGGAAGTGTAGGTTCTGTGCTATGACATGAATGTCTATTTAACATATTTTTTAATAGGTAGAAGGGTAAAAAGCCTCAAAAAATATCAGTTTGTTTTCATTAAAGAAATATATTATTTTCAAAACAATTATTGTCTGTTCTCAAATTCAGGAATAAGATTTTTATTGTAATGTTATATGTCCTATTATTGCACTTGCACTCACACTCCTGTGATGGAAATAACATTAAGGCTGCTCTGAGGATATCTAGTCCAAGTCATGGTGTTGACTTATAGCTCAATCTTAATTGCACAATAAATGGAGATTTAAAAATTATTTTTATATTTTTAATCATAAAATCATTGAAGATAATCCTCATAGAAACCCTTTAAGATCATCCAGTCCAGCAGTCAGCCTTTCTCCTTATGCCCACTAAACCATGTCCCTCAGTGCCACATCTCCATGTTTCTCGAATGCCTTCAGGGATGGTGACTCCACCGCCTCTCTGGGCAGCCTGTGCCAATGCATCGCCACTCTTTTTGAGAGGAAATTTTTCCTAGTACACAACCTGAACCTCCCCTGGTGCAACTTAAGGCCATTACATCTTGCCCTATCCCTAGTTATGTGTGAGAAGAGATCGACTCCCACCTTGCAATCAGTGATCTTCTAGAGTATATCTTCAATATCGCTGTCTTAGGCAGACCAAAGAGATGTGATGAATGTGAAGAACTTCAAGAAAAGCATAATCAAATAGAGTAACTATGAAGAGTAGGATGTTCTGTCCCTTTTCCTTTTCTGGAGTTCTGAGCTAAAAAATAAATCTCAACCAGTCATGATATATATTAGCACTTCATTCTTTGTATATGAATGGTTTTTTTTTGCTGTCCTGAATACTTTGTGGTAAGGAGATTCAGAATTTTTTTTAAAGCTTCATTTGTTTCTTTTGTTGAACAAAATTTGCATTTCAGTAAAGTTGCTATTAATTTCTTACAGCTTGAGAAGTGATGACTACAGAAATACTATTCAGCATCATTTTCAGTATTGCTTGTTAACTCAGCTTTCTCGTTTATCTGCACCAGTTTTCATGCAGTGTCCTCCCCCTACTCTTTAAACTCAAGTCTTACTCATTCTAGCCTCTGGTTTTACAGATGGTTCCACGTTTTGGTTGTCCTTTGCATACAGGCCTTAGCTTTTTAGGGCACATTTTGAGCTGGGAGAGAAAAACTGGCTTTCCAGACCATGCAGAGTTCAGCAGTGATGCCTTTTTGGGTGCCACTGAGCTGACAGCTCTTGAAATCACTGGGTGGATCTCCAGCCTCTTCTTGAGAGGTAGCATTTCATTAAAGCCTGATCCTTGTCTCTATAGCTATCTTTCCTGCAAGAATCACATTGCAATTAACGTGCTGGATTTCAATTGCAATCTTGTATCTCAGACAGGCTATTAGGGGCTTTCTAAGCAATCCACTTTAATCTGATTTTGCCCGTCCTGAATAATTTTGTATCAATTACAAATTATCCCTGTTATTCACTTTCTTTTTCAGATAGCTGATGTATATGTGGTTATGAATATATAATCTGTTCTTATATTCTACATCTTCCTACCCATTAATAGTACGTCAAGAGGACTCTGTTTTGTCTCAAGACAATTGGGCTTCTTTAAAAGGACTTTAAGTATGGGATTTATTTTTCAAGACTATGAATCTTGTTGGTATTACTTGATTGCAGTAAATTTGCAAGACTTTCCTTTCCTTTACAGAGGTGATGCTAACACTTTCACAGTGTATCTTATATATTCCTATATATGTTAATTTTGTTCTTCATTATCACACCTGATGACTCATCCAATGCAGAAGCTAAACTTCATGCTCTGTTCTTACAACAGAACAACAACAAAAGCAGAGCACTTCTTAACAGCTAGGGTCACCACTTATCAGATATCGTTCCTGTAGTACAAAAGGCAGTTTATGAGATGTATGCAGTCATGTCATACTACTGATTTTTTACTTATTTCCTCAGAGTTATTGAATAAATTCTAATATGACTGGTGATTTTATTGCAGTTTACTCCTACCAGCCCAGCCAAATAAATCCCTTGTACTGCTGTTGCTTTGAGACAGTTTATACAACTCTCTTGGCTATAAAGAACAACTCTGGCACTTTTGTGGGGGGCTTAGTTTCTCCTGTGTGAAAAATGTAACTAATTCTTTTACTTTGGTTTTGTCTGTCTTAAGTGTTCCTTTCTTGTCTTGCTTTATCACTTCTTCACATTCTGGAAGATTCTTTTCTGATTGTTTGAGGAAAGTTTCTTGTTTATGCCACATGCCAGAGGCAGTTTTCTTGGCCTTCCAAATCACGCCTTCTTTGTTTTCTGTACTTGGCCGTAGATTTCATTTTTTAAACATCTTTTTTTCCTTGTGGGTTTTATTTAGTAGCTTTTGTTTTTGAAATTACAGCTGGGTGACAGGCTGCTGTGTTTGTACAAAAGCCTCTCCAACTTCTCCCCATCTCCCCGTTTTGTTCCCTGCTTTGAAATGGAAATTCTTGACTTTCTGATAGATGGCAGTATATACTGAGTATTTTCCTGTTCCAGAGCTTTGCTGGAAGAAGCAATGGCTAGTTAATACGTGGCTTATATAGAAATAACACGTTAAAACAAGAGTGGGAAAATTTTTGTCATCTCCTCCTGAGTGAGCACGGCCAAGGCAGTGATCTCAGTACTAGGATGTGCTGTTCTCTTTTCTGTAGCATTGGCTTGGCTTGCTGTAAGCCCCTCAAGTGAGGAGTGATTTTCCTTTTTCATATTCTACTTTTTTTGGTAGCTCTCAGAGGAGCCTGCCTAACTCTGATCCTAAGTAGGAGGGAATGTTAATCTGTTGCACAACGCTAAATGCTGTGTAGAGTCTACCTATGTTAAATACAGTATGTACAGATAATGTATGCTTAAGACTAGTTTAATTCGGGTGAGGTTCTGTATCTAAATAAACATAAAGCCTAGGATTCTTTTTTCTAGTGAAAAAAATTTGCCTTTCTTTAATAGGAGAGGTTATCCAGCCTGTTGAAAGCAGATAGTATTTTCAGTCTTCATTTCAATCTCTCAGTATTGTTTTTCCATTTTGTAAACCTGCTGGAAGAACTGTGTCCAGTCTAATATTTTTACTTTGGAATTTGCTTAAAAGTAGGTTATGAGAACAAAAATTAATGGGAGAGTAGGATGTGGAGTAAAATTTCATGAGACACAAATGAGGATGTAAGAGAAAAATAGGTATGTCAGAACTGAAGAGAATTGCTAAATCTAGCACTTCAGTCTTTCCTGTAAAAACAAATGTACTTCACTACATTGAGCAACTATGTTTTTAAACAGGTTAGCATATAAGGGGGGAGAAATGGTAAAAATGAGAATTAGTGTTGCTTTGCATATGAAATGATTGAGTGCTGGGAGGGGAGGGAGACCACCGGGCAAAATTAGCTCATTATGGCACAGAAGTGCTGATTTTTGTCTCCATATCAATTCTTGGAACATAATGAAAAAGTAGTTCATAGACTCATAGAATGGCTTTGGTTAGAAGGGACCTTAAAGGGCACCAAGTTCCATCACCATCCCAAAGGTAGGGCTGCCACCCCCCAGCTCAGGTTGCCCAGGGCCCCATCCAATCCTGGCCTTGAACACCTCCAGAGATGGGGCACCCACAGCTTCTCTGGATAACCTGTTCCAGTGCCTCATCACCTTTGTTCAAGTATGTTCTTCCTGTTATCGAAAATGTTGAATGTCTCCTGCCAATCATATAAACATATTTTAAAACTATCAGATTGAAAATAAGAAATTGGATGTCAAGTTGGCTCCTTTGAGTTACTGTTGTAATTAGTAGTGATCTTCAGATGATTTAAACTTGTTGTATTGATGACTATCATTCAGTTTGATGATTGGTTATTGCCAGCAAGTCATCTCTGTGTGTGGTATTATCTCTGTAATATTATCTCTAGATAAATCATTGAGTTGATTTTTTCGCTATAGCAAAGTGCATGATGATTATGTTACTCCTTCTTAATGTCTTTGAAATTGATCTCAACAGAATGGTCTGTAAATAGAGTATTTCCCCTTATTGCACATCTGAAAATTGCCAAAGAGAAGAAACAGAATACAGCAGAGGGAAGAAGAAAAGTGGTGTGTTGTCTTATTTGAGCTGTCACCTGACAGACCTGGATAGATTACTGTAGCTCTAGACATCATTCCCTAGACACAGAGAAAAACATTCAGAGGTAATTCTTAATAGTTTCTATTTAAGAAGGTAGGATAGTAGTACCAGCAGGAAGTACGCGGGCAAATTGCTTAAATCTCATGTTAATATGGACAAATTGTGATAACACTCCTTGGATGTGAACTATCATAATCTCATTCCTGTTGTGAAGTAGAATTTGTGAATAAGAAACTCAGAGTCTATTTTACGCTTAGTGGCTAATGATGGAACTTATTTCATATTGGTAGTAACTGCAACTGTATTTCTTCTATAACTTATAAATGACATATGGAAAGCATTCCCAGCTTTTAATTCATTTTCTAAAGCTCAATTAACTGAAATGAGTATTTTTTTTCATAAACGTGACATGATTAGACAGCACTGCTAAATATTTGAATTAAATATGATTTTGGCAAAAGTGTTTTATTTCCTGACATTCACATCCTCCTGATTTGTTGAGCTTTTTAGAAAGCTGCTTTTATTTGTTACAACACTGTTTGACTGTTGATAGCAGCGGATCTGTATGTTGTGATTTGAAGAACTCAGAATGACTTAATTCTTAGCTACTGGCTTTTGGGGTGGTTTTTTTTTTTGTTTTTTTTTGTTTTTTTTTTTTTGGTGGCAGTACTTAATTTTCTAATTTGCAAAATTATTCTCACTGGCATCATATTAACATGCTATTTTCTATTGCATGTGAATTTCATTAATGCGTGTGGGTATATTTGTAAATTTTAATTGACTAGAAATGTGTACTGCAGTCTTACTATTTAACACAATTTTTCATATTCTTATTTTACTTACCTAAAAGATTGGGCCTAATGACTGCTTGAACAGAGACTGAAGTAATACCAAATGAAGGGCAAGGTACGGGAGGCAGCAAGAGAGGCAACTTAAGCCTTCACAGAATCACAGAATGGCCAGGGTTGGAAGGGACCTCAAGGATCATGAATCTCCAACCCCCCTGCCACGGGGGCACACACGCAGGGCCACCAACCTCCCCATTTAATACTAGACCAAGCTGCCCAAGGCCCCATCCAATCTGGCCTTGAACACTTCCAGGGATGGGGCATCCACAATCTCTCTGGGCAGCCTGTTCCAGCACCTCACCACTCTCTTGGTAAAGAATTTCCCCCTCACATCCAACCTAAATCTTCCCTCCCTCAACTTAAAACCATTTCCCTTTGTCCTGCAAGAAGCCTTCTAGTTTCTCCCTGAAATCTCCTGAAGAATTTGTAATTCACTTACTGGTAAAAGCATTCATTTTATGGAAAAGCTTCGTAATAACTGTGCCACAAATGTTAAGTCGTGTGTCACTTTCCAAACAAATCTTACACATAGCATGTTCTTTGGGCCATAAAGCTACTGAAACGGAACAAATCCTTGTGTCTTCATGGCAAAGGTAACTGATGGCTTAAGAGTATCATAGTGAATAAATCAGAAAATTCAGTAGGATGAGAAAAGAGACTTGTAGTGATGAATACTGGGTATGTAGAGTAATTGTTATTGCTAAGGATAGAATTTTGCAATACAATTTAATTAATTCTTGCTCTGGTCTTCCTTCTCCTTTGCCTTTCCATCTGTCCCAACCTTGAATATATAGCTGAGAAAAGAAAAGAAAAAAATCTTTTTTTTCCACACTCCAAAAGTAAATTCTGTTCTTTGAATAAAAATGTGTGTAGGTCCTTGGAAGAAGCCACGTTAGGAGGATTGGGATGATGGGGGGTTGGTATTCATTTATGGATTGATGTTGTTGTTGTTTTAAATAAATTTACCCTGTTTGTTCTACTACTTGAGATGCATATCCTTGCACTAAGCTATCTCTGTAAAAGCATTGCTGCTCTTAGTAGTCAAACCAAGAACAGAACTACATATGAAGCTTACCTTAAAAATGTAGACTTTGTATTACAAGTTGTTTTTTTAAATTTTATTTTCAGTAGAAGCTGAGTATTCAAATAGGATTTTTTTTTTTTTTTTGCTTGTATTTTTAAGTTTTGTTTATATATTAACCTACAGTGGAGGTCAAGTTACTTCTTTTCAGATACTTCAGTGAATAAGTTATGTATGTTCCACATTAAAGCATTAATGAAGAAGATACTTGACACCTTGGCACGGGAATGGGTTTTTCCAGGTGAAGTGACTTCAGGTTGCAAAAACCATGCCAATTACTGTGATGCCAAAGAAAAGGACTAGCATATGTGTAATTGTTTCCAGATGTACTCCCTACAATTAATTATTGCATCACGATTGCCATCATGAATAAGCTTGTTAATTGTCTGTTTTTCCAACTCTTTAGGTTATCTTATATTAATTAAATATGAACTATGTTAGGATACTAATAAGGGTTCTGGAAAAGGCAGTACAATTTCTTGATGTTTTCAAAGAGAGTGGAAGAAGTGATTTTAAAAGGTTATGGAGACCAGTTGCCAAATGTCCTGTGCATTTCTACACGAAGATGCACAAATCATGTGCAGATTTTTCAGAAGCAGAAGGTTGGCTGGAAAAGTCAGCTGGAGTGCAGTAGTCAATTTGGCTATGTTTGCTTCTGAAAACTTGAAAACTTCAGTAGAATATTAGAAGATTAATGTTATTTCTTGTGTTTAATACAATTGAGAGCTTTGGGTTAATGAAAATTGCACACAAACATTAAATGCTGACATTTTACTTCTGAGTAGCTCTTACCAGAGCTTAAAGTAGCAGAAATGCTAAATCTTTAAAATAAATACCTAGGTTTTAATATTCTTATCCAGAAGGAATAAATTGGATAATCACAAAAGATAACAGGAAATTTAAATGACTGTCAGTCAATTTAAGTCACTTCCAAACAAATGTCTTGAATCTATTACCAAAGCAAACAAAAGTAAAATACAGTATGTCATAGAGCAATGGTGAAGAATCAAAATGCCCATACGTATAAGAAAGTTGTGTTTTGCTTGATGTTCTTTTATTACTTGAAATGTGAAGTGGTGATATTAATTTAGAATGGCGATACAATAATGGCACTAAAATACTGTATGCATGTAACTTAGATATTTGTAGTTGAAATACATTTTTGGATAACAGCATTGAATTATTTCTTTGAAACAAGGGAAGGATGATACTGAATTTTATTTTGACACCACCTTTCAACCCTGCGTATCCTGGCACTTCCTTCCTCTTGGGTTATGTTGTGACTTTAGGAAAAACTGAAACTCAGACTATTAATACTTGATTAATAACTCCCAGTGAATATTTCATTTTATTTTGCACTGCTGTCTTGTTAGTCCCAGCAAGCATGAGGTATTGACAGAAATATCTACCTGTAATACACACTTCTAAAGAAATGTACCTAAATCTTTTTTTTTCTCTGGTGACATCATTCTTAGGACCTATTGCAGTGCAACTGGTATTCCTGTGTAACTTAAGAATGCAGTACTGCATTTTTGTGATGCTGTTGTATCTGTGAAGTATAGTTGCAGCAGCTGAGGATTTACCAATAAAGAATATTAATCCATAATTAATATTGTTTCATAGTTACTAGAACAATAGTCCACTTGTTTGCTAGAGCTCACACTCAGTAAATGGCTGATAGCACAAAACTGGGGGTAGTGGCTGACCCACCAGAGAGCCACGCAGCCATTCAGAGGGACCTTGGAAGAATCTCATGAAGAAGTTCAACAAAGAGAAGTACAGGGATGTTCACCTGGGAAGAAACAACCTCAGTCATATTGGGGGCAATCTATTTGGAAAGCAGCTCTGCAGAAAAGGACCTGGAAGTCCTGGTAGACACCAAGTTGTACATGAGTTATCAATATGCCCTTACTGTTAAAAGACTAATAGCATCCTGGGCAACATTAAGCAAAATTTCACCAGGAGGTCAAGAGATGTTATCTTTCTGCTCCACTCAGCATTGGTGAGACTTGCAGTCTTGTATCCATTTCTGGGCTCTCTAGTACAAGAGAGACATGGCAGGAGTCTAGTGGAAGGCCAACAAGTTGATCAAGCACCTCTCCTATGAGGAGAGGCTGAGAGAGTTGTTCTGTTCAGCCTAGGGAAGAGGAGGCTTAGTGAGGAGCTCATCAGCATATATAAATGCCTGAAGGGAGGGCACAAAGAGGATAGAGTCAAGCTCTTAGTGCTGCCTCTTGTGCCAAAGTGAGAGGATGTTCTGCTTGAACACCAGGCAGTATTTCTGTGCTGTTCGGGTGATGGAGGACTGGCACAAGTTGCCCAGAGAGGCAGTAGGGTGTCCTCCTAGGAGATCCTCGGGAGCTGCCTGGACATGGGCCTGAGCAACCTGCTTTGGATGTCCCTGATTGAACAAGGGTTGCAGCAGATGGACCTAGAGGTCCTTCCCCACCTCAACCATTCTTTGCGTCTATGAACTTCTTGTTTGTGTTGAAACCACAGTTATTGGCTGTCTTGCTCTTTAATTTGTCATTTCTTTCCTTTTTGGGTTTATGGAGTTTGGTTTCAGATTGTAATACCACACACTTATTTTTCACTAGGAACTTAATTCCTTGTGATGAATGGCTTTTGAAGAGAATAAATCTTTACGTATTTATAGGACGTAAGATCTATATTGTTCACCTTTTTATTTTTAAAGATAGCATAATGTATACATTAATTCAGTGACAGTGTGAGTATGCATCTTTAAAATAAAGATGAATATTTCAATATCTTGCAAGATATCCTTGGACCTTGCTCTCCTAACTAAACTACAGTAATCCTACTGACTGTAGGATTCAAAATTAGAGATATTTACTGGTTATGTAAGACCAATGTAATGTGGATTTTGTTCTTGTATTTGGTTGTTGTCATGGGTTGTTTTTTTTTTTTAAGCTTATCTCCTGATTTGAATGGTATCAACAATATAAATTGTATACCTTTTGAAGGATGTGAAACACTGGAGTAGTAATAAGATCTTATCCCTGGGTGGCTGGCCTGAAAACAAAAGTCAATTACAAAATGCACTTAATGTGTTGCTCCCTCTAGTTTTTATTGAAGCATATAGGCTTTTTCATATTGAGGAATATAAAATTCATTCAATCAGTAAAATTGACTTCAACAAAAATGAAAGCCATAATATGAAGATTTTCATCTGTGCTGGTTTTATTCTGTCACTCTGATGAGATTTACTTTCAGCAGATTGAGGTAGCTGGCAGTGGAAGTTCTTGTTAAGGATGGCTCAGCTGAATTGGCGGCAGCTTTTACTGAAGGAAACCCATGGTATTAGCAGCTAATCCAGCACTACACTGGATCTAGACATTTGACTGAGAATCAAATTGAATAGTGATGCTAGCTTGTGAATTTTTTGTTCAAGTATATTATACAGTTATGCTGGTTTAGGCATCTTTCACTGGGAACCCAATAACAAGGATTGTTCTATCAAATATGTGATTGAAAATTATCTTTACGTATTGATTAGTTGATTAGTAAAGTTGAACTGTAAGTTAGCTGCAGAACATTGTGAGGTTTGATTTCCCTATTAATATTAACTGGGCTGATAATCTTTCAATATCTGTGGCTTGAGAATTACTGGCCTTCCCTTTCCACAACTGAAATTGCTACCTTTATATCAGTATCAATTTTCAGGAAAACAGGGAGTGGTCTGTAAGTTCTGACCTGCTGGAGGAAGATACTCTTCTTTGGCAAGCTAGGGGAATTGGAAGTGAAAATCAACTCCCTATCACTAGCTTGGTGCATCATTCCCTTTCTTAATAGAAAGGATCTAGGGGAAACCAGGGGAATAGTAAAAACTGTTCAGAGACGTTTGTAAGTTTGAAGGAACTCTACTTTTGTAATAAACTGATACTAATGCCAGTCCTACTGAGCTTTGCAAAATGGGAGGAAAGAGGCATGACTCCTAGTAAATGGATATGTCCTGTCTTTGCAGTTTCTATCAAAATATATTTGCAGTTTTCACAGCAATTGCCAGAAACTGAGATAGCAGAAAATCATTATTTATGTTTTGTTTTTCAAATTCCAAGCCAGCAATGATGAAGGGTTCAGTGACCTTAGGAGGTGGTGGTACCATTTTGTATTTAGCTGCACACAATGGGTTCCAGTGTCTATTCCTGAGCATACAGAAAATTTCCACAAGTTGTTTTGAAGTCTTAACACAGTTCCATGTTGCTGCTACATGTATAAAGCACTACTACCTTTTTTGTTGTTTTAAATCTTTACCATCTCGTGTCCTTTTTATAGTATGCAAGATTGAGAGTGCATTGCTTAAAGTAAAGCCCAGAGTGACACAAAGATCTTTATCATATCTCCCAACAGGAATTGCACTCATGTTGTAAGCTTCAGGCAGTAAGGGTGCTGCAGGGGTGGCCTCTATGAGCATGTTTTGTGTGCTGACATCTGTGAACTAAAAGATGATCAATTTATGAATAAGTATTTGTTATAATACTAAGGTTTTATTCCCCAGTAGAAATAATCGTCTGAGAGCCCGTTAATAAAAATGTAAAACATAGGGGATTTTTTCATTTAATCATTTTATATTACTGTTAGTAAATATCGCTTTGTTTTACTGCTTACGTCCTCTAGGTGGACCTATCTAGTAGCTCTGTAAAACTTAAGGAACTTATCATCTCCGTGGAACTGAGGAAATTTGAATACCTTGGGCAGGACTTAAGCTCCTTATAACAGTGAACACTGGCTGCTTAACTCTTTTCAGCTTGAATTCGGTAGAACATCTGCTTTGAGTCAACTAGCTGCAAGAGAGTCGCTTTTGAAGATCTTTCCATCTGTGAAAACAAACGCAGAAACTCAGCTGAGCTTCTACAGTGACTGTTTTTTCTGTGTATCTTCTGTCAGCCCTCTTAATTTTCATATTTATTTTTTTAATTTCTGTTTTGGTTGAAGGCTTCCTAATGTCTCTAGTTGAAAGAGAAGCTATCTTAGGCTTGAGATACAGGGTCTGCCTCTCCTTTTACCCTCTACGCTTTTACCCAAATGGCTCTTCAGAGCCTGCAGCGTATTTATTTTTTCACTTGCCTGTTTGACTTTTCATTGGACTGATAAGTACTCTTTTTCCCATTTTGAACACTTTCAGAATTTTTCTTTCTTCTGGTAAACTTCTCCATTTGGTGATTCTGATGTGGGGTTTTTTTGTTTTTTGAGTAGTTGATTTTTAAATATAAATACTAAGTTATAAATCTACAAATGAACATTTCTACATTAGAATTACATCCATTAATACAAAGAATAAGCTTAATGCTTGTTTGTATAACTGATAGTCTGGGTAAGTTTAAGAACTTTGCAGAGAAGCTTTAGTTAGAGCTATTAACTTAGAGGGGAATTTGGTTACTTTCCAAATGGGATCTCAGCCGTTTTGACTGGAGAGTTTTTAGTTAATAAAAAGGATTTTTGCCATGTGGTGGTTATTAAAAAAAGAACTGGGAAATAACTTGCAGCAGAAAAGTGCTTCTGATTGTTAATGTTTCTTGCATTTGATTGTTTTTGCTTGTGTTGTATTGCGTCTAAAACTGGAATTTTTTTTTTTCTTTGCTTTTATTCAGAATTGGAACAGACTAGATCTGCACTAAAGTTGCTCTCAAAAAACACTGATATTGTACCATTTTTTTTGAAGTGTAGGAGACACGGAGAAAAATTGCTTTGGACATCAAGAACTATAACTATTCAAATTGGATTCCTGAGATTCTGTTTAAAACAAAGATATTCATATGTGAAATCACTTGCTTCATTTTCAGTGGCTTAAAATGAAAAGGAATGGCTCAAATGAGTTGAATTTTAGATGCAGTTAAGAATTTATCTTACCAAATGGAGATCCTTTGTCAGGTTGTTGTTCTTTCGCCCCTCTGGGGTGTTTTTCCAAAGCTAATGGCTAGTATAAAGGGAAAAACAATTCTATTAAGAGTATAATGAGTGAGGGGGGATCCTGTCAAAACTGAGGATGGGTAGTGGTTGTCTGTGGCTAGAAAGTCTGGGGAGCGTAGGCAGGTATGTAGCATGTCATTTAAATGTGGTTGGCTCAGGGCTCATCTTGGAGAACTGGTAATATAAATACTTACAAATTTGGAAAACAGCAATATCAGAGCAGCAGTGGTAATTTTATATGTTAAGAGGCTGGTATAATGTTCCAGATGAATCATGTATGGTAACATATTGAAGACCAACACACAGGGCTTTTATAAGCTCTGAACAGCAGAGGAAGACTTTGGTTTTTTACACTGTACTTGTTCAGGGGCAAGAGCAGAAACTATTTTATGTGTAGCATTTGGTATACCTATATCTAGAAGGGGAATGACAATATAAGTGATAATGTGCGAATTTGCAGCTGTTTGAACTAATTGTGGGCATACAAAGAGTGAAAAACCATAAAAAGATGTCAAAGAGGCCTGCAATAACATAACAAAGAATAGGATGTATGCCAAATTGGGTAATTATCAAGTTAGGAAGCATTCAAATGAAAAGATGAGGTGAGAAGAACATCCTCTGGAGAAGGTTTTTGGGTCAGATATTGTAATGTTGTCTTGGCAAGTTCTGCAAGCTCTGTAAGACAGCTGAAGACTATCAGTTAATTTTAAATTTGTTGTAGCTGCTAAACTTCTGAATGTCTGATAATGAATATCTGGAGTTAACCACACTGGTAAGCTGTGAAAATGTTGATAATGACAGAGGAAAAACAAACAACGCAGAGATAAATGCTGCCTTTCTATTATGTTTGTATGTCTTCGACCAGATTTTAATGTTTACCAGCTCCTGGTGTAGTTAGCCATGTGATTTGTGCATTAATAAAAGTGGAGCAGATGTGTGTTCCTTTCTCTGAACTATTTTTGTTCTTGACTGTTTGAAGTTACTCTCCTTAACTCATATTCAACAGCTATTTAATTTGCTTTCAGTGCTGAGGGAGGACATTTGGAGTTTCGTTAAAAATAGGGGAGGAGGGGAATAAATAGTTGAGAGATGAGGCAATATTTTCAAATGAGCTGTGAAATAATAATCACAAAAAAAAGACCAAGAGAAATGTACTTGTCAGTGTAGGAAGACTGGAAATACATAGCACAAGCAAAACCATGAATAGGTATAAAAATGTAAATAATATGTAAATAAAATGACTCACCTTTTGAACTTTGCATGATAAATGTCCTCTGCATTTTTCCAGACCCAGTTACTGCTCTTTGTTTGAGAAATCTTTCCTCTTGAGTCGGTGACCCATCATAAAAGTCAGCTGATAGTTACAGTGTCAAAACGTAGTAGAAAGCGTGGTTTTAAATGGGTGTACATTACTGGAGAGTAATAGCTTTCAACAATCTGAAAAGGAATTTGAGATGTCTGTGAGGTAGTATTTGAGGAGACTTTTTGAGATATCAGTTATAGCAGACCAAAGTCAAGAAAGCTGCGTGTGTGATCTTGCCAAAACCAAGAAGAGAGCTGAAAGAGCTCATATATAAGAGACGTGTATAAGAGATATGATTATAGAATTCTTTTTTGGACGCCAGAAGTATATTTAAAACTCTTGTGAAACTCAGCTGTATATAATTTAGTGAATAACTTATTTTTAGTTAAAAATATCAATCGTGTAAGTCAAAGCTTTAATAAAATCCACATAAAGCCTGGTTATAAGCTCAAAAGCGAATCGTATTTCATTCTGCAATAGTGGTGAGTTTGATATTGAGTATTAAAACAGACCCACACGTAATGCGGAACACCAATCTTATTAAAATGAGCTGCTCTGCCATCAGACCAGATGATCAAAGGTGTTTGAGTGTGATGCTAAGAAGCTTTTAGAAAAGAGCAAAGGTGTTTTAAGTATTCATCACCCGATTTCTTGATAAATGTATTAAAAGGGGGGAAGGAGAAACTTCAGTCATTAAATGTTTTTTATCATGTCTTTTAATTGTGTGCTGAGTTCAGTGAAATGAAACTTATAGTACTCTTCAGGGAGTGATTGAATTCAGTCTTATAGCAGCTCAGAGAAATCTGGTCTTATATCTCTGTGATAACAAGGCTTTCTTTTGGATATAAAACAGAAACTTTAGAAAATTATTTCAGCTTCCAGTTCTGATTTTAATCTAATACCAGCTTTGTCAGGGGAAAGCCAAAATACATACCAGAATAATATTTCTATTCTGAAAATGCTATTTATAGAATATATTTCTCCATTTATGTAGTGTCCTTTCTTTTTTTCCAAGAAATGTTTATTAAATTGGCAAATTTCTACTTATTTACTGTAAAACTTTCTTACCAAATGTTCAGATCTTGAAACTCTAATGTTTGTTAAAGGGAAGAAACACTTCTAAATTCAGTGAGACATTCTCATCTACAAGTAGCATTTTGCATTAATTATGGAACCAAAAGTGTTGTGCTCTTATGTGCTATTTGTAGCTATTGGAATTTCATCACTGTAGCTACGTTTTGTAGGTCACAAAAATAAAATACAGATGCATGGAGGAAAAAAAAAAAAAAGAACAGCATAAGTGTGCTGAAGATTTCCTGAACTCCTCTAAGGAGCTGACAAGCTGTGTTTTGGGTTTTTTTTTTTCATTAAAAAATAATAATAAAAAATCATTTATGGGAGTTTACATCCACATAAATTTAGTTTCAGAGCAGACCTTTTAAATTAGAATCATTGAATGGCCTGGGTTGAAAAGGACCTCAATGATCATGTCGTTTTAACCCCCTGCTATGTGCAGGGTCACCAACCACCAGACCAGGCTGCCCAGAGCCACATCCAGCCTGGCCTTGAATGCCTCCAGGGATGGGGCATCCACAACCTCCTTGGGCAACCAGTGTGTCACCATCCTCTGTGTGAAAAAATTCCTACTAATATCTAACCTAAACCTGCCCTGTCTCATTTTAAGACCATTCCCCCTTGTCCTATCACTATCCACCCTTGTAAACAGCCGTTCCCCCTCCTGTTTATTTGCTCCCTTCAAGTACTGGAAGGCCGCAATGAGGAACTTTTTGTAATTATTGCTCAGTGGAATGGGATTTTGGGAGACAAAGGGGAACATACCTGGAAGAAGAGAACAGTGTTTTTGCTTTAATTCTAGTGAATGTTATTAGCTGCTCTTTTTCCCCCTTCATCAGCCAAATGTGGCAGTTACAAATCTCTATCTATTTATTAGTTTTTAGAATTGATCTTTCTTCAGTGTCTATCTTTTTTATTTTTATTTTTTATTTTTTTAGAAAGAGGAGAAATTAAATCTATGTGGATGAAAACATTTCTCATTATAGGCAGCTTTTACAATGGTGACATCTCGGTTTGTGTTCTATTGCACTAATCTGAATCTCTGAGAAAGTTCAGAGAGCAGCAACAGAACAAATGATTGAAAGTCAGGAAATAAGGGAAGATAAGCTCAGATAAAAATGTGAAGTATAATTTAGCATTCCTTTTTCTTTAAAGGTTAGCTAGCAAGGAAATACGGAGATTCTTATCATGGTGCATGCTCTCTAGCAGTAGACTGTAGAATGCATCTGAATTTTGCAGCTTGGACAGCCCTTGGACCAAGGGTTGAGGTTTGTGTGTATTGGTATAAGAAAATGAATGTATTAGGAGATAAAAATGAAATTATTGCAGTTAGAGTAACATGTTTGTGATTGTTTTGGTTATTTTAATAGTGATGTAATGCAAAATTGGATATTTGTGTGTTCATGCAAATCAGACTTAACAATGGCTTAGCTCCATTGTGCATCCTGAGATCTGGGTTGATGCTTGAAAGGAATCGTGGAAGTGAAAGAACTTCTATTCATTTTGTGCAAGTTCATAGTCAAAGGGCAAGGGTGAATTTTAAGTTAATTTCTATAATAAATGTTTGGTTTTCATACCAAGAGGGTTTTCAAAGTGTGAGAGTGTGGTGTGTGAGCCTTATACTTCAGAACACCATGAGTGAGGCTACAGATTCTTGTAACCACTAAATGCAACCACTTTTTTGCATTGATGTGAAAGCCTCATTTTTACATTAGTTCTGAACATTAGTGAAGATTAAGAATAATGTCTAGCTTTTCTGCCTGCCGTTCTATTAACCTCTCTCTGTTCCACTCAAAGAGCGCTTTGATACCTGCCCTGCAAGAGTAGCCTTTATTCTAAATTTGGCTAAATGCTTCTATGCCCAACTGTGATAGAGACCAGGAAGTGGACTGTGTTGTGCTTATAAAGCAGCTTTTACAATATAGCATTTACAAAGTAGCTTGCTTGGCTTTGCTCTGAGCTTGAATGGTAAACAGGAAAGCATTTGAGGAGGAAAAAATAAAAAGTACCTAGTGCCTGGGGCATAGCTTTCTCTTTGCACAAAAGAGGAAAAGATGTAGTGCATTCATTTGAAAGAATGAATATACAATAAACACAGAGAGAGGCCTGTGAGATAGCGGAAGAAAAAGCAAAGCACAGAAGATCTCTGTACTGCTTGTATCTGAGTTTAAGTGGAATAAAAGATGTTAATCACCGAAGGGAAGGTTTTAAATGTCTGTTTTCCTTGGCAAGGAATTTTTACTTGTGAATAAGCCTGGCCTTTGATATCAACGTGAACATTTACATTAGGAAACTAGATAGTTTCTCTATTTGTAAAGAGATTTAAAGTGGAGATAACCTGCTTCTAAACATATAAACCTCTTGTTAGACTGCTGTCTGGTCTCTCCCTTCTTGCCTTTCCCACTCCCTGAAAATGCTGCCCAGAAATCATTGGGTAGGGTAACTCTTAAATCAGTTGGGGTATATTTAGCAGATCTGTTGTTTCTGTCCGATTTATGAATTCTGCTGCTTAGTGTTCAGATCATATGCTATCCAGAAAAGGGTTTCAGTTTATTATAGTGGCATCATGTAATTATACTGAAGTACATGATGATAGTATTTAAGCCTTAAGATGTTTTGCAGGGAAATGATGCAAATAATTATCTGTGCATCAATTCAGATTTTAAAAAGAAAAAGAAGGCGGATACAGAATAGGTCAAGATTCATCCTACTTGTTGGCTGAGTTTTACGTATTCCAATTAATGATTAGAGGTTTGACTCGAAGTTCTACAATTATTTGGAAGTAGGCCATCTCATGCTGAGCTGAAGCATCAGGCCATTTTAAATGAGATACGGAGCATGCTCATATCAAGTACCCACTCTTTCAGATATTGCAGTGTGTGCCTCTGTTCCCTGTTAGTAGAGCTGTCATTCAATTGAAGTAGAGGAGAGCACAGCATGCCCTTTTGTCATCCTTCTGTCAGTACGCATATGATTTCTCTGGGAGCTGGAAATTTGAGATGTGAGCCCAGCCTTGCTGTTAGAACGTCAGTGGTGTCGGTGAGTTGATATTAATCTCTCCCTTTCTAATGCCTTTAGGTACCTCAGATAAAGCTCAGCTTCGTACTTGTCTCTATTCTCTGATAATGGCATCTATCTGAAATGTCTCTGCTACTGGCTTCAGTAAAATAATTCTGGCATGTATGTATTAATTTCTTTAGTGAAAAAGAATTGCTTTTTTTAACATGAATGCTAGGCAGCTTAGCTCAGAAGTTCAACAAATGGGCATGTGTCTTTTCTTCTGACTTCAAATTAGCCAACTGTTCCAAATGTAACAGCAGTTCTTGTTAAAGAACTGTCACATTTTTCATGCTCTTTATGTCCTTAGTAAATTGGTTTAAATCTAGGTTATTTTGTCTATCTGACATTTAGAGGGAGTTTGAATACTCCCGTAAAAGAACTTCATTAATGTAAGACAGTGTTGAAAGACAGTTATGGTATTTCATTTCAACACAAATTGCTAACCAGCTTAAGTTAGCTAATGTCATCTGTTAATTTTGCTAATAGATGTTACATGTATTTCTTCTTTTTAATCATTTATGAAATAAAAAATTGCTCGCCTCCATGTTGTGACTGAAATTTTGCACTTTGGTGGGCTATCAGGAATTTCTGAACTCATTTTTAACCTTTCATCATAGCTAATGTATATGTTTGATACAGCTCAACAGTGAACTGTAAGAAGGTAGAATTTATAATTTGAAGCAGTGTCAAAGCTTAGTTCTTGCAACTGATTTGAAGACTTTGCTCCAAGAGCATCTACAATTTGACTTTTAAATTTCTCAGTGCAAGGCTTTTAACCTGTAGCAAAAAGCCAGTTGGTAATGTATTTTTAAAATGTATAAACTTGGTTTGTAACAGTGACAGCATTAATAGCCTGCCCCTCGACCAGTCAGGCCCTAATTGCATTTCCCCCCCAGTGGATAAAGATGATTTAAGATCAGCCTTTTAATTAAACTTCATGTGTGTTCTGAGGTTTCAGTTATGACATACTGGAGTACTTGCCTAAAACATACCTCATTACTGGATTAAGATTAGAGGTCTTAATTATTTTTTTTAAATACATTTTTGGGTTGGGGGAGTTGTGCCTTATAGTGATCCTTAAAATATTGCACTGGATAGAAGAGTTGAAGGACGGTGGCTAAAACTGCCCACACTTGGATTGCCTGAGGTTGCAGAAGAGCACACTGCTCCCCCACTGTGCTTGGAGCTACCCGGACTCACCACAGGGTGATCACAGCCCACAGGCTGCATTGCAACCTTGGGCTCCCAGCTGGGAGGGGGACAAACATGTTGGTGTCCTGGAGTTTGGAGGCCAGTTTACATGACCCTCTGGTACAGAGCTCTTAGGGAAATGGTCGGAACAGGTAGATGAGTCTGGATTTCTGTTGAAGCCTGAGGACAACGCATTTAATTGAGGCCTTGCTCTGGCAGAGGGTTGTCAGAACCCATCAGCAAACCTGCGCATCGGCTGCCAAAACAGGGTGCCAGAGAACAGCTGTCTGACAGATGAGAGAGAAGCACTAAGGGCTACCTGTGAGACTGTGTTGTGCAAAATTATATTCTTGTGCTGACTTACTTTCAAAGCACATGATGTATTTCCAACACTGCATTTTTTACCCTTGTAACTAGAATATGTAATTTCCTAGTGCTGGTGCCTTCAGGTGCTGTTAGCTGTGAGTCTTAAAGATCTGGAAAATGTGAAGAAGTCATACAGATTTGCCATAGGAGAGTTGAGTTTCCAAATGGAAAGCCAACCCAGAAAATTTGAGACCTTAGTTTGCTTAAGGAGATTAAGAGATGTGACGGAGCACTGGAACAGGCTGCCCAGGGAGGTTGTGGAGTCTCCTTCTCTGGAGATATTCAAGACCCGCCTGGACGCCTACCTGTGTGACCTGGTGTAGGGAACCTGCTTTGGCAGGGGGGTTGGACTCGATGATCTCTGGAGGTCCCTTCCAACCCCTACAATTCTGTGATTCTGTGAAGAGATGAGAAAGCTGGAGATCTGTACTAGTGGCTGCAGAACAGGCACAGGAGTTAAGTGCATGCAGAGGAAGGTGTATTTGCCTGTTCAAGCAAATGTTCACTTGTCACTGATAACATGGAGAACTGCTTTGGGTCGCTCCTTTGGATCACTGAAGGAGTTTGGGCTTAGTATGTTTCTCCTGAGCTTCCCTTTGAAATAACAGCTAATGTTAAAGGATACAAGGTGGTATTTTATAGTTTGTAAGGGAATAGTGTTAGTCTCAAGGAAAGCAGAAACTTGCAAGTGGTAAACATCTCAGGTTATCCTTATAAACTTTATCTTGTCTATTTTATTCCTCAGAATGCTGTTTGTCCTTTCTTTTGAAGTGAAGGCTGACTCTGGATAGTTTAAAAAATATATATATGGAATTCTTGTATTACAGTTATAGGAGTTAAATGAAATTTTTACAGGTGAGGTACTGTCTACTCTGCATTGCTGCTCTTGTCTATACCCATTTAGTATGTGAGTTCTCTTTTGGTTATAGGTAGCATGCAGGAAAACAGCCATATTTGTGATCTTAACTGATGGCAATTGTGCAAAAATAGGTGAATTTGAGATCTCAGAAGACCTGATGTCTGAATGCTGCCTTTTGCTTTACTGTAATTTTCTATGTTAGTTTTGTTAATTTCTCTATGTCTGTATTGAGTGTGTAAATATATTGTACACGTGTATGTATATAAAAAAATATGCTGAGAGTGAATCCGTACAAGAGCTGCTGGTTGTATGTTTGATTACAACGCAACCAAATTCTGAGTTGTAAACTGAAATGAAAAAGAGTTGTCACTTTTTGTTGTCAGTCATTTTCCACATACCGGTCATCAGTGGGATTTCATTTTATTTCACTGTGGTTCATTATATTGTAACTTCCAGTAAAATTCCAGAGTAAAAGTTTAACTTCTCATGGCTCCACTGTGTAGACGTGCCCTTCAGATTTTCAGAATCCATAGTTTTTCTGGAAGCATCTTCAAGGTGCCCATTCATGTGACTGGCAGTGTAAGACATGTAAATCACCTTGTTCTGTTTTTGGATTTTTTTGTTGGGTCGTCTTTTTCTTTTCTTTTTTTTTTTTTTTTTTTGAAAGAGGATTAAGAAAAAATGATTCAGTTGTCCAAAAGGTGCTGATCTATTTGGCACTTTATATTAAGATAGCTGAATAGCCTTATAGCCTTGGGAATGTAGTAGAGTCTTCAGCCACCTTGCAGAATTTTGGAGGCAGTACCACTGCTGAAATAATATTGAAACAAACTTCGTATGACTTCAAGTTTTTTTAGCATAAATGTTGGCATGCAACTAAGAAAAAAACATTAGCGAAGGATATGGAAGGTAGGGACATGAGGTGAGTGTGTGGGGGAACCTCTTGTTTGTATCGCAGTCGCTCTGCCTGCCAGCTATTTTTTGAATGATTAAAATCTGGATAGTGAAGGCTATCAGATTGTCTTCTAAATGAAAGATTTTACTACTGCTGACACTTGTTCATGTGCCAGATGGAGAGCTGTGACAATTTTAGACTGAAGGTTGTGTTTAAAATCCTTGTCAGCATTCTGCACCAAGTCTTGACCCATTTTAGACAGTATTCTACAGGCTGATAATGTGAAGAGGAAAATGACTTTTTTTTTAGATACCTTTTTTTTTAATAGAGTGTAGGAAGGACTGGAGCTATGTTTCACAATCATGATCTAAATTTACATTTCAAAATGAGAAAAGAAACTGCACACCAGTATTCATTTAAATTAATTGGCTATAATATCTGCACTGAGCCTGAGATTTTTATAGAAAAAATAACAAAGGCATTATTAGATCTTTCTATATGTATATAGAACAATTTCAGAAACCAAATGCTAATCTAAAAAGTTTCAGATCCCCCGCAAGTTGCTTATTCATTTTGTTTTTTTTTTTTTTGTTTTGTTTTTTTTTTTTTTTAATTTTTAAATCTTCAGCTGGCTTGTGTCAAGAGAATACAGGAAAGAAGTTGGCTAAATCTTGGCTGAATGAGCTGAGAATTGTCTCTACCTTTTCCAAGCATTGGAATTTAAAGTGGGTGTTAGGTACAGTCCTGTGAATCTTGGCAGTTTATAGCCATGTAGATGTTAGATCATCGCAGTTCTGTAATGAATAAGGATTTGATGGGAATTTCCATCACTAAAAGTTTAGAAAATTATTACATACAAGAGCTTTACATTACCTGAAAGAGAACCAAGAGTGAAAATGCCTTTTTGTAGGTCAGAAGCTCCTCATACTCAGTTAATAAAACACAAACTGGAAGAGAAAAGGAGGGGGAGAAAGGGGGGGGGGAAAAAAAAAAGCATGGTGCTGTTTCTCAAAATAGCATATAAATTTTAATTTTTTCCATGTATTTTCAGAGAAGTGCCATAAAAGTAGTTGAAACATCTTTCACCTTATTTATATACATGTATTTATATTTTTAAGAGGATTTGGAATAGTAGTTTATGCTCCAGAGAACACCAACAATTGAAATATTTTTAGTGTTTTCAATGTAAGGCACATTTCTTTACTTTGGTAGTGAGAGAATGACAGTATTTAAACATCTGAGTGCCTTTAAGAAAACTAGGATTGCATTTTGTTCGTGAAACTGATCTGAATTTCATGAAAACATACCATATAGCAATTCACTTTATTTCAAAGTCCATCACAAATTTGTGTTTTTTTAAAGCACTGGGATCAAGGAGAAGGAGTGGAGAGCTGATTTTGGCATATGACTCGGACAAGGGTTGAAGATAAATTATGTTTTGTGTGTATATTCATATCTTAATCCAGAGAGGTTTCCATGTTCTTCTATTTAAATGGAAATTATTAATGTAGTTATTATTTCTGTATTTAAATATTATTCACCAAGATCCCTTTGCTCTTGTGCCATTATTTATAATAGTGATGGACTTAACAGGCACTGTAACGTAACCATGCTGGTTCAGAATCCCTCATTTGCATGGAAGTTAACACATGGGCACTTTGTTAGAGAGTCAGAATCAGAGGAAACCCAGTGTTTGGTGATGAATCAAGTAACTAGTGGAATGACCCTCAAACTTAACTTTTAATAGAACAATATTTGCTTTGTAGTCTTTAGAGGTCTCTTTTCTTGGCCAAATTAAATGTGACCCATGATTAAATTAATAAAGAAACAAAATGACTGTATTGCACTCCTTGAAATCCTGCCATGGTTTTCTGACAAGCTTAGGTACATGAAGATGAATTCAGTGTATGATGAAGGATTTTGATAGGAAAAGAGTGCTTCTAGAACAAAAGAATATGAAAAGGTTTTCAGAATTGTCATAAAAATTAGGTTAGATATTAGGAGGAAGTTTTTCACACAGAGGGTGGTGACGCACTGGAACAGGTTGCCCAAGGAGGTTGTGGATGCCCCATCCCTGCAGGCATTCAAGGCCAGGCTGGATGTGGCTCTGGGCAGCCTCGTCTGGTGGTTGGTGACCCTGCACATAGCTGGGGGTTGGAATTGGATGATCATTGTTCTCCTTTTCAACCCAGGCTGTTCTATGATTCTGTGATTAAAATAAGACTTTGTATCTTAACTGGGAATCTGGAATAGAGTATTTTGTTTTTCAGTTGAGATATACTATGAACCTTTTTTTCTTTTTTGTTTTTTTTTCCTGCTAGAGAATCTAGCCTAAATCAGCATGTTTGTCACGTAGCAGGAGAGGTGAAAAAGACAGTACTTAAACAGTGGCATTTTCTGTTGTAATGCTGTTTTATCCCACACTGCCCAGTGCATTTGTTTTCTGTATGAGCAAAAAAAAGGCAGGTATTTTTTTTAGAAGCTTTCAGGTGAAGACTCTCAAAATAAGTATCTGAGGGCTGCTTTTGGAAGTACCTCAAAGAGCTGTTGTTATCTTTCTGGTGAAGTCTGGCTGCCGCTCAGCAGATGACAGCAGTGCCAGTGTTCTAGAGGGATTTGCCCAGAGGGAAAGAAGAGGCGGTGTGAATCGCAGAAAATAGTCGTGAGTGATGGAATTTTGCTAGATCCTTAAAATTATATCCTAAAATACATCTCATGGAAACATCTGTAAGCTGGTCATTGATCAAAATGAAAAGGAAAGCCAGCTACCGGATGGCGTACCTGAGCCCTTTGGAGTTTTCCATTACTAAGCAGTTGAGACCTTTATTGACTTCATTGATTTCGGCCGAGTTGGATTTTTAACTCCTGTAACGATCAGAATACTTCAGTGCTGTTCCATTACAGAATTATTATCTTGTAGTTTCTGTTGCATTTAGTTGCCTTAATGTTGGGGTGTATTCTGTGTCATAGCATTACAAATTGGAAATGAAAACAAGAATTTACTTAGCCAAGGTCACGTAGAAAGTCTTATGAAGCAGAAAGGAAAGCTGGAGGGCATATAACCCTGATGTAATAAGCCTGATGTTGTGATCCCTGAGCTACTGTCTGTGAAATATCTCAGGTACTGAAAGGCATGTCAGTGCAAAGCTGCACCTGGCCCAATGGGAAAAAAAAAAAGCCATATAGCTCTAGGGAAACTGCAAGCTGCACTGTTTTTGAGACTTCAGCTACTGGCCTTGTGTTATACCATCTGGAAATGCCAGATCACTTGCAGCTGGTTCTGATATCTTAACACAACACTCACGGTAACACGGTATTAAGGTTCTTGCTTTGTCAGTTTGGGATTCTGATCACTAAGTTATCCTTCTCCTCATTTTATTCTGTAGCGATTCTCTTTTGCAGCATATATTCAGATTGATAACTTGGTCCATTGGGTGTTATCTTTAGTTTCATTAAAATTTCTTAGTGTTTAAATCAAGAAAACATTGTTAAGGTTTTTGTTGTTGGCTCTATTTATTTCATCATATTCAACTGAGATATTACATATATTAATTGGTTAACACTAAAAGCTATTCAGCTTCGTTTTTCTCTTACAGTGTCACAGCTATTAGAGTAGCAGTGTGTCATCTTCTGACAGCTGTGTTGATGTTGAGAGATTCTGTCTGCACTCCCCTTCATCGTTTTCAAATAGAAATAAAAATTACTGAAAAGTTTTGCACCTGTGTAAAGCTGGGAAAAATTTAGAGAGCATTATGAAAGAGTAGCAACAGAGAAATTAAGAAATAGAGGCTAATAAATGAGAGAGTCACTGCAGTGAGAGTATAGGGGTGTGCATCTCTGTTTATACTTGTAAAGTGTAGCCAATACTTAACATTATCTATACATGTAAAGTGTAGTCAGTACTTAACATTATCCACCATCTTGATGTAGTTTTTGTAACATTCAGATTCTCTACTTTCTGGTCTAGAAAGCACTTTGGCTTTCCAAACTAATTTTTTTCGTCCTTTATCTATTTAAAAGGCTGAATTGAAGTGGAAGAGCCTTTTTCTTGAAAGATATTAGGAAAATAATATTTTTCATAGGTTTAAAATGCTTCCAATTAGTACTCTGCAAAGCTTTGATATCTCTGTGTCATTAAGAAAAAACTTACACTTTAGAAGATTGAGCCCTTTTTCAGAGAAAAATATTTCAGTCTATCTGCAAATATAGTAATGAAATTCAGACACCTATCAGATCTTGCAAATCATTAACTTAGTGGTTTCACGCTACTTAATTTTCCTGCCCAGTACAGCTCATCCTCTCATTTTCTCACCTTCCCTTTATGGGAGAGGGGAACAGGATAATGAGTAAATCTAACACTGGATGTTACCTCCTTTCTTTCTCAGGCGATCTGATAAAGATACCTAGTTTCATTTCTGGATGGTGGTTTTTAGCTTGCATGAATTGGTGAGCACTGCTGCTTTTATTTCTAGTTTAAACAATGGCTTTTGCTTTGTAAACTTGCAGCTCCTTTCCAGCTCTATCACTGGTGTGATAAAAGATGCTGACCCTCGTGTAAACCTTGCCTCTGCCTCCAGTCCTGCTCCTGGCAGCGTTCACATCAATACTGATGTGATTGCCCCATACAGATTTCATTCATTTCACCAACAGAACATACTGTACATAGTTTCTCTTTAGCAGTTCATTGTTTTGTTTTGCCGAAGGGTTGCCGAAGCAGAATATCCACAGTGTTGCTTATGATTAACTGCCAACTTACAAGAACTGCTCAGTTAGCAAATAGAACTTGACACTTTTCACCATTTTTTTGGTAATGCTTAAATATGCCTGCCAGAAGCTTTAGAATGGTAGTATTAATGTTACCGGCGGCTGATGTTGTGTTTCTCTGTTATGTTGCTGAATTTTGTGGTGACACTGGCATTACTACACACTGGAACAGGTTGCCAAGGAGGCTGTGGATGCCCCATCCCTGGAGGCACTCAAGGCCAGGCTGGATGTGGCTCTGGGCAGCCTGGTCTGGTGGTTGGCGACCCTGCACATAGCAGAAGGGTTGAAACTAGATGATCACTGTGGTCCTTTTCAACCCAGGCCTTTCTATGATTCTATGGCTCCATGATGATACACACGTCACAACAATCATGCTTTTCAATGACTTTTATCTTCGCCATATTGAATTCAGATTTCAAAGGCTCTGTGATCAGAAGTCACTTCTCATAAGTGTTGTAAAAATTTGGGTAGTTGTTAGACAAGGCTAAACTACCTATTAGATGCCACTGTTTGAAATGATGTAATTTTGCAGTCAAACTGGGCTAAAAAAAACTGCTACTGGCATAAACGTTTACTGTATATAAGGTATTCCCACAAAATTGGACTAAATTGCAGAGTGCCTTTTTAAAATTTTCATCTGTGGTGTTTGTGTGGCAGTTGCTTTCTGTCTGTTGTTGTTTACAAGATTTTTCTTAAACAGAAGATTGCTTCTAAGGCTTGTGTCATAAGCGTAGTTCTCCAAAAGGTGGCCTTTTTTCCTTATCATAACCTGAGAAAATGCTTGTCAAGTTTGTATCAGTATAAAATCTGCTCTCATTATTGTTTATGGCTATAAATTGTATTTATCAGTTTCTAAAACTTTTTTTGTGGCATTAATTCAAGTTTGAGGTGAGTGTTTATTTAGACTTTCTGTTTTAATTTTTATAGATCAAAATCGTTTTTTTTTCTTGTAAATACCAGAACTTTGAAGTTTAAAGAACCTTTAAGAACTCCTGGTCTTTTTTTGTCTTATTTGCCAATGCAGAGAATAGAAAATTCTCACAAGTGAAGTGGAATAAGACTGAGGTCTTAGTCCTGATCTGTGGACCATTCATGTTTTACACACTCTTGAAAATCTGTTTTACTGTAAATAAAAGTTCTAGATAATAAGAATTTTAGACTGCTTCCCCCCACCCAGATAATTGCATTTCAAATTTGAAGCAGGACTTAGAAAAGGAAGGGAAGAAATTAGCCTGGATGTTACTGATCTGAAGAGTAGATTGTGGCTGGTACAAGCTTCAGCAGAATCCTAAACTTCCCTGAAACTTTCTGTTTGAGCTGTACCTAACGTGACTACACTGCCTGATTATTATTTTTTAATTATTATGCACATCACTGCATCGCTGTTGCTTTAACAATTTGCTCTCATCCTGGTCCTCCAGGAGTGAACCTAAAAATACTTCGCCCTTACCCTAAAAGCATTGGAAAGGAGGAAACAATTTCATCTGCATTGTTTTTTGGGTTTTTTTTTCTGTTTTTTTTAAATTGCTTAGAATTGAAAGCTGTGTACTTGCAGGTTACTGTAACCATCTCCCTCTAGATAGACTACTAACTCTAAATGCTGGTTCTCTTTATTCCCAAACACTTATTTAAGGTTTTCTGTCAGTGTTTGTATGTCAACATAATTGAGAATACGCATCCCACAGGATTTGGGGTTCTTGCCTTCTTTCCCTGCTACATTTGCTGAACTATTAATGTTCATGCTGCATGCAGATCCTCCTGCATATTTTTAACCTATTGGATGTTTAGGGCAAAACTAGACAAGCCACTTGCAAGCCCGGACTGGGCTTTGATGTTGGAAATACTAGTTCTATCTGTTCCGCCAACAGTCAAAATTCCTACTTCAAAATTCATTTATTTTGTTGTTCATGGCGTATAGAACTTAAATAAACCAAGCAGGACAAGGTTTAAATGCTAGAGCAACATATCAGTGCTTTCAGTCATAGATATACAGCAGGTTAGTAAATACAGCAGAAGCAGCAGAAGCCAGCCAATAGGTCTTAGAGCCATACTTGTTAGCTGGGCTTGATTGCAGCTCTGACCAGTGATATTTTTTGCATGTCACTGTTTGTGACACTCTTCTTTTTAGTTTTGATGAGCGTAAGCTCCCTCAAAGGCTCTCTCCCTCGCTGTTTTTTGTTGTTGTTGTTGTTGTTTTGTTATGTTTTTAATTTAGCATTCTGTTACAAATTATTTTCTGAATCGTGTTTGAAACAGCTATGAATTCTTATTTTAGGGATGTAAGCATTAAAAACCAACCAAACAAACAATATCAATTCAGCAGCGTTTTATTCTGAGATTGCTGTAATCTAAGCAAAATTTTTCTGCTTATTTGACACACATGTAATAACAAAAATAAGTACTGCACTTTATTAAAGCCCAGCATTTAAATAGAGACCATGTTGCTATGATCAACCAGACATTTGGAGCCTCTTATTCAGCAGAGCTTAACTGTCATCTAAAAATAATTAATAGTTCTCATGCATGTTGTCTACACTTGATTAGTATCCACACAGTGTAATCTGTGTTGTCTGTTCTTCAGAAATTATGAAAGTTGTCTTTGTTAAGAAATTCTTTCAATAAATAGGAGAGAGACTTCTGTTTTATTTTAAGGGGAATCATGACAGTCCCTCCTTTTTGAAAGAATTTTGTGGTCTGATGAACATGAGCAGCCTGTGGTTTTCAAGGAAATGGATACCTCGCTGCTGCTCTGGTGAGTTACACGTGCAAGTGCCTGGAACCAGTCAGCATGCATTTGAGGTGCTCAGCGAGCTGGCAGATGTCTTTGTGCAACTGGTTTTTATCAGCTATTAAAGGTCTTGGGATTTGGTGGATAAATCTGATGACTGGAAAAAGGCAATCATTACAGTTCTTTTCAAAGGAGAAGCAAGAAGAGAATCTAGGGAACTAAAGGCTGATCAGCTTCAATTCCAATCCTGGAAATACTATGCAAATTCTCATAGAAGCTATTTCTAGTTTTCTGAAGAATTGAAAAGTAAAACAGCTAGCATAGATTTGTCAAGGGACAACTTATGCTTGACCAACCTGCTTTCTCAGATGACCTGCTTTTCAAGTGAAGGGAAACCAGTGTGTTTCATTCACTTTTGGATGTAGGCTCATATGATGCTATACTTATAGCCAAATGAGGAATTATGGATTAGGCAAATGGACGATGAGTTGGCTGAAAAACTAATTATATCTCTGGGCGTATGGAGTAGCATTGGAGTTTTAATCAGGTGACTGTTACAGGAATTGCTCCGTCGGGTTGATACTGGGACTTAAATTGTGCACCCTCAGTGGGTTCCTGGATAACACCAGCCTTGGGAGGAGGGTTTAGTGTGCCAGAAGGCAATGTAGCCACGGAGAGACCTCAGCAACTGGAGGGAGTGAGCAATTGGGAACATGCTGGAGTTCAGCCTAGGCAAATGTGCAGAAGAGGGGCAGCATACCAGAAAATGGCCTGGCATCCTTATGGTGAGCAGGCTGTGAGTCAGTATTGTGCCGTTGTGATGAAGGATAATCACATGTTGATAATAATCATCAGTCTGGCTAAAGCAACTCAAGTCATCACTTTTGAAAAAGTGTCCAGTTTTGGTCCCATCATGAGTGCAGCAGCAGGTTTCAGGGACAGAATATATGATGTGCTAGAAGATGCTAGCTAAATGTTTATTTAGCCTGAAGAAGAGAAGGCATGGACATAATTCCAGTCCTTCTCTACCTAAAGGAGCAGAAGCAAACAAAGAAAGGACAAGTGGCAGTGATCATGAATTGCAATGATGTACATTCTAAACAGTTAAAACACACTGTTGTTAAGCACAGAGAGGCTATGGAATCATCACTCATACTTTTGAAACTCAGCTGGACATGGGCATCTGCAGTCTGGTTTGATTTGAATTTAGGTCTAAGCATGAAATTGAAGTTGGAATCTTGTCCAAGTTGGGTTTTTTCAAGGTTTTTTGTTTGTTTTTGTTTTGTTTTTAAAATCTTATTCATATGAAATACATTTTTCACTTAAGGATTTTATATAATATGGCCCTTGTCTTATGGACAGTCTCAGGATAGCTCATTACATTCATCAGAAGTACATTCCCTAAATCCTGTGGAAAATACAGGTAAAGTTGCCATGACGTCATTTGTACGTATGTGTCCAGAGCAATTTTACTTCTCTTCTGCTCTTTGAACCTGTTTTTGTTATTTTGTCTTTGTATTGGTCTGACAGGAGAATGAAATACTTTTTCTTTTTACTTGAATACGTCAAGATGGTTTACTGCAACTGTTCAGAACTGCAGAAAACTGGAAAATAGTAGAAAGCTGTTATAATTCAATACTAAGTTTTAATCAAATTCAAAACCAGCACTTGATGGTAAGGTACCATTTATCAGTAGGACTAACCTAGTAGTTCTCTCTTTCATCTGCCGTGGACCTGCTTGTCTTTGTCTCCAAACATCATGTGCTAATACTTAATTAAATCTCACTCTGAAATCAAGGCTGGGGGCTATTAATGAAACTTAGATTCTTCTGGAAATAGCACAGTTCTTACAAAGAAAGGCATTAAGTCTTGAAACTAACAAGGGATTAATTGCTTCTATGAAGCTTATCATATTCTAGCACAAAGGAGGAAGAGATTGCCAAGTTAATTTCAAGCAGAGGATCGGGTTTTTTTAAAGGTAACATACAAGTGAGAGAGGGAAACATAGTCTGCAATACTGACCACTTAACATGTGGCTGATGGTCAGTGGATTTCTGGAATGTTAGTTTTGTCTTCAGATCTCATATTCTCTACCTTTCTGGAAATGCTTAGGGTTTTGAACTAGTGAGTTTTGTGTGATGGGAATTTTTTTCAAAATAGATCACTTGCTTTAAAAGTAGGCACTTGCAGATTTTGAATCTCTCTGTCGTAGAAAAGTTATATGATATCATTAATGAGAACAACTGAGTTGTAAAAGTTTTTGTTTACAACTTTTATTTCTTGGACAAGTTGTATCTATTTGCTGTGGCTTCAGGCATTATTTAATTTTCCCAGTGTTCATTTGTACAGCTTTGAATCCTCTTTATATAGGGTAGTCTTGTCTTACCTTATGGTACTAGGTCAGATGAGGCATATCCCTGTAATCTTCTCTCTAGAGTGTGAACTCATACTGGTAAGCATTTTTTTTTTTCATTCCAGTTTAATGTAATAGATATAATTAATTATCACAGATGCATTCCTTTACTGTGGTTTGTTTCTTCTGTCTTTCAGCCTTTTTTGTGTGGATCCATTAGAAAAGGGGAAAAAGAAAAGTTAGTGGAAGTGCAGACTTCGCATGTTATGTCACAGAAGTAAACACAAGTCACAAGAATACAGAGATGTTGGGTTAGAAACAGCTACAAACACACTGGATGCTGTTCTCAGTAATTGTCTCCTCTTGTCTGTTTTGCAATATACTTTGTCAGTTCAGGATATCACCTTACGTTTCTGCTCCTGAATCTTGCTCACTCTAATTGCTCCTTGGTTTTTGGTTATTCGTTTTCTTGCATATACATTTCTCATATTTGATCAAATATCACTCAGTATGTCTTATGATGCTCCTGGCTTCATGTGCCTTTTTGAAGTTACTAATGAAAATGCTAATTTTAAGTTAGTTCCCTGAGCATGACTGTGTTCAGACAGTAATCTTCTGTGCATCAGTAGGTTCCTGGTTTTGCACATGGCTTCCACTCTTCACCAGCTTTATCCCTGCCTCGGTGGCAGTCTGCTTACATGCATTATTTTTCTTGGTTCATCTACCTTCCTGTTCCCATGATTGACACTGTTCACAGTGAAAAAATGGGGTAGAATATCAGTCAGTTTTTTGATTCCATCTTGGTCAGATGAGGCATATCCCTGTATATTTATGGCATATATACAGGCATAAATATACATATATATGTATATAAATATACATATATATGTATATATGCCCAGGCATATCCTGCTAACTCTTCTTTGAACCCCTAATTGCATACCAGTTTCTTTTTTGTACTATTATTTTTTATTTTTTTTCCTCTGTAAGAAGGGGTGTTTTTATTGTCTAATTCGAGTTAAAACTTCTCCATTTCAGAGGCCTGCATTTTCCTTTTGGTCTGTTCTTCCGTGCTTTCCTTAGAACTCCTCGTCTTACTCATACTGTATTATTTTGTTTTGTTTTTAATCGGTTATTTGTCTTGCTGAATTTGGAGTCTTTTGTAATAGTGGGTTCACATCTTCATAGGTCACAGATAATTATACTTATTACAATGTCAAATAATTTCAGGCCTCTTTTGTACTGAAATGCCTATGCTGCTCTCAGTCTGGCTGGCTAAAGGCAGTACTTAACTGCACAACACCCCTGTGGATTCCTAGCCAAGCGTAAATTAGATATTGCTATTTCAGGGCTGCTTAAAATCTAAGGGCTGCCATATTTAAAAATGCATGACATTAATTTGAAGCTATTCAGGAAGATGATCTTTGTTAATTTTTATTTTAGTGTGAGGGATCTCTGTCTGTATCCTTGTCTACCTCTGTTGATGTTTTCCTTTCCATGATGTTCCTCGCAGCATATATGGCATCACAGTCTCAGTAGTTTGGAAACACGCATTCTGGTATCAAAGTTCCTGACCCTAGCATACAAGATTACTTTCTGCTGATCTTTCAGCCAGTTTCATAGCCTTCATTTCCCAATGGAACGAGGCAAGTGCTTTCTGAGGATCATGGGACTCCCTTGTGCTCCCAGGTGCTCCATTTGACTGGGGCGAGGCCTACCGTGCCAGTGGAAAAGATGGAGGAGCAGGAGCTGGGGCAGGAGGAGGTCAGGAAAATGGGACAAATGGCCTTGCTGAGGGCTGCAAAGCAGAGCTGGGGTGTTCTTAGTTATCTGAGCTGGAGCCCTGCAGAGGGTTGTGCCACATTGTGGTGCCTTGTGCTCCCTCCCTCCAGATCATTCCTCTGGTTTATGAATATCACTGCAACAAATCAAGTTGCAAGTTGAAGGTAAATTAGAAGAATGTGTTTATATAATGCTGCCAACATCTGTTCTTTTTCACTTCCTTCCTCTGTAACATTTTGTGTAACTCATGACACACACTCTTAAAAATCTTTACTGCTAGCTCCTGTTGAAATTTAATCCTCTTGTTAAATATGTTTTGTCTTCCATCATTTCGAAGCAGAGATTTTATTGGCAGAAGGGAGTTGATAACTTGGAGCTGCAGCAACACATCAGAAGTATATGACATCACCGCAGTATCAGCTTTCTCTGGAGGCTAGCAGTCCTGACAGCTGAGTTGCTTTTTCTCTGGGTCAGGGTTGTGCAGTGCTCATTGGGGAGCAGCTTTAGAGAGGAAAGGGCTGTACCTCACGTCTTGGTGTGTATTTTGTTGTTTGTGTGTCAGGCTTTTGGTAAGGAATGAATTTCCCTGGAGGCTGGTGAGTAATTCTTATTTTTCGATGTACGTTTTAACTGTTGTTTAGTCATAAAGCATTTCCTTCTTCTTTGGGAAAAAAAAAAAGTTCAAATCCAGCATTTAATTCACATCATAGTCAAAGTGATAAACAGCATTTTTAGCATTCAAAGTTAAGATTTTAAATGCAAGCCTAATATTAAGTAGTAATTGACTGCTCATTGATTTATTACTTTCTGTGTGTAACTTCCAAGATTTGTATTCAACTATGCTCGTCTATCGTGTGGATATTGATACGGATCGTGTTTAAGAGATTGAATGTAGCAGGAATTTAAGCTTTCTTAATCAGCAAGCAACACTAAGTGAAAGTACAATCAAAACAGGCACTTTTAAGTTACCTTGTTTTAGCCTATAACTTATAAGGCAATGATAATAGTTGACCATCTTACAAATGATATTTTGGGCATTGTAGTGTATGTGTGTGTGGAGGACAACAAGTGGAAAAACAGATGCGCTTCCAGTGAATCTATGTGTCTGTATGTATATTGTCTGCCAGGGTAAATGTTTATTTCTGTATGAATGTCATATACTGAGCTGCAAAACCTGTCAGCCTATAAATTCAGGGGGGGAAAAAACAAACCACCAAAAGAAAAAGCCCTCAGAACTGTGTCCATTTGCAGCTTAAGTTTTAAATAACTGAAATACACTCTAGTTCCCACTTCTTGGTAACTGTTTTAGCACTGCCCAAGAAATATAAAATACATGTCTTTTCTTCTCCCTGGCACTTAAAAGTCTCATTATAAAAGTGCTGCAGTATTACATTTACAATTCTTGGCAGACTCCAATTTTTGAAAGGGTTTCTCTTTTAATATGTTAAAGCTAGAAAATGACAGCACCTCTATCTACAGAGAAATATTTTGAAAAGGAAAGCTAGGGTTTTGCTGTGTCACTTTGGTTTCAGTGGATGAATGCAAAAAAAATGTTTTATTCATTTGTTTGGAGATTTTGGGAGTAGTGAAACTCATGTTGGTAAAAGTTAGATATTGATTTCTAGGAGGAAATCATTTCCAGATTGGATTTAGATCATTTGAATCAGAGCCTTAGGTAGCTCCACGGATGTATATGTCAGCATGTGCTCAGGGTAATTTCTTTAATGCATCAACTGACATAATTTATGTGATATTATAGTGTGATAGTATAATATTTCAGATACAGAATTAATATATTTATGATTTTTGTTAATGATAATCAGCTAAATCACATAGAAGTTTCTTTATAGCTTTTTGTGTAGATGGTTTCCAAGGCAGAACTTAAAGCAATGAGTAGTGGAAAATGGTTTCTGAAGTATATTGTCACAAGTATACCTTTGTTACAATCTTCAAAATAATTTCAGTGTTTATTTTAATGATGTGTTTATTGTACCTACTTAAGTTTTTTAAAGCTGAGTGAATTTTTATTACCAACTTTATAGCTGTTTGTTTAGTGTAATTTGGGGTTAGTTGAAATAGATCTTTACAGTTACGTTGGAGCTTCTGACTTTAAAATGTTTTAAGTATGCTGTGCTTTTTGATACTTGTAAACCCTACTGAATGTTCTGTAATAAAAAGGAAAAGGGTACAGATGTTGTACCCAAAAATTAGTTTTCAGATTTCTAGATTAGGAGCCACGTGAGTGAATGACATGCATGACTATTTTCCCATTCTATTGGCTAGAATTTCAGATTGAATATAAACTTCTAATTTTCCACTTTTCTTTACCAAAGGTATGCAGCTTTATTCTTAAATGATTAAGGATAACTTCAATTCTTTCCAGGGGGAAGGAAAAAGGGAGTGGAAGAAAGAGGCATTTCTTAAATATAGGTCTAAAGATAGTTATTACATTAGTTAGTTTTATCACGTTATAGTTTATATAAAAGTCCGTGGTTTTGTTGGTTAACTCAGTAGTGCCACAGTTAGACTGAGTTACTGTGGTGATCTCTGGAATTTTCCAGTTACTTCTTCCTACCTATAGGAGTCACAATTTTGCTCACAACTTTTTCATTTTCTTGAAGAATTAGTTTTGTTGTTTTTTGTTAAAGGAGAGAATAAAGTTTAAATATGAGCAAGTTTATCTTGCTAAAATGTGTGGCTACCTAATATAAGTTAAAAGAGGAATGTATATTTGTGTTTTATGGCACGCATCACTTACTCAAGTGATGGAAAGATGCTTCTGGCTTTGCTTATGAATTGGGCTGGTTCTATCTGTCTTTGTTGGCTTCTGTTGTTGGTTTGTTTTTTAGTTTTGGTGTTCTGTGGGTGTGCAGTTTTGTTTCTTTGTGTGTGTGGAGGTAATTAAATGTGTTTCTTCTACTACTGAAACAGCTATTTTATCTAAATAATAGGATCTCTAAAAGAGCATGAGCTGTGAACGTTGTGTGATCTGTTTTTTCCTTACCTGGATTAAGAAACAAATTTCATTCAGGAAAAAAGTGAAAGCTATCATACTGCCAGAAATTTACAAGAACTTGGGAGTTTACTGCTTATGTGAGCAGTAAAATAGTTTAGAGCAGTGATCATTGAACATATTCATTACCTCAGAATACCTTCTGCCTAATGAGAGGAAGTACGAACATTTATGGCAAACATTACTACTTGTTTGCACTTGTTCTTGGCGAAGCTGATGATTTTATATCATATAGCCTTAATGTCTTTCTTGATTTTCCTCATATGTTGATCTTCAGGCATTCTTTTTCTATACTGTAATGTTCTCTTCTTTTATTTTTTTTCCAAGTACTGAAACCACTCATTTTATGATGATCATATGTGCTTATGTAAAATACATATAAAGGGATCTGACATTCAACTGAGCATTAAATAATTAAAAACTTAGTTATGTGGCAGTACTGATCATTGACATGGTTGGAACTGTCCAACTGAAGGAGAAAATAAGTTTTATCTAAAGTAAATTTGCCAATATACATTTTGGCTTGTGCATTCCCTGCTCTTTTAAAATGCATAAAGTAAATTGGATTTTCTAGTTGGGATATTTTTACTTCAGTTGTCTCCACTGTCACGGCTAATATTCTGTTTATAGTAGAAAGTTTGGTGATGACCTAGGAAATACAAGGTTTAAACTCATTGTGAAGGTTTGATACTGTTGACTCGTACCATTAACCTTTTGTAAAGTAGCATCTTTGTATTATAAGATAATAAAAACAAAGCCATATTGAATGGTCTGACAAAAGTTCCTTTCTTATGATTTGTTTGTTTGTTATTTTTGAGTTACTAATGCCTTAGAAGTCCTGTCGCCATCCTGGAGCCTACGAAGATCTGTTTATAAGAAAGTTGGGAGCACAACTGACTCAGACAGCTTTATAACTTGCCCATATGGTTTTGAAGAAATAAAATGAAAGCACTCCATTTCACGTGCTACAGTTCTAGCACAAAATTACACTTCAGATTACACAGAACACTGAAAGAAATGATTTTTTCGTTTCCATTACTGATGCAGAACTATTTGGGTAGTAGGCCTCGGGGCACAGGTAGCCCTCAGGGCCTACTGAGGGGAAAGGAATATGAAGAGAGATGACCACAACAAGCTTTTCTGCTGACTCTTGCTTGCCTGACATTATTTTCAAACTCCTTTCTCCGCGTTGGCAGGGAACATGAGCAAATTGGGTGCTATCACACACTGCAGACAGCAGATATCTGGAAACTTCCCAGCTTAAGTCGGTAGTACAGCCAAGCTCTCTACATTCATCCCCTCTTGGAAGAGTTAGTCAAGTCGTGTTTTGTTTTCATTTTTATGACTTACTCTTATGCCCATTTTTTCACACAAAACAAGAAATTGCTGTTAAATCCCACACTCTTCACCTCTTCCACTGTTAATGATCTTGACCTTTGCTTTATGAGACTCAAATGAAATAGAAGAGAATTAATAGTACTCATAAAGAGTAGATGCTGTCTTTTAATATTTGTGTCATTTTGTGATCTCTTATTTCTTACTGAATGGTCAATTCTAAACATTATACAGAAGGATTGTTGAAGGCTGTGCCTTCATAGGATTTTTTATTATTATTATTTTTCTGTCCACTATTAAGCTGTAACAGTAATGCACATACAGCTCCAGACAGAAGCCTTTTTTAGTTATTCATCATGTTGATCAGAACAGACACACACAACAAAATGATAAGGAGTTGGAGCTGTTCTGCACTATCTTTCTAAGATCTGCTCTGTGCCTGAGTCTTTGTTGGACTCAGCAGGAATCTGAATTGAAAACAAACAAACAAGTGAACAATGCTCTTTTCTGCATCTAAGAGGTCTTTTCAGTTCAACGTTTAGGCTTTCTTCTTTAAGTGGTAGTGTTGTGTGACTGTAAACTCAAAGGCTATAAATACATTTTAAGCAGAAACAGAAATCATTTGATATCAAGGACAGAAGGCAATGCCCTACAGAGGCTGGATTTCCATAAAGAATGCTAGGACTTTTTATATTAGATGAAAAGCATTCTGAAACAATTTTATGTCAGAAGGCACATAACATGTAGAAATGTGTTGAGTAGCTGGAGAACTGTAAAAACTCTACATAGCATAAATTATAGATCTGAAATATCTCTGAAGTTGCTGATTCTGGAAACATTCTATAAGGCGAGAGATACTGTAAAAACATTATTCTTTACAAATACTCTGTTTTACAGTCTTGAAGTGTAGCCTAAAATCTGCTTTTCTGACAGGATGTATGTGTAATCTGGAAAAAAAAATGTGGCAAAGAGTTTTCACTTCTGGTTTTCTCATGAAAAATCACTGCCTTGCAAATCTCTTCCTTATGTTCATGTTTTCTAGTGGTAAAAGGAGAAATGAGTAATACTCCATATGGTAAATTGTAGTTAATTTATTTTCTTGAATATGATATACATAGTCCTTTAAAATGCATTCTAAAGCCAGTTTCAGCACAGAAAAAACTAAAGTTCCTAAGTTAATAGAAGATGAAAAGTGTTCTCACCAGTATGGATGATGACACTGGACTTTGTAATTTTAAAATTCCCTTATTTTGCTACTGAGTGTAATCTCATGCCAGCCACTGACCATTTGTCCCCGACATCAGTTGTGCCACGGAGTCTGATTTAATAGTGTTGCAAGAGAAAGGTTGTCTTATTCTCTGACCTGACTCTGGAAGTTTGAGCCTTCGCTTACTCAGTGATATTACGGTCAGAGCTTATGGTTTGTCCACGCTTCAGGAAATCCAGAAGTATTGCTCTTTTCCTGTAATAGAAGGCAGTGCTTGTACCTGACAGACACTTTACCTACTGAGGGCCGTATCTTGAATTTTTTATTCAATAAGGAATTCACGTCACCACTCCATGAAGTTTTGACCCTGACTTGTAGTGGTGACACCTCCTCTTGTCATCAGTAGTGAGTGATACGATCCAGGAAACTGTCACCTTCAGCCTTGTATTGGTTCAATAGGTCCTGACAAACTTGCATACAGTGTTCTTTATGTTCCTGTGTGAGCATACATGGAATCTCACCAGGTGCAAACTCTGTGATCTTCCAACATTGCCACAATCATTTTCAGTGCACTGAAGCTGATATTCATCTCCACAAACAGTTCCATGGTTGTATTCTGCCAATTCGTGCAGTTGAGCTAATGGAGACACTCTTCATTTTGTGGTGTAACAACAACTGTGCATAACCATCTGGAACGTGGCTTGCCTTTCACGTTCCTGCCGCCACTACTGAAATGCACCATTCACTGCCACACTGTGTTCACATGTGCAGTTTGGTCTCCAGAAACATTCAGCAAGCATCAGTGAATGTCAGTGGGTGCCATTTTCTGCACAGAGGAATTCAGTGACACACTTTTGCTTCATATACATTTCCATGTCAGTGTTATTTTGTCACAGTGCCCCTCTGCTGACATCTGTAACAAAACAATGAAATGTAATGGAATATTGGTGGGAAGGTTCATCCTCTACCCCAATCCAGCTACATCCCCTTCTGCTGTTCTGGGCCAATGTAACAAAATAGGAAGCATTACTTTTGCAGCAGTCCTCATTAATTTCCATGGTCTGTGGCAGCTGTATGCACTTCACATCAGAAAGTTTTAGCTCTTGGGATTATGACTTGAGAAGTCATCACTGATGCTATTCAGCATTTTACTACTCAGTATGTGGGAGTGCAGCCTACCAGAGCTGGCCAAAGATGGCTTGTGTATAGACTTTGTACAGCATGCCACAATTCCAGAAGCTTAGAGTCCCTCAACAGCTTGAATTAAACCATCTGTGAAAAAAAATGACTTCCAGCTTCTAGTTCTCGATGAAGTATGAACTTATTGTAAGAAAGTGATAGCAGGGTCGTCAGTGGCATTATATCTGTTCAAAAGGTAACATTTATCCTACTGTTTTTTTCTATTGCTGCAGTTAACCAGCAATTACAATAGAGATATCTCAGTATGTCAGTCTTTGAAAGACTGTGTTTCTGGGTATCTAGTAATTATTAATAAAAAGTGTGTTATTTCAGTTGTGTGGTGAGATAAAAACATAATTGTGAAGATTTGAAATTAAGACACTGAATCGTAATATCTTTTTACTATGTGTGTTTTCTGCATGGCAATCAAAACAAATGAGATGCAGTAATTCCCTTGCATTTATGAAGGAAATGAATAGTGCAGAATAGTCTGTGTCAGTACTGAAACTAAATATGTGAAAATACAAGGGGAGACAGCCAAGAAAAACTTTCCTCGAGTGGAATTTTCTGAATTTTCAGAGCCAGTAGTTTGATTATATAAGACATATAGGTATCAAAGCGATTAACAGCCTGTGTTTAAGCACTGGGAGGTGGATGCAAACTCCTTTTGTAATACATGACCGGATGTGTTGAAACACATAAGAAATTCTAAGCAGTAAATCATTTGTTCCATGTTATGAAGCCATTTCCTGAAAGAACGTAATAATTCATTTCCTTTTTGTCCTTACTGAGCATTTTTCCCTTTTTTTTACTGCTATTTTTTTCATCTACAGCAGTATGTATTTAGTCCCCCTTTATCTATCCCATTTCCTTATCTAGCAATAAATAATAGCGCTGCTGAAGTTGTCACAAATTGTTGCTGCTGCTTCAGAAACTTGTGTAAATGATTATGTTTATTTATCTTACAAGAATCTTGGCAACAAGATGGGGAAAAGCATCTAAAATACTACATGAAGAAAACAGTACTTAATCTTGTGCTCAGGTTGGCTTTTTTTTTTTCTTTGTTTGTAGTAATATGGTTCTAAAATAACTGATTGTATCATAGCAATTTTTAATGTGAAAAATCTTAGTTGGGAGTAACCTTTTTTTTTTTTCTTTCTTAGTAACTTTTTTTTTAAAACCAATTTTGCATTTCTGAGACTGAGTAAGGGAAGATGCGTGAATGGCATTACAAATTCTAGACTTCTTAAATACTGTAGGAAGATATTTTATATCACTACCGCAACCTTTCTCTTCCTGTATTCTGGACTTGTAGGAAAATATTCACTTATCTAGATTTCCTCTTGTGTTGATACATCGAGTAATTGGTCAAGAAAAAGCAAACCAGAACTAGTTTTGATGGAACACTTGGTGCATTTTGAAAATGAAGCTAACTAATTTCCTGCTACTTGGCTTAGTACAATTTCTGTTAGATCACCATCTCTACACACTCCCACTTTCCCGTTTCTTCCTGGTTGTTGAGGGAGGTGCTGGTCTCCAGCTCCATAATTTGGCTTTGCCTGTTTCCACAGAATGTTTCTCAAGTCATTTTTCTTGTTACTTAAATCTATGGACTTTATTGCTTTCTGATCACAGATGAGGAATTAATGCTGTAAAATAATATCATTAAACAGCACAGAATTCAGTGCTGCAAAGGGTTCTTTTCACTAATTGCAAATGGGTTGAGCAAAGAGGCTAGATGATCCACAGAGGTTCCTTCCAACCTGAACCATTCTGTTATTCTGTATTCTTAACACCAACAATTAGACCTAGCCATCTGATTATCAAAGTTAAATGTGTTATAGAAGCACAGACACTGTCCCCATAGGACATTCTGCCCCTGATAATGAGCTGTGCTGATCTATAAGAGGAATTAGAACTTTTAGGAACCCTTCAGTATTATTGTGGCTAATATTATAATGGCTTTTTTTCTGTGAGGTAATATTTGCTAAACTGTTGAGGCTTGCCTAATTTTTAGAAATACTTTAAGGTAGTAAGACAAAAAATAACAGGGAATGATAGACTTGAAAGCAGAGAAATAGAGGAAATGTGACCTCTCAGCAGCTCGGCCCATTCTTTACGGATTACCTCTGATTTAAATCATGGCTTTCCACAAGCGCAATCGGTGTTGTTCGTATCTTGAAAATAAAATATGCTGCATCTCTTTCAGGATCTTTCATCTGAAAGATGAGCAGGCCAACTTATGAACATTACATGTGACAGTTTCAAGAAGGCAGTGTAGCTCTTTTGAAGTATGTGCATGCACAGGGAAAATCTATATGTCTGTTTATGCTGTGATTTCAAGCAAATGCAAAACTGATCTTATTTCTGTCTTTTGAACAAAGTTGTCTTTTGAATTTCTGAAACAACTTGCTACTATTTGTCTAAGGAAATAATATAGATTTTTTGTGGTTTTTTTTTTGTTTGTTTTGTTTTGTTTTTTTTTTAACGATCAGCTCCTGAAACCAAATCCTTATAGACTGAAAGCAGAACAAGAGCTGTGTGAGGCTGATCTGTGCCCTCAGACCTCGCAGTTGAAAATCACCACAGTCAGGGTTCCACTTCCTATGGTCTGTCTATGGACTTGAACTCTGCATCATAGGCAATGAATTCTTTTAGTAGGCTTTATACTCTGTTGTCTGAGATGATTTCAGGCCCACTCATTCTGCAGGCTTTAATTATCTTCTGGGGTCTGGTGCACATGTTTGCATATACTGTGTCAATGGACCACCAAGATTAAATACTCTTAAAAACTTGCAATGGCTTTAAGGAGACCTGTGATTAAAGTGCTAATGATGGCTGTTTGTTTCTAAAATAACTATTTTTATAAAGTTTTCAGCATCTGTCTTTACTTCTTGCAAAATAGAATCTGTTGTGAGGGAAAGTCCAAAATATGGGATGTCTGAGTGCAGTACCACAATTAAAATGGGTGTCTACACCAACACTTAGCTGCTTTCCTTTATCCGACTCTTTTCTAAGCGCTTCCCAGTTGATAACGCATTTACTTTATGGGAGCTTGCCAAGCCCTTTTCCTCTCTTAGAAGATCAGATCACAACTAGGTATTTTCCCAATATATTCTGATATAAGGACTTGATAAGCATGGTTTTCTTTTAAGTTTTACTGCGTAATTAACAGAAGTGTGTGATATTTAATAAAAATTGATGTTTACTAGAGATCTGACTGTGGAAGCGTGTCGACTCGTAAAGCATTGGGAAGATGATCAAGATATCATGGAATTGGTGTAGCTGAAAACACCATGTTGTTACATGCCTACATAGCATGTTGGCTAAAACAAAAATGGAGTTTGCTTCATTGAAAATTGATACTGGGATTCACATAATCTTTAAAATAAATAAATCATTGATAATAGCAGATGGGGTAAGGGGAAGATATCCCTATAAATTTCACTGAAAAAGATAACTTTCAACAGAAACAGGGTGTTTAAGTACTATTGCTAGCACATATCAGATTTTGATTGCTCATGTGCTTACTTAGATTTGCAAGGAAAAGCAAAGCAATTTCACCAAGCCTCTTTTGAAAGTCTGCTATTGATCCTGAAGTACTAATTTACTGAAATAAAAGTGCATGTATGTATATGCTGCATTTACAACTCAATAACATTAAGCAGCTTTGATTCTTTGTAGTTGTACAGCAGGAGTTTAATGGAACAATTGAATAGTGCTGTAACTTCAAATAGTGCTTTTTAAAGGATATCTTTCTGTAAGTAGTTTGAGACTAAACAGAATTTGGGGTTATATGATACAGGCATAAAAAATACCAAGCAAGTAGTGTCTTTTATGAAGCAAGCAGTATTGAGTGAAGATAATAAACAGCTGAGGAGACCAGTAGTGGAAGCAAAGTGATACCTGAGTTGTGAGAGAATGAGAATCCAATAAATAGGGTTATTTCAGTAATCAGCAACTTCTTATTCAAGAGTAGTAACTGTGACGAGTAAGTAGACATGACAGTAAAAGCATGGAATAGTTGCACAGAAAGAGTGGAAAGCTGGGGAAGGAGTTACATGCATAGTTAAGAGGTCATCTGGAAAAAAACTAAGGAGAGGAAGGAGAAAGAGAGCAAGAAGATTGGGCTTAGGTGCTAAATAATGAAAATAGCAATCAAGCAGCAGATCATAAACTGTAAATTCACAGTGTACTCTTTTGTTCTTTACTATAAGCAAAACAACCCCACAATAAGGTGAAAACTAAGATGAGAAGAATTCTGATGCATAATGTATTGAGGGGGGGAATATCATTAGTCAAGAGAACTATAAATAGGAGGAGATCACAATAATTTACTAAATAACTAGGTTCTGTGAGGAGGGATTGTCACCTGTCCAGAGAGTGCTCCAAACACATTGAAAAATTGGAAGTGGGTAAATGAATGTGGGATTTATCAGTTTTGTTAGTAGATTTATTGCTTCTGTTAGTAAATGCACAACTATCTCTCAGTGAGTTTTCTATATTTTTTCTGCATCTGTGAACTTCAGTGAACTCCCATTTGAACTAAAAGTGGGAAGGAGGCTGGACAGAACGACAGAATAATCAAGGTTGTCAGTGCTTGAGAAGTGAAGACATTGTGGGGCAACTTTGACCCTTTTTTAGTGTACATCCATTGAAAGCATAAGAGCCAAGTAAGACTTCAGTTGGAAATACTTTTGACAGCAAGATTGTTTTTTGCATAGATGAGATATTGTTTGCTTATATAAAAACTGCTTAATTTGTTTGCATGCATTTTTCTCATGTAATATTTAAGGGGATTTTTTTTCAGTGCTTAATTATTATAAAACATGAACTATTATTAAAATAGGCTTCTCTTGCAAAATATCTCTGGAATTCATAATAAAATAAAATGGAATCATAAGTCAAAGCCAATTTTTGAGTTCATACTTCTCTGTCTTACAACCTTTCTAAAGTAATGCATTTCACTTGTATTTCTTACAACATAATAAATCATGAAAGCCAAGGCTTGCAGAACTGAGCTCAGTGATAGGCGTTAGAGATCATTCCCTTGTCTAGTGATCTTTGATGAAAACATTTGATGTCTTGATAGCTGTATAAAAACATTTGCGAAGAATTGTTACTTGAAATTGTGCATAGATTTGTGGATGGTGGCTGAGAATCCTGGCTTTTCTCCAGTCTCCAAATGACAGTACTTGGTGTGCTGAATTGCTCCAGGTATTGTGATATAGTTGTGATCATGCAGTTACACAACCTACGTGTGTATGTTTCTTGTAAGTTCAGGTCAGGTCATTTCCAGTTCCATAAACCTTTAACATTTTTGTATCTATAAGTAAATACCTATTAATAGTTCCTAATCAACTCTTCTTAATGAAACTAGGTGACTTCATACAGTCTAATATGACCAGTCTATCTTTAGCAGCAAAGAGAACTAGCTTGTTGTATTAGGACAGCTGTTACCTCTGGCTTCTTGTTGCCTTCTCCAAAAGTTAGCTTTTATTTCTTTTACCTTCGCTGCCTCTTCAGGAGAGGTTGTAGCATCCTTGTTGCAAGGGACAAATGGGCTTTTGGGCAGCATTAGTTGGTAGGATGTCTGTGGTCAAGTCCTCAACACGATGGGAACATCCAGTACTACTTCTTGTCTGCAAGCCACCTATTGACCCATGCTATTTCAAATCTTATTTGAATTTAGAAAATAGCATGTAGGTTTTCACTCCAAGGGTCTTATGTTACACTAGTTCTTGGAAGCTTCCCTAGTAGTTATCCTTTTAGGAGCACTAAGATTTCAAATATCAAATCTGAGACTTAGAGATAGTTTGCCTTGTAGCTGCCTCCTTTTTTTCTCAAACAGTCTCAAACAGCAAATAATGTTTTAGTCCTTATATTTTATAATAATAAGCAGTTGAGGATTTTCTTTGACTGCAGTGCTGTTACCAAAATAGTATATTTTACACTGTGCTCAGGGCTTAAAATGTAAAAATCTTATGTACATTGATGACACACAGCAAGTTGCTTCACAGATTCCTCCATTTTTGTGGCCATTATTGAATTTCAGTATCTTGCAAATTCTCAAATATGTTACATGTGAAAGAGATCCTCCGACAAAGTTTTGGAAAAACAATTGTATCAGTTTGGGCAAGAAAAGGCTTTATTTTCACTGAAATATAAATCTGTTTTTACAAAGGTCCAATTGAAAGAAAGGATTACGCTTTCAGGGCAGTAATGCTTAATATTTAGAGACATAAATTTCCATAATGATTGAAAAGCTGAGTACAGTCAGTTGTATAGAGATGTTCAGGTGCTTTTTCATTTCAGCACTAGCAAAGATACCAAAACTCCTGTGAGTGTAACATCTTTGCTTCGTACTAAGGAGGGCTTAAAGGGAAAATCCAGAGAGAAAAGAGCTTTTTGTCTGAAAAAAACGAAACTGATAGCAGATCAAGAAGATCAGTAGAGTTTTGCACGCACCTTCCCAAATGTGTGTGCACCAGAGTATGCTGAATGCTTCGCTTTTACAGTGACAGTTATGTGATGCATGTCAGCACTTTGTGTGCTTTGAAACTTCTTGTCTCTTTACACTCCCTTTTATACAGGAGCCCTGATGTTTAACTACTGTACTCGTATGTCTTCCAGCGAAGCCTATGGTTCAATCTATATGGTTGCCAGAGTTGTTTAAAATACTTAATTGAAAAAAGCATTATAATAATAATATGAGAGTATTGACCAAAAAAAAAAAAAAAAAAAAGCTTGTGCTATTTACTGTACAATGTGGCATTACCGATTGAGTAAAATAAGAGTTTGTGCAACCACAGACCACGTTCTTGCTAACTTTTTTGTAGGGACTGCATTTACTTAAATTTTTTTCCAAATCCAGACAACTTCTTGTTAGATAATTGTAAGTTACTGCATTTATTTCAATTAGAAATGAGGCATTCTTATCTTAGAAAGCAAGCACACAACATAAAAAATGCTGATGTGATTTTTTTGTTACTATTTTTCCATAATTTAATAATGAAATGCTTCACATAAGTTGAATAAAGCTGGACTAGACTCGTCCTATGTATGTTTCCAGTTTAATCTTACCTTCAAATGTCAGTGAAAAAAATTAATGTAATGTAACATTAATGTAGAGAGGAGAACTTCACTGCTTTTGTGATTTTTTGCTTTATTCATAGCTTTAAAGTATTTTGTTATGAAACATGAAAAATGTATACATTTGCCTCTTTTATGAAATATCTCTATGTACTCTGAGTAAATTTGTGATATAAAGAGATTGCCTATGGATTAGGTCATCAGACTGAAAATCTTACCTAAGGCTTAGAAAACATGTTAGGAGGCAGATATCTACTATGCCGATCTTCTGAAATGTGTCCTTCAGTTTTATCAAAAGGAACAGTCTTTCTGAATTAAAGATGAAGAGGTTTGTTGGAAGTTATGTCCTGGTTTATGGTTTTGTTTGTATTCTTTCAGTGAAGTAAAACTCAGCCTTTGCTTTGATGGTCACATTGAGAATGACTAAATGAGAAGGCCTTAAACTTTAGGACCATATAAATAAAGTATACAGAGAAAGGGCATGAGAGACGCTTTGAAGTGGTATCTAGCTTTAATTTCAGTGGGAGAAAACCAGATGTATTTTTGAGAGTTCTGGCCCCTGCTCCATTTTCATGAGAGGATAGGGAACTCAACCAAATCATACAATGGAGAGACCCCAATCTGAGTGTCCTCAACTTAGTACTTCAATCTTCCTTGCCACTTCAGAGTGAATTGCTCTGTTCCAGAGGAAAGACTGTCTAACTCTTCAATTCAATTGCATAGACCTTCCTGTACCAGCTGGATTTTATATTTTTTTCTATTTCTATTGCTATCAACTGAGTTGATTGCCTATCCAAACAAACAAACAAAAACCCTCGATACTTTTAAAGATTAAAACAACTTCAAAATGACAAAACTGGATCCAATTTTCTATTTGCTGATTTCACAGTGCTATTGGTACACAGCATTTTTGGGTCAGCAATTCTGTAAAACAAGGCAAAACTAAAACAAACAGTTGGAAAGTGCTGTCCCTGGAGTTGTACATTATTTTTCTATCTACGGATAGGATAATATATTTAAATGATCTACTTGAGGGCTTTTTCAGTAGTCCTTTTATCACTTTTGGCCATCAAAAAGTTTGCTGTTAACTGTACATTTACTGAGTAGATTAACCAAGATTTCTTAAACACGTTTAGCATTGGTGAAAATAAGTAAAATAGTCTTGTGTCTGTCTTCTATCTTCTTGAAGAGAGTAAGTGTCTCGAGTAATAGAAAGGAGAAAGAAAGAGTGGAGTAAGAAGGCAAATAATATGAGACAAATTCAAGTTTGTGGTCATCTAACCTGAACAAGATAAATTGTTTTTCTCTAAGGGTTTGTCCACGTGCCAAACCTGAGCTACCTGCTAAAGCCTGCAGTTGTTCAGAGAAATGATTTTGGAAGAATATAATAAATTCCAGAGAAAAGGAGGTCAGATTTTCCTGTTCAGTTGTCTTGCACTGAGATAGCTTGTTCAGAGACATGTTCCATTTTCAGCTATTTCAGTACAGTTGGGATTTTTTTTTCTTTTTTTTTGGTTGGTTGGTTGCTTTATTTCAAATGGTTTTACAGCTGGCCACTGTCAGGGCCACGACTGGAATCGAATACAGAGCATTATCTTGATGCATGCAAGACCTGTGACTTACCTTGCTTCTCTGTCACATCATCTTCATTCAGTGAAGAAATGTATCTGCTCCAGGGAATGCCGTAGTGTTTCAGCAAGGGGCACACTTCCTCGGAGTCCCAGCATAACCCAGACACCAAACTACTGTTTCCTTTCTGAGGGAGTAAAAATTTTTTGTTCAGAGAGTGGTGAGGTACTGGCACAGCTGCCCACAGAAGCTGTGGGTGCCCCATCCATGGAGACGTTCAAAGCCAGGTTGGATGGGTCCCTGGGCAGCCTGAGCTGCTGGGTGGCAGCCCTGCCTACATCAGGGGGCTTAGAACTAAATGAGCTTTAAGGTCTCTTCCAAGCCAAACCATTCTCTGATCTTAGTCAACAGCGTTCATTTCTGGAGTTAAATGCTTCTCAGTGGCAAACTTTAATGGTTAATATTGAATCTTGAGAATTTGCTCATGAATACTAATAAAATATACAGGGAATTTATGGTGTGTAGCAGGCCATTGATACGAACTGACTGTGGTTGCTGAAATAGTAAAGGTCAGTCAAATCCTTTGGTATAAGCACAGCTGTTTGTGTATATAGTTACACCACTCTCTCAACACATGTTGTTACCAGAAATTGATTGGAGACTTGTGGAATTACCCTCTGTGGAGATCTTCAGAAGCCTCCTGGACTTCATCCTGAGCAGCCTGCTCTGTGTGGCTTTCCTTGAGCAGGTCAACCCAAAGGTCTCTTCCAGCCATAGCAGTTGTGAGAAAAAAAGCAGAAAAGAGTGTTATATCCATATACAACTTGGAGTGTGTATCCCTGCATCAGCAGAAAGTTAACACGCTGTCTTCTGGCTGCCTTTATTTAAGTAAATCACTACATAAAAATATGCAGAGTTGAAATTCTAAATTGCAGAGTGGAGTTTGCATAAAATGGAAAATAAAATTTGCAGTAAAAGAAAATATTTTTGCTTTGTTTCCCCTGTGAACCATTGACAAGATACGCAGCTTGGGTGTAGGCCCAGCGTGAAATTTCTTGGACAACTGTCTAAGTGAATGTGGTAAAGACTGTGAATATTGAATGGTGGCTTTTAATGAAACTTTCTGTAGTCTGCAAGATTTAGTTTAAAACAAACGCCTTAAACTACTGTTAGGTAGGAGGGTTATGACAACAATTACCAAGATACTCTATATTTTACACCAGTAATTTGAGAAGTCTTGTCAAAATATCTGCTAAGTGAATGCCAAAAATGCAACATTTCTGATGAGTAATGAACAAGTTTTAAATTGAATTGTTTAAAGGCTGTTCATCCAGTAAGACATATTAAAGTAATCACACTTCTGTTCAAGCTGAATTCCAGTGTTCACTAATGAGATTTCACTTCCATCTCAGCAGAAGAGAAAGAAAAGATTTTTCTGTCTTTGTCTCACCTATAGAGAAGTGACTATAAGGATCTTTAAAATGCTGTAAAGGAATTTTCTCATTGTTTCATGTTTTATGTTTTCTCTTGCCTTTTGTTCATATGTAATGTCAGCTACATTTCTATATGTCCAAAGTCAGTTTGGGCATACAGAAAACCATATTTTGTCCAAAAACATTGTGTTACTTCGAGACTAGGAAGAAAAAAAAAAAAACATTGCTAAATAGATTTCTGTTTTTGCATCCTCTCTTCTCTTTATTCTTTTTCTCCTCTTATCTGTTTTCCGTCCTGGCTTTGTATGACCTGCCCATGGGATTGTTGAATCCTGCCTGTTCCTGTGTCAGCATGTGCCAGGTGCATTCCCACAGCACCTGGGATATGACACCTCTGCAGCAGACCTGATTACTGTTGCTGCTTGAGCAGAAGTCTTGATCCACTTCTTTGTGCAGTACTGGATTTCAACACATAACTAGCTGTCAGGGATTAACACAGACATAATTTTTGCAAAACTTACAGAGAACTAGCTCATCTCCATTTATTTTCTGTTTGGTATGAGTTTCTGAAATGTCTGAGTGAATGAAAGTTAAGTTTTTGGAAGTCAAAAGAAAAGAATTTAAGAAAACCCGGTTCATTTCTTGGGAATGTTTTTGAGTTCTCTTCAATGTGGGCCATTTTCATTTTAAAGTTGTGGGATCATGGCAATAAGGAATGGTACAAACATACTCCTGTGATCTCCCTCCATTCCCCTTACTGTAACACATGAGCTTCTGTAACAGCAGCTTCTTTGGAAGCTGAACTGAGAATTCTGCTGAATTTACTGAAAAAATAAAGATTACTTACCAGAGTTTGTTAGCTCATTAGCTATGCTCTGTAACGTGTCTATCCATTTAGGTATTCGTAGGTTTATAAAATTCCACTTAATTTCAGCATGGGCAGGCAAACAGTTCAAAGAAGGGGGTTATGTTTCTAATCTTGCATCTTAGGTTTATGCATGTTTATCCAACTATCCATTGTTCATGGAACAAGTGTGAATATTTTATGGTTTTTTTGAATGGAGATAACTTGTAATTAAGTTACACTCCAAAGCTGCAAAATGATTATGAACAAAAGGAATGTTCAAGAGCCTGGGGAATATTAAGATAGCCTTGTGAAGCCTCTGTTGTTTTAAGAAGCAGGAAGAGTAGAGTGCATAACATTTGCAAGATGAGTTGTGCTTCATAGTTGTGAAAGCCGAAAAGGTTAGGCAAACAGGCAGTAAAAGAGGGAGCTGCTAGGGAAAATGTGGCATTTAGAGCTCCTGTCCTTTTGTGCCTCTTCAGCTGTCTTGCAACTAAAGCACACTTTTTTCATCCAGGTTTGTTCTTTGTCCACAGATATTTTTAAGGGTGAACTTGGGGTAAAAAGGCGTAGTAACATGTAAGGTCCTACAGACTGTATCCTGTATTCTTTGCAAAGTAAATATTTTAAAGGGAATTATTGTTTTTCATTATTTACAGTGCTGCTTTCAGTTACTGTTGTTTCACTCTTTGTAGTAAATACTTTTTGATTATATAAAGTGTTAAAAATATAAGTGAGGTAAGTTTGTTTTCAAATAACCTGAATATACCTGATTAATACACCTTCATTCTGTGCTCATTGTCCTTTCCTAGTCTGATTTCAACTTCTGTGCTTTTTAATCACTGAAGATTTCATGAGCACACCTGCCCTGCTCCACCCCTACATCTGAGGAATGCTGTTCCCAGGGATTGTTGCAGTTCAGGCCTTGACTTCTCATGGCATCCTAGGCTGATTGCTCTGCCAGCTGGCAGCTCTGTACTTTCATGCATGCTTGCTCGTGACATGGCTGGGGCTTGCGAGGCCTTGAAACTTGCAGGAAAGCCCCATTCTGCAGCAGGACCAGCATATAAGAGTCACCCGATTGGCATGTCTTGCAGGCAGTTACAACAGGACCGCTTATCCCCTTTGCTCCTGTCCCCTCTTGAGCTGGATGGCTCAAGTCAAAACATTTCCTTGGTGAGTGGCAGCAGCTGAGAGCCATTGAATTTCGGCAATTTCTTTCATGTTCTTGGAGCTGCTGTGATCTCGCAACAGCTGCAGCTCAGGAGAACAAGAGGCCGGGTTTGGTGCGTGGTGGTGAGGGCAAAGGCCTATGCCAACAAGCTCCCTGGTGCTGGGAGGTGCAGTGGAGCAGTGTTGCTGGGTTAGAGTCAGTGACTAAAGCAGACCTTGAGCATGACACAGCTCTGTTCCAATCACTGAATATTAATCTGCATTATCTGAAGATTTTAAATGAGTGACTTCATTTTCACTGGTTTGATATACTTGACGTAGTGGCTTTATATGGCTGAGTTGGAAAACTAAAAAATGTATGCCTAAGAGTTCTTCCTTATCTCACCTCTACAGTCATAATGAACGAAAAGTAACCTGCAAACATCCGGTAACGGGACAGCCATCGCAGGACAACTGTATTTTTGTTGTGAATGAACAGTAAGTGGCTACAAAATACATGTTTTAAAACTTTCTAACATTTAAATAAGCTTCCATGATTGCTAATTGTCATGTTTACTTTTTTCCAAGTCAAATTACCATGTATATGATTTCATTTGTTTAAATTAATTGAAAGTAATATTAAATACTTGATACTATTTTATTTTTTTTAAATAGATAAAAGCCATAACGCAACTTGGTTATACAGTAGAAATGCGCTCTGTTTAACTGTGTGGATTTCCATTTGTCACTTCAGATACTCTATAGTATCAGCAAACAATGTATTTATTATGTAGTAATCCAGTAAACTTCCAACAAGGATTCCATTTTTGAATCCTATAGGCACAATCAAGCGTGTTTAATTTACCTTGTTTTATCTGATAGTTTTTCTTCTATTGGTTATTTTCTTGGCCTGTTGAGTCCTTTCCCCAGTCACTGGGTAATAGCATGTATTTGCTGTCTTTGCATTAATTTTGTAGCTTACACAACAAAATGCAAAGGTGAGATGATATGCATGGTAGTCATACCTGACTTTAAGATGCTAAATGTAGCTGGGTGTTAGGTGTCCTATTTACCACCACTGCTGCAACACCTGTTACACTGTGACTAGAGTGTCAACTGTCAGAATTACAGTATGTGAAATTGCATAAATGTGTGCATTCTGAAAGAGATTTAGTCTGCGTCATTAACTCAGAGGGTGGTGAGGCACCGGAACGGCTGCCCAAAAAGCTTGTGGATACCCCCATCTGTGGAGGCATTCAAGGCCAAGTTGGATGGGGCCCTGGGCAACTTGATCTGGTGGATTGCAGCCCTGCCCATGGCAGAGGTTTTGAAACTGGCTGGGCTTTAAGGTCTCTTCCAACCCAAACCATTCTATGATTCTGTGAAGTGAGGCAAAGCCATATGTGTCTTTGGAGAACATTTCTTCCTATTTCTATATCAAAGTGTTTTTCCTTCCCACCAATAGCATAAGCTAATAAAGAAATCCTATTTTAAACATCTTAAATTCATCTGTGACAGATTTAAGATTAAAACACAGTGCAGGTAACTTTACAATGAAGTGTGAACTGCTTTTAAATTGAAAAAGTAGGACGCAGCTTGTATTAGGCTACGTCTGGGGGTGCTTTTTAATAGCAGTGTGCATACACAGCATGTTCTAGTGCTATTACATATTCTATTTTCAGGACTGCTGCAGCAATGACGTCTGAAGAAAAGAAGGAGAGACCTGTAAGCGTGATATGTGAAGCAACTAACTATAATCTGACATCAGATTATGCTGCTCATCCAATGAGCCCTGTGGGCAGAGTAAGTCTCTATGTCCAAATTAAGTTAAAATTAAAATGATTCAGTTATATCACAAAGTACTAGGCAGTGTTATGTTAGTATTCCATTTAAAAAGAGAAATGAAGCATATTATCTTTTTTAGGGCACTCAGTTCCTATTATGTTTAATTTAGTAACTGAGGTGTTCGAAACAAATTATCACAGAAGTTGCAAATTTCATCAGATATCTCAGATCATATGACTTGCATACACATTATTTACAGAATTTAACCTTTCTAATCAAGTAAGTGTGAATGAACAATCTTGAATAACTGCTCAGATGTCTGGTTGTAAGCATTGTTATGGAAATTGCTGGATACACAAGCAATTGACTAAATTTCTTTTAGTAAAATACAAAGAATTCTAATTGTAAATGATGTGGTTACTAAAGGGATGGAAGGTGATACTGTGGTAAAATAAAAGGGCAGATCTCATGATTTGCTGACATTGAACCAGAAATCCTGTTATCCTGAAAAAAATTTCAGGGAGAAATCCTGGAGATTCCTAACCTACCTTAATTTGTGTCCCACCTTCCCTATTTAACCAGCTGCTCAAAAGGTTAAGGTCAATGTCCAAATGTTTATCCAGAGGATGGGTTCAATTATATTTATTTTATTTTCAATGGTTTTATCCAACAAAGTTATTGTATGCATTTTTTCCACTTTTTTTTTTTTTTTTCCCCTGAACTTTCATGTAAGGAAAATGCACTTGCTACGGAATTAATCATTTCATTAAGTTTCATCACCAAGTTCACAGCTGTGATCAGTGATGACAGGCAGAAGCCCTATAACATCTATGGTTTTATGGAAAACCCTAATGCTGAGATATGCTTTTTGGCAGATTTATCCATCCTATAAGAGAAAATAATGGAATGTGTTTTTAACTGAACAGATTTCTTAATTTGAAAGAATTGAAATAAGTTGTTTTCCATGTGGTAGAAAAGGAACATTAGAAGATTTCTTGAAGTGCATTTTTGAAACACCTTTTTTGCTGCTGCTGGGGAAAAATCTACTGTTGCTGCTGTTGCTGCATATAAGTTATAAGCAGAAACCAAACTCATAATCTCAAATTCTGTACAGTCATATTTCTATCCATGCAGGAAAGCCAGATTAAAAAGCAGAAAGGGCTGTTAGAATTGTAATAGTGTTATAGACTGTAGTAATAGTTACACAGAAAATGAATTACAACAGAGCCAGCGAGGAAGTGCTTTAGAGTAAATGTAAGGAGCAGTTTAGGAGCATGTTTTACAAACATATTTTCATAGTCCCCTTTCAAAAGGATAGTTTAAAATGCTCTCTGGCCTGTGTGTTTCACTGTGTTCAAGAAATTGAGATTGCTATGGGGCAATTATTGTAATTTCTTTACATTCTTTCATTAATGACATTTCAGCTTCCTTTGGAAACTCCTATTTTTTGAAGAAAGACTTCTGTGCTACTCTTCATTCCTCTTGTCTATTTTTTCTAATTGTTAAATGCATTTAAATATTAATGATTCATGTGCCTCTGTGTGCAATTACTGTACATCAGTTTTCACATGTAATCTTATCTGAATTACTGTAACACCATTTTAAAAGCTTTACTTTCAGAATATAAATAATTTGTAACTGTTCCACAGCTAACATTTAGTCAACCTTTTCTGGTGGTTCTTTAAGGCTAATGGTTTAAATTGCTTTTAAAGACAACTAAATAGAAATTCCCTCCTGTTTGAATCTAGATGCAACAACTAATTTTCTTTTATGTTTTTATTTTTCACATCTCCCTACAATACAGAGTAAAATTCTAAGCTGTCTTATCAACATTTGAATATAATATGTAGAGGCTCTGTCTATTGCAGTGCTATAGGAGGAGTAAAATATTAGTGAGGAATTAAGTCACAGAACAGCCCATACCTACTTTTTTTAGGTATTCCTATTTTCAAAGATAACTCATGATTGTACTGAATATTGGAAGATAATGAGGAATGGAGGTCAAGTTTATACTACAACTAAAATTTCAGGTAGTTGAGTGGTGTAGAAGTATGTACTCCCTTTCATGAATGTTCATTGATCCAGAATAGGCATGACACTTGGATAAGTTTCTTTATTATAGCAGAAAGACTTCTGAAGTCTGTTGCTGTTCAGAGGTTTGAATGGCGTGAGACAAAAATCAATCTCTGATAAAAGTCTTATTACTGCTCTTTCTTTCCCACTAGATAAAGCCTGGTAGTCAAAGATTACACTCCAATCCTGGGCAGAGTAGTCTTTTAAGTGCTACTTCTTCCTTGTTGACTTGGACTGTATCTCTAAACTTGAAACCAACAGACCTGTGACTGTGGAAAAGATCTACACAGGCTTATGGCTGCTAGAGACGTATATATTTCTACCTTTCCTTTTAAAGTGAAGTCGTCTTTTTTTAAGTGCTAAAATTGCTACGTAGACCAATATAGTTATATGCTCTGAAATGAATTTTGGGGCTCAGTTTTTTCATATGTAAATAAGGTAAGGCATGTTACTAGCCCCTCTCCACATTTCATCTCCCTTGCACTGATTATCTGCAAAACCATGCTAACAATTTTCTCACCGTGAGTGGAATGAAGTTTCTGTTACAGCTAGGATGTGTCAAATTGTTTATATGTGTATCAGTTTATATATATTTCATAGAGTCCTCAAGGCAGTCCAGCTTTAAATAAGTAGTTTCAGTACATCAGTGCATGTCTGATCGGGATTCAGTTTAACCAGAAATAGTCATGAGATGCATCCACATTAGCAAACAGCACAGTAAACAGGAGCGACGTGCAGGGCAGTGCTGGAGCTTAGGACCAAACATCTGTACTGTGCTTTTGTGGTTTATCTTCAGGCTAGTCCTTATGCATTTTACATCTTAGTCTTATCCAAAATAAATAGAGTTTGCTCTAGTAAGCAAACTAAAACACAGTAAGGGAGAATGGTTGGGAGATTATTTTCAAGAGCAACCTCCTAATCCAAGCTAAAGTGCTGAGGCAGAAAACCGCTCAGTTCATGGAAGACTGCAATACTGAAAAGCACCGAAATTGCCTGCAAAATGCAGAAGGCAGGGCTTGTGGTCTGGAGGATAATTTAAGGCTTAAACACTAGAAATATATTTTTAGACAGAAGTTGAAAACTACGAAAATGTAGTATCCCTTTCTTTTGAATTTACATTCAGAAGTTTCTTGAGCCTTGTTTTTAAATAAGTTTAGCATTGATCATTTTTTATGTTAGTTGAAGAGCATTTTTTAGGTACAGTTAGCACTTCTGAAACTGGGGAAGAAGACTCATGTAAATTTGGTGTCCACCAGCAGCTATGTTCAGAGAAGATCAGCTGAAACACTCATTAGGTATGCAGCCCCAGCTACTGAATGAGCTGTTGCCCAAAGTTCAAGACTTTTCTGGTGTTTTGTTTTCTTCACAATGGGGGAAGAGTAAATATCACTGATTGGATTTTTCGGCTTCTTTCTCAGTACTGGCACTGTATAGAGCCCCATAGGTTCTGATTTTAGAGACGTCACAGTTTCTGGAATCGTTCCTCAGAATTGATCTAATTATACAAAATGTGACTAAGTTTGTTATTTCTGTTGCCTTCTACAGCTTCCACCAAGTGGTCAGTAGTTAGAGCTGTCATTCATTATTATTCTTTCTTTTTGCTTTCTCCAGAAGCTGGAGCTATGCAATATGTCCTCTACTTACAGTGTTGTGGGTGAAAACTATTTTAATCCTTCTAATTCTTGATTATTTCTTTTATTCCTGTTTTTTCTTGTTATGTCAGGTTTGTGTGTGAAGGGAATGTGGGATGGACAGGAATGCCAGATGTAAAAGGAGGAGGAGATGGCCTAAGAAGCTTGAAAACTGATAATTAGTTTATATGAATACCTACAATATTTAAATATCCTAAAACAATCATTGTCTTTGAGGCTTAGAAATTATGAACAGATATTCTCATTATGAAATAAATGGTAAAATAATCACAAATCACCGAAAGTAAGTGATTCTCCGTATTTGCTAAAGTTAGAAATCAAATGCTCTATTTAATTAATGGACATTTGTATTCACAGCTGCTAAGATGTATAATTAACCCACTAAATCTTTGCTCAGAGCTCAGTGAAATTGAAATCAATTTGTTTTTTGTAATTTTTTTTTAGTCGGACTTACCTAAGAGAAATCTATTTAAATTATCTGAATTTGCTAGTAGACTTGAAAGACTTATTTTGTTTTCAGAAGCATCCTTAATGTGTTAGCCATGTAACAAGCATAGGAAGTTTCAATCTCTTAAGAGCTTCTAAATGTTCAAGGTGTATGAGCATTACAAATTGCTTCTGATCAAAATCTTGGCACTGCTTTTGTGTAATATGGCAATATAGTAGCCATACAGGTTAACTTAGATGTCTGTATGGATGTATAAATGGACTGGGAGATGAGAGGCAGGATAGCACCCTGCAGAAAGGGATCTGGGGGTTCTTTCTGGTGACAAATTGGACATGAGTGAGCAGAGTGCCCTGTCAGCCAAAAGGGCCAACTGTGCCCTGGGGTGCATCATGTCCAGCACCAGGCAGGGGAGGCGGTTGTCCTGCTTTGCTCTGCACTGTGCGGTCTCATCTCGAGCACCGAGTGCAGGTTTGGCCACCACAACATAAGGAGGACATAAAAGAGACAGGTTCTACATCAGTGGGCATGGAACAGGCTGCCCAGGACAGCAGGCACAGTCCCAAACCTGGGAGCCAGGAGTTGGACTCGTTGATCCTTGTGCATCCCCTCCGACTCTCTATGGTATAGATTTACTTTATATAATGTGCTCTGAATCGTTAAGGATTCCCTGTATTTTCTTTTTTTATACCTGCATGTTGTACTTTTCTTGTGTACTTAAAAACTTCTGTCCATTTTGCACTGGTAGAATTTTCCAGATGAAAATATGAAAGATTTTACTTTCATTTTGAATTAGGACTTCAATTGCTTACTCTGTCTTGCTTTCCAAACAGAGCTGAATCAAATTTCCCTGTCTCTAAGGGAAATTAAAAATACTTTGATTTCTTATATTCCCTCCTGATTCTTCAAAAAAAGAAACACAATATGACCTTGTTTCATTGTGTTGTAGGCTTCAGACAAATACGCATAGTTTTTGTAATGTCATTCTTTTTAGACTAAGCTATTGTATCCTTCAGTAAATGGCATCGTTGACAAAAGCTGCATGTTGTTCTTAATTGCAGCTTTCAGTTTGATTTTTAACTCACTGTGGAATTCTCTCTAACATACGTATAAAAAACCATGCAATTGGTTGAGGCATGTTGAATTTTCATAGAGAAACCTCATACTCTAATTTTCAACAAAAATTGAGTCTGTGTTTAGTTTTTCCATTTGAGCCTCTCATTTAGGAATTTTGCATAACCTTATGATCAGTCTCAGCAGTAGAGATGGGGAAGCTGAAGCACAGGATTATACTGTCTAAATTAAAATAGTGGGATTCGAGCAGAGCCAAGCACACAACATAGAAAACTTATCTGAGCTTTCCTTCTGCAAAATGGTGTGCTTTGCTGTATCTCATTGCAGGGTCTTTAAGACACCAATCTTACGGAAATTAAAAAATAAACATTCAGTTTATTTAGTTGCAGAGCAAACTTTCTAAACGTAGACTGAAAAGAATGAAATCTGAATTGGACAAGCATTGCATATTTCTTTTTGCCTTTTCCAATTTGTTTTGTTTTCTCAAGTAAAAGAAGGAAGAAATCATCTATGATCACTGCATAGCTGTAAGGATATAAAAGGTGTGAGCAACTGTAGAAATAAGCACTGGACATTCGGGACAAAAGACTCAAAGTAGACCTTAGTGCAAGCAGGTAAAATACTGCATATTCAAACCATCCAAGAGGTTTATAGAGAGAAGGTTCTTACAGGAGAAAAAGGAATTTTTAGAAAGTTGCTGCGTGCTTTAGGAAAGTGGGAGACTCAAGAAAAGCCTTTGAAAATTATGTCCTGTTGAAATCTGATTATGTTTCATTCATTAAGTCCTTGTTAGAAGCAGGAAAGATTAGAATTTTCTTGTCCAGGTGATGTAATTTTTTGTAATTGCAGTAGTTCTGTTAGAAGGAACTAAAACTACACCTTGGTAGATTTGCTACCTGCCTGATCAGATAGGTAGATCAGATAGGTATTTGTTTTTTTCTTCTTTAAATAAATAAATAAAATCTGTAAGTATTTGTCTTGGGTTTTGTCTTTGAATTTTCTGCAAAGGAAAAAAAAAAAAAATTGCTGAAGCCAGCAGAACCATTGTGATTACATTGTGATTATGTATCTATAAAAGGAATACAATTTATGTTCTGCAGTCCTCCGGAGAGATGTGTAAGGAAAAGATTTAGGAAAAAAAAAAAACCATGAAAATGCATTATGGTTTTTTCTACAGATATTGATATGATGTTTCCTTTAACCTGTTCAATTTAATTTAGACATCACGATCATCAAAGAAGGTTCATAATTTTGGAAAGAGATCAAACTCAATAAAGAGAAATCCTAATGCACCAGTTGTCAGACGTGGCTGGCTCTACAAACAGGTATTCTTCCCCTTCTTATCTTTGGAGTGGGTTTTTTTGTTGGTTTTGGTTTTTTTTTTTTTAATGAGATGTATAATGTACAAAAGCCAATCATTTGGAAGTAAACTAATTTGATGCATTTGATCTTTTCTATTTAGTGGCAGCATACCCAACCTACTGTAGATTTTCTAGTCAGCAATACCAGACCATTTGCATTCTTCTTGCGCTGCAAGAGACAACAAAACCAACTCAGTCATATTTAGTATATGTTTTTTAAATCCACTAAGGACCCATTTAGAATTTGGCATTTAAACTCTGCCGAGGCACTCTGTATATGTAATTTTGAATATACTTTATCATTTACTGTCCCTGATAGAATAGAATGACCCAGGTAGCTTCCTGGATGCTATTGATGAGTCGATTTTAAAAATCTACTACTAAACAGATAGAAACTTTTATAGTAGCAGAGGTTTTTAGTAGTAAGTATACGTTAGGTGTAGATTTTTTCCTTGTTCAGATACTCTTATGGCCTCTGTGCTCTGTGTTACTATTATAGAGTCAATTTCAGTGTAGTATTTTCCTAATGAAAAAGATAGTTTAAATCATAGAGTTGTTAAGATTGAAATGACCTTTTGATCGTCTGCTGCAACTTCCCCTGTTCAAGAAGAGTCAGTTATTGCCAGTTTCCAAGAGCTGTGTCCAGTCAGGTTTTTAATCTCCATAGGTGGAGACTAAGCAGAACCTATCTGGGCAATCTGTACCAGTATTTGGTCATTCTCACAGTAAGTTAAATAAATAAATAAGCTTTGCTCAGATGGAATTTCACTGCTTTAGATTTGTGCCCATTGCCTCTTGTCCTGTCACTGGGCACCACTGGGAAGAGTTTGGCTCCATCTTCTCTGTATTCACCCATCAGGTACTGATAAAATTCCTTCTAAACTGCCTTTTCTTTAGACTTAACCGGCTCTGGTTTCTCAACCTCTCTTCACACAAAGGATGCCTGAATCCCATAATGATCTTTGAGGCCCTTTGCTTTTTGCCAGTATGTCCACATCTCTAGACCCAGTGCTGCAGATAAACATCAGGACTGCTGAGTAGAGAGAGTGTCCTCCCTGTACATCCTGGCACCACTGCTAATGCTGTCCAGGATGCTGTTGTCCTCCTTTGCCTTGCTGGCTCATGATCAGCTTATTGTCTACCAGGACCCCACTAGCTATCTCTGCAGAGTTCATTTGCAGCTGATCAGTCCCAGCATGTGATGTTGCCTACTGTTATTCCTCACCAGATGCAGGGCTTTGCATTTTCCAGTGTTGAACTTCATGAGATTCTTCTCTGCCCAATTTTCCTGCCTGCTGAGGTCCCACTGAATAGCAGCAAACCATCTGGTATATCAGCCACTCTGCAGAGTTTTACCATCTGCAAACTTGCTGCGTGTGCAATTTGTTCCAGTGTCTAGGTCGTTAATGAAGAAGTTAAAAAGTGTTGGCCAATGGTGTAAATTCCTGGTGTACCTCAATAGTAACTGGCCTCACCAGCTGCTGATGACTGCCAACTGGGCCCAGCATTTCAGCCAACATTCTGTCCACTTCATTGTCTAGATGCATACCATTGGACAGGATTTGTATGTAGGATGGTTTAAATGCTGAGATGTTTGATTGTGTTTTGTAATAGATGGTTGCTATATGTTTCTCTGTTATTAACTGAAAGATAATTTACTCACGAGTTTCAGTAATAGATATTGTGTTCAAAAATCTACAGTCTCAAAACTTTACAGTAAAAATCTCTGCTGACTTCTGTTGGTAATAATAATAACTTTCTTAGCATAGCTATGTACTCACAGAGAACAATAAGTTTTGTTTGATTCAGAATGTGTGTTGTCTCAATGAATATAATGCCAATTTTGTGTAATTCTTCTACTAATTATGACATAATCATAATAATGAGGGGAAAAAATAGTTTGTAAATTACTGATACAGAAGGGATTTGCTCTTAAATAGAAAAAAAAATCAAAATATGGGAACCACATACTCATTTTGTATATTCTTCTGCTATGATTAAGGAAAGTAGAAAGATCATTCCTGGAATGGGTCATTTTTGGGAGAATTATGCATGTGTCCATGTAGAGACCTGTTGGTGTTTTTAAGTGATGAAAGTAGTCTGATGTTGTGTAACAGCTTCTTTAGCAAGTCCATCTGAGGGCTTGAGGTAATCCCTTATACTGAAGAAGTTTGGGAATTTTCAAATCATAGGCTTGATTTATATGGCTAAGTGTCCTTAGGGCTAAAGTTCCTGTGTTCTAATCCAGTGCTGAGTTAGTGACCTTGTCAGTGAGGGGAGGAAGCCAGTCTGCCCGCTTTGTGTCTGCCTTTCCAGCTGTGAAATAGGAGCTGACTGCTATGGACAGTGCTTCCAGAGTTCATTAGTGTTTGTTAAATCACTCTGAACTCCTTAGAAGAAATAGGCTATAAAACGTTTAGTTATTCTATCTATGAAAATGTTTGTAGCAAAGGATTATTTTTTAACTTTTTCTGTATAATGTTGCATAGCTAATGCTTACTTTAACCTTTCTTTTCCATCTTTCATTTTCTTCTCCCACCCCAAAAACAGGGCAGAGTTTGAAATAAGAGGCTAAAAATAATGCCAACAATTTCTTGAGTATAGGCAAAGTTCTGGATTTCATTATTGAATCATTCTTGGTTGTCATAAAACCTATTCACTAAAAGAATATTGATAATTCACACGTACCTTCCTTCTTGGAGAAGATTAGCATATTTATTAAATCTAATTCTGCTAGGATGTGTGTGCATGCTGCAGTGCTTTAGCTTATTTACACTGCAGTAGTGACAATCTTTCATTCTGAGTTGTGGTATAAATGGATTATAAACATAAACGAAAATGAAATTGCTTTAGGAATAAACTTCGTTGGAAAGAAATTTGCTCTAGATAGTGAATGAATAGTAGTAGAAGATGAAGTTTACTAGATAGTTCCAGAAAACAAAGGATGGCTTTTTAAGTACTATAATTACTCATGCACTTAAAAATAAAATAAAATAAAAAGTTTAGATCTACTCTTTAGTGTAGATTGTGGTCTCTAGCACTCTGAGATAATGGGCTCTCATTTCATCCATTCTCTTATGTTAACATCAGGCTCCCTGGCATTATCATTACGATTTGCAGTGTCAGTTCTGCAGTGAGACATCAAAATAAGACTTAGCTAAGAAAATGAATGACACACCACTCCAGTTTTGTGGTACCCAGTTTACTTTGTGAACTGTTTACTTATGTGATTGCTTTTCTTAATACAGGACAGTACTGGAATGAAGTTGTGGAAGAAGCGGTGGTTTGTGCTCTCAGATCTGTGCCTCTTCTATTACAGGGGTAAGTTCCATTCAGGAAAGGCTTGCCTGCCAATTCTACTGCAAGCAGATAGATTTTGACATACTGCTCAAATATAGGAAAAAAGAAGCTGCTACTTGACTTAATGGATCAAATAGTTGTATAGCTGCCAATATCCAGGCCTGTTACTTTTATCTTTTCCTTTCTTAATTAGCAATTTCACATAATTGCTTCCTGCCTGTCAGGAATGCTCAAAGGGCAAACCCATTCACAGCCACTTTTTTAATATGTTCACATTATGAGTTTTAGTTTTCTCACTACTTCTGTTGTTAGGAAGTAAATATGCCAAGTTAAATCTGATTTATCATGCAAATTAATTAACTGAAATGGGGATATGAAAGGAATAGTGGAGAGGGGCCAAAACTTTGCCTTTGGAATGATATAGAGGATATATTTGCCTTTTGGGAATCTGATCAGTGTTCATGAATACTTACAAAGTGAAATTTTGTCAAGTTCCACATGAGTAGAAGTCTCTACTGTATTTGGAACAAAGTAGAAATCAATTAGTACCTTTAAGTAGCTACATCACTGTATTTTACAGGAAAAGTTAGCTGGTTACAATTTGAGTCTGAACATATGTATGTTAGAAAATTGTTTTTTTCATCATTACAGATTATTAACTGTAGTTCTCCTGAGAGGGTAAATAAATTGGACTTGTGCATATGAAAATGCATTCAGTTCTGAAATTAGGTGTACACTGATAATAGTTTAAAGGAGGCTGAGAGCAAAGAGGACTGTAAAGCTTGGCAAAATGGGGGAAAATGAACAATAAAGGCCATCTGCAGCCTTGTGGAGGATGAGAGAGATTTTCAGCTTATGAGGAGACTTTTGAATTAGTAGTAAATAGTGTTGATGCTAATAACCCTGAAAGCAGTGACTGATGAAATTAAAATGCTGTTCCATTAAGTGCAGCATGTTTCTGTGCTAAACAAGACTAATAGGTCATGAAATATAAAAGCTTGTTCTTTGTGACCGTTTTAGTTAACAAATTCTGAATTACTGAAATATAATCATTAGGCCTTTGTTTCTTTAACCGAAGAGTATATGTTGGTGTTGTGGAGTCAAAATTAAGCTGTAATTTCAGTCGAAGAGGCATCAATTGTGCTTCAATTACGCTGCATTTAACCAAGTGGTCATTAAGTACTCTGTGCTTTCTTATGGAACTTTTTGATTTTAAACAAGTCCCCAAGCTTTCTCTTCCAAAGGTTCTAAAGAGCTGCTTTGCCACTTGTGGTGAACAGATTAAATTGATTTAAAGTATTGCAAATCAAAGATTGAAAAAATCTCAAATATAAATAAAGTAAATCCAAGCAGCTCTATAATCTGTTTCCTTTTCTACATTCTAATGTACCACATAAGCTGAAATACAAGCAGTCTAAATTGTTTAGAGAGAGAGCTAACTTTAGCTATCACACTTACTAGAAAGCAGTTAAAGCTTACAAACTCGCTAAACTGATACGTAGTGAGTCTTAAAAGTATTCAAAATAGCTACGAATATTAAAGCAAAAGAATAGACACTTAGACCCTGTGCTTATAAGTTCTTGTATTAACAGTCTCTAAGATATTGACAAAATAGAAAGGACGTGAGTGCTCCTACACTCCAAACAGGATTTCTGGTTGCCTGATTGTAGTTACTGGTTTGTTGTTGGTTTGGTTTTTTTTGGTATGTTAGTAAATCTTACTGAAGTTTTATGATTGTGTTACAGTATTAGCAGCTAATGCTTAGATTTAATTTGTAGATGAAAAATGATTTCGCTGTACTTTTCTAGAGCTTAGAGAATGTTGTTTTTCTGTTTCACTGGAGGATAAAAGACTGCTTGCTCTCATATCAGAAGGCTATTGTTGCAACAAATAAAAGACCTTTGAACTGAACAGAAGATCTGCTATTTTTTTCTTGAATTATTCATGCACAGCATGACAAGTAAAGATGTGTTTGGGGCAGTATAACGTGTAGATAAAAGCTGTTTTGATGGGAAACAGATTTTAAAAATCCGGAAATGGAATGTAGCAGTATGTTTTAGCAAAGACCAGAGTCTTCCAGATACATTGCTGTTCAGTGGAACAAAAATGCTTAATGCTTTTATGTGACACTATTGAGTGTGACACGGTAATAAACAAGTTTAAGTGTAGTCTAACAGCAGAAGAAAATATTTCCCCCCCAAAAGTGGTCCAAATAAAGTGGAAAGCCCCAACTTTGCCACACGTTCTGGAACAGGAAAAAAAAACAGCAGAATTCCTTTGTGTGTGTAGAGAGAATGTTTTGAGGGAGGAGCCTGATTTCAGGCATGAATATGAGTAGACAGTTGAGTACCTGAAAGTAAATCTTCTCCATGCATTTCATTTTTATCTCTTAATCAAAATGGTTTTATACTAAGTTCTTCAATTAAAAAGCTATCTAAGACAGCATAATTTTTACAACTAACATCTCATGTAATGCTAGTATATTTGGATAGAACTTTTCCTTTATCAATAACTTCAGTGAAAGATGCAACTTTTCAGAATTTAGTGAGTAGATGAGAATCAAGAGAAGATTTTCAAATCCACATTTGAATCCACAGTTCTTCCGTGCTGTTATATTTTTCTGTAAATCTTCTAATTGTAACAGCATTAATTTTTTTTTGCTTGAAACAACTTGAAATATCATTTTTTCACCTTAATTTCATAGGTAAATAACATTTGTATTGGACAGTGTCTTCAACTAACAGAAGTTTTTTCAGAAGATCTTCTAAGATACAGGATGTGAATTGCAGTTCTTTGTCTGAAATACAATTAAGATTGACTTTGTGAATTGCATCCAATTATTCCTTTATCAAGGCATAATTGGATTTGAGAGCTGGTTGTGGCTTCCAATTAAAATGTCAATTTATTATTTACAAGTCATTTTCTTTAAATTGTATATAAAACAAGGTTCAGTGAAAAGGGTGTTTTCATTTGTTTTGCAAATGATCTGACATGTATTTATTCGTACAAATAGAATGTAATTGAGTGTAAAGTGTTCAGGGAAATTATAACAATTTCCTAGCTTCATATGCCCAGTATCAGTGAATGGTTAGAAGAATGTGCAGATCTACTGAATAGACAATAGATTTCAGGTATTGCTTCTGCCACCAAATTAGAGGCTTAATTTCTTTCTCCATTTCAGTTTTGAAGTCTTATACAGTTAAGCAGTGATCCACAGGAAAAACCTCCAGGTGAAGCTATTCATGGTGTTTTCTGAGATAGATCATGTATTTAAACTTCTACAGAACTTTCAGGACAGTTTTCTTATGCTTGTCTGTCTTGGAGGAAGATGTCAAAAGTGGCCATATTCAGATGGCTTAGATTGATTTCATTGTGCTGAGCAGGTTTTTTTGGGCCACACATTACAAGATCATACAAACCTATATAGATAGCTGCGTAACAAATGGATCTGGCTTTGGGATTCTCCAGTGTGTTTTCTTCCAAAATCATAGAATGACCCAGGTTGGAGAAGACCTCCAAGATTATCTAGTCCAACCATTCACCTACCACCAATATTTCCCCACAAAACCATGTTCCTTAGTACCACATCCAAATGTTTCTTGAACACTTGCAGGGATGGTGACTCAACATCCTCTCTGGGCAGTCCTTTTCAGCGCCTGACCATTCTTTTTGAAAATATATTTTTCCTAATATCCAACGTGAATCTCCCCTGGCTCAAGTTGAGGCCATTCCATCTCGTCCTACCGCTAGTTACATGGGAGAAGAGGCCAATTCCCACCTCGCAAGAGTGTCCTTGTAGGTAGTTACAGAGAGCAATGTCTTCCCTGAGCCTCGTCTTCTCCAGACTGAACAATCCCAGTTCCCTCAGCCATTCCCCATAAGACCTGTGCTCCAGACCCCTCACCAACTTTGCTGCCCTTCTCTGGATACAGTCCAGGGCCTCAATATCATTCTTGTAGTGAGAGGCCCAAAACTGAACGTAGTACTTGAGGTGTGGCCTCAGAAAGACTGAGTACAGGGGTATGGTTATCTCCCTGCTCCTGCTGGCTACATCCAGGCTTCTGATTCAAGCCAGGATGCCATTGGCCTTGTTGGCTTCATGGACACTCTGCTGGCTCATGTTCAGCTGAGCCAATAAGCTTCTTGTTACTGGCCATGTGTTGTTAAATAAAGACTTTCATTTAAGTGTCTGAATAGGAGTATTGTGCATCAAAATACTTTGTTTCTCTAATCAAAGAGTATTTATTCACAGATGAGAAAGAAGAAGGAATACTAGGTAGTATACTTCTACCTAGTTTTCAGATATCTGTGCTTTCTCCTGAGGACCATATTAACCGGAAATATGCCTTTAAAGTAAGAAAATCAATTTTTTGTTTTATTTTATGTCTGAAAACACAATAACCTAGTGATCAGAACTCATTTTACTGAGTTGTTATGCAAAAAAAAAAAAAAAAAAAAGTATTTGCAAACAGCTCCTGAGATTGAATTTTACATAATATGGTAGCAGAGGATTCACATTTTTAGTCTGATTTAAATACAGACATGGTTACTAGAGTATGAAAATGGATAAATATCACGTATTACTAGTCATTTATTTTTAGTTCATTGCTCTTAAATGCTGTGGGGTGTTTTAGAAATGTAAACTGCATCCACAGCTAAACTTACCCACAAATGAAAAATTTTGTAGTTATTTAGATACAATGCATCTTTATATATAAATAAAAATAATGTTTTATTATCAATTAAAGCACAAATATGAATCACTTTTAGGAGTGTTTCACAGCTAATCTTTAATTATTATATAAATCACTTACTAAGTATTCTCTCTTGGCTTTTTTGTGTTTTATGAGCTCCTTTTGGTTCTTCGTTTGGCCTGCTAAGCAGCACATCTTTTATTTAATGTGGTGAGTATAAACTAAAATTTACTGTATCATCAAGATGGCAAAAAAATCTATGCCAAAGTGTTATTTACATTAATTAACTATATTAATTTACATTAATGAATAATTGAGATTGTTTTTAATAGAATAAATAATTGTAAGGGCCTTTCATCAGATACGTTAATGAAGAAACAGCTATGACTGAATATTGTAGGCCATTATTTTGAAAATACAAATACAACGAAGAAGAAACATCACACTGAAATATTTCTTCAGATATTTTTTCTGATAATATAATTTTCAGAAATTTTATTATAAAAGAAATTAGAGGATGTATATAGTAAAATAATTTGCCTCTTTTCTTTTACAGAATCTTATATTTTTATTGCAATGACCATGTCATTTCCAATCAGGCAGCTCATCCAAACATGAGGACATATTATTTCTGCACAGATACAGGAAAGGAAATGGAGTTGTGGATGAAAGCCATGACAGATGCAGCACTTGTGCAGACAGAGCCGGTGAAAAGGTAATGTAAATTCATTAAACAGTGGAATTGTATACTTTTTTCTCCTGTTTAATTTGACTTATTTAAATGAAGAGTAAACCTTAAAATAGAACATAAATCGTCTGAGGTGATTCCTCTTTCTGTCAAAGAATTCCTACTAATTTAACAATGTTGGATAAAATTTTGCAGATTTGTTATGAATACAGATGCCTTGAGTGTAAGAGGCCAGAGGAGGAAAAAACTGACAAGTTCCTTCAGCCTGTGGCATCAGAGAAAGTACCATTAATGGCAGGTGCCACGTGCAGACATGTTTGATTTACTGTGCCGTTCTCAGTGAAGAACAATAGAATCATCATAGAATCATAGAATGCTTGGTTTGAAAAGGCCCTCAAAGATCATCTAGTTTCAACCCCCCTGCTATGTGCAGGGTCTCCAACCACCAGACCAGGCTGCCCAGAGCCACATCCGGCCTGGCCTTGAGTGCCTCCAGTGATGGGGCATCCACAACCTCCTTGGGTTCCAGTGTGTCACCATCCTCTATGTGAAAAAGTTCCTCCTAATATCTAAACTAAATCTTTTCTGCCTTAGTTTAAAACCATTCCCCCTTGTCTTATCACAATCCACCCATGTCAACAGTCCTACCCCCTCCTGTTTATTTATACACTCCCTTCAAGTACTGGAAGGCCACAATGAGGTCTCTCCAGAGTCTTCTCTTCTATAATATCCTAACTGGTGGTAGTCTTTGTCTTATACGTGTTTTACGTACGAAATTCACAGTTGTAGCTTCTGGTCAAATGAAACAGATCCACTGATGGGTCTGCATGTTCCTGCTCATCATGCTGTTATTAAAATTATACTTACCTATTCAGGAGACTTATCTTTTATGTGTCCGTGTGTTGATAACAAAAAGTGAGTCATCACTGGAAACCAGGCATTCTCAGAAACTGAGTATTACCTGCTGCTATCTGCCCAGTAAAAATTGTTTTCTCTCTCATTGTGGTCCCTTGGGCCGGCTTCGTGACATCTGTAATGGAAATCTCATCAATAGAAAATTTAAAAGCTCCTTGTTATTGATGGCACAGAAATTGTTGCTGACGGCTGCTCTCACTTGATTTACTTCTGCACTCCCTTTGGTCCTGTTATGCTGGAGCTAAATGAGTGACAGCAATCCTGAGAAATCTTAAGTATAAAAATAAATAAAAACCCATAGACATAGGTACCAAAGAAAGAAAAGGTTGCAATTTCTGTTTGAGCATATTACATCTGTCAAAATAGAACAACTTACTCAATTTTATAAGTTGTTGCTGTTAACTTGTTTGTGCCATTTCTGCATTCTGTATTCTGATATGGTACTGGTAGAAGCATGAAATGGAAAGCAGAATGATTAGACATTTGTAATCTTAGATGTTAAGTGTTTTGTGAGCTTCTCAGTCAAACGTACTGGTACTTTTACTCAAATCAATCTGTGGGACATTCAGGCAGTTAAAATAAACAAGGAACACTTTCAAATTGGCACCTGTGAAGTGTTTTAGTGACAAATTTTAATCATCAGTCTGAAACCATAGCTGTTTAATATCTTTTAAGTAAATAAATCATATATGAAGTATTTCATTCTTAGCATTGGACAGCATAGTGTTATAGATTAACAGAAAAAACATTGTTCTCCATACTTTGGGAAAAATAGCACATCAGTCTGTCAGCTATCATGTCTATTGTCCACAAATTACAGAAGATAAAACATTTCAGCTCATAGAAGTGAGGAGTGGTAGGTCTTATTATGTAAGATTTCATACTGTACATAAACATGTTCTGTTTGTGCCCTGTAACCCACCATTTGTTTGGATGATGTGGCAGAAAGGATAAGCAGATAAGAATATAAACAGGTTGATGCTTTTTTTGATGGTAACATTTTTACCTTTTAAGTTCTTGATTGAGAATTTTAAAAGTGATTGCACTTAAAGTAATGAGCTTATCTTGAAAAAATATCTCATTTAACTTAGTCAATAATAAATTAAACTTAAAACTCAATGTTGGCTTGCATTATAAGTGTATTGCAGATAGCTGGTGATAGCTTACAGACAGAAAACCAATTGAACCAAATTAGACCCACTTTGCTTCAAACAAAAATCTTATTCTGAATATATAAACACTGTAGGGAGAGTAATATTGACATATGTCACTCTGAATCTTTCTGAACTAATGAAAAAAACTTCATCTGGTTTGTGCAGTACTGTAAGACTGAATATTTGAATATATATCTTTATAGTAAAAGAAAAAAAAAGAATTGAAAAAAATATTCTGACAGAACCTCCTTAATAAGTGTCTTCATAGTCTCTCATGCGATAGCCAATGTTGTACAAAGCATATTTAGCAAATTAAAATGTACTAACAAGTGCTATACAGTATGATTTGTGATATTTGTTTTAACATAAGGAACAAATGAAATTAAAATGTTGATGTAAACATTCACTCTTTTATGCAATTTATTGCTGTAGCTGTGTACAGTCACGCTTGCTGCCTCAAAGCCTATCAAGACACGCAGTAAGCTTGCCCTGACAGTTGGTCCAGCTTCATGAGATTCTTTCTAGGCTGTGGTTCCGTGATTGCTTTAGTATGACTGATGTTCAGCCCATGGCAGTTAAGGATATTTCAGCTTCCCTAAATGTTTGGTCATGCTCCTATCCCCTCCTTACAGCTGCAGTACCTATTCCAACACTGATGTCTGCCTGTTTCAAATGTCTGCCCGTTTCAAATGCTTGACAGTGTACAGGCAAACAGTGGGGATTCCCAGTATAGCTGAGCTTATCTATTGCTTTTCATCCAGCTACATGCTCCTGCTATCTGCCTTGCACTGCTTCAGTTGCTTATCTTAGTCCTTGGTGAATCACAGTGGCACATGCTGAAATAGTAGAAAAACACTTGACAGCAAAATCAGTAGTTTCCTGCCTGGTTATCTAGATGAATGGCTTACAGACAGACAAAACAAGTGTTAGAAACAGGAAAAGCAAGTCTGTAACACTACCCTGTTGTTTTAACTCGGGCAAAACAAAACAAACAAAACAAAACAAAACAAAAAAACCCAAGAAATTTGATCTCTCTGAAAGGTTTGTTAGTAACACACTTCAAGACCATTGAAGTCCCTAAAACTTTCATGTCTGTTAACTATAATAAGGAAAAAAATCTCTCAGATATCTGTTTCTGAAGAGTCCACCTTTTAGCTATCAGACCAATTCTTAAAATGGACCATGTAGCAGGATGTGATCTTATATCCAGAAGAAATATTTCCCTGTAAGAATCTGTTAAGAATTAGTGTGGTATTACCTCATCTTTAAGTAACCTAGAGTTTGGCATGCACATAGGTTTAAGAACGAATTATTTGAGTTGAATCAAAAATTCAGCCAATGTCTTTGGCTCTCCATTCTATCTTTTCTAGAAGTTCTAGTGTAAGACTGAACACAGTTTTCTAACAGACTAAGTTGCTTATGATACCATGTCTGGAGAAACTTACTCTGTAATCCAACTGAGCCACTTTTCTGTTCTCGTTAATATAAATTACCCAGCAATCAATCAAAGTTTTTACAGTATAGTTTTTTTTAATCTAAAAATTAAGGGACTTCCTTACTTATGGTACTCTTATGGTACCATCCCAACAGTCAGGTTTAAATAACTAGAGAGCTGGAATATGTCTTGATTTTATTTTTTTGAGCACGAGCGTTCCTTAGAGAGAAAAAAAGATAAAACAGATATTTGAAACATTAAGTTGCGTGGGTTGTTTTTGTCAGATTTTCCATCAAATATTCTTACTTTCCAAATATACTGAACCATATAATACAGAAATGAGATGCTGAGGTGAGAAAATAGAATAATTTCTTTTAGAACTGATCAGCAGCTTGAAGTAGAAACGCTCCCTTCCGATGTATAATTGCAGGAAAGGACAAATAGTAATTACTCCTATTGACTTAACTGTAATTACTCCATTCTGAATGTTTTTGTTATTATTTTACCTACATAGTAAATTCCAATTTTATAACATACTGAGGAACTTACCAAAATCATAACAAGAAATACTGTAATGAGCAAGGAACTGCCTAAGCTTATCACTCCAAATATGATCTCAAATAACCTGTCTGGATTAGCAAAACACTGTACTCATTCTTTGCCGTATCACTGCAGACCGCAGTCAAGTTGTGTCTGTAGTACTGATTGCTTGCTTATGTTTGTGGATGTTAATATCCATCCACATATCCACAAGCCCATTCTATCCCAAATGCTTATTTCTCTACGCTCCATCATTTGAGCATGATTTTCCTGCACTCTCACTGTTAACTGTGCGTGCTAGAGCCACTGTGTCTTCCTCTTGAGCGCTGCAGCATGTACTAAGAGAAGATTTTTCTCTTCTCCTGTGGTTACTCTCCCTGAACAGCATAAGGTAAGCTGCCAAAAAACCACTTGTTAGCATAACAACATCCACAGCAGGGGCTTACTGACAGTGCTGGGTTTGAAAAACACGACTCTGTCTTTTCCAATGCCTCTAGCTGGCTTTGGGCCGTCCTCATGTTTGTCTGATAATTGACTACATAACGCCCTCATCTGTTTTAGAATTTTGTATTTGTTTATAATATTTGCTTATAAAATCTGAAAATAATATTTTTCCTCATAGAACCATTCCCTACATATTATTTGTTTTGTAGTAGAAATCAATAAATTGTATACAGTATGAAACTGTATTTGATATGATGCTCATTCTCTTTTGTCTTCTTCCTCTTCCATCCTCAAAACATATCCCACAAGCCTTGTTGAAAACCTTTGAGAGCCACAGACAAACATGGAGACAAATAAATATGGATTTGTATTTCTTACATTTGCATAAATATGGATTTCTATTTCTTACATTTGCATAGTAGCTTCTGATGTTTCTTTCTCGGTTGCAACAACTGCTATTGAAAGAGATCTCTTGCTCACGCTATGTTGTCTGATCTGATGCACAGAGTTAAAGGCAAGCCCCAAAGTCTATTTTTATCAATTTGAATGTCACACCATGAGAAAGGTCTTCAGAAAGAATGTCAAATAGAAATATTTATCTCTGCTGCATATAACCATAGCAACAAGCATAGGAAAAAATGGTTATGTGATTTTTTTTTTTTCCAATTAACATCTCCAGTATGATAATGTGAATAGAACACTATGCTAAGGCTTGGTTTTTCTGTCCACCTGATGAATATCCTTAGAGATAAGACTCTGTTTGCAGCAGTTTTTCCATCTGTAAAAGGGCAACTAGCTCCTTACTGCAAAGCACCCTGAGGGAGACTGATGTAACATTACATAAGAGGATACCTGGTGGCATTATGATAGTACTACGGCATGCTACACACAATATAGCCTGTGTTTAGGACTAGTTCCAAAGGAATATTTTACTTGCAAACTCTTGAGCTGGCTGAAAGATGAAATTTTAATGTCATTTTTGACTTGATAATTGTGGGAAATGACATTTTTAATTCTTGGCAAATTTCTTTAGCTTCTGGTAAAACATTACGTCATAGAGTTTTGAGGTGAAGTGAGGAGATGATCCGCTTCTTCATGTAACCTAAAGGAGGAACCCAGTCAGAAATGTTGGGTCTTGGAATACTCTGAAGTTTTGGGGAAAAAAAATAACAAACAAGCCCTCACTTTTAAAGTGAGATGAGCATAGTATTTCTTTGCTGATAATTGGAAATTATAAAAAATGTGATGTAGATGTAGCAGTTCTAACATGCGTCCTCCCTTTCTACGTAGAAACTGGTTGTACATTAAGATTTCTTTTCTCTACAATCTATCACTGGCAGAAATTTTAGCATTTACTTTCTGCTGTCAGAAAGCATCAGATGCATTTAACATTTGTATTTAATAGTGATGCACAAGAAAAAACTATATTTGAAAGTAATGATGATGTAGGTAACTGGAGATATGCATTTTGGATTTATTGATACAAATATTTTCATTTGCAATAAATTTGATGTTTCTGCACTTTAATGTCAGCAGCTCAGATGTAATTGTGGGAAGAAAGAAAAAGGACTATTTAGAGCTCCTTTCATAATTCTTTTACTTTAATAGTGAAAAACATTGGGATCATCACCTCTGTGTCAGAAGAAGGTGTGGGGAAATATCATGCCTCTTATGCACTCGTGAAGTATCACAGTATGAAATACATACAAAATACATGTGTATTTCACACAAACTCGAATGCAAGGTGCAGCAGACATTGATATCCTGCTGTTGTTTGAAGCGGTGTACTTATAAAATAAGTTCTCGATCCCCTTCAGATCGCTGAGTATTCATAGCAAGCAAGACTCAGTGTGGCTCTGGGCAGCCTGGTCTAGCGGTTGGTGACCCTGCCCACAGCAGGGGGGTTGAAACTAGTAGATCTTTAAGGAGCTTTCCAACCCAAGCCATTCTGTGATGATTCTATCGTATTCTAATAATGGAAGGTGCTAATAAAGTTAAACACTCAGCTTTATTAATTGTGGATAATGTTTTATAAGGACCTTATGGTCTTCCATCCTTTATATATTCACTGGAGTTGAAGCCAACAAATAGTTGGCTTCTTGGAAATTCATGGCTTAAACAACATGCCAAGGAAGTGTAGACTTGTTATACATTTTGGCCTCATGTTCAAGTCTGTGTAAGGAAAAATGCTTACTGTTATGAAGTTACTGTTATGTAGTTACTTAGAAGCAGATCACTTTTCATAGTGGTCTTGTGCTCTTGGACATTTGTATACGTGATGGTCTTTCTACACACAGATCTGGTGCTTGAACAGGACACAACTGAAAAGATGAATAATGTTTTCTCCCCAAAAGGATGCAAAAAGATTGGAAAGATTAGCTCAACATCATAAAATGAAATGTTATTCTTTGAATGTTTGGTTTTATAAAGAGATGTAATCTTAAAACAAATACTTCCTTCCATTCCCAAAAATGTTGACCAAAATGTTTCAGCTTTTTTTGTTCTTCTTTTTTTTTTGTTCTTCTTTCTTTTTTCTAGTACGTCATACTAAAAATGTCACTGTCTGAGCTGGATGTACAGATAATGACCCAGGGATGAAAAAGATACAGCTTCTTGACATTCTGAAATTTTAAAAGGAAAATGGTTAATTGAGCCATATACGTTCTTTACTTGAATAAGTACTCCAAAGCAGTAAAAATATCATTATTTTTGTGGTACAGTTTCCTTAGTCAGCAGCTATCTTCCCTTCTAAACTTAGGGAAGCCACAGTTATTTCCCATAAAATGTATGATGTCTGAAGAGATAGCATACCAGAGAAACCTAATTCATGCCAGGGACCATGAATAGTTGTTTTCTTAAATGGATCTTTTTATATGTTAAATCCAGCAGTATGGTGAATTATAAGCTATTCAACAGTGTAGTCTGCTACCATTTTTAAAGATAACTTTAAAAATAGTGTGAATTTCAGGCTGTTGATTTCTGGAAGCCTTGGCTTTTGGAAAACTACTGATTACTTTCACTGTATAAATGTCCAGCCCTCTGGGAACCAAACATCTGCTTTTTCAGAATCTGTTTTTTTGCTCCTGTTCAGTGCACATTTTATCAGGAGGTTTAATATGAAGCTGTCTTTTAAAAAAATTGCCTTAACTTATAAATGTTTTCAAAATAGTAAAGAAAGAGAAGCATCGAGGGTGAGGGGGGAAAAAAGAGAGAGAGAGAAAGAGAAAGAAGCTGTCATCGATAATTGAGAAAATACATCCTGGATTTTTTTCTCAAATATATTAGTTTAAAATATCTGGACAGTGATCACTGAAATCACCCTGATAAACAGGAAAGAGGTTCACTTTTTTCTCTTATTATTATTAAAAATTTGGGTTTTCTTGATGTTACAGCTTGTTGTATATTCCTTTCTAGAGTTGAGAAGTTCACCACTGAAAATACACCACCTCGAGAGGCCAATAATATTTCAAACCATCGGGTGCTAATTAAGCCAGAGGCACAAAATAACCAGAAAAACAGAGAAGTGAACAAAAATGAAGAGAAGAAGGCTTTGGAAGCTGAAAAATATGGATTCCAGAAAGTTGGGCAAGATAAACCATTAACAAAAATTAACAGTGTGAAGCTAAATCCTTTGGGATCAGAATACAGGACACTACCCATAACCACAGTTCAGGCTGGACACTTCAGACCAGTTCATTTAAATGGAGCTGAGAATAAAGCCGTTGGTGTTGTCCTGGCAGATACTGGAGATGGAGGTCAGCACAATGCAATTCAGTCACATATGGAATCTGAACGAGTTATGCAGAGAACTAATTCAATGCTGCAGTTGGAACAGTGGATTAAAATACAGAGAGGAAAAGGGCAAGAGGAGGAAGCAAGAGGGTGAGTGCTATGTAATTTTTTTTTTTTTTTAACTGGACTTTCTACCAAATAGTACTTAGTCTTGTATCCAGGCTACTTGCTTTATTTCTCAATCCATATTATTTAAATATTCTTATAGAGAACAATATGATGTACTATGCATTGTTCTCTACGAGAAGTGCCTGGATGCCTACTCAGAACAGATTTGAAGTTCACCTTTTATAAATATTGAATGATTATTAATAAGCTATTAATAAATGGTCAGAAAACCCTTTGGGATATGAGAAATAGCTCTGCCCTAGCAGAGAGAATGTGACATCAATCATAAAAATTACTTTTCCTTCTCAAAATCTATTCATGTAAGTGCCCTGTCCTTTGCGTTTTTTATGTTCAAATTTTTTTAATGATATTTATCTAAAATGCTTCAAAAATATTCCAGTCAGTTTTTAAACTTAAACAAACTATAATAAAGAGAGAGATAGAAGCTTTACCTTAGTAAGTCAGACTAATCTAACTAACTTGATGCTTAAAGCTTCTTTTTCTTGTGAAATTAAACATCTCCCAGTTCTAATATTGAGCTCCGGTGCATATTCTTGAAGCTTGAAATTACATGTGAACGATTGACAATATTGAATCTTGTGCTGATAGCAATTTCTCTTTCTGGCACTGCTTCCAGGCTGCCCTACAGACAAGCAGCTCTAGCAGTAAAACATTTGAAAAATAATAATGAATATTATATAAGATTAGAAATATTGGGGTGATATTAGGGGAGATGTTTTGAAGAGCTGAAAGTTAGGAACTTCACATACAGATAGATAGCAGAGCTTATGATAAAACCAAATTCAAAAGATCTGTTTTCTTAAAATGTGGAATTATAGTTGGAGACTTCTTAAGTTTTTGCAAAACAGCAAAAGTTTGTACTAGTTTGTCTTACACATGCCAAAACTGGTTAAAAACTTCCCCACTGTCTTTACTTTTTCATTAAATATAATTAGGACTAGTTAATGTGTTTTTTCATGAAATACTCATTGTAAGTAGTTTGCTCAAGTTTGAATCTGCACTACAGAGAGTGAGTTGCACAACCTGACATTTATTTTATTGTGTACACTTGCATAATGAGAACTGAGAAAATTCCTTGTTGCAATTAGATTTTTTAAATTGTACTGTAAAACTTGCATCCAAATGGTAGAAGTTTGAAGAGCTGTGCCTTTTTTTTGATTGTGAGCAAGCATGAAACCCTAAAACTGATTCACTGTAGTGGGAAGTACCACTAAGAATATTCTCTAATTAACAGTATTTTGTTTTCTTGATAATGGAGACACTTGTTGCTTTAAGAGGGGCACTGATGACACAAGCAGGCTTTGAATTGCAACTCTGCAGAAAGCTAACAAGTTGTAACAAGTCAACTCCTTGAAAGGGTAGATAATAGCAGGACAAGGGGAAATGGTTTTAAGTTGAAGGAGGGAAGATTTAGATTGGTTGTTGGGGCAAGTTCTTTACTATGAGAGTGGTGAGGTGCTAGAACAGGCTGCCCAGAGAGGTTGTGGATGCCCTGTTCCTGGAGATGTTCAAGACCAGGTTGGATGGAGCCCTGGGCAGCCTGGTCTAGTATTAAATGTAGAGGTTGGCAGCCCTGCCTGCAGCATGGGAGCAGGAGCTAATGATCCTTGAGGTCCCTTCCAACCCAAGCCATTCTGTTTTCTGTGAAGCAGAAAAAAAATAGACATTGTGCTGTCCCTTTTGCTTCTGCGTGGAAGCGGTCTTAAGTAACCAGCAGAATTTCTAATGTGTAGTGATGTCTCTAAAATGTGTGGGGTTTTTTGGTTTGTTTGTTTGTTTGTTCGTTCAGATTGCCCGATTCTGACTGGAGGCAGAGAGTCTAAGTAGAACTGAAGTTCATGGCTGAGAGTAGAGAGAAGCTCCAGTTTATGTTAAAGTTCGGTACGAGGATCTGGTTAGGCTGCGGTAAGACCTTTCTCAAATGTTTAAAACACAGAGGAAGGGTCGCCTGGTACGAAGTGCATTGCTGAGATGCTGCTAGCCCAGGGTGGGACATCTGTCTCCCCACCGTGCCCTAAGCAGTAAGTGCCTGCTGCTCAGCACCAGCTGTTCATTGTTGCTTTGTCACCCTTTGCTTGGTTCCCACATAAAGGTTGAATATTCTAGGCCAGTTGGTATTTTCTTTCCTTAGGACGAAGGAATGTTTTGAGGTTTTGATCAGAAGGTATTGATAAGTGTGAATGCTGAGCCTCCAAAACTGTGGCAGCAGTCTCTTTCCCACGTGGCCCAGCTCACACACCAGAGCAAGTACTTCTGCCCAGCACCTCTGAGGGTATTCTTAATGAGTCTGTGAACTCATATGGAAAACTTTTCTTCTAATGGGAACACTGATAGAAAGCTATTTATGACAGCAGGAGTTTGCAGCCTTGCAGGCTGTATGACTGCTTAATTGCCTGTGGCAATCCTTTTGCATGCAAAGCAGTTCCAGGCTGAAGCACTGTCCAAAGTTGTTTTTTGGGTTTGACTGGAAAGGCATTTATATTGTAAGTATCAACAGGACGTTGGTGGATCAATTTTAGTTATGGTTTGCCTATAAATGATGGGTGCATTATCTTCCTAAATGTTCTAGAATATAACGAGTTGTATGCAGACTTCAGATTACTGTCTTTTCATATTAAGATCTTCATGCAGCTCTTGTTCACACTGAGATATTTAAAGGAGCCAGCAGGATTATAGCATCCATTCAATTAATAAAATAGAGGAGGAGCTTTACTGAAAGAGGTTTATCTAGCTACTGGCTGCCTTCATGACAATATCAGACTTTACCATACTCATTCGTGAATAACTAAAACAATATTCTGAAAGTTAGAAGAGGAACCCAAAAATGTCTCGGTTGTTTGTTTTCTAATATGGAGATGGAGAAAAGCCCTTACCATCAATTATATAAAGAAATGTGGAGTCACGTAGGCAGATTTTGCAGCGAGAGAACAATATTAAGAGTCATTTTCTGTGAGAATAAAATGCTATCCAATCTATGAAATGGGGATAGTACTTTCTTAACTCTTGGAAAGACTCAGAATATGCCACAGACTTTGTTTGTAAACCTATTTTTCACAGTTTTCATCTCCAAAATGATACAAGCGATTATAAATATTCAGCTATATTCAGTGAAAAGTGTGTTTGTTTGTTTGTTTGTTTTTTACCATCATCCATTTCCTTAATAATTATTTCATAAGGATCTAATACCCACAGTGCTTCACCATTTGCTATACATCATTTCTTTAATGTGTTTGTGGCACCGAAGCTGCTCAGAGCTGACTTCAGGCTCTGGTGCCTTCAGGTTCCAGGGTTTCTATTTGAGTTGGACTTGCTGAGGAGTAGCTGGAAGCTGCTGCCCTCTGATGGCTGCATCGTGTTCAGCTTGAGATAAATTTTGTCTCTGGGCCAGCATCACTCACAGATGTGATCAGAAGCAAATGACTTTAAGTGGTGCACATCAGAATTTTAGATAAGAGCTGAATGAACCTCTGTCAATAACTGCTATTTTTCCTTAATCTGCTATTACAAATTCATGTTGTTTTTTCATAACTGTTTAATTCTTTCTCAGAGAAGCAACAGGAGACTTTTTCACTTTTGAAAAAGAGAGCATTTAAGAAGAACTCATGTTTGGAACAGTATAGAAATTCTAAGCTTAAAAAACTTGGTCCTGTCTAGCATGTAGACCAGATTTGATCTACAGTCAACATTACTAGATGATTAAACTGGTGAAAAGATGAAATTGGGATTAAATTGTCAGGCAGTTAATCTGAGATAAGATCCAGTTTCAGCTGCTAACGGTGCTGAAAAATCTTGATATCATCTGAAATATCATCTTGATATTTTGCATGTTTTTAAAATGACGGTGCTCAAAAATGATAAGAGCTGGCAGGATAAACCTAATCAGTATTAAATAACTTTTTATTGCCATGATTTTAATATAAACTAATATAATATAGTAATATACTAACTAATATATTTGTGTTTCAGTATAATTTCGTATCAGACACTACCGAGAAACATGCCAAGCCATCGACCTCAAGCTTTACCCCGGTACCCAGAAGGCTACAGAACACTGCCCCGAAATAGCAAAGCAAGGCCAGAGAGCCTCTGCAGCATGACACCATCAGCTTATGATAGAGCCATAGGACCCGTGACAGCTGAAGAAAAACGAAGGTCAATGCGTGATGACACGATGTGGCAGCTCTACGAGTGGCAGCAACGTCAGTTTTACAATAAGCAAACAACTCTTACTAGGCACAGTACTTTAAGTAGCCCAAAAACGATGATCAATATTTCTGATCAGACGATGCATTCAATTCCCACCTCGCCTTCTCATGGTTCAATAGCGGGTTTCCAAGGGTATTCACCTCAGCGGACCTACAGATCAGAAGTGTCTTCACCAGTGCAAAGAGGAGATGTAACCATTGATCGGAGACACAGAGCACATCATACTAAGGTACAATAAATGCTCTTACAGTTAAAAAACTTATTTGCAGGGGGATTTTTTTTAGAAAGTATGCTATTACTGTTGTGTTGCACTCTCCTGTATTTTATTGAAATGGAGATTAAATTGCACTGCTGCCTTCATGGAGAAAGTCTTGATTTAGAAAAGCATTTAAAATCTAAAGGTTGTGAAAGATATTGTAATATGTTGCAGAAAAACATGTGGTCCTAATATTGCTGTCCATGCGATTACATTTCTCTAAAATAGAATAGTTTGTTGTATGTGTAGGAAACATTCTCTCTTCTAGCTTTTCTAGTTGGAACTCCAAGAGAACTGAAAGTCCTGCATTTCTTTCCACGTATTACTGTCTGTTTTCCAACCACAATTTTGGCTGCCTTGGGTTCCAGCAGAAAACTGAGGGTAGACGTTTCTTTGGATGCTTGGAGTTATTAGGGTGATCACTAAAGAAAACTGGAGTCTGCACAAAACCTTTGCATGTGACTAGCATAAAGTTAAACATCATCATCAATGAAAGAGAGGCTAAAAATTGTAAACCCGAGTGCCAAGGAAATATGTAAAATCAGGGTGTAGTTTCCTAGAGTTGACTATGTATAATACTCCTGAAGCCTTTTGCTAAATCATTAGCTCAGATGTCCGCATGATTTAGGTCCCTATCAACAAAGAAGTATCTAATAATTCTTCTCCCAAATCTGAGAAGTATTACTAAGATCAGTGCTGCGGAGCATCTGCTAATATGACATTTCATCCGTGTTTTGTTCTCGGGTATTTTTCCATCTGTAATACTTTGTGCTACTAATTAGTTTCATGTTCAGTGTCTTCTATACAAGACTCCTGTTTCACTTCAGTTTTTCATGCCATTCAGTTTGTACTTAGAATCACAGAATCATAGAATGGCCATGGGTTGAAAAGGACAATAATGATCATCTAGTTTCAACCCCCCTTGCTATGTACTGGTTCTCCAAGTACTAGATCAGGCTGCCCAGAGCCACATCCAGCCTATTTTAGTTACACAGCTAACCATTCCTATGAACTTAAAAACACAAACCTGTTTTTTAAGAGGTAGATGGTTAGGAGACTGGCTGTATAAAATCGATAGAGTAAACCTGAGCCTTAAACAATCTCATCTATAAAGATCTTAGAGATTTTGAACAACTTTCAATGATAGGTGAAAACTAAAATTGTTCTTTACATAATATCAGTATGGCAACAACTATAAGAAAGAACTATTAATGATATGAACAATGAAATCTGAGATATTTCTGAAATTTAGAGGTAGCTTACTCAAGTGTCAAAAATGGTAGTCAGGAGAGAACATGACTGGCCAAAGCTTCCCAAAAATACAGCAGATTTGTCCTGAGAATGAAGTTGGCCTGACTTTTTTTAGCACGTAATAGCTGTTGAGATTTTAGGTAACTGTGGATCACGCTGCAATTTTGTTTTTGTACAGCATGTCTATATGCCTGACAGAAGGTCAATGCCAGCAGTTCTAAGTTTACAGCCTGTTTCTCCTCAGAGCCTCCAAGGCAAAACAGTGAGTCGTATTTTTTATTTGGTACATCTTATTTATTTATTTATAAGAATAATACTTTAAAGAGGCAACGCTGAAGTCTTTGTCTGCTCAAAGCTTGCATTAAATATAACCTTTATTTTAATTAGTAGGAATTTTTTAAAGCTACTAAAAAGGTGGTTAAATTGAATTCTGAGAATATTCTGTACTCAGTGAGTCCAGATTTTCTTTCCAAAAGAAGGATTTTTTTTTAATTGTCTGTGATACATTCCATGTCTTCCCAGAGATTTCTGTTTCACAGAATATTTCTTCCTCCGATACTTACTAAGAAAATCCTAGAAATAAGATTTTCCTTTTTTGAACATCTTAAGAATACTACAACCGCTTTTGGAATAATGATGTCCTTTCTGACATCTCCTATTTTTCAGTAATGGAGTTGAAACTCCTATTTTTCAGTAATGAAGTAGGTATTTCATCAAAATACTGTTGGTGAATACGGTCCAGCTCCCTAACTGAAACGTGACCCTTGACTAAGATTGTCCTAAATTCATTAGGTTGCTTTGACAGTTTTGATCTCTTTTCTGTAATCTTTCTGAGGTGTTTATGAATTGAGAGTACAGACTGTGAATCAAACTGAGGGCAACAGCTCCCCAGTTAATCCTTCCACTGCCTAGACTGCTGTTTCTTGCACTTCCCAGCATGAATCCCTGGCATCTTCAACGACTTAGGGGATGGCCTTTGGCAGCTGGTGCCTTATCTCCACGCCTTATTTCCCGCAGACACTTCTTTGGGTTCTTTGTCCCATCAGCTCTCCTGGGTTGGGCTACTGGAGCTGGGCTGATGAGCAGGGTAGGGGGCAAGGAGGTCCAAGCTTCTGCCTGTACAAACCAGAAGTGCTGCCCACAGCGCATGCATATCAGGGGCCAGAATTAGGAGACCTGCAGGTAGCTCTTTAAACAAATGCTTGAGTTTTGTTTGTTGCAAGAGTGCCAAGAGTTATATAAAAAACACAGCACTGGCATCAATGACAAAATTGTTTGCAATGCTATGAAAGTCTAGCACTCCTCTATAGAAAATGTTTGCAAACTTATTTAAATACTGTCAGTAAGTTTATTCTTAATGCACTGAAATTGAGCTTTTGCAAGTCATATCTAGAAAAGGTTTGATCTGAAAATAAATTGATTTGTTATTTCTTTTGTTTAAAGATGCTACTTCCCATTCTGTTCTTTCTAAAAATAAAATTTCTTGTGCTTTTCAAAGATGACAATTTTCAAAGTGCTGAAAGCACTGTTGCATATTCTTGGAGAGAATATGAAAGCATCTTGTATAGCAGTCTAGATTCTTATGCTTATGAAATGCTTATATGAAATCAAACATCTTAAATCCAGATATTAAAAAATAGTAGAGAGGTAAGATTCACCATTGGACACCTTGACTTTGGTACTGGTTTTCCTTCAAAACAAATGGTTTTGACAGCGGAAGCAATGTGGAAATACCTTGCTCCCCCTTGTGGGTACTGTGATACAGGCTCATAACTATGCCATGCTTATCCTCAGATATCTGTTTTTCTTCTACATTCTAAGAAACTGATATTTGATTTTCGGTAACTTAACATTTTGATCTTTGAAGCCTAGTTCTGTACTTCCTTGCTTTGGGGAAATTCTGAGACTGGGGAAGAGAGCAAGCAGGTTTCTGGGGTTGTGTTTTGGATTTTTTTTTAAGCTCCTGGAACATGTGAGTAAATCAAGATGTTGGATGGATATCTAACCTCTTATAAGACTTAGTTCTGGAGAAGTGTAAGAAACAGAAGCTAAAAGGAACATAACATCTACTTGTGATGTCAAGAGTGTTTTATTTTCTTTGAAGTGTTGCTAATAGAAGTGGTTCTCAGGAATGGCTCAGGTAGCTTTTTCCAAATTGACCTAAACCATTCTGTGTAGAATTACCTGAAAAGTACCCATTTGAGTGTGACTCTATTATACAATCTTGGGTTTTAAATACTGTCCTTTATCCCTTCCTGAGGCTGTATTGTACATCTTAGTCATAAAAGTCAGTGCCTCGGACCTATGGAAGGAAGGAAGGAAAGAAAACTATTTTTGTCCTGCTTGTGCAGTGTTACTTGTCAAATTATTTGCTCCTGACATGGTTCAGCTATCTCATGGGGATTGTTTTCTTTGTTTTTACTTTTAATCTTGACATAGAAATTTGAAGAATTAAAGTTTTTCAGGCGCACTTTTTATTCTTCTACCAAGCTCAAATGGTTGCCCATAGAGATAATGATATCCTAAGGGTTGAAATTATATCTCCCTTCACTGAAGTCACTATCATCAATTTGATATGCATGCCAAAAAGTTTGAGGGCCACACGGACTTTCTTCTGCAAAGTCCCCACTTTTTTTGTCCTGCATTCATTTTTATGAGATATGCAGTATCAGTTGCTACTCAAGTAGTTAAAACTTAACCCTTCGTTACATATTTGAACATGGTCAATTTGGGAAAAATGGTATATCTTTTGTTGTATCTCTATAAAAAGTTATTTTGAGAAAGATATAAGAAGCCTTATTTTAATTAAGTGTTGTTTAGGATACCAATTAACCTTTTTTCTACTCTTTGGCTTCTCACACTGCACTCCCTCAGCCAGAGGAGCTCACGCTGCTGCTAATAAAGCTGAGACGGCAGCAAGCTGAACTGAGTAGTATCCGGGAACACACACTAGCACAGCTCATGCAACTAAAACTTGAGGCCAACAGCCCAAAGGTCAGCTATAAAGCAATGTGTGTCATGTACCATTCTCACTAACTTTTAGTTATTCATTAATCAGTTTGCATTTTACCCATAGTACAAGATCCTCCGTCTGCTGTGGGTGTAGAATAGAATGTGATTGTGTATATGATGTTCTGTTATTAACCCTTTGAGGTCTTAGCTGATAGCTTTTTGATATTGGCTGAATTTAAATGATGTAGGAATATTTTAAAATATATTGTTGTTTACTTTAAAGTTGCAGGCTTTTAACCAGTTGTTATAAGCAAAAATAGCAGTAAAAGATCGTGAGATTAATCTATTGTTTATATTGCATCGTATCAAACATGATCTTAATGCAATCTGTCAAAAATATTGGGACATTTAAAACATATTTACCAAAGGATTTATAGTTGCTTGTTTAATCAAATATAGTAGACGTTTCATGTGAGCATTCTGTATTTTATGTGTAGAACCAAAATCTAATGGAATATTTCGTAGGCCAATTCATGACAAAATTTCATCACTTCTGTTTAGAGATCAAAACTTGTTAACATGTCACAAAAAGGCAGGCAAAGTAACATTATATTTCTGTGTTAAACAGTTCACTGTTTAGTTTACATCTTTAAAAACTCTTTTCATGCATTCTGCACCCTTCTGTCCCTTTCCTTTTCCCCTCTAACTGCTGCCTGCTAGAGTGAGATTCTTTCGCATCACCTTCAAAGGAATGCCATATATTTGGACCATCAGGTGGGATTTGCAGTTTTCTTGTGTGCTTACTTTTCTTAACGCCTTTTGCCTGCTTCTATCAAGCTGGAAATACTTGGGAAGAAGGATTTTCAGTGATTTTCATAAAGTTGGATATTTAATACATGACCATTTTAGGTTGCATAAATTAGCTTAGTTTATTACAGACTTGACAGAGAATGAAAAAAGTAAACTGAAATTCTCCTGAATAGAACAGCCATTTTTCAGTTATTTTTTTCTATTCTTCATATCCTTCCTTTAATAACACTAACTGTAGCATTTTACCAGCATTAACTGTAGCATTAACCAAAGTGAAACTGTATTTCCAACCTCATATGATACACATGCAGTTTATAAAATTAGTATTCTGATTATTTTACTTTCCAAATTAAGAAGAATTAGATGTTAAAATGAAAGGGAGATCAAACATAGAATCATAGAATGGCCTAGGATGAAAAGGACCTTAAAGATCATCCAGTTTCAACCCCCTGCTATGTGCAGGGTCGCCAACCACCAGACCAGGCTGCCCAGAGCCACATCCAGCCTGGCCTTGAATGCCTCCAGGGTTGGGGCATCCACAACCTCCTTGGGCAACCTGTTCCAGTGCATCACCACTCTGTGTGAAAACCTTCCTACTAATATCTAACCTAAACCTCCCGTGTCTCAATTTAAAACCATTCCCCCATGTCACATGTAAGAAGGTTTTAAATCATGGCTTGGCAAATAACTTTCTTTCCTTTTACTAGGTTGCTTCTTAAAGATTTATATTAGAATAAGATTTGTATAACTTCTGTTAATGTTTGGAGTAAGAATATAATTCTGTCTTCAACAGTGTACTTTATTGCCATGGGAATAATTGTGATACCAAATTTCTCTTATTATGGCTTTGTTGCATGGTCAAATGGAACTCGTTTGCAAGTTGTATTTGAGAAGTTTTTAAATGGTAAATTTTGAACAGAGCATAGAAAATCACAAGAACTTAAAAGAAATATAAGCAACTAGTTGTCTGTTAGTTAAAAGCATGGAAATCTCTAGAGTTCTAGAGTTTTTTCTAATATTCTTTCTCCTAATTAAATTTTTTTGCCATTGCACTTAAGCCAGTGACTTCATCTTCCTCTGATCACTTGGAATCAGTGTATAAATAGTGACCAATCCCATTAGATCTGCATTTCTAAACATTTTAACCTTGTTTAAGGAGCTGCAGGAGGTCTGAAAGTAGGGGAAAACTATTCTTTCTAATAGCTGAATTTGGCAAATCCAACTCAAATATTCAACTCATTCCAACTCATCCAACTCAAATATTTCCAGCTCATGATGTTTTGGAATAAGAAAATAATTCTGTCTTCAAAAATATAATTCATTGTTGAGGAAGAACAACTATTGAAACTATGTACCACACTGCTACCTGATCAGGCAAGCTTGTCAATATAATATTCAGGATAAAGAGGAGAGAATGGCCTTTGTATAATATGCAAAGCAGTACAAAGGATTTTCTCTTTATTTGTCTCAGATGAAATTTGTGAATGTAATGTGATAAAATGTTATTAATTCAGGGAAGTGCCAAAATCTTATAAACATGTCATAATTGCCTTTACTAAGGATGCAAGAAATTACAGTACTTCTTACAGTAAGAAATCAGTATCAAGCCAAAAATATACTAATCATAAAATCACAGAAGAGCAGATTGGAATATTTGTCCTAGTTTCTCATCAGTTTTTCTTCTTTTCCTAGTATTAGTATTACACTACCATCCACTTGCATTAAATAAATCCTCCTGAGAGTGTTTTTGCTTTAGGACTAGTGTCTCATTTATGTCTTTTTATTATTTTGTCCATTATCATTTCTCCTTTATGTTGAGAAGAAAGGACCCATGTTTCTCTTAGTCTGAGGCCTTTCCTCCTCATTATTTGCATCGGTAACCAACTTGCATAGTCACTTGCTTTGAATTTTAAATGCCTAGTGTACTTAAACAAAACATTTCCACTCTTGATTTATATTTAATCTCTGAAAATAGAATTAAAACCCTCTCTTCCTAGAGCATTTGGTGGAATTCCAGTCCTATTATCTTCAGCTCTCACACTGTAGTCACAAAGAATGCAATACTTGCAGTGCTGTACGCAGCATTAATTAGCAAGTTCCTTCTCAGGTCACACAGAGGAATTTTCAGAAAGGCAGAAGTTCATGTGTAGAGATGCTAACTTTTATATCGTTGCAGTAAGTTGTTGTCTGCTGGTTCGGTGGCATTCTTATCAAAACTCAAGAACATCCCACAGCCTTTTATTAGTCTTGCTTCTTTTTAGTATAGCTGTTTCCCTTTGAAATGCTTGGAAATTCTTATGTTACATTTTTTGGTGTTTTTCTATTATGCCTTCAGAATTTTTGTTGTTGTTGTTGGAGTTCAGGGCTGGGGAGGGGAGAAGACTGAAGAGGCTGATGCACGTATACCCATCCATGTTGTTTCTTTGATATCTTACAGCCAAAAGAATTAATGTAGCCTTTTCTTCAAGTGAGGTTTCGAACCACTCTGCTGCCTTTAGTTTCCTGGAGAGGCAGAAGAGAGTTTGATTTGCCTTTTAGGAAGCAGTTATTTGGATGTAGCTAGCACCCCAGGCAATGCTAATTTGTTTGTCAGTGTGGGACATGTTAAGAGGACAAATATAATCTATGTCTTACGCATTACAGAATGTTAAGGGATTGCTTTTTGTATATTACTAAATCCAAGCCAGCAGTCTCCTAAATGTATTTATTGAATTAATTTGTACCTAGTAATTACAATAACAATAACGGAAAGTAGGAACATATTTTTTACATAAAAGCTAGATATGCTGCTTTTTCTCCTTTGTAAATACAGCCATGGCAGGAAGTCCCACTTGAATCACTCTGTTAGTACAGAAGATTCCAGCAAAATGGTTTTTGAACACATATTTTGATCTTATATTGCTGGTAAAACTTTTCTTTGGCTCAAAAACCCCTTTCTTCTGAGCTGAAGTTATCTCTGTGAAATTCTGTGTGTGTGTGTTAGTGTAATCTCAGCATATCCCAGGCTGGTTTGTCACAGTGTAAGCTCTATACATTCTTTTTATTCTTTATGTTGAGGAGGCTCTTTATGTGGATGGCTTAGGTGTTAAATTGTTCATATCTTTTTTCTCTTTTGCTGATACTTTTTTTTTTAGCTTCTTTTTGTTTTTAAAGGGTGCATAAACAGAACTTGAACAAGAAGTTGTCAAATAAATGAGTGAAGGTTCAGTAACCAGCATCCATGCTGTCTTGATGTTTTGCTCCTGTTTTCTCCTCTTCATCACCCTCTTTCTGATATGATGAAGGTGATTCTGGAAAAAAAGAGAGTAAATTAGAGGAGGATGGACTAGCACAATGGCTGTTTGGATGGGACTGCCATAGAATTATAGGACCTCAAAGATCATCTCGTTTCAACCCCCTGCTGTGTGCAGGGTCTCCAACTACCAGACCAGGCTGCCCAGAGCCACATCCAGCCAGACCTTGAATGCCTCCAGGGATGGGGCATCCACAACCTCCTTGGGCAACCTGTTCCAGTGTGTCACCACTCTGTGTGAAAAACTTCCTCCTAATATCTAACCTAAACCTGCCCTGTCTCAGTTTAATACCATTCCCCCTTGTCCTATCACTATCCACCCATGTAAACAGTTGTATTCCCTCCTGTTTATATGCTCCCTTCAAGTACTGGAAGGCCACAATGAGGTCTCCCCAGAGCCTTCTCTTCCCCAAGCTAAACAAGCCCACTTCCCTCAACCTTTCCTCATAGGGAAGGTGCTCCAGCCCCCTGATCATTTTAGTGGCTCTTCTCTGGACCTGCTTCAAGAGCTGCATATCCTTCCTGTACTGGGGGCCCCAGGCCTGGATGCAATATTCCAGATGGGGCCTCAGAAGAGCTGAGTGGAAGAAGACAATCACCTCCCTCTCCTTGCTGGCCACCCCTTTTTTAATGAAGTCCAGAGCATAGTCGGCCTTCCAGGCTGCACATATCCTTAATTAAATCTTTTTTTTTTTTTTCCCCAGCCTAAAATTCTGTATCCTATATTAGCAACGTTTATGATGCAACTCTTAATTGTATTTTTCAAGTTTTTTGGAAAAGGTAGTGAGCTGACAAAGCCATTCTTATTTTTTCTGCTGCATCATCCCTTTTACTTTTTGAGAGCAATGATCTGGGTGGGGTAAAAACAAGACTGTGTTGGATTATTGTTGGAAAAGAAGGCAAGAAGGAAAAATGCTTTTTCCTTCTTTGTTTTGGATGGAGGAGCAGAGAAAAGGCAGGAGAAAGGCTTAGTCTGGTCTAGTTGCTACTGCTTGTATTTTAGGAGGCTTGAGAGGAAACAGATAAAAATGCCAATCTGAGCACACTTATGCCACCCATTGCACACTGTCTTATCTCATTGGCGAGGTCATCTGTCACGGTGGGGAGCTGCTATTCCAGCCAATGGCTGCCACCAGAACAGCACAGACTGCAATGTCATCTGTGCTGGGTGTTACCATAGCATGGGAAAGAACTGAGGAAGGGGAAAGAAAAAAAATGTCAGTAGCTTGGTGTTACAATTTAAAACATAAAATACCTATTTAAATGCTATCTTGTAAGTCATATGAGTGTTCATATGTGTCATATGTCAAGGAGGTGTTTTTACATCATTTCCAAATGATGGGAAAGCCTGCATATACTACATCAGTAAAGAGAAAAGGGAAGATGAAGTGTCTGGGGAAAAACAGTGAGTGAGAAAACTAAGACTGCTGGATGTGTTGCTGTGTGTCATCAGGCAGTTCATGCTTCAGCTTGCTTATGTGTAAGGAAAATCTTAATTCCAATTTTTAGAGATTTTTGTGATATCTTTAACTGGAGAGAAAACAAGTGCGTGACAGGATGTAAAACATGCCCTTTACTGTTCAGAAATTTGAGAAGCAAATTTTATTTAAATGAGAGAAAAATAGGGCATGTTTCTGTTATGAGCATGCAAACTTGACCGATCAGAAATTTCCTCTGTGTGAATAGCGTCCAGTTTCTGTTTGAGAGTGGCCTCATGATAATACTTTAAAAGCACAGAACAGGCATTCTCTTTACCTTAGAGCATGGGACTCGCCGTTGTGGCCAGTGGCTCTCTGTTTTACTCTGCCAGTTTTTCAATACAGGTTTCCCTGCCTCTGCTCACTTCGGTTAACAGAAGGGTTGATACATAGTCTCTCATGAATATTAAACAGTCTGTCAGTTGGATTTAAAGTAAAGGAAGAACAACTTCTTGTGTCAGTTCTAATTTTCTATTTATGTAATGCTGTAGAATACGGAGCAAATAGGAGGAGTTCTTTGCTTGCTTTTTGTTCCTGCCTTACACAAACAGCATCATCATCTTGCTTATTGAGATAAGGTATTCTATTGGGTGATTAACCTACCAGCTGAACAGACTTAACAAAACAACAACAACAACAACAAAAAGAAGTCTCGTATTTATGACTACAAAAAAATCTTTCCTATAAGAAGAAAAAAAAAATAGTTTAAGTGACTTTTCAGTTTCTTTAGGAGATGAAAATTAAGTTTTTGTAATTTTTCACTTATTGTTAGGAAGGCCTATTTTTAAAATAAAAAAATCCCTATTATGTTTTGCATACTTTTCTGAAGTCCTCAGTGTGTACAGTTTTTACTGTAATGATCCGCAGATCTGTTTTTTACATTTGCATACATGACAGTAAATATAAATCAGTACAGAAGATGTTTGACCAGCTCAGAAATGTAAAACTCAAAGTAGCTTCACATCCATATATGAGGATGGATAAATGACCAGTGATTCAAAGTTCCAGAGTATATCAAACAATTCAGTATATAAAGGTATTTTGTGATATGCAAAAATCTACACCTTGCTTTTGTATTCTGAAGGAATGCGTTTATCTATTTGACATACACTGAGTTACTAAAACTATAATTGCAAAGGTTTTCTGATTTCCTATTGCATAATCTGATATGCGTCATTTCTGTATCTTGCAAAGCCAGGCCTATTTTAAGAATGTTAAGGATTTTTTAAAAGGGAAAGGTTTGTTCAATTAATATTTCATTGGTTTTGGGTGGTTTTATGTGGTTTTGCTACATTTATTTGATATCATTAAACTTTTCAGATGTTTGATATTACTGAATGATGGAATATATAAAAAGCATGGGGTAAAATGTAATCTACTGTATTATTAGAAAAAAATTAAAGTAGAGGCTATATTTTACAGTGTCGTCTTTCAAATCTAGCCATGCTGTAAACTGATGTTTGCTGTATGCTCCTCCTGATTTGAAATAGATGAAAGAGAATGAACCTTTAATCACCATGGTTCACACTATGATTGAGAACTCGGCGCTAAGACCGCAACTGTACCAGCAAGTAAGGTCTCGGATAGTGAATGAAATTGCTTTATCATCTGCGAAAACTTTTCTTAGCGACAGTTTTGGTTGTTCCTCAGATTTCTTCATAACATTGGTGTTTCTCTTATTTGCTTTGGAAAACCACGAGTCATCCATGCTTTACAAAACTACATGCTGCAGTATCGTTAGCATGGCTTTCGCTGCGTTTTTGTTGTTAAGTATTAAATGTACCCCTTCAAATAACTCTGTCTGGACTACTTAATTAGTTGGTGTCTTACGCAGCTGTCCAGTAAATTCATAAAACTTCCAGTAAGCTTCCAACATCTGTCCTAGCATGATCCTATGCTATTAGTGTTCAAAGGTGCTTCTTTCTTTTGACCACTACAAAAGCATGTGAGTGGTGTTTACCTGGTCATTTCTGGCAATTTTGTTTCATTCTAGGAAGTGGATTTACAGGTTTTTGATTGCACCTTCCAAGCCTTTAGCCACTAAAGAAAGGAAGGATCAAAATTACTTTGATCCGGGGACTGTAAATCCAAAAGGCAGTGTCTGTTAATAAAGTCACAGCAGTCTTAACGGTGCGCACTTACAGAGTGTCTAGTGACGGCTGTAAACAGTAAGATGGAAGACGAATCCAAAATGTGAATGGAAATATTGCCTGAGCATTGAGACCTGCGTTAACTTATGAGCATGGCCAATACGTATCTGTTGGCACTGCAGTGTCTTAGGCATGCTGGAGCTTAGTTCAATAGCTCCTGCCACATCAGAGAATGTTTCAGAAGCTTTTATCCACAACTGCTACAAAGATGTTGTTCTTACTTAAATGAGGGTGGTATTTTACTGCAGACGAAGCATGCAGTTCTGGCTGCCAGTTGGAAGTGAGTGTCTGAGGGGCTCTCTTGTGAGCCAAAGTAAAGGTGCATAGTTCACAGAAAATGAGAGGTTCTATGACATAAGTCATTTACCGGCGTTTAGTGCTTTGTCATGTTTCTAGAGAAACCTGCTGAAGCTTAGTTTCAAGGTTGGTTTTGGTTTTGGAAGTCAACTCCATTTTGTAGGTTTGCTTGTGATTCAGAAAAGATCCGTCCCAGGATCTTCAGGAAGTAGCGTTGGTCCAATTTGTGCTCCCATGTGCAAAATAGGAGCTCTAACAGGAATCTGAAGGGACCATTCGGAGAGGAATGAGAGAAGTATGGTGCCTTCAGGTCCAAAATGAAGGTGATTTTGCTGTTTTTTATTTTTTTTAAAGAAGCCTGGCCATTACAAATTTTTCTTCAAGAAAATCACTTTTCTGTTTATGACTATGTAAGATAAATAAGTCAATGTACATAGAATGAACAGGGGTGCTCTGGATCTGTCAGAGTGAACTAACTCAGCTTCTACTGTTGATCTAGATGCAGTGGAGCTGTAGCTGTGCCTGGCTGGTCTACCTGGCTACTTAGGAACACCACTAAAGTCAGAGTGCTTCTTATTGAAGCAGTTCTGCCAGCTAGGGTGTTGCTAAACAGCACTGTTTTCATCTTGCAGATATGCCCACTCTTTCTTCCTTGACACTGAATAAGCACCTTTTTTGACATTCTTGTCAGAGAAACAGTGAACCTGAGGGGTCCTGAAGATTAAATAACCTTTTGTCATTAGAAATGTGATCTGCTAAGATCAGAGCATTTGCGATGTTGGCAGGCTTGTTCAGAAGAACTCATGTGTTGCATAAATTGGAGAAGAGCAAGACGTGCTTTCCTAGACAGTTTCCTATACAAAATATTAACTGACTTTCTGAAAAGGATAAAAACATACTGGAATTTCACAGCCTAATTAGTTTTCTAAATGTTTGTTATGCAACAGTAAACACTTTTTAAAATTCTAGCAATGTATTTGAAAGCTTAGACACCATTCAGTTTTTAATTTGAATAACATAAATTGTTTTCACCAAACATTTTTGGCAGTGCAGTTTAAAAGAAATAAAAACAACTGGTAGAAGCCCCGTGTAAGTGACTTAAACCTGTTTTGTTGTCAATGTGAACCAGTCTTGGACAAGCACAGCCATTCAGGCAGGTACAGAAAGGATCTTTCTTTGCTTAAGTTTATTCAGATCAATTTTATGACTTAACTTATTCAGAGTTAGGCAAAGGAAAGCAAGAAATGCTTGTGTTTAATTAGGAATTAACCTTTTGCTTCTCCTTTTTTGTACTGATTAATGGCTCTTGTGTAAAATGGATAAAAATTATACTATTCCAAATGTCTTACTTAAAAGACATTTTTATTGTGATTGTTCATCTATCATTGTTTTTAAAATTAGTTATTTAAATCACTTTGATTTACATTAATCTGCTCTGCACACTGTACCGTAAATATGCAGGTGTAAGCCAGGGCATTGATTCTGAATGTACAGACAAGAAAAATACAGGCCTTTTGCAGCCTGGACCCATTTCTACCTTTATTTTTTTATTATTGTTTTTTTGCTTCTTTCTAATGGTAGATGTGGAGTGTCAGTTTTCTTTTCTAAAGTGGGATCTGCTGAATTAAAAGAAAAAAAAAAGGAATTATCTTCAATTCCTTACATGTGTGTGAGTTTACTAACGGGAGAAAAATAAAAATGTGAGAGCAGCAAGCTGACATGTGCCTTTACTTGAATATTTGTTCTCAGTACATGAAAAACATGAATAAAACTAGACCTGGATTTTATGAAGATTAGGAGATCTTGTTTCTGGCATGGCAATTCTTTTTATCACTATTATTTAACCAGCTGCATAAAATTAAACCATCTTTGCATATTACATTTTGAGATTTGTAGGCAGAATTATTTCTCAGGTTTTGTTATGAATGCATGGGTTGATTGATGTACTTTAGCTGAAAACCTAGTATTTCCAATTTGTATTTCAAATATGAAATCTGCTGCATAATACCAGTTTGGAGGGGAATCTTACTTGCTGTGGGTTAAGTGCCTATTTGTGTAGCTTCCCAATTAGAAGGGAAAACAAACAGACACGCAAACAAAATAAAACAACCTTTTGGAAGCCTGACTTTAACATCGTGCTCCCCACAGCATGCCCTATATTTTGTCCTGTTTAGATCTTCTAAGTGCCATAATTTTGCAGAAATGTTGGCATGTGTTCAGGTTGTGAAATTTCTTGCCAGTTATTGAGCCAAAATAGTTAGCAGTCTGACAATAATACCTTCACTTAAATGTTTTAAATATTGGGTGCTTAAATAGGTCTTATCCCTCATGTCTCAAGAGGGTGATTTGCCTAATCTACATTTATTTGAGAAGAAGGTTCCCACTAAAGACATTTTGTAGTGTCCATCACAGTGGTCTTGTCCCCTTCTGACTCATCTGATCTCAGTTTTTGACAGAAATGATGCCTTACAAAGTATATGACAGCTAGTTGACTAGTAGTTTCACAGTATGAAATAATTAAATTCTGCTGTATCTGCACATTCACAGTGAAGATCATAGAACGTGAACAGGGCATTTAAATCAACGGGACTGGCTTATTAACAGAAGTTATTTCCAGTTAAGATTGCTTTTCTTTTTCACGTGCAAGATACACATTTGGCTGAGCTGTGTGCAGTTTGCCTTACAGAAATGCTAAGTTCTGTTTGGAAGTGTTCAGAATGCTGCTACTTAGCATCAGCATGCAAAGTATTTAAGTACAGTTGGTAACAGGCAAGGTCTTCTTCGGATATGGGCAGAGAAAACTGTAGAAGCCTGCGGCAGGCCGTGTCAGTCTTTCAGTAGGTGGCAGTCTTTCCCTGGAATGTCTGTGCTGGATAAGTGTAGGAGCAGTTCGATGAAGGAGGATTCTGTTGAACGTGACATAAAATACATTTCAATAACTTGGTCGTTGGAGTTCTTATAATGCATTTTCCAGGGTTATGAGATTGTTAACCTTGCTTGTAATGTGTAATTGCGCTTTGTCTACTGCAATTCTTCTTACAATTCCAGTAGTGCAATAGCATTCTATCTATAGATTTTTGCCTTTAATTGATTTATAGACATGCTGCTCGAAGAGAAGCCACTATTTTGTCAGAGATGGATTGAGTGTTTCATATCATTTCTAGAGTTTTTTGTGTTAAGTCTATGTAAACTGTTGCAGCAGCAGTGTGGAAGTGGCTGTCCGGAATTGTCTGTTGTGGTGAGCTAGAAGTGCAGACAAAAACCAGAAGTTGGCAGCAATTTTAAAGATGTGGTAGGATATTAATAAGAGGAATTAGCACATGCACACTATTCTTTGAAAATATGTCTTCACTTTCAGAATGTTTAGAATATATTCCATCCAGGAGATAGACAGGGGCAGAGATGCTGAACTGAAAAGCTTTTCTCAACTTTGCTCTGATTAAGGTTGAACTGCTGAATAAAGAAATTACTCCATAAAGAAAAAGAATAATTAAAAAAAAAGATACTAGCTTGAAAAAGATTCCTTTTCTAGGTAACTCATATGAAATGTTGAACAGTGTCTTGCAAACACGTGTTTAGCTAATACTGGATCATCTTTTTCTTGTAAAATCTTTCTGTTGTGAAGTATACCTAGATTTTCACTGTAAGTTGAAGACATTTGGCCTTAAATTTATATTGACCATGTTTATGAGTTTTGTTTAAATATTTCCATTCCTCATTTTTCTCTCATTAAGACAAAATCTACATTTAAAAAACACAACTATACAACAGTATGGGATTGAATAGATATCTTAAAATGCTAATATTTGTGGCATTCATGAGGTGCAAAAGTGCTGTGGCTTTTTTCATATTCCACCACTCATTTTCATAAAATGTCCATTTCACAGAAAGTTACTGTGTGGTTTTAATACACTATCCATACTTTTAAATTGTCACCAGGTGCATTTGCATGAGGTATGTGGACATAACATCTTGAAATGAAACACTTAAGTGTGTTGAAGATTTATTGTATGTTTGGAATGCTTGTCTGATTAACCCTTTCCTAGTCCTTTTATTTGTAAGTGTCCTTTAACATGGACTTGTGTTTTTATAGTCTTTCTTGCACTATTAAGCCATGATGACTTAATTATATCATGCACATGAAAGGAAAGCATATATGTTGGGACTCAATGTACACATGCTTTTAATTAAATGATTGATAGTGTTATGCAAGTGCTTACTATATATAGGACAGTAAGCAAATTCTGTATATGGTAGTCCATTCTAAAATAGGCAGCTGCCTTTTTTTTTTCCCGTGTATAGTTTTAAATCTTGTTACAGATCAGTTTAGGGACTGAAAGAGGTAAGGACTTAATGTGAGGAGCTGTTTTAAAGTAATTGGAGGATACTGGTTTGCTTAGGTCCAAATTAAAAACAGAAGAATTTCTGTTTGTGGCATTTGTGTTTATGCTCTGAATTCTGTTGTTGGGGTGGGGGTTTTCCATAGGAGAAAGTAGGTGGAAAGGTATTTGGCAACACTTACTGGGCATGTGTACGTGATGATATATTTTACAGATATTTTGTATACTGAGGTCATTCTGTTCTGACTTCAGATTCACTAAGAACATCCTCCTTGAGAATATACTTGATCTTAGTGGACCTAGAAGGGTTAATTCCAAGTAGTTTGAGTCCCTGTATTTAGAATGCAGATATTTAAACATGCATAATTATGTATAACTTTGTTTAGGTGTAGTCTGGCAGTTTCATCTTTCTACAGAATCCACGTTTGATTGAGTTACAGCTCTCTTAAAATCCAGTTTGCGTTAGAAACATAGCCTATTTTGTTTATATAACTCTTTACCAACAGTGTTTGACATTCTACTTAGTTACCTTCAGTTACTATATATTTTGGCAAACTATATATTGTTCAATGTGTTGTTTGACATTCAAGCAAAAACTGATACGCTGTATTAAACCTCTTGAACTGAACACTGGCTTTGTTTTCATAGTCAAATTAAGTTGTTTTATGGCAATATTATTCTTCCTTATAGTTAACACAAGAAGAATGTAGGGGTACACTATACAAATATAGAACTGAAGAGCTGGATATTGATGTAAGTAATTTGTATTTTTTCTTCACTGGAAATGTTGGTATTTGTCTTTTTCTTTTCATAATAATCTTTCCCTTGACATTTGGGTTTGGAATGCACTTCGTATAGGTGACTGCTAACAGAGATTGATCTGTGAACGTGAGAGTATAGACTTTTTTTTTTTTTTTTTTTTTTTAAAAGAACTTCTAAGTTGTAAGAAATATTCCATTTTAGGATGAAATTTCAAGTACTGTATGTGTTTAAATGTGAAATGTTTCAAGGAAGGGATTACTTAAGAAAGGAAAAAATCTGTGGATGTAGTTCAGTTAGAAGCATTAGAGAAGTAATTTCTTAGGAAATATGACTGATACTCCAGAACTGAAATTGGCATGGATACTTGCCATTCAGAGTGTTGGTGTGCTAGTTACTAAAGAAACGGGTTCTAGTGCTTAGGTCAGTTTTGGTGGCAAAAAATACACACATACAGTCATACTTTGTATGCACAAGTGTACATATCTAGGCATATTTGCACAATGCAAGTAAAAGTAGACATGCTGATTTAAGGGATGTTACTTTAAAGCTACAATTAGAGTTAGAAAGTCAAAGCAGCAGCACAAACTGAACCAAAAAGCTGTTCAAAAAGAAAACTGTTTCAGATTGATTAGTCCACTGAACAGTTATTGCAAACCAGAGCTGAAGGGGAGCAGATTTATGTTTAGCCAAGCCTAGATTGGAGCCAAAACAGCAGAGCATGGGTAGTGATAATAACTATCAAAAACACCTGAAAGAAACCATGGGAAGAACTAGTAATGTGTACAGTGTTATATATAATAATGAAGAATATGTTGCTCAAAGGCGTTTTTTGTTACCTGTCATTAAGTTATAATGATTTAGTTGTAGAATCAGAAATTATATATTTTGAGCAATGTTGTGTCAAGTTGCAATAACACTTATTTCATAGTGCCTTATGGTTTCTTGAGGTTAATTTGAAAATGCAGCACTGATGCCTTCAGAACTTTAGAATTCATATTTTGTGGTAATGAAATTTTATCTAGTCTCTTATAATGATTTGATGGAGTTATGTTTTGGTTATTTAAGATATTAAAAACAATTCTAATTGCAGTCATTTTCTGTTATATATTAGGCTAAGCTTAGCCGTTTATGTGAACAAGATAAAGTTGTACAAGCACTGGAAGAGAAGCTTCAACAACTACACAAGGAGAAAGTAGGACAATTGTATTTATTACCTAAAGTGGATGTTATTTTACATGCTTATTATCAGAACATTGATAACTGAAATATAATGAAAATCAACCCAATGATGCAGAACATTAAAAATAATTCTCTTTATTATAATAGTACACGCTTGAGCAAGCTTTGCTATCAGCAAGTCAGGAGATAGAAATGAATGCAGATAATCCAGCAGCCATACAAAATGTAGTCTTACAGAGAGATGACTTACAGAATGGACTACTTGGCACTTGTCGAGAAGTATCGCGAGCTACTGCGGTAAGTAATACATTCCTGCTAGTAAAACTCAGTGACCTGTTAAATGGTTCTTCATATTCTTAATTGGTTTGAGTTTTTGTTATTTTTCACCGCATTCCAGCAAATCTCAGTTGTCCTGTACTTGCATGTATTTTTGTAAAAGCTAGAACTTTCACTATATTCACCAAACAGTCTTTCTTTAATTTTTCTTTTGCTGGGAATTGAGTGCATATTGGCCTCAGTTTGTGTGGTAATTTTCATTTTTATAATATATGAATTTAATTACAGCAGAAGTAAGTCAAGTAAAATAATTGAAAACTTTGTCAGACATTCCATCAGATATGTAATTTATTTTAAGCAAAAATAGCTACAGAGTGAAAAGAAGAAAAGGTAATGTTTTCATGGTCTCTCTTAATAGTGGTCCATCATATTTCAAAGATATTCTAGCTCATGCACTTTTGAAAGCCTTAAACAAAAGTAGGGGAGCTTCTATTTAATCTCCTTTTTCACTTTATGAAACAAAGGGCGACAGAGGAAACAATCATTTTTACTTGCTTATGTAAGCCTTTGACATGGTCCTACACCACATCCTTACCTAAAAGTTGGAGAGGTCTGGATATGAAGACTGGAGTATTTGTTGAATGTGAAATTGGTTGGCCAGAGGGTTGTTGTTAATGGCTCTATGTCCAGTGGAGGCTGATTGTGAGCAGTGTCCCCCAGGGGGCCATCTTGGGACTGGTACTCATTTTATCAGTGACATAGATGACAAAGTCGGGGGTACTCTCAGCAAATTTGCAAATGACACCAAGCTGAGTGGTGCAGCTGACTCAATAGAAGAAGATGCCATCCAAAGGGACCTGGATGGGCTTAAAATGTGGGTCCATGAGAACCTAATCAGGTTCTCAAGGCTGAGTGCATGGTCTTGCACTTGGGTCAGAGCAATCTCAGATATATATACAGACTGGGAAAAAAACTTGGTGAGTGAAAACCTGCAGAGAAGGACTTGGGGATCCTGGTGGACAAGAAGCTGAACTAGAGCCAGCAGCATGCACTTCATCCCAGAAGGCCAACTGCATCCTGACCTGCATCAGGATAGTGAAAGTCAGGTGACCAGCAGGGAGAAAGAGGTAATGGTTCCCCTCTATTCTGCCCTTGAAAGGCTCCATCTGGAGTACTGTTTCCAGGCTTGGGGCCCCCAGCACAAGAAGGATGCAGAGCTGTTGGAGAGAGAGTCACAAAGATGATCAGAGGACCTCTCCTATGAAGAAAGGAGAAAGTTGAGGGAGTCAGCCTTGTTCAGCTTGGAGAAGAGAAGGCTCCAGAGAGACCTCACTGTGGCCTTGCAGTACTTGAAGGGAGTTTATAAGCAGTAGATGGACCAACTTTTTAGATGGTCTGATTCCGTTAGGACAAGGGAGAATGGCTTTAAACTAAAAGATGGGAAATTTAAGTTTATATGTTAGGAAGAAATGGTTCACTCACAAGGTGATGAGGTGCTGGCACAGGCTGCCCAGAGAAGCTGTGGATGTCCCATCCCTGGAGATGTTCAAGGGCAAGTGGATGGGGCTCTGGGCAGCCTGAGCTGGTGGGGTCAACCCTGCCCTCAACAGGGGAGTTGGAGCTCGATGATCTTTAAGGTACCTTCCAATGTATATTGTAAAAGAGATTGGCTGGATGAGGAAAATGGAAGCATGGGAAACTAAAGGAAATCTTAGAACACCTCTCATCAAATTTTTAATTTATGCTAAATCAAATAAAGGGCTTGATCCAGGCTTAGTAAGGGGGAATGACAGAACTGACCTCAAAGATTCTTTTTGTGCCGCCTTCTGGTGTTTGCAGTTTCACATATTTTGCTGTCACTAATGCCTGCTAATTATAACAACGTAGTCTTAAGATTTCATCCTGGACTGTCTTGTAGTTTGTGAAAAGATAAAATGCCGTTAGTTTGTATATCATTCAGTATCATCAGAAAATACTAAAGCTGTTTAATTGTGACATTCTCTAAAACTGTATGTATACTTACTGCCAATCTCTATGAATTAATCCCTGATGTTTGTTGCCATTGTATGAATAAAATTGCCTACTTTTTTAATTTCATTTTTTTAAACTTGAATATGCAAATGCAATTCTTTTCTTTTGTCATATACCTAGGAACTGGAAAGAGCTTGGAGAGAATATGATAAACTAGAATATGATGTAACAGCAACAAGGAACCATATGCAGGAGCAACTTGATCGGCTTGGAGAAATTCAGGTCTGGCATAGGTCATAAAGATACATTTAAGTCTTTTTCATTTTCTACGCTTTTGGTTAAAAATTCTACACAAATGGAAAAAAAGAAAAAAAAAAAAGGAGGGGGAGAATGGAGAATGTGTGGTAACCTATAAGATATAAAAAGAAATTAAAAGTTCGTCAGTTCTGAGGTGATTTTTAGCTTTTCCTGTATTTTGAAGCTACTGTGTAAGTTTTCCCGTGTTCATCTCTTTCCGTTTCAGTGATCATGTCCCAAATGGAAAAGTTTTCTCAGGCCTTAATTGCTATGATAATCATATAGACAGGTCGGTGTGGTCAACGCTGTGAGGTGTTAATGGATGTTTTTGCTGAAGGCAAAACTCAAGAGCTGAGAAATTTGTATTATGCAGCTCAAAGCATGCATAACCATGAACATAAATAGGCCTACATTTTATATGCTAGTATGCAAACATCACGTTCATCTGCAACTATTTTAGGTTTGGAACTGATGATTCCTTTCCTTTTGTTGTGTGTAGGTCTTCCATGCAAACTTGGCTTTGCTTTTCTTTGTAAAGAGAAGATGTAATTCCATTAAGTGGAATTTCAGTTTGCAGATTGCTACCAAAATAACTGGTGCATGTTTCTGAAATGACTTAATCTGTCTGCTTTTTTCTGACAACATACTAATTTGTTACCTTTTAATGGGAGAGTATCTATCGTTTTTGCATTTTGTTTTGTTCATTGGGAAAGAATATGCAGGACTATCTAGACAAAGAGGTTTTATTTTTTGCCCCTTCTGCAATATATTCGTATTTATCACTTGCTGTTTCTTTACTGGCAGACTGAGTCAGCTGGGATACAGCGTGCTCAGATTCAGAAGGAACTGTGGAGAATTCAAGATGTCATGGAAGGTTTAAGTAAACATAAACAGCAAAGAAACTCTTCAGATGCAGGTAAACTGGACATTTCTCTCTCTTAGAGAGTGAGATTGGATCACATGCATTTTTATAAGTTAAGCATCACATTTGCTTTTGTATGTTTGAAGGAATCAGGTATTTTAAATTGATGATCTGTGTATTTGCCTAGTAATAACAGCTTATAGTTTACAGTCATAAAACTACTTACTGAAAACAATTCTTCTCTTTCCTCCTACCCTCTCTCCCCTGCCCCCCAAACAGGCATCATGGGATCAAGGACATTTTCTGCTATTAAATATAAAAATGAGGTATGCTTTTAGCATATTTACCATTTTAGCAGCACTGAATATCAAATATACACATGATAAAAATGAACATTATTTGAATTGTTCTAAGGATTTCTAAAGTATGTATTCTGTGAAAATACTTAATTGTGATTAGTTTTAAAAGACTGATAACTAGTAATTCTAACTATTTCATTTGTTCTTTGTCTTTATATTCTCACCAGTATGTTTCTCTTTTCCATTTCTCACCTTTTCCTCTCCCCAGGCTCTTACCCTAGAAATATAGACCCTGATTTTTGGATTTGCGTTTTTCCTCAAAACACTTTTCATGGGAAGAAATATGTTGCTTTGTATTCTATTCACTTATTGAGCCTGGTTCTCAGATGGCCAGAGCACCCACAAGAGCATCTGAAACTGTGGGAGCTCCCAGATGTTCAATTCCTCTGGAAATCTGGCTAGCATTTACAGTTTTAAAGGGACATTGTCATGATTGTCTAAAGTGTTTGGAAATATACATGTGGTTTACAGAAAATGTAATGTATATCAAAATCTTTAAAAAGATATGGAGTTTAATTTTTAAAAGGATAATTCAGAGAATTCATAGATATCTAATTAAAAGTTGCAGATGATAGATCTGAAAACTTTTATAAGTTGATTACTAAAGCTGTTGAAGTATTTCATTGTACATGATGGTAAATAATTAAAAAAATGCATATTTTGGCCTTTTTTCATCTTTCTTTTTTTCCTTCCCCCCCCCCTTTTTTTTAAATTATTTTGTAGTGTGACATTGCCCCTTTCATACAAAAATCTATAGCTGGTGTAGCTATGGTAATATATTTTTATTTATTTATAAGTTATAAATAATTGTAACAGGTGTGCACATCTAAATAAGGTGACTATTCTACAATCTTTAGGAAGAGGAAGTAGTCCCACCTCGTCCTCCACTCCCTCGGTCCTATGACTTTACAGAGCATCCTCCCATAATCCCCCCTCTGCCCAGTGATAGCAGCTCCTTGCTCTGTTATAGCAGGGGCCCAGTACATCTGCCAGAAGAAAAGAAGATTCACCAAGTTCAAGGATATCAGAGAAATGGATCTCACTGTGTAAGTGGCTTAAACTGCCACATCGTTCTTGAAGCATTCCCCCTTCCTTTGCACAGTCACAACTTTTATTTTGCCATCTGGCTACTTTTATATTTGTTTTTACTTTTGGCTTTTGGTTTTATTTACAGCTCCATCATTTGCTTTTCACATTTTCCTGTCATATATTCTGTGTATATATAAAATGTCTTAAGACTTAAATGGGTGCGTTTTGGATCTAAGTCAATTTCAAAAACCAAACTCTTCTACTCACAACTATTTCTAAAACTTCAGGCTCAGAAGCAGTTCTTGCTGAAACCCATGGCAGTTTTTCTGTGATTTCTGAAAATCCGCAAACATTTCTCAAATTAATTATGAAGGAATACTGCTGCAGGAGCAGTTGAACAATGAGCTGTTGCCCTTAAGTGAGCAGTCTCATCGGAAAATAGCTGTTTTGAGTCTTAAGACATAAATGCTTATACAGAAATGCCAGTTTATTTACCTCATAACTTGTCATTCTTCAGGGTCCTGATTATAGGCTTTATAAGAGTGAACCAGAGTTAACTACAGTAGCAGAAGTGGATGAATCTAATGGTGAAGAAAAAACAGAACAAATGTTAGAATCAGAATCTGCAGCTAAAGGTTTGTCCCCAGGAGTGCCGTTTATGACCTTTCAGCATTTTTTCAGAAGAAATACAGAGCTTTAACTGTTACAGAAGCTATTTCATCCTTCATATTTTTGTAGCCTGTCCATTTCTTAGTACGATGAAACAACTTGCACAATAAAATAATCATTTAATTATATGACAAGAAAGATTTCAGTCAATTACACCACAGAAAAATCAAACATTACACTCACCAACAACCTTGAAATCCTTATTGACACCATGTCTAATCACATCACTCACGTTCCCCACACACCATTCCCTTGAACAATTACCCATTTTCTGTTCATGCCCCTGAACAATTATTCAGTTTTTGAATCAAGCTCCCAATGTTATGTCACTGGAACGTCCAAAAAGGCAGCACCACAGAATTTTCAGTCTCTCATAAGACAGAGAAACAATGTCTTTTTCTTTTTTTAATCTTGTAATTGTTGAATTGCCTTCTGTCCTCTGATATAATAGGAATAATGATCATGACCTTGGAGTGTACAGACAATAAAGGTCTTTGCAATTGCTAAATGCTTTAGATTCTTCTCTTCATCCAGCTTCCATAAAAGCTACTAATTGCTTGGTAGAGTCTTTTACCAGGAAGTGCTCCTCAATTCTGTTTGTTAAAACACACAGAATAGTTTGTTAAAGGTGACTCCAGGAAAAGCAGTCTGAGCACTGCCAAAAAACCCCTTTAAGAGCTTTCAGAATAACTGAACATTTTTTCTGTAACGATTGATGTTTACAATACCTGCAAGATAATAACTTGCATTAGTTTGACTAAGCATGTATGTAGAGGTCTGGTGTAATACTACTAGAATTTGACCCAAGAGCTATGATCATGTAAGGATATTACTTTCACCAGAACAGCCATATAGGCTTTTAAAACAAAAGAGAGCATGCAGTTTGGGTGCCCAACAATGTGAATGACCCCATGATGGATGATATAATTAAGCTTGCACTTTCAGGCAATTACTTAATTCAGATTGAATATGATATTTGCTGAGGTGTAACAGTCACTTTAGGTATTAAATTACTTTTAACTTAGTGGCAAAAATATTCAGAATTTAGCCTGAGATTTGCTAATCACCAACCACCTAAAGTTTCCTTTTTCACTATATACCTACGTTTTATTGGCCTATGGTGTTTCAGACTATTTACAGGTATTTACGACACGAGGGAGATGAATTGAGACAACATAAGAAGCCTACACTAACTATATAAAGCTAACTGATACTTCTTGAGCACCCTAGTCTGCTTGCTAAACATCTGTAAAGATGGGAGTTAACTTTATTATGTCCACTTCCTGAAAAGCAACCTTCAGTAAAGGAAAGCAATAATAGAAATTCTTCTATTATAAATAGTATTTGGAGTTCAGGGTAGCAAGTGGAGGGAGGGCTATTTGTCTTCATTCAAAGCAGAGTGAAGTGAGTTTATCATAGCTGTGTTTTATCATTTGGTCCATGTTTTTTGGATTTCCTGACAGCTACTTTCTTGTTCTGCGTGCTCTCTTATAATAACAATCCCACGCAGCAGGAAAAATACAACCCTTCCTGGTTTTGGTTGTTGTTTGTTTGTTTGTTTGTTCTTTGTAGTGCATATGTCATTATAACCAGATGATGTTCCAACAAACATTTTTATGCCGTTCTGTCATAACAGTTTGTAAGTTCTAAAGGAAACAAACTGAAAGTCAGTTCATGTCTGAAGCCTCCAATCTGTTTTAAGAAATCATCCTTAAATGACATTTTTCAGAATGCTTCTGAAAAACAAGTAGATTTCAGAGGAAACTTTTAAATGTTTTTCTCAGTCATTGTGCGTGTTACTGTACTGAACATTTCTCATGTTTTTTTTCTGTCAGCCCTTTCCCTCCCTTTTCAAGTGTCAGCAGAGAAACGTTTTAACAGGACTATGTAAAGTAACCCATACAGCTCTCTGCAAGCAGAGGAATATTTATGACCTGAGTGGCACATAAAAGTGACACAAAAGGAAAATGGACTTAAGCTGTGTTTTATCCTTTTCATGTGTAAAGGAGACCCAAACTGTTGTTTTATAGTTTTTGTTCTGAATGATGTATTTGGCATTCAAATAACTCCAGACTATTTTGTCAGCCTATCAAACAATTTGGAGAAATAGTTGAGCCTTCAACTGAGTCAGTATGTCCTCTGAAATCTGTGTGACTTCAGGAAAAACAAGGAGAGGTAATTTGACCATCGGGAATATAAGTCCATTTTTATAGGCAAAAACTGCAAAAAGCCATTATTTTTAATACTTTGATTTCCTGCATGTATGAAGAAGGAAAGATGAAACATATTACCTAGTTATATATGTATATTTTTGTAACTTTTACCTTCAGTTTTCTACTAACTTAATTACATTTTGGCAGAGGTTCTCTAAGCAGAAAAACTCCAGTGGTGAATTATTGTTACGAGAGGCAGAATGTGTGGTGGGCAGCAGGACACAGAATATCCTCAGCTCCCAGCCAGACGGAGCCTGGCTGCTGCACTTCTCTGTCCGTGAGCTGCAAGGCTGAGCATACAGGCACCGTGCACAAGCTCACATGCTCTGAACAGACCCAGCTAACCACAACTGTTCAACATTTTTGAGACCAGTGCCATTGCAAGCACTGCATAAGTAAAAACAGCACACACATAAAAATGGAACAACACAGATAAACGTGATCCTCTTCTCACTTGCCAGCTGACCAGACTGAAAGCTTGCTGGCTGGTCTCATACCTACATAGAAGTGGGCCACTCCAAAGGCTGCCTGCATCTATGGTATCTCCAACAGTCAGCTCTTGAGTTCCTCCAACCTCTCCAATAGTGAGATCTCGAGATTTAAGATCTCTTGGACACTTGGCTCCCAAACCTCATGCTCTGCTTGCTGCCTTAAGTTCATTTAGCATCTAGCATAGACAGAAGAGTCCTCCTGGGTAGCAGATCCAGACCTATGGCCCATATGGTAGCCAGCCTGTGAGAGTGCAGGCTCTGCCATCTCTCTGGCCCCAGCCCTATGATCTATTTCCCACTCTCTCACATGCAACTACACGGAAAGGAAAACCTACATGAAAAATATGTATGTATAAAGTTTAGTAAGAGGAATGGACAGGCTGCAGTTGTCAGGCTCAGGACTTGATGAGACAAGCATACTGAAAAATAATCTGCTTACACAAAGCTGAGCCTTTTTATTCCCCCTCTGTTTTATGCCATGCCTGTTTTTCCTATCTGCTTTGCCCCTTCTTTTTGTCAACATTTGTTTCTATCCAAATAAGCAACCCACCTGTAATTACTTTTCCTGCATTAGTCTTTTTAAAAATTATTTCCAGTACTATCATCTAGGTAATGTTGGCCTTGAATAGCTGTACTGATATGGTCACCTGTTGGCTTTGCAAGCCCTCTTCTACAGAAAGTCCCAGATTCTGCCTTCCCTTTATCTGTGAAGCCTATGAATCTGTGAAAGCCTGACTATCTTTCACATAGTTCCCCTTTAACTATATGTGAAGTCTAGCCATTGCACACAGCACTGTCCAACTTTTGTCCATTTCTCACTGTTATTTTTATGTCCAGCAATTTCTCATGCCATATGCAGTATTGAACCATGCTCTTCTCTGCCTAACCTGCTGGTCATCTGCCTGCATACTTTAATGGATGTCACAGTTATGCAGAGTTTGAGTAGTTTCCAAGGCTGACAAAGTGCCTTTACTAGCAAACAATGTACCGTTTGATTATGCTTTACATAGGACTTAGTATGTTGCTTTACTGTTTCACAGGCTCGCATTTCCCAGTGGGAGTTGTACCACCCAGAACCAAATCACCAACCCCAGAGTCCTCAACAATAGCATCCTATGTCACTTTAAGGAAGAATAAGAAGATAGATCTAAGAACGGTAATTTAAAGCGGCTTTCGAGCATTGATGGATAGTGAGGTGTTAATTTCTAACTTTAGTTTCTGCAGTTACTTGAAAAGTTGCAGCTATCTTTTTTATTTCCTTTACATAAAAATCACTGTGATATAAAGTGAAATATAATCTACTCAGTTACCTGAGAGCTGTAGAGAAAATGACAAAATTGTAAAGGTCATGTATGTTAAACTGCACAGAGATTTCATTACACTAAAGCTGGCTAAGAATTAAATGGTAATGCTAAATCTACAAAGCAACTGGAAACTGAAGTTTGGGCTTAAGTTGAAAAGACATGAAGCATCTTTGGTTAAAAGCTTTCAAGAGCATATTTGGATTCTGGAGCATTTTAACAGCCTCTGTAAAATACATAGGGAATTTTATTTCAATACTTAATTGATCTGGGAAAAACCTAAAGCAGCCAGAAAACGAAAATGCAGCAATCAATATGTGGGTAGTAAACCTGGAATGTCAGGTTAGAGTCCTGCAGTTTCTGGGCTGAAGGCAGATGTTTACATGTAGTTTAGGCAAAAGTGGGGAAAATTTCTGCCTTCGTTGTAGGATGAATAGGAGAGGATAAGTTGTGGGAAGAATGGGAGAGGAGAGAGGATGCTGAATGGAAAATGAGTACCACTTGCAGAAGTGAAACCAGTTGCTATGAATCTGCTGAACGCAACCATTTGCCCAAAGTAAATAGTTCTGTATTTTTTATGACAGAAAAATCTGAAAATCAGTGAATTTCGGGATTAGAGTGGGTAAAGCCATTGTTTTTTCAGGAATAATATAGTGCTTAGAACTACACATTTTTAAGTGGTGCTAAATTCAGTTTGTTTCAGCCTGAGCTTGCCATTGGGTGATCCCCAGCTGGGAATGGAATAAAAAGGCAGAAGTGAATATTAGATCAATTGGTATAAATATCCTCGATCGTTAAATTTCTCCTAAGTTTTCATCTTAGGGGAGTCAGCTCTCTGGTATAATATCTGGTAAATTATTTCAACTTCACACAAAAGGTCTGAGAAAGTATGTATCCATTGTCTTGATGTGAAGCATTGATGATAACAATATCACTGTTTAAAAAAGCAATTTATTTTTAATTTTGGTGTTTGTTTGTTAATCTTGTGCTTTGTTTGTATACACGAGAGATCTTTTCTTGCCCACTATTCCTCTGCTTTTTAATAGTCATTAGGTGATCTTTTCTGATAAGCTAAATAGTTAAGAACGTTGCTGTTTTTAAAGAATGTGCATATTCTTCCTTTTAAGGAAAGACCAAGAAGTGCAGTGGAGCAGTTGTGTCTTGCGGAAAGCACACGGCCTCGAATGACTGTGGAGGAACAGATGGAAAGAATAAAAAGACACCAACAAGCTTGCCTGAGAGAGAAGAGGAAAGGACTAAATATTATTGGTGTTTCAGACCAGTCACCTTCACAGAGTCTGTCTTTTGTCAGAGATAATCCATTCAAATCAGCACAGGTTGGTCCAAGTTCTTAAAAACAGTTTAAAAAAAAATAATAAAAGTAATAATCTTGAAAAGTCATGTGATAGTATAGGTGTCTAATAATTGAGATTGTTCATATAGAGTAGCAGTTGCAGTTCTCTGCCAGACACAAGAGAAAGGAGGATGACAACCCTTATGTTTGTACCTAATGACAGTAGAAGTCACTTCTTTAGGGAAATAAGTAATTCAGTTCTACATATGATCTTTGATTATGCATTGTGATGTTTGTTAACGGTTCATGCTTGTTGTCAGATTTAGCAACCAGCATGAATGCACACTTTGTGACTAAAAGCAGTATCAGGGAGAACCACGATTCATTTGATGTATAAATTATGAAGATTTTCTGTCATGCAACATATTCAAACATCTATAACATAATTTATAAAACATTTCTAGATAGAAATGTATATTTACGATGATTGCTGTTAACTGGTGCTCTCTGGTTGTGATTTTTGAGTCCATAAATACAGAAAAATAAATCACTTTCATTTTCATGCATTCTTAAGCAATTAAGGCAAAGCAGAGTGTTTGTTGAACATGTAAGGGTTGGGAGAGAAGACGAGGATGTAATTGCTTGACACTGACCAGGAAATATGTCTTAAATAAATAAATAAATACTGAACTACAATAAATCTCTGAACAAAAAAATTCCACGTAACAGTTGTAAGTATACTAGTTTTTGACTGCTGAGTCAGGAAATTAGTTCTCTTTTTTTCAATAGAAGTTATCTTTTCCATCTTCTGCTATACTTTTTTTTTCTTCAGATCATGCTGACCTTTTTTTTTTTTTCTTTTTTTCAGTAACATACACATATCTCCTTTTATGTTTTGATCTGCTTATCCAAGACCAGATTAAATGCATTGCACTGTTTAGAAGGTGCCTATTTTCACATATACGTTAGCTTTCTTTTTTTTTCCTCTGAGCACACTAAATTGTCTTCAGAGCTATAGGGAAGTTCCTTCAACAGCACTGGATCACCAGAAGGCGCTGAACTCAAGTTTTCCTTTTGCAATAGAAAATCTATTTGGGACCACATCGTGAATGATGTAAATGAACGGAGCGGCTCCTCCAAACTTTTTTGTGATTAACATGGCATTTCTCAAGAAGTTCAAAGCAAAGCTCTGCAGATGTTTCTTGTAGAAGAGCTTACACATCTTTGAGCGTCACAACTCTTTACAAGGGTGGATAGTGATAGGGTGATAGGACAAGGGGAAATGGTTTTAAACTGAGACGGGAGGTTTAGATTAGATATTAGGAGGAAGTTTTTCACGCAGAGGGTGGTGACACTCTGGAACAGGTTGCCCAAGGAGGCTGTGGATGCCCCATCCCTGGAGGCATACAAGGCCAGGCTGGAAGTGGCTCTGGGCAGCCTGGTCTGCTGGTTGGCAACCCTACACATAGCAGGGGTTGAAACAAGATGATCATTGTGGCCCTTTTCAACCCAGGCCATCCTAGGATTCTATGATTCTCACCAATCCTTAGTTAATTCATACCTCAGGGTGAGGAAACTGCAGTCGTGTGTGTGTTATACCTGGCTTGCCAGCACGTTGGGAGACAGGATGGGGAAGCAGTCAGACCCTCAGCAGCAGCACTGACTAGCAGAGTTCCAAAGAATGCTGGTAATGTCAGCATGTTCTCCAGTCCTCTGAGTGAAATCAGAGCTACATGGATGAGAAAAGAAATTTTTCCATGCCTGTTGATTTCATACAGAAAAGTGATGCAGTGGCATTTAACTGCTGGAAATCTTTTCAGTTTGAATTTTTTTTTTTTTTTTTTTTTTTTTTTTTTTTGGTGAAGAAAGGAAAGATAGAAAGATTTTATGAATAGCCCACTGTGTAATTTTTAAGTGATTACCAAAATAGTAAAGGAAGTTGTCTAACAAGTGTTATTGTTTGAGGCAAATGTAAGATATGGGTGCATACTTTGTTTAAGAAAGCAGAGAGATTGATTTGTGGACTGACTTTAATAGAATTTCCTCTTTCCAACATGCATGTGCTGAATCAGACGGGAATTCAGCCAGAAGATTTACTACTTTCCTGGATCCTATTTTTCTCCACCCTAGTACTTAGTGTGTTGCAACATGTAGGAACTTCAGTTCTGTTGGGTTCACTTTTACGCCAACATAATGTTCACAGATCAGAATCTGAAGTCACTTCTACCACCCTTCCTCAAAATGTTTATATCAAACATATTCTATGTGCAATAGATTTTTTTAAGGAATAAGTGATATGGAATTATTAATGTCTTTTGCTCATACTCTACCATTATCAGATATTGTGTAGACCTCTATTAAATCAGTTACCAGCAAAGGCTTGGAAGATAGCTGAGATACTTGGCAGAGTGCACATAGGTGTGCAGCTAATTTTGCACTGACAGCAGATTTTTATCCGTCCCTTCTATAAGCAAGAAGAAGTATTTTCAAAAAATCCCAATGAATCCAAATCAGGATTTTACTAAACCTGTGTGTGAATAAGCTAAATACGAATGGCATTTCAGAGGACAGAAATGCTAAAGATTTTTGCAGGTGGAAAAGGAGATTAATCTTGAAAAGTAAAAAAGCAGCTAGGTTCAACTGTTTTGAAAGGTATAATAATGAGAAAATTCCAAGTTTTTCTTAAAACAAAAAACAAAACAAAACAAAAAAAAACCTACCAACATTATCCTTATTGCACTGTGATGTGCTTTGCAATGGAATGTCATGTAAAAAACTGTTTTGAGTTAAGATGCTTTAATTTTTCACACAGCTTTCTTAGCACAGCACGAGACTCGGACCTGAGACCGCAATAACTGTTTTTAGAACACATGTCTCTATGTCAATTTTGTTCTGCAGAATCGCAAAAAGGATGATACTGTATCTAGTCACGTAAAGGAATTAGAGAACACCACTAAAGATAATAATTTGAAACAAAATAATGAAAGTCCTGAAGAAGAAATAGTGCAAGTAAAACATGATGGAGAACAAGAACATAATTCAGGTTTTACAAAAGAGGTACTGAACTCTCCTTAACTGTGCAGTGTTCATCAGCCTATCTTGCAGTAGAAAAATATTTTTAACCACAGACAGTGGAGTATGGGAAGCCAAGCAAAATTTATTTTTCTTGGAAGATTAACATATAGTTTTGTATTTTAAAAATATAGTACTAGTGCAAAATGGTATCAGATCTGTCGATTGCATAGAGATTGAATTTTCTTATATGCATATACAGTCTTCTTAAATTTCGTTCTAATTTCCTCTTAACTTTACTTAATTTCACATTAATTTCATCTTTTACTGTCTTGATTGACCAGAAAATTAAAAACATATATGATCTTTATTTCTTTGGGTTTGGAAACAAACCCAGTGCTGATGCATCTTTAATAATCATTGATCTGTGTGGTTTTTGATGGTCATTTTATACACCTGACTTTTTTCCATGGTTGGCTTTAGTGCATCAAACACTGTGCAGGACAGAGCATGAGTCTGATGCAGCAACTCATATGTGGAAGTAGGCAGTAACTGTACTCCGTGCTGTTTGATCATCAGATTGATTTCTGTCTTGAAATAGTCTCAGGCTCCATTAGCAGTGATTTACCTCTGTATTTCTGGTAGCGAAGTGCCCTAAAGACTCAGCAAAACCAAACTGACTGTGGAGAACAGATTGCTAGAACTGTTTCCACGTAATCATGACCTTGGAGTGTCATATTTTTTAAATCTTGTGTATACTTTTTTTTAATCTTTTTCACTATGTATTCTTTCATTAATCTCCCATTGCTTTTATTTTCCCACTCCTTTCTCCTTTCTCTTTCCTATTTTATATTTGGTTGGGTTTTTTTGTTTGGTTTTTTTTTTGTTGGTTTGTTTTTTTTTTTTTAGAATGTTATAAAATCAAATAGCTAGTATTTGTTATTCTTCTAGAACACTTTCTGTTGAGAGTTGCTTTGTGTTAAGTATGCAAACCCCTTAAAGAAGTATTTCATAATATGCTAATATTGGTCCTAGCTAATCAAACCTTTAAGAGCAGCATTCAAGCTCATTATTCAAGTACTGCAGTTGCTGGAATCTTTGGCATTGTGCAGAGAGGGATAGCATACAAAACCGAGGCAGGCTGCAGTCCAAAGTGTTTCAGATGCGTTCTGGAAGTAATTAAGACAAGCCCTGCCCATTGGTTCTGGTATGAGTTTCAGGATAACTCTATTAACTTGAATGGCACTGATAAAAATTTCTTAAGTTATGTAATTCTAAGTTACTAAGTATACATGATGGCAAAATTTGTCTGTTAATAAAACTGTTTCCTGATACTGTATTTCTTATCTACCACTTAGTGGGTGTTACTGGTTTTTTGTTTCATGATTTCAATTTTTTTATAGCTGACAAAAACTGATGATTTTTTATCAGATACACATGTTGTATCTGACTCAAAAGAAGTGAATAATGAAGAGAAAGCAGAAAAGGAAAAGAATAATAAAGTGGAAGAAACACATGATGGTGATATAAGGTAAAAATAAAACAAGATGTTCAAAGACTATTTTAAACTTGCATATTGTATTTATTAGTTGAATGTACCAAGCAACTAATGAAATACTGTCATAAATACTTCTAAGGTATATTTATATGTTTTGGAGTGGTTTACATATAGAGAAATCCAGTGAGAAACCTGCAGGAGTTCTGTAAGAGGGAATGAGTTGGTACGAGGGGCGATGTTTATTCCCAGGTACTGCCCAACTTACAGATATGTTCATGATTCTGGCTTTGCATTACAAAATGTATTTAGTAGTGTCAGTCCAAGCTCTGTATCAGTTTAATATGAAACCTTCAGCCAGGGCTTCTATTGCAAGCTCTTTAACACTGGTGTTTATGAAAGCATTGCATTTACAGACAGATTGAACAGTTTACTTTATACCTCCTGCTTTTTTGACCTTTATTTGACAGTTTGGGAGTATTGCAGAATTAGACAAAGACTGTATATCAGATATTTCTCTTTAATGATTCCTAACTTTATTGTAAGCTGTGCAGATTCTACAGTTTCACAGCCGATCTTGAGTTCTTATATTAGACCATAACTTTCTTACAACATACTTCATCAAAATAGGCATCACACAGCAGGAATCTGTATGAGTGTGCAAAGGAAAGGAACTCCATTTCTAGCATATGTTTTTTTTAAGTCTAACTTTACATGGTAGAAGGATTTGAAAATATGTATTTAACTTCTATTACACAAACTCATCAGTTGCAACTTTGTCTATTAACAAAAGAAAATTAAATTGTGACTCCTATACTTAGTGGTTAGCACTTGAAATTAAGTTAGTGAGTTCTAAAAGCCGTGGTTTTTTTTCTGTCAGCTTGCAGAGTGTGACCACAGTTGCAAACCACAAACCCAAAACCAGTTCAGAAGAAAGTGAAGCAGTTAGTGTTCAAGAGCAAAAAGGAATTATTGCTTCATTTGAATTAGCAGCACAGTCTTCAAAAGGAAATCAGGCAACAGCAGGTATGGAAAAGAGTTTGAATAAAACAGAAGTTACACGGCACATATGTAAAACTTCATTTCATTGCAATGATGTCTTTCGATGCTCAAAAACCCTTGTGATTTGAGAAGTGCTGAGTTGGTCTGAATATTAAGTATATGTTTTTACAACATAGAGAAAAGTAGTTTCCTGCTGGGTAGCTACAGAAATTCCATTTTTCTGAGGTTTTAATGTAGATTTTGTGGTTGCATTTATTTCAGGGAATTATTTGGCTTTAGCCAAAAATTAAGTCATATTGTAGTTACTGGTTGGAACAAATCCCTTCCTCTTTATCTTATAGAATGGTATCTCAGTCCCAGGTATGTATGAACTATTTGATCTCCTGGCTGATGGACAGCCTCAAGTTTTGAACTGTGAACCAGAATTTGGTCATGATTTCAGACACAGGAACAGCTGAAGAAACAAAAGACATTAGCTGATTGGTACAAAGACCCACGGTGTACTTTGCAAGAACAAAAAGGTGGAAAAAAGCACAACTATATGCAAAGAGGAAAAGGAGAGGGGAACAGATGGGCGTGGAGGAAGTTGATCATAGAATTTAAGATGTAACTAGGATATTCAGTGATGGGAGTGGTTAAGTAAGCCAGATAGTTCAATCTATGGATATAAAAGATAACCTGAACCTTTGTAATACAGTCAGCAGTTTTATCCTGTGACTTCACAATCAAAACTGGAACTTGTAAATGCACTCTGTAGCACCAAGCAGGATAACAAATAGTTAAACTGAGCTGGGATATAAAGATGGGTCTGAAAGTATCCCAAGTAGTTAAATTGTATGTATTTTTTCCTTTGACATAACACATCAGTATTCATGTGTCTGTTGTTTGTTCCTGAGATGATCTACTAGTTGTGTATAGGCCTGAGTCTTTTCTGAGATGTTTTGTTTCTTAAAAGAAATGATCCTTGCTGACAACAGCTACGCTGTCCCCTGAAGTTGTGCTCACTGTGCTCAGATTTTAAGTCTTAACTTGTGTAACTTTCATTTGGTTCTGCTTATATTGATTGTGGCTTGAAATGTTGATTTTTAAGCTTACGTTTACTATGTAAGCCAGCTAGCTTTTGCCTTGTGTAACTTGTTTTCTTGTTTATCTTGCTGTATGACTCGCAGTGAAAAGTTTGCCTTCTTCACCAGAATCGTCATTGTCACCAGCTTCATCTACACAACCACAGCTCACAGAAGGATCACATTTCATGTGTGTATAGTTACAGAGAAGTACGTCCTTTTTCCCACCCCTCCTGTCATTTTTCTAATACTGTTCTGAATGTATGTACTGTAGGTGTCTTTGAGAAACATCTGTAGACAGTATTTGGCAAGACAAAGATATCTACTACGTTGAATATAAACTAACTGGAAAACAAAACAAGTATACATATTGACTTGTTTGCAAGTCATGTGTTCCATACTCAAATATAAAGAGAAAGGACTAATTGGCTTATTTTGCCACAGGTGGCAGGATAATAGCCCTTTGAATTACATGAGAGACCTAGGCTTTTACAGAGCAGATAAACATTTAAGCTACCAGCATCAGTGCTCAGGTGCAAATGAATCTTGCTGCTTCCAACCGGGCAGCTGGAGTGAGATCTCTTAGTGATGCACTGAAGGGAATGGTCTGATATTCCAAAGAGTTTATGGCTTAAGATACGGATGAGTGAGGCGTGAAAGGAAAGAAAAAAACAGAAAAGAAAAAATGAGGGTGAATGAAATGTAACAGTTCCATTGTGAATTTTACTTCTGTAGGGATAGTGCTACTCAGTATTCTTCCCTGTCTTAGCTGATTTCAGGGAAGTTAGAAAGCATGAGTTTGGCTGGATTTACATGTTCTTACCTGTAGTGTTACTGACTCAATAAATGGAGTTGGACATACATAAAGCATAATTGTTTGTACAGCTGTTTAAGGAAACCAGTATGATACCTACCTGAATGCTACTGCACTTTGCCAGCATTTAAAATGATCGACATCTTTTTGTTGTCTATTTAAGTAGGCTTTCTGCTAAAGGAATGAGCTTGGCTTCAATGATCATGTCGAAAGCCATAGTTAATGCCATAAATTAAATGTAAGGAAACCTTATATTTGAGACTTTTCAGTCTTTCAGCATTGAGAGATCTAAAAATGCATTTTCTTATTTATTGTCCTAACCTGTATTGCCAAGCTTTCATCTTAGTAAAATTAGACATTAATCAACATAAACACTTTATCCTTCATGAATTAAGTGCAGGAATCTGCATAAAAAGATTGTTTTCAGTACCAAAATCAGTGTTGCTCACTTTCTACTGTATGCAGTCTGTCATTATGAAATTTAGTTTGGACTCTTGTGCTTTCACTTAGAAGTGGTGTTATGAAATCATTTATAAATAAGTGACACTATTTGTTTTTTTCTGGAAATCTGTGTTAAAGATTTTAATTTCACTGTATAAATGCTGATGCATTTATGATGTTTGAACATTTATGTGTTTTGAAATAGGACAAACTTTCAGGGTAGTGATGTGATTGAAACCACACCGCTGAATTCCTTCTGTAGCCACAGCACAGATGCCTTGACAGGGGAGGCAACCTGAAGCTTCATCAGATGTTTTTTGTTTTGCTTTTTTTTTTTTTACCAGTTGCATTAAGTTACTTTTAGCCCTTGTCATCAGCCCCAGCGATCAGTTCAGCAAAGTCATTTTAATTATTAATGCTAAACATGAGAGTAGCCAAAGCGAAGCGCTCACATAGTGACCTGCTTTGTAATGGAACAACTAACCCTTGACATCCCACAGCATGTTATAACCTTGCAGGTAGTAAGTATGCAGCTACAACATTTCCATGTTAAGTATGATGCTGCAATGCTGAGAAATGCACTGTTATGCTTACGGCAAAACAGCTCATCTGGGCTGCTGGTTGTAAAACTATTGCTCTGCTTATATATGCACCACCATAACAAAGTAAAATAAATTATACCCCTTTCGGCTGTTTAATGTTTGAATTAAGTTGAAAAAACTATTCAACTGCATGCATATGCACTCCACCTTTCTTTGGTGCACTTGTTGCCTCTGTTGGTTAAGAGTTTCAAAGCCAATTCATGCTTTGAGATGGGCCTAGTGTAAGGAGCGTGGTCTGTCTGCCTGCAAGAGTTTCTGCCCCTTCCCCTCTGTGCTGCCATTCTGGTGTTTTGGAACAGTAAAAGATACATGCAAGAGCTTGGATGTCTCTCAAATGCAAGAAATCCTGGATACTAGAGGGCTGTAGCATCAGTCTTGTTCCTATGTGGCATCTGGAAAATGTATGGTAGATCTCAGAGTATCATGAGGTAATACCTATATTTGGCTTGCTTGGTCAATTAGTAAAATGATACTCTGGGCACAGGGCCAGGAGAATTTGGCGTAGGAAATTGGTGGCATAGGATATTCTGGGACTAAGGAAAACCCATTAGCACAAAGGTACTTTTCTGTTATGGTCCTTGCTTTGCAGAGGCACATTCTGGATGAGTACCTCTGACATTGTTACATTTTAACCATTGCATTTAAGCAGAATAGTGGAGGGATAATAAAATTTTAGCAGCACCAGGATCTAAAGCTCAGAAACACTTTGACCAACAAACTGCTAACAGCTATTTATAGAAGTCCTTTCAGTAATAACCAAAAGGCAGCAAGCCCGGGACTGCGCACGGGAACTTCAGAACCCCTAGAGTGATGCTGCCAGCACGGCCTCATGCAGGGATAGTGCTGTGTCCTGCTGCAAACAGCACCTGGCATTTGTCAAAGCAGGGAGGGCCTTTGCCACTGTCCCTGGTTCTATATGGAAAATGTTTGGAGCTGGCTACGTGCAACAAGATAAACTCTCAGGACAAAGACGTTTTCCTAGTTGTGTAAAGTTGAAAAAAGTTTACTTTTGCTTCTTGCTGACAATGAATTTTCTGGAAAGCTGATTTTGGAAACGATTTATTTCTGAGATACTTTATTATGTTCTACATCAGTGACAACTGCTGCTAGGATGAGGTCAGACATTCCGTGCCATGTTTAATCCCAGGAGTTGTGTTATACAATATTCTGTTGTTGCTAAAATATGGTAACCTAACCTGTGTCTGTCTTCCAGCTCTAATGGCTTCTGTTGAAACAATTCATGCCTGAGATGTATGGACCCGACCTACGGAAATGTGAGAAGATATTGTACAGTATATTTTAAATCTATGAAATTCATAGTTCTGATGCTTTTGGCCACAGAGCATCATTTTATCACTTCCTGGAAAATGTTTATTCCAAGAGAGCTTTAAATGGCCCATATGTACACTCAACAACCTTCAGATCGTTCTCCTGATACCAGCTTGCTGCTATGATTTCTGTGCACATAAAATAAAGGCTCTTCTCAGTGTGCAGCCTATAGTCAGGACTTTATTTTCCAGAAGTTAATATTCTTTTAAGTATGGATCACATAAGTTTACTTTTTGGCTTCTTTTAGATGCATCACTCAGTTAATTTTACATATCACCACTAAAACCCTGTTTTACACTTTTTAAACACTACAATTTATTGTTTTAACATTTTATTTGTAAAAATTTTTATATATATATATACATATAGATATATTTAAAATGTGCCATTTTTATTATTGCTTAGTAAAAGATGTCCTGTTTCTGCTGTAATTATTCCTTGGTCAGGTTGCAATGTCAGCAGTTACTGCCACACTTCTGTCAACATATACTTTAATGTCAGTGCTTACTTTTACTTAAATGAAATGGAGTGTAGGTATTTTGAGGTACTGGGCTTTTCCTTTGTTGGGTTAGAGTGTGTACAGCAATAAGCAGGTTCTCAATCCAGTACTTAGTTTGTGTACAAATGTAATTATGTTCATTGTATATATATTATACAATGAGCACATGCGATGTAAGTAAAGAAGCCACTTATTGTTCAGATAAGAATGTTCATATCCCATTTCTTTTATATCATATTAAATAAATGTTGATGTTCTTAAGGACTGGTATGGTTAGTATTTCTTCCAGCAAGCAGATGTCATACAGCATATTCCACCTTTTGATGTGGGGAGTGCAACAATCTTATCTCATTGGCGACACCACCTGTCAACCAGAGTAGCATGACAGACTCTTAAGATTCCAGTCTTCCTCTCCAGGAAAGAATAAGGCTGCAACATACAACAAAAAGACAACGTGAGATCGAGATGCAAGAAATACAGGTTCAGCTCCTGACTCTCCCGGGCTTGTATCGTGATGTTGGAATAATCACTTAGTCATTCTGTGTGCCTCCCATTTCCTGCCTGTTTATTTGAGACAGAATAGCCTGCCATGCTGCGGTGTGGCAAGTAGTAATTCAATATTTGGAAACGTCGAATGCCACATTCAGTGGGGTTAAGGAGAGATATATGATGATTCCTTGAGGCTTTGACATCTGCAAAGCATCTTCCAGAAACCGAAAGAAAACCCAAGGCCATTTGTCAAGTGTCATCATCCTACAGATGTTGCTGGCTTCACTTCTCCTTCTTACGCAGCTGTCTGAATTTGCCTGAGACAAGAGGTTTAGAAAAGAATGATGAAAAATGAAATGATTTAAAGGGCAAGCTTTTGAATCTAAGATGTAAAGCTAAGAAACTTTTTAAAGGTTCAAGCAACCACTGTGTGCTTTGGTGCATGTGTGTGCCATAAGTAGTAAGGAAAGTTTCTTAAGAAGGTGACTGCCAGCTCTCATTGTGCTCTTTTTATCACACAAATCATAGCCCATTCAAGTTAATCTTAAGGTACTAGAGAATATATAATTCACTGTGCTTTTCCAAAGAGGAGTGCCTGAGATTGACACATGGTTTGAAATTAACTCCTTATCATTACCACTTTGAGAGGGAGGTTGCATTCAATGTACATTTCTGCCTCTCCCAGCTCTGCTCTCAGTTCTTTCTGGGGCTCTATGCCACAAAGACACAGAGCACACTTTCTGCCTGTTGCTCTGCCTTTTTTTTTGAAAAGCAGAGAACTGGGAGGCAGAAATTAGCAGCGGAGCTTGGAGGGTCATAGCGAAAGAGGAGGCAGAAGGAAAAAAGATGAATCACGATGCAGGCAGACAGCATGCAGCTTAAAGTTTGACCAAGTAGCCCTTCCTCTTTTTTGGAACAAGAGCCCCAGATTAGCACATCTTTCCATCCAAAATGCAGAGCTAGCAGGAGGAATGTGATTTTTATAGTTCAGTGGCATCACTGGAACACCTGGGGCAAAACAAATAGAACACACCCTGTTCCCTCCCTAACTCTTACACAGAGAGTTGTTCAGCTGTCAAGCTTTGCAGTCTCTTTCTGTCCTTGCTGCCAAAAAAAAGATTTGCAACCAATAAAGGAAAGAATGACTAAGTGGTTTTTGGACATTTGTAGATCTTGTCTATGTTTGAAGCAGCTGTCAGTTTGGTGTGTTTACACAGTACGTGCAGTTTATGCTGAACTTGGGGGGGCATGGGAAAATTTGCAAGTTTTGCTGGTGTAACTGTTGGCAAAGATGGCAGAACGTGAATGGTGCAGGAATGCAGTCATGCTCACAGACTGTAACTTCACTCCTGTGAGCACTTGCAGCGAAGACTTGCTATTTCATTGGGTGCTCTATCTTTTTGTCTTATGGAAAAGAACTGATGGCTCTGTGTTCTCACAGAGCATTTACTGTCTTTTACCTCATCAGAATAACTCATCCCGGTGATCGTACTCTGAGATACAGAAATATTAGAATACTGATACTGTCAGCTTTCAAACATCTATTTTAAGTTTGTATCTAGGATATTTTTATATTTCTGATTGATTGCTTTATTGGCTATGGCACTGACACTTGTATATACAAAACATGTACTTTTTTTCAAAAGCAAGAGTCCTTAGGAATAATGCAACACATTCTCTACAGATGTTCATGCTTTTCGGAACCAATTACATCTATTTTTGTCTTCTGTTCACCATTTGCACTGTTCCAAGACTACTAGAGAATGTGATTCTTCTCGCTCCCTCAATAAAGTGACATAACTCAAAAAGTTATGGTTGGTGTCTTGGCAGTTTTTGTATGTCGTGGACTGTCTCACAGAACAAGGCTCCAGCAGGCAGTTGAAGCCTGAAGTTTGTACATAGTATTACTGAGAGGGGAGAAGTAATCTTCAGTTAATACTTCTGTCTGTCATAAAACGAATACAATAATGTCCAATTTTCATGAAATTAAAAAAAATATATAAGAAAACCAGTTTGTTTTTATCTAAATCGCTTTAATTGGGCAGTCTGGGAAGGAATCGTTGCCAACCCTGTTGGATCCATGAGGTGTAGAAACCAGGAGTGTGTACACGAAGAATTTTTGTGCATTACACTGCTAGCTATAGATGTATTAAATTCTCCAGTATTTGGACGGATGGGTCAGGTTATATCCTGGGAGAGCAAAGCAACAGAGTGGAATGTTTTTAGTCATGGTGACTTTGATAGCTTTTACATCGAACTTCACATTGTACTTTAAAAAGAAGGTCAATTCTTCTCTAATAAAATGCTTTAACAATACTCATTCAGATCTCAGAAATGGGCCACCATGTCTTTTCTGCACAATATATTTTTGTCTCTGTGATCCTGGATTCTGCTGTATTTATTTCCTGAAGTTATTCTAGGGTTTGAATTCTCAGTTAAAATATTATTTTCCATCTTTTGGAAGTTGACTTTTAAACGGCCTACGAGCAAATTGCCTATACCTGGCATTAATTGTATATCTGAAACAACTTCATTTAACTTTTTTAAAGATGCGTGTGAAGATGACAAAGCAACATCTGGCCTTCATTTCTACTAAAGAACGGCGTACATATACTTGCAGTTGTAATCCTTGGAGCTGCTCGGCTTGTCCATATGGGAACACTGAAGAAGCTGCTACAAAATAAAATAGAATATACTCTGGTGTTGGAAAGCAAATGTCTGGCCCAAAGCGAAGGCTAAAAGCAGCTGTTTTCTGAACTTGACACGCACAACTTATTACCCAGCTGTTCCAGATGTGTCAATATTCAAATGTTACTTACAGAATGAAGCTCTTGGTAGTATTTGGAGATGTTTCTCCACGGTGTCCTATGCCAAAGAAAATGTTTTTAAGGTCTGCCGAAATCCATTAGCTGGCTGTTGTTGTGAAACTTCAGGCAACTCGTAATTGTAGCTACGGGTAAGTAACATCACCACAGTGGCTGGTGATCGATTGATTCATGTCGCAGTCTTGCTATGGCTGTGTTTAAAGACACTATGTAGGCTGGGTTAGTCTGTTTGGTATAAAAGAAAAGGCTATGGGCAAGTGGTGCCATTTCCAGTGGACTGCTGTAGAGAATAACAGGACAAAAACAGATGTGATCTCATTAATATCTTTATTACTGAATCCAAACCTAAAATAAGGAATTGATTTTTTTGTCAAATTCTATCCAGATTCCCTATTCAACGGAACAGGAATACTTCAAAGAATTTCAGACTAAAAATGGAAACACTCTCTTCCTCTTTTGAAGGTGAAATCAGTGTGGTTTAAAAGAAAAAAAAAAAAAATGCAGGCCCTGCAGATTCAACTTTATACATTGAAGAAGCAAAATTTACTCCTGACTTACAGGTTAGTTGGTGAACACTTCCAAAAAATACCATCTTTCATCTAGTGGTTTTCATGAATCAGTCAAGTGACTGCAGAACCTTGTTTGTCAGTTTTAAATGTACTCCTTCAGCCTAATGTGTAAAATGTTTTCTTGTATGGAAAAAAATGCTTTATCCATAGAGCAGCTGTCCCTACAGAAGCACAGGGACAACTAAATTCAGGTCACCAGTTTCCTTTGTGATATTGCCCAAAAGTTTCAGTGGTTTGTACATTGAAGGCTCAGAACGTATCGTGTGTGGCACTTCACATTTCTAAGGAACTTGCATATGAGTATCTCTTCTTTTCTAGGAAATAGATTCTATTTAGGAGAAAAAAATATATATGTTTTTTAAAATGCCAGTCACACTGCTAACAATCAAATAATGAGTAGGTATAATTAGTAGGTACAAACAAGTAGAAATTTTAGAAAACTGCCATTGATTGACAAGAGAACATTTCAAAGTGACTGCAAAAGAAAAAGCTGTGAAATTCAGCAACACTCAACAATGTAGCCCCATCACAATAGGAATTTCTGCTCAGGCTTTACGCTGACTGCACATGCAGCAGACCACTCTGTGTTGTGCAGCTTTCTTCTTGGTAAAATCCCAAGAACGAGCGAGGAAGCTGTTTCAGATGTTTTAGCTTTTAAGATAAATTATTTTTTTTATATTTTCATGTTCACCCACCAGTTTTGGAAAGAGCCATTTGTGGCTATTTCTCTTTTTAAGCGCTGTAAAGATCTTATCTAGACAGGGAAAAAAAGGAAAAACAGCTGAACTTTCTGATGAATGTTTTCTAATGTTTCTGACTGATGATTTTTATGTTTCATTTCTTGGCTGGGGGCTGTCTCAGAGACTTTGCACATGCAGGGGTTGGTACAGTACTAAACGTGAACTCGTGTGTGAGTGAGAACTGCCTGAATGGTCATTCTTGAGCTAGGAGATTGCTTGGAAACCTGCAAGTGTTTGATCTGAAGCTCCTTTAAAAAAACATTTGCGTCTTTTTTTATTAATACAGTTCTGAAACTCCTGGTGCTATCATGCCTGCAAATAATAAGTACTGTAATAAATGCAAAATGCCAGGATTACGAATGGGATGCTGACTGGTATTTGCAAGGTGGCAGTTACTGAAGAATTGGCCTCAACTGTTAAGCAAAGTGAAGAATTGGCTTATACTCCAATTGCTTATGTACTCCTTGCTTATATAATCTGATTCTTTTGGTATACAGGGGGAAATTTACTCTGAGCTCACAGAATTTTATTTAAACCTTTTCTTTCATGATCTTAAAGCTATTCCACTCTGTGTAATCAGCAAAATACAACGTGGCTGAGCTTCATTTCATTAACTATCAAGAATTTAGGACAAGGAAGACCAGAGGTCGTGACATTTTGGTCATTTTTACCTCATTAAAATCTTACGGCCCCTGAGAAATGCAGTAAGGTCATGTTTGTAAAAGGTGGGAGTCCAAAGCCTCGCTTTGAGCCATGCCTATTTCAGAGGAGTGCTCTGCATGAATTATCATACATCTTTCCCAGTTGAGTGTGGTTCCAGGCTAAAGCACTTCAGTTATTTCACCTTCGAGCAGAACCCCCCATTTTCTTCATTTTCAGGCAACTAATTACAGGCAGTCTAAGAAGATCTCTGTACAGCTGATAGCTCTAAACTATTGGAAGGATGACTGCATACACGTGCAAATCCAAGATAAATCCTGAGCGCTCCACATTTGACAGACGTTCCCAAACCCTCCAATGCTGTAACTGCATCTTTGTCTGAACGCAGCTATCAGGCTTGCAGATACTCCCCTCCAACAGCAGTAGGGGTGCATCTTGCTGGTTTTAAAAGTGCCCAGCAAGCTGGGTGAAGAATGCTGCAAGCAATCAATATTACTGCAGCACAAGGCTGTCCCTCACACAGCCCTCCCTTTTTCCGGCAGCTTTCAGTAAGCACAGACTTGTGACACAAAAGCAGCACTGCTACCTGTTGGCCTTCACACAGAAGCAGCCAGTCCGTGCTTATTTCCATCACCAGAGAGGTACGTTGTGCTAGCAAGAAAATGAGAAGACGAAGGGCACATCCACTGCAGTCCAAGTTCAAGTACACGCTGAAGGACCCCAAAGAACAGAGCCAGCTGCTGCTGCAGCCTTCCCACTCTGGCTTTCCTCCTTTTTTTTCCTCCTTTTTCCTCACTGCCTCTGCTTTTGTCCCAGTGGCGTGGCTGCCATTGTGTACAAGTTTTAGGGGATGAAAGCGAATGATTGCTGATGGGTGACATGATAGTGTTAAAATGCAAAAGCAGTTTGGTTCTAATAGTGAGTGACATAGTAGCCCTGAAAAAGCAAGCGGAGGTGGCACAATAGGCTTAGAGCGACCGCCACAAGCAGAAGTGACTGACAAAAGAAACTGCAACACACAAATACCAATATGTGTCTAAAGAGCCCCGGTGCTAAAATGCCCAGAACTGTCCGATGTCTTATGCTCTGGGAAAATGTGCAGCTTGCAGGCCCAGATGCAGACCAGGCCACTGGGCTGCCATCTCAGCAACACGGGGTGTCCCGTACCTCGGCCTCTCTGGGAATCTGGGTGCTGAGCACGCGCAGGAAATCTGGGATTACAAACTTGTCTGAACTTTTCACAGCCAGACATTAACATGCGTATGCAGCAGCCTATATGTAAATGATGTTATCTGAGCTGTTTTATGCATGCGTTTCCAGGATAAGAAAGGAGATTTCTTTGTGTGAACTAATTACCTGCTAAGAAAAAAATTAGAGCCTTTTTAATGTTAATGCCAGGCTGTATTTTTATTAACCTCTATACTCAATGATCCCTGTTGTATGTTTATTGTGTATTTTCAAATATTAAGGGCTTGATACTTGAAACTACATGAAAGAAGTTCCCAGTGTGACTTTGCATAAGCAGGTTTCTTTGTGGGGTTGTAGCCACATCTCAGAGCCTTTTTTTTTTTTTTGCCCATAAAACAGGATTGCTTTACCAATCATAAAGACAAAGTGACTTTTAAATGTTTATTGCTGTTAAATCTTGCACCACAGCAGTTAAAGGCAAGTGGGCAATCATATTAAACTGGAACTGCAGGGATACTGCAAACAGAATCATAGGATCACAGAATTATTTGAGTTGCAAGGGACCCTTAAAGGTCATCTAGTCCAACTCCCCTGCAGTGAACAGGAACATTCACAGCTCCATCAGAGCCCTGTCCACCCTGACCTTGAGTGTGTCTCCAGAGACGGGGCATTCTCTCCATCTCTGGGCTACCTGTTCCAGTGCCTCACCACCCTTACTGTAAAAATACATTCCTTGCCTAATCTGGAGTCTCTCACAATCAAAGAAAGAGAGTTCATATTCATATAACAGTGCTGAGCCCAAAGGAGATCAGCCCTTTAGGCTTCAGGTGGACAGCTTGTATGATTAAAAGTGAAACATACCCCTGCTGCAAGAGTTATGTCAGGAGATCATCTGTGCAAAAGTCCAATCTCTTGTGGCTACCACATCTCAGCCAAAATTCAGCATGTTACTCATTAATACTATAATTAGATAAGGGATGAGGGGAGTAACTCTCAAATATTTCATATTTTGATACACATACAACTTTTATACCAGTATTTATTTTAGCATACTTTTTTAAGCATGGTGGGTTAAGTTTATACCTTTTTTTTTTTTTTTTTTTTTTTTTTTACCATATAGCATAAGTTGTTAATAATAGAATCATAGAATGGCCTGGGTTGAAAAGGACCTCAAAGATCATCTAGTTTCAACCCTCTGCTGTGGGCAGGGTTGCCAACAAAAGCAAGTTACAGCAGTCCAGCACAGGTGGTGGACTGAGGTCACCCAGAGCAATCGCAGACAAGTCCCAAGATCTCACTGTATCAGCATGGAAAAGATCTCCGAGACATGTGCTAATGCAATGAAACTGAAAGACAAGTGCTTTGTGTTTGCTGATCCAGTGCTCATGCCATGTCAAAATAAATCAGTGGGGTGAGAGGGAGAACAGGTTTTGGTTGGTTGGTTGGTTGTTTTTTTCTATCAAGTTCCACTTTAAGCTGGCTTCTTCGCTGCCTCTTTACTTGGAGCTCACGTCTGTGAAACTAGAAAGGGACCCCCACTGAGGAACGTTTGTGTAAGATCAGGAAGTGGGGCTCAAAGTAGCAGGGAGATGAGAAACTGTGACCTGAAGTGGGGCCAAACAGATTTTCCTTGGAAGAAATGAGACAAAGGAGGTCATCGCTCTGCAAAGCTGATACCTTGACACCTCTCAGTGCCTGAGTTACACTTGTTACGGAATGTGTGCCTCTTCATTGTGCCTCTCACACCAGCACAAGCTAAATCAAATAGTTTTCTCAACTTGTCATCCACAGTTTGATCTGAAAGACTTGTCTGTGCACTTGAATTGTTATAAGACGTGCCACCTTGAAAATCAGACCTTTTTCACCTTGTTCCAAACTGTGTTATAATAAAAATGTTTCCTATATTTTCCAGGCTTTAAATAACTGAATTCACTTCTCACCAAGATGGAACAAACACTTGGCACTGCCAAACTCATTCAGAAATTCAACTCTGAAGATAATGGTTCTGATAAACTATTAAGCTAAATGTAACACAATGCAAAACCTCTGCTGTTTGTTCTGATGCAGCAAGCAGAGTATTCTTAGCAGCTTGTGTAACAACAGCTTTCAGTGGAGGGATCAAAGACAGAGTACCAGACCTCGGAGCAACCGTGTGAAAGAGTTTCTGCTTTGCCCACCCAAACAATGGTTAAATTGCTGCACGATAAAATGATAAAATGGTTTGTGGACTCCTATATAATCAGCTGCTTTGGTGAGTCTGCAAGCAACTGAGCTGAGAATAGAGTTCAGGAGATGGAATCTCCACTTTGCCTATTAGCACATCTGCAGGGCAGGTCATTGGGGCATTAAGCTAATTTAGGCTTTAGGTCTCCCAATTCTGCTATGCATTCCAAGCTTCCTGAGAGAGGGACCCTCTGAACTATTTAAATTCTGAATTACAGAAGGGTCACAGTGCAACTTAGGATCTTCCCTATGAGGCGTATTGAGTCCCACCTGCTCGCAGCCATTTTCCATAGGCCAACTACATCAGGATTTGCTATGGGTCCCTCCTCAGTTCCCCAGCTCTCAGGCTGTTTGACATTTTGGTCCCACTGAGGTCAAGGGGAGTTTTGCAATCAATCCCAGGCAGGCCAGAACTTCTGACAGCATTTATAGAGTTCATCTGAGAACACATATCTCTGAAATTTAAATTTACAATAGAGGTGATTGTTCTGAGACTGGATATAAAGCATCAGAGCTCAACTTCTGTTCCATTAGCAATAATCAGCATGACCGTAACACGTTTCCATGCACATAGAGCCTAGTGCTTCAGACAAACAGTTTGGGAACTCAATTATCCTGTGTCCAGTCAAAAATGCCTTACTTTCTCCTTCCTTATTTACATCACGAAGATCTCAGCCCTGCAGCAGCCATTTTCTGTCACTTTGGTAAAATAAAATTTGCAATGTGAATGGGATAGCCTCACAAGTCTCCCAGAACTGATGCTTGGGGTGATCACCCAGCAGTCTGCCAAACTATGGCGTGTAAGACAATGCATTTACGTGGAACAGAATGACCAGAATTGAGCAGATAAGATCCCAGTGTTGTCAGTATGATCCCAAGCAGCTCAGAGTGCCACAGAAATCCTCTCCGTCTCTTGCCCCAAAGCTGCCATGCAAGCATCTCAGCATAGCTATACATACAGAGATAACAAGAGCGACACTTGTTACATTGATGGCCTTGGACTGCAGAATGTGCTGCTGTTTGCATAGGTTTTTTGCAGGTTACTGCTGCCTTCTATAAGGCATTTTTGTTGACTGGGAGGGGCAAAAGACTATATGCTAGGTGCTGCCCCATCTAACGAGATAGGTGAATTCAAGAGAAGGTCAAGGAGGCACTGAAGGGGGAAGTGATGTGCAGAAGAGTTCCCTTTTTTTTGTTAGATTGCAAGCATTTTCCAGTTTCAAAAGGCAAGACTGGGGAAGTCTGCAAAGTCATACTGGGGAGATTTGACAAGCAAGCATTCCCCTGGCTCTGTTGTCAGCACACTGACCAGCAATGCAGCTCGTCTGGCACAGAATCGCTGCAGAGAGCTGATGAAGATCTTTTCAGTCCCTGGGCTTCCCAGTGCTGTCATGACAACAGCTACTTTCTTGGGCCTTCTGAAACCCCTTTTCACATTCATTGAATGCCATGCACAGAAAACTAGGTTGTTCTCATCAATCTCCCTCTCTCTCTCAGATTTGTTTGATTGAGAATAGGGAGGGATGCTGTACTACTGTGGACTTGGCTTATTTTCCAAGAACACTGCACACATTGATCTTATAGCAAAGGTTTGAAGAGTTATGACTGGGAAACATAATTCTGATAGCTGAGTATATAAATACGTTATCTGTAATAAAGACTTTCCCTTAGTGGCAAATGACAATAAAGTTATATTGTAATTACATCGGTTTCAATTACTTTGAGCATGACTTCTGCCGTTCAGTGAATGCTGTAGTAATAGAAAGGTGAGTTTCTGGAAGCAAATCTGAATTTTTCTTCAGATATTTCATTGTTCATGCTCAAGCCTACTAAATAATAATTTCTATTTTTATACACTAAAGCTGTGTATCTCCAAGTGTTTGACAAACATTCCACAACTTGAATTTTAGCAGAGTGGGGAGGTGGGGGGAAGAAGAGGTGGTGACAAAGAGGAATAATTCAGCTGTTAAGGCTTTGGGGAGTCTGGAGTCCAACATACTGCTCCACAACTGCTTCACAACAGCATGTTTGCTTGAGGCTGATCAGACTGGGATAAATGCCTCTCTAAAGGATAACCTCTCTCCCTTTACTCTCTAGTATACAAATATTTGGGAATTATAAAAAAATACATAACCTAATTGCTGGTCACTTTTAATCTCACAGCATTTAGCAGGATACTAAATTTGTCATACATGCTAACATGGGAATTCTGAATTCAGTTACCGGTGCCTCAGGCTGTCTAAACCTACCTGCAGGGACTCACTACTTGGTTCCTGTCATGAGGTTCAGCTTCTGTAGCTGCAAGTAATGATTGCTGGGAACATGGTTTTCTCCCCCATGTGGACATGGGACAAAGCCAGGGTATATGGCTACAGCTCTAAACACAGAAAAATATTTACTGTTTTTGCCTGTCTTTGTAACATGGAAATAATATCTCAGCTTTCCAGAATCACAGAAGAGTTGAGGTGGGAAGGCATTTCTGGAGATCATCTAGTCCAAAGCGCCTGCTCACAACAGGCAGCTTCAGCAGGTTCTTAGGACCACGTCCAGATGTGTTGTGACTGTTCTCAGGAATGGAGATTCCCAAATTTCTCTGGGCCATCTCTTCCGTGCTTAACAAACCTCATGGTGAAAAAAGTTGTATTTTCTTCTGTTTGAATAGAATTTTCTGTATTTTACTTTCTGCACATTTCCTCTTGTCCCTTACCACTAAGAAGAATCTGGCTCTAACTTTTACCTTTCCCAGCAAGTATTTATACGACCTGTCCCCCCCCTCAGCCTTCACACCATGGGCTGAGCAGACCCAGCTCCCTCAGCCTCTCACCATCTGGCAGAGGCTTCGGTCCCTTCAGGGCCTCTGGCTGGTCCTGCTGGAGCCCACAGCTGTCGGTGGAAGAACACATGTTCACATGAGCTTGATCTTGGAAAGTCACAAGATTCTTCTGAGAGCAAAAAAAAAAAAAAAAAAAAAAAAAAAGCACAAACCCCATAACTAAACTTCTACAGGGAGATTTTAATCTATTTTTTTTTTAAATACTAATGTTAAAAAAAAAAAAAGTTAATTGTTCTATCAAAAGCGTGTATTCTAGATAAGGCCATACACTGCAGAAAGGGATTTTCAAAGCAATCCTAGAAGAACATAGAAAAACTGTTGTATGTTTGTACTCCTTCCAAACTGTGATTTGTATTTAATTAGCATTCAATTAATTATTCATTTCTGCTTGGTTGTAATGGTTACGCACAGGTTTTGCAACACACAAGATCTTGATTATTTTTCTGGTTTTGAAAAGAATCTCCATGAGTGCAAAGAGAGACTCTGCTCTTGACTTCACATCTACATTCTTAGAAAAAAAACCTGCTGTTATTTACTGACTGGTGTGCTTGGGCAGAATTCCACTCTGCTGGAATTGCCCTCTCTGCCTTTATTGTAATGGTCTGCAGTAACTGACCTCCAGAAAGTAAATGGACACAGCGGTGGCAGCCCTGTATTTGTGGTTGGGTGCACACCTTCATTTAAAGCTGGAATCCAGCTCTGTTTTGCATAAGAATGTAGAAAACATGCATTCCCCAAATTAACAGCATGTAAAGAGTCTTTAATCTGGAAGCAAATATGTTAATTATCTCTGGGTAAAACTAATCTAAATGGCACCCTTTAAGGATGTTGATTCTTCTGAAACACAAGAATTTTTGCTGCCTTTTTTTGAAAAAGAACAAACTGTGCCAGTAAAAAATGCATACAAGGAGGTATGAGGACAAGAAAAAGTCTCTGGTAATTTATATAAATACACTGTTTGAATCAAAATGTAAAAATATTGATGATAGTTACAACAAAATGATTCTCTGTGTTATTCTACAGTATTGTGTACCTCATTTTTTGATGCTGCGATGATGTATTTTATCAGCCGTGTACATTTTCCAATGTGAATACCTTTCTGAATAATGTCAAAGAAAAACATATTTTAATACATACTTACACAAGTCTGTGGAACTCACTTGGAGTTGGTGAGTGGATGACTTGGAGACAGGATGACAGGAGTGTGGAGTGTGACAGGAGGACAGGAGGACAGAAGCACTGTGGTTACTTCTGCTTCTACAGAAAATTCTGAGCTGGTTCTCAGCTGTGTCTGTAATAACTGCTAGTTTACTTTACCTAAACAGTATCTACTTGAAATTCTGTGCTTCAGTTTCAGTTTTTGCAACAAGCAGTAACCTACATAAATGAACCATACTATGAGGCCTTCCAATTCCTCACGCTCAAAAGCACATCTTCATGTTTTTTTCTTTTGTTTTTCTTTTGTATTTTCTTTTGGCATCATGTGCCAGCAAATTTGACATCAATTAGAATGTATTTTAAAGAAGAGGTCTGATGCGTTTGTAAAATATCTGTTTTCTTTCACTTGTGTTAGAGTATCTATATGCAGCACAGGCTTCCTCCTACTGTTTGTGTGCATACACGGCTCAGCACATGGGTGCTCTGATCTTGCAAGTTGTTACAATAGCTCAAATGCAAACATGAACATTAGGATGTGCTTTTGGATAAGTTCCAGAACTACAGAATGGGTAGTTCAGGATTTTCCAATAATCAGGATTTTCCAATCCTGAACTGCTGGCACTTTAATATATACGTTTTTCCCCATCCCTGTAGTGTGCATGGTTACATTTAATAGAGCTGTCTGAAGCTTTTTGAATTTTCCTGACTCAACATCAACAGAATGGCATTATATTATATATTTTTTTTCTCCTAGTCACCACTAAAATCAGTTCCTTGTTGTAGCTCATGGCATGAGTTTCACAGCCAGCTGTGCTGCACAACAGAAGGGGCAGTGTGTCCCCATGAGGGCTGTAACAAGATCTGGGTAGCGGAGCAGGGGCAGACAGACCCAAGCAATACCTAGAATCCACATTGCCAAAGTATTTTTCAAGACCAGAGACAGCTCACAGGCCAGCAGGGACAGAAGAAGGACTTCAGCTAATACACGTTTCTGGCAGCCTTCCTTTGACTGAACCAACCTAAACAGTGCTTGAATTTTCCTATGGTCATGGGCCTGCTTTCAAGCAAACAACACAGAGAAAGATTAAAGCTTTAAAAAGAAAACACTGTGGAAGGGAGTTTAAATTAACTGGGTGCTGTAGGAGAGGGTGGGGTTGGGATTGCAGAACAAGGCGGTTTCAGTCTGGTCTGAAGGGAAGGGTGAGAAATGAGTGCTGGATGCTTACTCGAAGCAATGGGCAATTGCAGCTTCTTCCTCAAGACCTTGAATTTGGATGAGGAAGGGTGGGGCAGAAAGAAGGGGAGGGTGCTGTCTCCAGAGACTGCTGAGCAGGCAGAATGTTGTGAGCAAGGTGAGTCATGAGGCACAGGCAGCAGGAATTTCCTGCAGTGTTTAAGACGTGCATGTGGAGGCAGGAGCAGGAGAGTGCGGTGACCAAGTGTGTCGTTTCACAGAATTTCCCATGCCATCCTAACAAGTGCAGGATGGCATTTTTTCCTGTATCTTAGGCCACTGGTACATATTTTTCTCTCTTTATAGGCCCTTCTTACTGGTTTGTTTTGCTTGTGTACTATGCCTCATAGTATTATGACGCTGATCAACACTGGGAAGAAAAGCTCAAACAGACTGCACTGCATGTACCAAATCTTCTGATGATCTCATCCAGTTGTTCTTTAAAAAAACAAAACAAAACACAAAATTGTTGTGACTCAAGAAAAAGAAGAAACTGCTTTGGAGTCTGCTCACTATCGATTCTGCTGTCAGTGTGAATTCCCTGCACCCCTGTGATTCGGAGGTAAGACAAAGAAAACTACACTCTTCATTTCTTCCCCGTGCTCTGCTATGTCTGTGTCTGCAAAGGAATTCAAATCTCCTCCAGATTGCCTGGGCTGTTTGTTCTTGTTCTACTGGAGAACAGCACTACTTCAGTTCTTTGGCTGTGAACAAGCTTTCACTAACCTGCTGTTTGTTTTGTTTTGTTTTGTTTTTTTTCCTTTCCTTTGTACCTTGTTGAGAAATTCTTCCAAGTACCACGGATTATTAAGTTTCGGCATAACTACATCAGCTCTAAAGTACTGTCCCTGTTGTAATGATCATCTCAAATTAGACTGAGCATACCAGAGCCCTTTGTGTGAAGGACAAAGTAACATCCTCCCTTGAAGTGTAACTGAATGTGTAAGTTATTTTTTTCTAATGGATTTCCTAGCAGGGTGTCTCTTGTTTTGGGCTTTTATCAGACCGTTCAAAATGCAATTGATTTTGACACTAGCAAGTTTAAGACTCACCTGTTCTCAGACAGATCTCATCTTTTGACTGGAACCAGGGTATGAAAAAGTCAAAAACCTGCGAGAAAGAAAAAGGAGAATTACCTTTTCTGAGCTGATTGAACTGTGACCTAGGAATGTCAGTAACAAGAGAGCTAAGTCATCACTGCTGCTTCTGCTTGATTCGAACTTTATCTTAACACTTTAGGGAGCTCACGGACCAAGCCTTCATGCAGGATTTCGTGGTTTCAAAGAACTGAAAGTAGGGCACTAAAGATCGTCAGAGTATTTCTTTGATGACTGCTGCACTGCTGCGGCACTGATCTCCTGCTTTAAACGCTAAGTGATTGCCATTAGGAGGGTTCGTACCCTCCTTCTATGCATCCTATCCTAAGGTTTCACTCCCTCTCTCCGAATACACAAATTACCCAACAAGCCGGCATCCCTACTGCTGTACTTAGGAAAGTGAGAAGTGTTAGGTCTGCATCCCCGTCACCTCCCGGCGCGCAGACACTGGGAACCCGGTGTGCGCACATGACCTCAAAGAACCCGGGAGTTCTGAGAAAAGCACACAGCCACGGGCTCGTGAGCACGGTGGGATGAATTCGGACAACATACACTAGGGTGCACGGAGTTCTTTGAGATACATGTTTCCTACTTCCCTTCTTTGCTCGTTCTCAGGTTGTGAAAGTTGCCTTTCACTTCACTCCATTTAGATCTTTGTTTTCTCGTCATTCGGTCCCTCCCCTCGCCACGGCTGATTTCAGTAAACTCCAGAGGGAAATCAGTTATAGAAGAGGCACAGCAATTGCTTCAGCTACTGCTGCCTTCTGACTGAATCGAAAGGTTGTTGTTTTTTTTTTTTTTTTTAGACCTCGCTCATCGTGTCTGATGAGATTAGTGACAATAACACTCACGGGAGTGCCACACCTTTGTGGGCTGAGAGGGAAGTACAGAGCACGCTGTTACTTCGGGGGGAGGTGGGGTAGCAAGAAGCTCAGGCTTCGGTGATTGTTTCGATGGAATCAGTAGAGCAGCGATGCTTGCACTGTGCAGGTGAAACAGCGTTACAGACGTCGTCATTTGTTTTAAAATATTCTTGCCATTTCCAATGTCTAGCTGAGGCTTGTTTTGAGAAAATCTGGAAAACTTAGTCTCACAGGTTCGCTTACGCTCCTCTGCAGGTTAAAGATGTTATTTGTTTGCTCTCAGAGATGAACGCAATGTCACGTCCCTTTGCTCCAAGGCTGTGGTTCTCCCGCAGCTCTGTGGCATTCTGTGTTGGCACTGCTCACTGAGGACTGCTGGTGTTGCTGCGGACAGATATGCGTGCAGATGGATGGGCGGGCAGCCAGCCCTGCTTGTGCTGATGTAGGGCTCAGGAGCACCCTCCCCAGATTTTAATCCTCTGTGGCTAACTTTTCCTGTTCCTCTGTGGCAATGCCAGATATGCCTGCTACAACTTGAGGAGGTGGTACTCTTCCTGTTGCACAGAGAACAAAGTCTTTCTGCCCTGAGCTGTGGTTCAGTTTTATCATCTGTTCTTAAGCTAAACCATCACCACTTCATGATTTTTTATTTTTATTTTTTAATGTGTCAAGTTCAGCAAGAATTGGGTAAACGTGACTATATACCCCATTTAAAATCCATATGAAATAGTGTTTTCAGCTTAAGTTACTCTTCCCACCCCTCGAAAAATTAGCCAGATTACCCGATTCCATCTCTGTGTCCGGGTGCTACCAAAAATCCCCATCCCATACGGACTGCTGATCATTTCCATGTGACAATTTACTGAATGTTTTCTTGATGTCCATACAGCCAAGGGGAAAAAAAAAAAAAAAAAAAAAAAAGAAGTGATGTCTGGCATGATCTGCCTTGAGTATATTTCATCCCTCCTCCCCCCCCTTTTTTTTTTTGGATATTAAAATGACTTTAATTGACGAAGTCTGTTCCGAAGTCTCGTATGTGATTGGCGGTCATTCCGCTCATCTTTCTCTCTTCCCCATCTATTTTTCTTCACACGGCAACATTCCCAACTCAGCGAATTCACCAGCCCTCACTCCTCCAAACCCCGGCCTGATTTTGTGAGGAAAATATTAACCAACTGCCTCGGTTTTAGCACATTTAACTCTCTTTTTTTATTTCCACTTTGGGCAGTGACGTGCATTTTGCATTCAGCCTCGGCCACGCCGTAGCCTGGAAGCTTCTTATGGCAAACGGAGGTGTGAGGCCGCACTTCAAACGCTCTCCTGATGGACGGCAGGACTTCACTTTCGCTTCTTTCTTCCAGTGCCACTGGAAACCTCTTTGTGTCCCATCCCAGCTCGTGTAGCGATTCTCACAGGGCAGAGTCACACTCTCCTTGCTGCAGGGCCTTTTTCCCTTCCCTTGAGAAGGCACGCCTTTGCCTATCCAACCAGCTCCGAAGCCTTCCTTCCCCACACTTCGCTCAGTTTTTCACTTCGCCCACGAGCCCGATGCCGTCCTGTGACTGCGAACAGTGCCTCAGAGGCGGGGCTGCGGATGACGGCCGCCTCGCACCCCCTCCCCCCCCGCTCGGTGCCCGCCGGTGACGCTTAGCACACGAGACGCGCGCGCTCCGCCTTCCCGCAGGTTTTTGTCCCCGGGCGCCTTCCGTAGCGCGTGCGGCGGTGGAGGCTCGGGCCCCTCCTCTTTGCGGCTCGCGCCGCCGCGCGATTGTGCGGTGAGAAGGGCGAGGGCGGGGGGAGCGCGGCCGCGCGCACACACAAACCGGGGCACGCGCGCACCGGCCGCGCGCACGCCGCCGCCGCGCGCGCCCGGCTCGGCTCGACTCGACTCGACTCGGCCCCGTTCGGCTCGGCTCGGCTCGCAGCGACTCGCAGGCGCCATGGCGGCCGCTCGCAGCGACATGGCGGAGCCGGAGGGGCTGCTTCCCGGCGAGGCGGCGGCCGCCGCGGCTGAGGAAGAGGAGGAGGCGGCGGCCGCGGCCGCCGCCGCCGGGGTCGGCTCCTCGTCGTCACCTCCGTCCTCAGCGGCGGAGACGGAGTCGCTGCTGCTGCTGAACGGCGAGGCGGAGAGCATGTCGGAGCCCAGCCCGGAGAGCGCCAGCCAGGCCGGGGACGGGGAGGACGAAGACGAGGAGGAGGAGGAAGAGGAGGAGGAGGAGGGCGGCGAGGAGGAGGAGAGCAGCCTGGTGGGCAGCAGCAGCACGAGCAGCGGCTGCTGCAGCGACGAGACCCGCTCGCTCAGCCCCGGCGGCAGCAGCGAGGCCGACGCCAAGGAGGAGCCCAAGGGCCCGCGGGGCGGCCAGGAGGGCGGGCTGGGCCGCGGCGGCGGCGGCGGAGGCGGCGGCGGCGGCGGCGGGAGCAGCTCGAGCAGCGTGTCCAGCGGCGGCGACGAGGGCTACGGCACCGGCGGCGGCGGCGGCAGCAGCGGCAGCAGCAGCTGCAGCGCCACGTCGGGGGGGCGGCGGGGCAGCCTGGAGATGTCCTCGGACGGGGAACCGCTGAGCCGCATGGACTCGGAGGACAGGTCAGTGCCCGGTGCGGGAGGCCCGCGGGCGCCATGTCCTGGAGCCTCGCCCCGCCCGAGGGCCGCGGGGCTGTCAGGCCGGCGGAGGGGCGGCCGCGGGCCGCTCGCTGCCCGCCTGGCGCGCTCCGGGCGGGGGCGTTCGGTCGCGCCGCGCCCCGGGGCCGCTCCGGTTCCGCTGGGATGCCGGCCGGGTTCTTTCGCCTTGTACCGTGCCTGCGGCTCGGGGCCGGGCGCCGTTCCGTGGGCGCGCCGTACCTGCGGCCCCGCGGGTGTACGTGCTGCGGGCGGCGAGCTGAGGGAACGGCCGAACACAAGGGAAGATCCCAGCTTGCTGAAAGGAGCGGGGGAACGGCCCTCCGCCGGGGTTGAGCGGGTGCTGGATGAAGCCGGGCCCGGCCGTGTGAGACTTAGTCATTTTTGGATGAATGGTTTAATGCCAAACGCAGATGATTTCCGTAGGTTCTGTACGTCTCGTTTCGCCCAGGCTCCAGCTTGAGGCTCGCGGGAAGGCACAGCCCAGTTCCCAGGTCTCGTTCAGCCCAGAGGCTGGGCGCTTCTAGGAGCACGGCTTGCCTGCTGGCTTTTTTGGGCGTATGTAGTACTGTCTAACGGAAAATAGGATGGAAAAAGGGAGGTAAGAGTGGAATACGTCGGTTCCTTTACTAATAATCGCTTCGAAATAGTTTTAGAAACTTCTTTTATTCTTTTTCTTTTCAATTTGGCTTTAAGGAAGCCTTGGGCTTTGCCGTAGTTAGTACAAAAAATACTAATCGTTACTTTTCTTAAGATAGTGTCGTTATTAAGTGTGAAGAGTTATCTGTTTTGGTACAGGTACGTGCTTTGTTTATATGTTAGGGTAAATTTGAGTAGATGGGGAAACGCCCGTGTTGCAGGAGTGTGGCATCTCTAGGTCCAGCCTCACGTGTTAAATAAAACCCCCGTGAGTCAGTTTCTCAAATCATGCAGTGCTTCTGAAAGCCTTAGGAAAAATTTTTTAAAAAAGTCTGTTGTTTTGGTTTCCTCCTGACTTCTGAGACTTCAGGACTTGGGGGAGTTTTTTCGTTCCTCCAGACTTGCTGTGAGATAGGAAGGTGGTGGGGCTTTTCTTTTTCTCTTTTTCTTTTTTCTCCTCTCTGTTTTCATATGGATTTTTACCTGAAATCACACGAGTATAGGAGCAGATTTCTGGGAGAACAACAGGTTTGTGTTTGAGGTTTAGGGTCGTCACTTCTTGTTTTCTACAAAATCATACTCTGAATTGAATCTTGATCTCTTGTGAGTGTCTCAATTTGTAGGTTAAGGAAATAACAGGAATCAGTTGCAGGGGTTTTTTGGCAGTGCAGCCCCATTACGTCTTTCTCATACACTTCAGAGTTGGTGTACTAGTTTCTTTCTCTGTCATTGTTTTTGGGCTCCTCTTGTTATAGTGGCACAATCAAATCTGTGTGCGTGCTCTTCGTTGCTCCTTTCCTGTACCTTTGGAGCAGACTTAGTTGCAGAGTGGGGGCCCTTTGTGTTCAGTAGTTTTAAATTAGGACTGTTTTTGGTTTTAATCTTGCAAAGTTTCATCTTCAGTGTCCACGCTGAACATAGAGGGATGCTGAGAGTGAGTTTTGTACGGTAATTTCATAGCCTGCTGCTTGATTTGGGTAGGAAGGAACCAGGCCACTCAGAGTGCCATTTCTTATTTCTGGTGATAGGAAAAATTTATTTTGATGACGTTTCTTGCTGCAGTGGAGTAGACAGCAAAAACAATGACACCACATGTAGTCCAACAGGTCCCTCAGTCTATCAATCGAAATTATTGCTGCCCCTTAGAAGCCAGCTGGGACATGATGTACATCCTTAAGCTGATCAGTTGCCAATGGTAGGGGAGGCACAGAAAAGCCTAAAGAGTGTGCGATATGGGTTGGTGGAGTATCTGGAAGGAGCTGGGTGCAGCTCAGATTTACAGGTTGTAACTATTACAGAATGATATCTGTTCAGTTGTATTCTTTATAAAACAGTACATTGTACAGCACTTTGAGCTCTACTTTCTGCTTGTGTCCTGAACGGAGACTCCAATTTTGTTGCTGAAGACCTAAGGAAGTTGGCATCATCTTTTCTTGTGGACTGTTGTGTTGTAAAATTACCTGTGAGAAGAAATGATCTGACCTGCTTGAGTTTAGTCTTTGGTTAAACAGGAGGAAGGTATTAGAAAGGTGTATTCAGTAGTGATTCTCCTGTTGCAGGTAGGTTTGCTAACATTCAGATTATGCCCCAAGGCTTGGGATTTTTTTCTTGTTTCCTCTTTAGCAAATTTGAATAAATAGGAGGGTGTGGTGAGGGCCTGAAATTCCTTAAGTGATCAAATTCCTCTTTCAGTACGATCTTTATCGTTGTCTAATTTCAGTGTATTGTCTGTCTTGTTTTGGTTTGGTGTTATGAACTATAAAGTAAACTGCAGATTTGACGTTTGAGCAGGAGAATCTTGCATGCAATCAAGACATGACTGCTGTTCAGCTACTTCTAATACTAATACTTAGAATCTATTTTTAGAGATCTGCCAATAAAAGAGAATAAATAATGTGGAGCAGTACTGTAGGAAATCTGTAAGTATTTGAAACAAAATAAAAAAACAAATTTGATGTTGAATATCGATGCCTGAAACTTGAGATGAATTTTGGTCACCTTTTTTTAAATGCAAGTTCGCTTGGTACTGCATTTCAAGCAGGTTACACCCCTGCCCTCCCTCCCCCTCCTCATCCCCCATCAAAAAAAAGAAACAAAAAGATGACCCAAGAACAGAAACCAAAAAAGCAAACTGCACGCTGATATTTAGGATAACCAGGTGGCATTTTCTGCTCAGCGGTATTAGTAATGGGAGTGCAGTGCAAAGTCTGGAATGACTGCAGATATACCCATTGCATTTTATTCCTGGGATTCGAGCTGTGTTTCTACTGCTGTGCAAAAGTTTGCCTGCTGATTTTGAGTGAGCTCATACCTGTTGTCTCAATGTTAAGAATTTGCATTCAGGTTGAGTTATCCTCCAGATAAAGATTAATATCAGCTTGTTGGTAATTTTCCTGTGCCTTTCCTTAGCTTCAGACAAGTATTGAAAGGATGGATGCCTTTCTGCTCATTTCTCTGGAGCAGGACAGCTTCGTACAATGCTGAGAAACATTTGATGTGTCTTTAAAACCAAGAGGAATGATTCAGTTAATTAACGAAACAGCTGAGTTCATCACTGGGCTGCAAAACTAGGCCTACGTGTATGCATGGATTTAGGTATACATCAGCTGATATGAATGCAGTGAAGGTGTGCCTGCAGCTCAGTGATGCGTTATTGCTGAACTGTGATATTTACTTAGAAATACTTAATATTAGACTACTGAAATCAGTTAAATATTTTGTTTAGCAGAAAGTTGATTATAGAAGTGCAATTAAATCTGAAATTTCACTGAAATTTTATCAGATTTCGTTTGATTACAATTCTAACAAAATGTGTAGCAAAAATTACTTCACTAATGAAGCTGTATGAAGTGCTTTTTTACCTTGGTGAATTTGCCTTTTATTTTTCTTTCATTTCCTCTGGTCTTTTGTTCCTACAAAATCTTCAGCCTTTTTTTATTCATTGCTCCATCCTCTTACTGACCAAGCAAGAAGCACTGGAATACGTTTCAGCCAGGGTATGCATGTGCTATTTTGCTGACCAGTGCCCACGTGCTCACCGACCAGCTGGTACCACAGATTTAACAAGTTGTTGGTAGACCCATCTTTTCCTCAAGCACAGCCCTTTGTATTGTCCATCTTTTTCACAGAGCAGCCAGTTTGAGGTTTAGTCACCTCTGTTGTTATTCACCAATGAAGTCAATTGCTGAGAGGAACTGTCAGTATGATAGCTGAAGCCTCAACTTTCTAAGAAAACTTACTAAAATACTATTCAAGGAAACCTAACTGAGTGTTAGGCTTGTAGAATGCTTCTAGAAATGCTATTATTCTGTTTCCATTTAGTAAGAGAGCGGCTCTTCACTTGATCTTAAAAATAGCCTTTTCAAGGAAGGTTTTTTTTTTAATAATAAAACTTAAGATTTTTGTTGGGTTTGTTCATTGTATGGAATAGAATAAGGCAGAGTGAAACTAACCTGCTGACCGGTAAGAGGCTGAGACTTGAAAAATCCAGATTCTAACCTTGGTTTTGTTTTTGTTGTTTTTTTTTCCCAACCTTATTTAAAATGAAAGCTTCTTCATGCTTTTAATATGTAGATTGATCTTAAAATATTAGTACTTTAAAGATCTAAATACAGTTCTTCTGTAATGCTGTCTGTAAACCTTCAGAAGTGAATAATTTTCAGAGCTGGCTAGGCAGCCACTCGTGAATGGTAAGAGTGATATTTATGAAGGCAGAACAGTAAAACTGAAATATAATCAGGAAGGCATATGGTACTAATAGGTATGCTTCATGTATCCGTGTGACCAGATTAGAAAGTGCTTCAGTCCTCTCTGCTGCATAGTCTCACATGTTCCTATCCAGGAAGTGAAGAATCATTCATTAACATGGCAAGGTGTTTAAGTCATTATTTTTTTTTTTGGTATACGTAATGCTGATGTGATACAATGGGCTGTAAAGACCTGAGATTCCAAAATTCTGCTTGAGTGTTTGTGTTGTGTCTGGATTTGTTGAGGTTATTATTTGCTTTCAAATTGTAAAATAAAACTCCTGTTTCTGTAATTGTTCTGTTCAGGCACTGCAGAAAATAGCTATTGACGGGAAGATAAAACAGCCTAGATATTTTAAACAGGTAGTATCTTTATTACTAGAGACATTGCTTGATATAATTGAGTAGTTAACATGAGGTCTTTTTGTGGACTAGATGAAAAAGGATGGAGTAATGAACTGTTGGAATATTATTTAAATACCCTTCACAGAATTTAAGAAAAATGTTGTTCTATTCAGTGTATGAGATAGGTGGTATTTGTGTGGATGTTCAAATCAAGCACAAGTCTGTGTGTTTTTTGTTTAAGTTTGTGACACCATGAAGTCTGGTAACTTTTGAATATGGGTTTTGGTTGGTGAGCAACTTCAGGGAATTTCCCAGTAGTAGTGGAAGGAACTGCAATGCTTTATTTATTCTCTCTTTCCACTTCCCATCTAAGCTGTGCGTTTTGTGCAGCCTGAGCATCCATTTGGCAGTGATGTGACATAATTCATTTCTGGAGTTACTCATTCATTGGGTAAGCTGACTTTCTGGGTGATGCAGTAAAAATATTCCATTGTAGCCAGTGTTACTCAGATCTCTGCGTCTTTCCAATAGCTTTAATATGTTTACACCCTTTTTTTAATAACAAAACCAAAATGCAATTCAATTAGAGAACAGTGGTGGGGAAATGAGCAATATACAAAGCTGACGTGGAAGAGAGCAGTATGGGAATAAGTCTATGCAGAGTTGAGGTGTGGCAGTGGTAAGAGGAATTTGTTACAGGGTGAAAAGTGAGGCTGAGACTTAGAAGGGAGCAGATGCAACATGGAGGGATTTCCTGCAAGGGGAGAAAAGTGAGATGTGGTTTTTGTTATGTTTGGAGATGAATTACATGTAATAACTTGAGGAAAATGTGAGATCTAAGCCTGCAGGAAGTGAGAAATCGGTGTCTGCCATAAAGGAGGCAAATAATTGTGGGGAATTCTTGAAATAGATGGGAATGTAAACTCTGCTAACTCGTGCATCAGTGGAGAATAGGGGAGAGCAAGGAACTTATTTGTGTGAACAGCAAGGTTTCCATTTTCTGTTTTTTTTTAAATGGCAGTTCTAGAAAATTCTGAAAGTTGCAGTTTTTTTAATGACTAGTTCATTGTCATCACTTTGTATGCTGGTGTCCAAAGTTGTTCATGCTTAGAAAATGGATGTGTTTAGATATCTTTGTCTTAGAAAATGAAGTATGAACATTCCATATTATGCCTGCTATCTATCATTTGTTTTGCGGTGCATTAGAGCAGAGTTTGCCTTTCTCAGGTTGTGATTTTGCAAAACTAAAAAATAAATCATCGAGGAAAGAAATTTGCAGCCTCTCAGTCAAGATGTGGTGTTGCTCCCCCCCCCTCCATTTTCTTCACTGCACAGTTCTCTGTATACTAGAATGTAAGGTCTTAAATATCTTCTCCAAAACTTCTTTAATTGGTTACTTGGTTTTAATGGATGCTTTCATTAGCAGGGTGTTACCTAGGGCATATCAGAGTTCTGTGATAGTGATATAAAAGCAAAAGATTTCATACCATCATGAAAGTCCTGTAGTCATGGGTGCACCATGTATAGTTGTGCTATTAAGTGTACTTTAATAAGAGTGCAGCATAAAGAGTCTCTACTTAATAATGTTGTTCCTTGCATCACCTTGTGCAAATTACCAGTTCTTCAGTAAAATTGCAATGAAGTCCTTATTTTGATTATTACAGTTTATTTTGTTGTATTTGTAACTCAGGCTCCGCATATGAAAGATCTAAAGCCCAAAGAAAACAATTTAATTACCAGCAGTAAGCAGAGAATTCTAAGTGAGTTTTATTCGTTTCAAACAGAACTACTTTTGTCACATCACGGGTAGATTTCCTGAGGCTGACTTGAATGCCAAACTGTAGCTTAGATGAATTATACAAGTGGTACTTAATTAGCGTCCAACAGAACGAAATCACACCTTCAGATCTTTCTGTTATGAACTGAATCTGTTAGTGGAATTCTGCTTCTCTAGTTTCTCTGCTTTCGATGCCTGATTACTACTTGAGAGTTAGCAGCTCTTCAGTGAAGTATGAAGTTGGTGCTTCACAGAGGCTGCTGTGTCTGACTGTGTCTTTCTCTAAGTCAAACCTAACCTGTCATAGGAGGAGTAACTGAAATAGGAAGGGGAGTTTTGGTCTCCTCTTTCTCTGTTCGTTTTTATGCGTGCTTGTTTTTCGAGTTTTGTGGTTGGGGTGGGAGTAGCCATCCTGAGGCTGGGAGAATGAGGCTGTTATGGTAACAACTGGTGGCATTTCTTTGACATTGTACCTGAAGGCTTTTAATTTCCAGTACTGATTAGATGTAGTATTAAATATTGTTCTCAGAAGTGGAAAGCACACTTTAAAAAAAAAATGCTCATTTAACTACTGAATGTGTTTCAGTAAAGATTTAAATTCCTAACTCTCCAAGGAGATGATCAAGTTGGAAATAAATGGTTTCCCGGAAGTGAAAGTGTTACTGCGTTATCTTTAACGTAGAGCCACTTACAATTTCTAGATGTGTGTAATGCTTCTGCATATGTGCTTGTTGCTGTCATCTCACAAAGCATGCGTGTTTAATCTGTTGTACTTCGTGCTGCTCTTCTGACGTTTTGCATTCCAGGTTTCCTCACTGTATTCACATTTGTTCATCTGCATGCTACAGCTCAGGTGATGACCTGAATTTGTTCTGTAAATGCATAAGCCCAAGTACTCTGTGGCTGACAATCTAAATAATCAAAGTAGGTGATCCAGGAGAGTGGAAGCAGCTCAGGAGAGGTGGTGATTCATAACACACTTTCTCAGCTGTGTTTTGTTTCCTGTACATGTTTGCTATTTTAAATTCCTTTGATTTCTGTCTTGAAGTGCTTTTCTATCTTCTCCCGGTCTAATACTGTTAAAATGAAGTGTTTGCGATACTGTTCCCTTTTCTTGGTATTTACACCTAATCTAGAAACAGCTTTACTCTAAAATTAGCATCTGCTTCAAGAAGAATTTCAAAACATGGTTTTAAATACTACCAGTTGTCACACTGTACAAAACTCTCTCCCTGACTGATGTGTTTTCTCCTAGGTTAATTTCTCAGCAATATACCTATTCAGACGTTCAATAAATAGTTTTGCAAGCTTTTAGGATTGATGTATAGGATCAGAGAATATCCTAAGTTGGATGGGATTCACAAGGATCACAAGAATCCAAGTCCTGGCTCCACACAGCACCACCCAAAATCCAAACCCTGTGTCTGAGAGCGCTGGCCAAATGCCACTTGAACTCCATCAGCCTGGGGGCTGTGCCCAGTGCCCTGTGCAGCCCGTTCCATGCCCACCTCCCTGTGGTGCAGCCCCTTTCCCTCACCCCCAGCTGCCCTCCCCTGACACAGCTCCACGCCGTTCCCTCGGGCCCTGTCGCTGTCACACAGAGCAGAGCTCAGCGCTGCCCCTCCGCTCCCTGTGAGGAGCTGCAGCCGCCATCAGGCCTCCCCTCAGCTCCTCTGCTCTGCGCTGAGCAAACCCAGAGCCTTAGCCACTCTTCACACATCTTGCTCTGCAGGCCCTTCCCCGTCTTCACAGCCCTCCTTTGGGTGCTCTCTCATAGTTTTATGTCCTTCTTGTATTGTGGCATACAAAACTGCACACAGTGCTCAAGGTGAGGCCAAAGCAGCGCAGAACATTTCTTAGGTCTTTTCCTTATGAGAAATTTGCATCAGAATAACATAATTTGTGTGAAGTATAGGTTTAATTGGAGAAAAGTTAAAGCATCCAAATGACTAAGGAGACAAGTGCTTGTAAGGGAGTTAGTGTTTTCTTAACTCATGCAGTTTGGGTTATCGTGGTCTTTCTCCTCCCTTCCATTCCCCTCCGCTTATTCAGAAGTTGCCTTATTGTTGCTTCTCACTTAAAGTTACAAAGACTCTGAAGATGCTTTTGGAAAATGCTATATCACCAAGTCCTACACTTTTCTTTTACTATCTTTAGTGTTTTTAGAATACTTCTCTTACTTGCTAGGTTAATTCCCCTCAACTTTCACAAGATAATTTTGCTGACATCCACTGGTTTTTTTTTCGGTGTTGATTAGGTTTTTTTTCCTTGCCTCTGAACAGCCGTGGAGTTGTGCTTTCTGGTTATCAGTGGGCTTTATGGATAGGAGTTGCTAAAGCAGGTGTGAACAGAAGATACTGACTCAAAGCACAGTGATGGACTTATACTTCACTTAGTTCTGGCTTGTTTTTTCATCCATGCATTCTCATTTGTTGTTGCTATGTGGACTATCCTTCTCTTTTTAGCCATTTAGCGTTCTGCAGTCTGTTTTTGTTTTGATTGTGATTTATGTGCATGCACTAATATTTTCTTACTGATAGTGTGTTTTCTTAAATTCATAAACTGATGATTATCAATTGAGAAATTATTTTGGATGTCTTCTATTCAAAGACAGTTAAAAACAACAACAAAAAGCTTGTTAGAAATGCAGGTAGTTCTGTTTCCTGTCTGCTTTGAAGATTGTCTATGGGTTACTTGCTGGATAAATGAAAGAGCAAACAAACAAAATACACTTGCAGGAGCTCCAAAGCTTTATGGCATTTCTGTGCTGCAGTCAAACTGTGTCCATTAAAGTATGGGGAGCTGATTTGCTTATGGAACATAAGCATTCGATTTGGAGAATTAAATTGATAATTCTAGAAACTTAGTAGTAGAAGCATATGCGTTGCTTGTGTAAATCATCAAACTCACCAGACAGGAAAGAGAACAAAAAAAGATCAGGTGAGTGTTCAAGTTCTGCTGGCTCATGGTGGTCTCTCGTTTGTGAGCTGTTTTAATCTCACTTTTAACTTGGCGTAATCATTTGTAACGCAATGAAATCTAAATCTGCTTGGACACGTTTGTATAGCTGTGCTTAGCACTGTGTTTTACTGAATACTGGTAATCCTGATTTTTGATGTTCTGATAGAATAAGCACTGTGAAGAGGTTGCTAGTGAAGTTTACTTAATAATCCTTGAAAGTCAGCAAAGGCTGGATCTTAATGCAAAGCCATATGAATTTATTCTTACTTGCTTTTGACTTAACACCCCAAATTACTAAATTGGCCCTTAAGTTGAGCAGTACTAAGGTCAGTCGTACCTCTAACGTTGTCTCCTGCTTCAGTTTTTTGCAGCTTTGATCTACGCATCCTATTGTTGAAAATAGAATATGAAATAAGAGTTAAACATGAGATGCTACTTGGAGAATGTATCATTGCTCCTGTGTTTGGAAGTGATAGACATGTTACGGAAAAATCCTAAGGCAGATGCTTGAGTTTTCTGTCAAGGGTAGGAGCTCAGGATTGATCACTTGCTCATTTTTCAAGCTTTGTGAGGATTTGTCTTCACTAAAATATTGGTTACATAGGAAGTTTATAGGAAACAGTGTAAATAACTTCTGAATTTGTTGGCTTTAAAAAAGCAGGAAAGCTGCTATGTGGTCTGTTTTGTGCCTCAGACTTTTGCTTGTTTTGGAAAGATCGTGAATCTTTTCTCTCTTGACTTTTCCTAGCAGTGTGAAGGCGATGTAGAGCTCTGGTGTGTCACTAAGCGCCTCAAATTTTTTTCCTTTCAGTTTTTGTTCTGTTTTGATTTGGCATTTGTAATTGAATGATCCGGATTGATGCTGTTTGTTTTGTTTTGGGATTAGTACCTAATTGTGATTTGGTCTTTCACATTGTAAAAGCTTTTCTTTTGGAATTCCAGGTTTTAACCCTTGAAGCTGTTGTAAGAAACATCTACTATTTGGTTTCCATTATTCTGAGTGGTTTTTTTGTTTGTTTGTTTTTATATTTCTCCTCTTTCCAGTTCAGTCTTCCTTAAGCTTCCTTCATATGGATCGAAACAAAGTAGCTGAAGCTTCATGTAGAAATGAAAGGTATTTCACAGGCTAGTGAAGCTAAATAAAATTAGCAGGGTGTTTTTTATCCTTAAAATATTCACCTACTTCCAGTGAGATTTGTAGTGTTTGGATTCTTGAATGTTAATTATGCTTTTATCTAGTCAGAGGCAATCTTCTTGTAGATTTGATGCTTTACGACTTGATCAGCACTATGTATTTTAGAAGATTAATCAGTCACATTTAGTGTCGCTTGATGGTTGCTCCGTAGTGTTGGTTTTAGCAACGCTGCAGTGTATGTTCCCTGAAATCTGTGTTGGTTTTAAAATTATTGTGTTGCAAGATGAGGTTATTTATGATAGGAACCATCAAAGTCATTTCCCTCGATGGTAGCTGCGATCATCTAGGTCCTTTTTGCTTACGTACTGAACATCTGGGGACTGGATGCTGAGCATTCTCAGTGGAGGTACTGTAACTCTGCAGTGAGCTCCTGTTGATCAGACAGAACTGCTTGTTGACCCTCAAGGGCCTGGTGTAAGGCCCATCTGTTAGGTCTGAATTTTGCCTGAGGGAAGGTTACTTCAGTTAAGGTCTGTGGGGAATATGTGTAGCAGACATTAAAAATATAGTTGTAAATTGATTGGGCTTTTGTGCATGTGCTTGGTACCCGGTGGCTAATGGGGTCTCATGGAAAGTGAAAATACAGTTATGCTGTTCTTGCTGCTTCTGTTTTTTTGTTGATACTATTTCTAAACCCCTACTGTCTGTTGTTCTGAAAGATTAACCAAAAAAAAAAAAGGAGGGGGGAATGGGGGGGAGAAATTGGGGCGTTTCATTCATTAAATTCAATAGAAGGGATTACTTGCAGTTGTGAGGAAATCAATCAACTCGGAGAGCTAAGTGTGTGTCAGGAATGATGTGCAATACACCATTTTTTGTAATGCATTAAATCACAGGCTCATTATATTTTCATTCACATTTAACTGTGCACAGCAGTTAGTGCCCAAATGTGCATGTGGTAAGTTATGTGGTTTGAAATATGTGCATTTTAAATTGGGATGAATTTGGAGATTTTTTTTTTCCCTCAAAAGGAAATACTTATGCAATTCCAACAATAGCTTAATTTTGTTCAGATCCTTAAAAGAGAATAATAATCCAAGACTGAATATGCTAGAAGAGACCTTGTGTGTTTTTAACAATTGCTGCTCTGTTTATTATTGCTAATGTTTCAGTCTCAGGATTGTTTCTAAACACACTTTGGACTGAATTAATCAGTTAGATGCATTTGATTTACATTCAGCATAGATTGTGCAGGTATGAACGTTTTAACATGAAAGTGATGCTTAAATAAATGTCTTAATACATTCTCATTATCAACGTGATTATTTTTAGCTAAAATGTAAAAATAAGACCTCCAACAGTGCCTTTGAGGTAACGATTCCTTTAGTTAAGCTTACGTTAATTGTGTTGCTTAATGAATGCACTTTAAATGTCAGTTTCATTTCAAAGTTGCTGGCCATAATAAAGGAAAAGGTTCTGCTCTTCTGAGAAGATGCAATACTTTCCGTTCTACCTTGCTACATCTGGAAGGCATTGTTTGCCAGCATTTGCAGACTTGGTAAAATTAGGTGTTGGTGTAGAGAGGCGATTTGGAACAGTATTCAGTTCTTGCCCCTAGGGCTGTGATTTTAACTTAAGGTTCATTCTGGTGCTTGGATTAGGATGAAAGTAGGGAAAAACAGTCTGGAAGACTACGTTGTGCTCGCTGTAACAGTTTTAAATTTTAGTAATTAGTCAGTCTTTTGAACGATGCTTCTTAAAAACAGCTATTGTGTATGCAGGCTCTCTCCAGCAGTGACTGTTTTTGATGCACTATTGTTTGGGATGACCCCTGAGTTGAACTCTCTGAAACTCAAATGTCTAATGTTCTTCATCAGGCTATGGTCTATAGATCTATTACAATAGAGCTGAAGCCTGCTTACAGCTCGGGAGCAAACCCAGACCTGTCTGTCACTAGCAATAGGGGAATGCCACAAGCGCTTAAGTTGAACTAGTGTCATTCTGCTTTGATAGTGGCAGTCAGGATTTAAACAGATCTCGCGGCTGGGGAAAAAGGACTTAGAGGGGAGGAAAAAAAGAACTGGGAAAAAATTGTTTTCAATTTCTTAGCTACAGTTTGTTTCAATATCTTTTCTTTACCTTTAGTTTACCAGAATGTCTTTCTTTACTTTGCGTTGTTCTCTGATGCGTGTTATTACGCTCTCACTTACACGCTCTGTGGATATTAAAGGAAAAAGCAAAAAGAAAGTGGAGCAGAAGGAGATGTACTTACCACTGCTACCTTCCCTTTTGTTATGGAACTTTTTCTGCTCAGCATGATCCAAGGTCAGATTGGATTGGAAAGCCCTATTCAGGGATTGAAAGATACACAGACGCTGCTGTAGTAGACCAGCCCTGTTTGGGCTGGGTTGATGTGCTTCAGGTCAGGACTGTAGCAGGCTAGGCAAAAAGATGGGATGTGTGCAGACACATATTGCTCCTGTGCCCTTTTTGAGATCCCAGTAAACAGCAGGTAAATCAGCAGACTGAGGAAAAAGTGTTGCAATTAAATCTTCGTAGACTTAAGCAGCAGTCACAGTTCTGTTTACGAAACCCATCATCATTTTTCTCCTTGATCTTGAAGTAGCAATTGGAAGACCACTTGACTTTCAAGTCAGTGTTTCCTCTGATACGATCTATCTACAAACTTTATTTGAAAAGCTTCTTGATATTTTCTCAATGTTTGGCCTAATAGACAAAATGTGCGTGTGCTTCTGCTGTATAAGCCAGAGAGGAAAGATGTTGCTGGTCTTTCATTGATTCTCTTCATAGTCTTTCCTGACTGACCCAGAACTCACTAAGTGAGATGGAGTAAAAGTTAAAAAACAAAAACAGAACAAAACAAAAAAAAACCCCACTCAATTATTGGAGTACTGCTAGGCAGCTGATAACTTAAAATTGATTGCTTTTGGAGATACAAAATAAAAAGACTATTTGAGGTTTTTTTATTTGGCTATTTTTAGAAAAGGAATGTCAGAGCAGTGTTTCTTGTTTTTTAGGGGAGCTTGTTGAGAGAACAACCAGAAAATGATCCCTTATTGTGTGACCCTGATAATTTTGTTTTGCAAGCAATTAAGCTGTTTAGGCCCTGTTACAGCACTATTCATCTATACTTTTAATGTCTTAGTTATGCAAGCTAGAAGAACAGAAGGACTTCTGTTAAATGAAGTACTGACCTACTATCACCGAGCTGGGTTTCAGTTCCTTTTTCCTTTTTACTTTGTCTTGAATACATTGAAGAACTGTGGTCCAATGTAACACTTGAAGATAAACTTCCAAGAAATTCTTTATGCTACTTGTTTTGAAATGCTATGGACAACCCTCTTTTATCCCAGTTCTTCTAGTACTTAATTTTGATAGCAGCCGTTGAATAATCTAGGTTGGAAGAGACCTTCAAAATCATCAAGTCCAATGGTCAACCTGATTTAGCAAGTCCCACCACTAAAATATGTCCCTTAGTGTCATGTCCACACCTGTCTTAAATACCTTCAGGGATGCAATTCTAATCTGTTAGTCTTTAGCAAGCACTTAGGCTATTGGAGTTAAACAAAGCAAATGTTAAATATTACAATCAGATTAGCTTTCTAAGTGTTGCTGGTTTCTTGTGTCATTAAAACACCTATTTATCATAGAATCTTTTGCTGGATCAGTATCACTAGTTCCAGCTCTTGCATGTTTTTCTTCAGAAGTAAGGATAGTTTTCTACAAGTAGAACAGCATTTTGAAAATTAAAAAAAAAAAAAAAAAACCCTTGAATTTGCATTTCCTGATCTGTAAAAATTAAGAGACCTGTGGTTTTGTATTATAAAGTCAGTGTTTGTTGCATTGCACTTAAACATCAGTAGTTGTCTTACGCTATAGGTTGCTCAATGAGTTTTTGTATAACATCTTAGAGAAATTCTTCAGATTGCATGCTTGTGAACTGGTGAAACCAAACACATGTATGCAGATGTGCATACTTTGTCCTTCACAGAATTTGTACTGGGTTGTGTTTCTTGTTGTTTTTTACCCTTCAGATCAGGCTTCAAAAGCAGTGAATCTTTGAGAGAACCATGCTGAATAATCGTTGTTGGTCTGTCCTTCTGGTTATCAGATCTATACCCCTTCTTACAAGACAAGTGTTTGCCAGTGCCTTTGTGTGGGGTTTTTGAGAATGGTCCTAATGCTTGCAGTGGATATAGAAACATGGACTCGACTGTACAAATCTTGGAAGGTTTAGCTCCTGTTTAAAATAAATAAAACTCCATACTTTATTACCTGTCAACCATGATAAAGTTATGGTTATTTATCTGCTTGAAATGATCTGAAGCAGCTATTGTATTAATAGGTCACTTGTAGTGCTTTGCTGTCCTTGATTAAGCAACTCCCTGTTGGAACCACGGGTCAGTGTCACGGTACTATATTCAGAATTGGTCAGGCTGTGTGCCATCTCATACGCATTCAAAACTATTTCTGAATGCTGACTTTGAGAAAATTTTTAGGATAACGCTGGAACTTGAATGTATTGGAGAAACAGTTTGTTATTAAGTAACCTTATTTTTCTTCACAGAGACATTGGGATTGGAAGGGACCTCTGGAGATCTTCCAGTACAGCGCTTCTGCTAAAGTGACTTCCCTACCATAGGTTGCACAGGAAAGTGTCCAGATAGGTTTTGAATGTATCCAAAGGAGACTCCACAACTGTTCTGGGCAGCCTGTTACAGTGCTCTGTTACCCTCACAGGAAAGAAATTTTTCCTCATGTTCGGATTGAACTGTGTTCCAGTTTGTGCCCATTGCCCTTTGTTCTGTTCCTAGGCACCGTCAAAAAGAGCCTGGCCCCATTCATTTCATTCCTGCCCATCTCCAGGCTGAACAACCCCAGGTCTCTCGTTCTTTCCTTCTGAGGACGTGCTCCAGGCCCCTCATCATCTCTGTGTTCCTCCACTGGATTCTCTCTAGAAGTTCACTGTCTTTCTTGAACTGAAGAGCCCAGAACTGTATTCCAGATGTGGTCTCACCTCGGCAGAGTAGGGAGGAGGATCACCTCCCTCGACCTGCTGGCCATGCTCTTTTTAGAGCACCCCAGGATACCATTGGTGGTCTTAACCACAAGGCCAGGCTGCTGGCTGTCAGTAGTTTTTGCTTTCATAACCTGATTTTACAGATTTTACTTTCAGGAATAACTCTTGACATAGGTATCAGATAAGGAAGGTGGAAATGTCAGTCTTCTGGTACATCTATTACGGACCTAGCACTGGGGGAAAAATATGATTGCTTGTGACATACTTTATACTTTAAAGTTTGGTATCTTCCTAGAGGGATGCTAACAGCTGTTACTAGTATTTTGTAGTTAGAGACTCTTAGCATTGTTGGGCCTGTAGCTTCAAGTCAGCTCTAGTTGCATTTTTGGAAGGTTCTGGTGATTATAAGTTAGACTTATGAGAAAAGACAGAAACATGGAACAGGTTCAAAACCGTATCTTTAGGCTTCTGTTGGTCACTGTTGCTTTATCACTGTGAGCTTGTGTTATGAAAGGAACGAAGGCTACTACATGTACAGAAGAAAGAAGATGGGGTGAGATGTGGGGCATGGAAAGCTGTACGTGTTGAGGATTTAGAAAAGGAAACAAAATAAATAATGGGCATGTAGAAAAATGTCCTGTAGCAGAAGGAAGCCAGTGTGGCTTTCATGGGGAGAAGGCATGCCTTGTAAGCAGTTAGATAGATCTTTTTTTTTTTTTTTAATTGAAAAATAGAAGATGGAATTTATATAATACTTAGCAAATGCATGTTTAATAGACTTCTGTAAAAGCAAAAACCTGTTGACAAAGTCTCAAGAACTTTGCATTTTTTTTTTTTTCCCAAGGGAATTGCTCAGGATATGTTCTAACTGGAAAGCTTTGTAAAGGGAGTCTGTTATTATAACTAAAGCATGAAATTTGATATTGACAAATGTGATGAAATGCCTATGGTTGAGGAGGGGAAAAATATGAACAAGGGAAACTAGAATTTTGAAATCAGGAAAAAGATGCTAGCTAGCAGTGGTTAAAGGAAAAAAGAAGCATGATGAAATGAGTTTCCTAGGCCAGATTGGATGGGGCCCTGTGCAGCCTGGTCTAGTATTAAATGTGGAGGTTGGTGGCCCTGAATGTGGTGGGAGGGTTGGAGATTCATGATCCTTGAGGTCCCTTCCAACCCTGGCCGTTCTGTGAAATTATTTTAAAGCAAAAGAGCCGATGTACTGGTAATATCCTCTAATTTTGAATAATGGTGCAGTTTTTGTTTCATTCATGTCAAAATATTTTATAGAATGGTAGTGAGTATGGCATCAGAAATATGGAACAACATTTCTTTTAAAGTAATGCCACTTGATTTTTATTTTTTCCTTGCATTTTACTCAGAAGACTGAGTAAAGACTTACGTAAAGACACTTAGGTAAATAACAGTGCCACGTACTAGACTGTACTAGAAAAGATGTATCAATTAGGTCAACAGAAGTAGTCCTTTCTCTTTACCTGCATCTGGGTTGCTCTGTCCATTTGAACAGATGCCTCCAAGATAGTGATATACTGGAGTGCCCCCAAGCTGGTTAGAAAGCTGAAGTAAATGCTGTGCGTGGAGAGGCTGAGAGGTTGGGTTTCTTCAGTTGTAGAATAAGAATGGGAGGGCTATTGCTGTTTTATTACTGATAAGGAATGTATAGCAAAGGAGGAGCTGGTGTTGTCAACTGTAAAGTAAAGAAGATAACGACAGACTGAAGTTGCAACACTAGAAATTCTGATGAGATGTTAGGAAATGTTTCCCTATTTCCACAATGAAGTTAATCAGATGTTTGGAAAAACAGTTCAGGAAAGGCAGGAGAAACTTCAGGCTTTGAAAACACCCAATAAAAAGTTAACTGTAGAAGGCCATGAGCAATCTGATCTTGCTTGTATTTGAGCAGGAAATTTGACTAACTAGCTCCCTTAGATCCTTTCAGAGATGAACTGTCCTCTAATCTGTGGCTAAACATAAAGGGTTCTAAAAGGCAATGAGCCTGTTTACTAGGTTTAAAAAAAAAGCATGTCTGTAGCTATTTAATTTTAATCCAGGAGCAACATCCATCTACCTCTGTAATTCTTTGTAATTCTTACATTAATATGGAAAGAGCACTTCAGGTTGTTTTTTTTTTCTGGTTCAGTTTCATTCTTGGCTCTGTATCTGTCATGATACATAACAGACCATCTGATAATAATGACCCTGCTGTCCATATGTTTCTACAGTTGCTGCTAACTTCTTTGCAAAAGCTACTTCCCCAGCCTTCCCCACACCCCGTCAAAAAAAACAAAACAAAACAAACCTGCCAAACCAATAACCCAAAACAAGGTCAAATTATTAATTTGCTCTGTGCATGTAATAGACATGCAGACTACCAGAGCAAATAATTAAGTGTGGGAGTCTTCGGCATCCTGTAAAGCTTCAGGATCAGTTGTGGATATAGGTGTAGATATTCCGGTCTGACCACGCATGCTTTTCCCTCATCCCCTGAGTAAAAATAAGGAATGAGCGATGTGGCTTAGAAGTAGCTGCAACCACACAACATTTTCTGGCAAGATACTGAGTGGGGTAGAACTTTTCTGGCCCTGTCTTTTGTTGCTGCTGTCCATAAGTTATACAGTAGAATGATAGTGGCTATTTTCTGACTAAATTCTTTGTTTAAGGTGATGAACCATAATAAATTTATGTAAGATACTCTTTTTGACCTAAATGTATCTGATGCAGTGCCATAAAGATAATGGAACAAACAAAATTTGTAACACGAACTTTCTTCTTACAGCATAAGCAGCACTATTATGGATGTAGACAGCACAATTTCCAGTGGACGTTCAACTCCGGTGATGATGAATGGACAAGGAGTTCCTGCCTCCTCTGCAAAAAGCATTGCTTATAACTGTTGTTGGGATCACTGCCACGCTTGCTTCAGCTCCAGCCCGGATTTGGCAGATCATATTCGCTCCATACATGTGGATGGTCAGCGAGGAGGGGTTTGTGTTATTTCATTTCTTCCTTAGTTACTGATACTGCACTTCTTAATGACAGTAGTAATTTTATGTTATAAAATATCCATTCTGTAGCTAGTGACAACTGAGGTTAGGCCCTCAGCAATGTGGTATTGGGTATTCAGCTGTTGTGTTTTACACAAGTCACTCTATTTTTCCATTCTGTGGTTTTGTTTGAATAGCTAGCTTTAAGAAAATATGTTCTTAATAAAATAATTGAATCTATTGAATTTTTAATAGATTTAGTAATTTCTCAGCATCCTGAAATGCTGGTTTATATAGAAATACTTGGAATTAATTTTCTTGTAACTTCTAGTGTATGTGTTCCTGCACGTTAACTCAGGCTAAGTCACATCTTGATTATTTTTACCAATGGGAGTCTTGTTAGTAATAAAATACGTATGGATAAATATAAGATAGAAGTAAGACTGGTTGTTTTGGGAGTACAATTCTTAGCAAGACAGTTCTGTTTGTACTGATGGCAGGTCTTAGACCTTCAATGTAACTGCATCTAGTATTTTTTTAAAATTGAAGTACTTATTTCAGTTTAATACCTGGTTTAACTGGTGCAGTTTGGTAGGTTTCACAATTTTAAGGTTTTAAATAATCTCCAAGTAGTGTAACATTTAATTCTGTACTTCTTTAATTGTGTCATAGTGGTGGCTGTGACTCATTGGCTGCATTTAGCTAGTGTTATTTTGTTATGACTGAACTTTCAGCTTGATATTTAGTGACTTTTTTTCAGTCCAAACTCCAGGCAGAATCATCTGACTAATGTGCCAGCTTCTTAGTCACCCATGACTTCTGTAATTCTATTTGTAGGTTTATAAAAGTGTTACGTGTATCTTGGGTGAAACAATTAAGTGGATGAGATGTATCAGTATCCTGTGAAATTTCATATAAATGCATCTTTGGTGACCTTTGTCCCACCCGTGATCCGTTTTCATATCTCAAGAAGAGATTGAAAAATCTGAAAAATGTTCCATGCTGTATTTGTGTGTTTACGTTCAGTGTGGTGTGATTTGTGGATATTTTTACTTAGAAAATGCCACTGCATTCATCTTTTTGAAAGAGACAGCTGTAGGTAACGCTGTGTGTCCAATTGTTGTGTTCAGTTCTTTTATTCCCCCCGGTGGAGTTGATTTATTTGTTGGAAAGTTTCTCCACTGGATGCTCTGGCAGGGGAATGATGCTGGCTGTTTTCTTCCAAGGATTGGTTCGCCATCTGCTGGTGAGGCGGTTAAGTGGTGGCATGTTCTTGGGGGTTTTCATTGGATTTCAAAGCTTAGTCAGCTCAGTGACTATAAACATGAAGAAAAGTAGTAGTAAATGCTTACTGGGAATTTATAAGCATGCTTATCACGTTGCTTTTATGGTTGTAATGTATATTTTTTCTAAGCTAATACGAAGATAACGATTCCACTTCGTATAGAATCATGAATGCCCAGGATACACTAATGGAATAATAGTTTTACCTCCCTGAAATGTTTTGTTAGAAATAGTTTGGATACAGCCTTTGGATACATGTTCCCAAAAGGCCTTGCTGGAGTTTCTTGTGCGTTGCTGTAAAACCAAGTGCATGTTTTCTGCAGAGATTGTGTTTCAACAACCTGTTGTTTCATAGTAGTTCCTTCCTGAATGCTCTGCAGTTGATGATGGAGATACTGGGACAATTAAGGAACTGTTTCAGTACCAGGAATCTGAAAATTCCAGTGCCTACAGGGAGACCTTAAAGCTGAGAAGCAGCAGACACCAGAGCATCAAAAAGTTAGGCCTCATGGGTCAGTAGACCTTGGTCAGTCACATAGGCATACAAGGTTTTCCAGCTTTGCATTAGTAAGCTGGGGTATCTGTATGTTACATAGCAAGCACATAGCACTCCTCTGGCTGTTCTTTTGTTTTGAAAGTACAGTCTTTTGAAGGTTCAGTTTTTTAATCTCTGAAAGAGAACAAGAAACTCAAATCCAATTAGTTGCTTGCAGTTCTGAAAGGTATTCTGCGAGTATTTTGGACAATGCTATTCCTGGGGACTGTATTCTGCTGCTAAAAATTGGGGCTGTACCTCCCTTCACACACAGACTTGTTGAGGAATTTCTGATGAAAGCCAAGTTCATTGAGCTTTTTTATTCTCTAGGTTATAGATAGACACAATGAGAGGAGAGAGAGAAAAGCAGCATGAGTAAGTTCTACTCCCTTTAATGCACTATTGTGCGTGTGACTAATCTGTACACGGAAATAGCTAAACACCCATAGATTTTAAATCCTATGGAAGATTTTAACTTTATTCATCAGGAAGTGAGCTTAAAACCTTAAGTAGAGTTATCCAGTATTCTATAGTATAAAACTTATATTTAAACAACTGAGTTTTAATTAAGCCTTCAACTGTGCCTTCTTAAAGAATGAAGTTATTTCTTGCTTATAAGATGAAATCATTTTATCCTTTATATTTTTGCTACCCAGAAAACGTACATTTCATCAACCAGAAATTTTATATCTCAGTACTTGGGCGATACTGATATACAGTGCAAATGCAAGCTATGGCCCTTAATTGTGTTTATCTGCAGGATCGCCTGGCTTTTTATGTTTTATATTTGAGTACTTGTGGTTTCAGTTGTTTTTGCCTTGGTGAGACGAGAATTATGTTGCAGAATCACTGGTTGATTCAAAATTGTTTGAACTAATTTGAATTGCGGAAGCAGGCTTCTTTGCTAATTTTTTTTTTTTTACTGTTTTCTTTGACTGGTGTAAACTGACCACATTTTTACTTTATCAGGTGTTTGTTTGCTTGTGGAAAGGTTGCAAAGTATATAATACACCTTCAACAAGTCAAAGTTGGTTGCAGAGGCATATGCTGACACACAGTGGGGACAAACCTTTCAAGGTAAGGTTCATAGCAAGGTATATTATCCTTTATTTTAAGAGCAATCGTATTCATTTTTTCTTATATAACGTATTAATTGAAAAATGCTATCACAGGAGGAATTGTTAAAGCTTATCAAGTGAGGTAATCTTGCACTTTTGACATGTTATTGCCCAAAGATTCTGTTCTGTTATGAAGCGCAAATGAAGATACTGTTATTGCTTCTCTGTCCCTGTTCTTTTTAACCTGTAAATGGTAGGGTAATCTGAAGTAAAATAACGCTTGCATTCAGTTTTTTGTGCTTTTCCAAATTGAGCTGTTTACAGTGTAACAGTGAGATGCTTTGCCTCGTGCTTCACACTTTGGATGATGCCTGATGGTGTGCATTGTGTGCTTGAATGAGCTGTTTTTGTTAACGATATTCAGTTGAAACAGTCAGTGTCTGTGTGTGGTTAACTTCTCTGAGAATAATAAGGAAGTCAGGAATGCAGGACCGTTGAGCTGACTGTATTTCCTGCATAGTATTTTCTAACTTTCTCTTTCTTTTTCCCCCTAATCTGTACCTGCATTTCTAGGTATAGTAATGTTTATCATTCCCATATCCACCAATCCGTTATTAATGAGTTGCTTCATCCTCTTATGGATACAGTTGGGGCAGTTCATAGCTGTCAGTCCTGGATCACTTGATGGTAAGTCTCACCCACACTACTTCAGATTGAAGCTCTTCCATCTACGATTTGAAAAGTGAATGAGGGTGGGTTTTTTTATTTATTAAATCTAGGTAGCATTTTATACCTCCCTTCCCCTTCCTTGCCCCAGCCCATCAAGTTTTAGTCACTGCTTCTCCACTTCTGTTTTCTGTCTTCTCACATAACATCATCTACTTTTTTTTTTTTTAATTTTAGGGCAGTTTTATTACTTTTCTGTTACAGTGACCTCTTTAAGAAGTCACTGCTTCTGCACAGCTTCTTATAGTAGCTATAGCAAAAAACTATATTCAAAACCTAGAGAGTAAAAAATAGTTCAGTGCAGGTGAAAGCGGTTTTTCTTTTTAAATATATATATATAATTTTTTTTCCCCTTTCCAAACTGCTTAGTTTAGGCTGAACGTTTCTCTCAGAGTGGACGGCAGGAAGGAAATTTTGTTCTTGAGTTATTATATTCTTTGTTCAAAGGAATGAAGTTAGCACGCTCTTGGAATCATAGCGTAAGGATCATAGATCTCTGAAAGAAGCTTTCAGATATGATTGTTCCAGTAACTGATCTAATCATAACTGCAAATCCTTGCATCAACTTGAAAATGAGTAACTGGGGGAAACTTTTACCTTCTTTCTTCTCATTTTAGAACTAAGGATGTACTTTAGAGTGCAATGGCAGGTTTCTGTCTTATAGACAAGTCTTCTGGTAGGTTTGAACACTTGCTTGTTACAGATCAAAGAAACTCAGTTTAGAGATATTGAGTTTAAAAGAGGAGAACGTACCTCAGGAAAAGAGTACTTTTTGAATCTTGGGAGAGTTATCTAACCCAGTGAGTAAAACTAACGTCCCAGTGGGTTTTTTTTATACACACACATATATTTGGCTAGCCTCTTTGAAAGCTAAAGCCCTCCAATTTCAAACAGTTGGTTCTGATAATAAACATCTTGTGTTAAGTGTGGATTATTTCCCCAGCTAGTTTCGCCTGGTCACACTTGAGGAAAGAATAAAGCATAGGCTAGGATTGCTCAAAGTGTGCCATTTCCTTTTAATCCCTACTGTTGTCTAAAGTGTTTCTGTTTGTATTTTATCTTATTTTATTTTTATTTTCAAATCTGTTCCTGGGAGCTTTGGATGGAGGATAATTCTGGTGTGAATTTAGTAAAAGTCTTTTGTTCCCCGATTCATTTATGCTGAATATAGTCCTCAGAGCCCACATGATGTGATTGTGATAACCTGTTAATCTCCTAACTAACTGACACCAACTAACTAGTCTCCTTTTTTCACTTGATTCCTTACTTTTTTTCAAGCTTTTGAAATCTGTCTGATAGAAAATCACTTAAGAAATAATACTTAACAGGATGAGCTATTGCTTTGTTTTATGTCAGTTCAGAAACAAAATATTTTTGCATTTAGCTGTTCTTACAAATCTTAACTCCTCAGATTTCTAGCAGTAGCCGAAGTTCTTCAAGTTAGAGTTGTATTGAAGACTTTATTCTTGATTACTTAAATTAAAAAACCCCTAAATTAAAAAAAAAAAAAAAAAAAGAAAATCTGTTGCTTTGTAAAGTTACACTCGATTTCTAGTTTAAAGGAATGAATCATTATCAGTTTAGAGGAATCAGTGACAAATGCCAAGTCAGTTACTCTTTTGTTAATAAATGAACACCAGAATTTGTGAGGAATTTGCTTAGAAGGTAGTGGAAATGACAGAGCTTGGTGCTGTTGTCTGAAGAACTGTTCAAGTTGGTTTTAAGAAAGACAAAGGATGTTAGCTAGGGAGGTGGTGATAAAAAGCAGAGAAAATTTACTTTTGTAAAGATATGAGAAAGCTATAATCATTTAATGAAGATAGGAGATTAATAAATATATGGCAGATTGCTGTGTTCCTTCATCTCTAGTCAAAGAAGGGACAAAAATATTAAATTGGAAAGCAGTTGGGAATGGACTGAAGTATAAAGCTGCCCTTTGCAGGTCTGTTCAGTTGAAGGATACATCCTCTTCCTGCCTACCTTTTGCCTGTGAATGAATTCATTTTATGTAGTTGCCCATCGTGGGTTTAATTCCCTGTTTTTGTGGTGCCTGTAACACTGTCCTTTGATTTAAAAGCTGTGTTCTGCTGTGAATGAACTGCTGTGCTTCCATTTTAAAAGTTCTTTGTGGGTTTACCTGCCCTGTCCACATATGCGTATAAACTCTCTGTGTGGTTCATTTGTCACTGAAATGAACCCTTTTATAAATTACAGAGGCAATTGTTTCATATTTTTATAAGTTCCTTCTGTGGTTTATGTTTGTGTGGTTTAGTGTGAACCCCTGAATATTGCAGTAGCGATGTCATGGAAAAGTTACATTAGCTTATTAAAAAAAAAAAAAAAAAACTATTTTTGAGATTGTTAGTTCCATTTTTTTTTATATGGGGCAGCTTCCTACTAGCATATGTCTACATTTATTAAGTAGGAGATATTTTACATCTTACTCATCTGCTAAGCTAATGCAAAAATAATATTCTAGATCTTTGGGATAGAACTCTGGACCTCTGTTCCTCTTTAGTCCTAGACTTTCTTTGTTTTTCTATTTTATTTCCTCTCCTTTTCATTTGGGATAGAACTCTGGACCTCTGTTCCTCTTTAGTCCTAGACTTTCTTTGTTTTTCTATTTTATTTCCTCTCCTTTTCAAAGTTTTTTGTACTGGATGGATTTGTATTTTTGAAGCAGTCATCACTGATTTGTTGTTTAGAAAATATTCTCTCAGGGTAATCATGATTCCCTTAGGCAAAAGTGTGTCAGTTAAATGAGGCATTTACCATTGTAGCTAGTTCTCAGTCTGTAATCAGATATTTCTGCAAAGCTGTATACTTCCTTAATCATATTTTTGGCAAGTGCTGTTCCCAAATTTGTTACTCTTGTTAAGAGGAGCAAAGAGACCGGTTTTCTAGAACCAATTTTTGGTCTGAGAACTTAACTGGCTGCCTATGGCCTGCTGTTAGGCATTTTGTTAATGCTACTCTTCTTAGTACCTGAAGTTTTTTTGCTTCTGTGTTGCTGGAAGTTTTCTCTTAGCTAGAACCAGACTTCTATAAGCAATTCCTTCGGTCTTTTTGTTGTTGTAGGCATTCATTTAATAAAAGTGTTCTCAGAGCATGTAATTATTTCTCTGAAGACATTTAGTATGTTCACATTTGTGTATTATTTTATATCTAGAGTTGAAAGAGAAATATAAACATTCTTTAGCTATATACTTGTGTAATTTTTGCATCTTTTAAAAAATGAGTGGAACATCAGGAGTATCATTGTGTAGTAGAGATCCTGTCTTAACTTCAACAACTTAAACTTTTAGGCTTTCAGAACATACAGATGGAACTAGAGGAACAGTCTGAGTTAGAAAACTGATCCTGGTAACATTTTGGCAAGCCTAGGAGGAATTGTCTTAAACTTGACTGTTTTAAATAAATAGTTGAATAGTTATTGTGCTGTGGCACTGCACTGGTACTTAAACTTTTGAACCACTATTTGCTGCTGTAGAAGGCATTGAAAGTTACTTGTAGACATACCAAAAGAACTCGTAGCGTGTAATGTAGATGAACAAATAAAAAGTGTTAGGCACAGTGAAAGATCAAATGGGAAGATGAGCTCAAATGTGTGGGAGATTTTAAGCAAAATAATTGCTCACAGCAATCCTGCATAAGTACAAGACTGTGTGGGTATGATACCAGCTGCTTTCACATACTGAATCTAGTGGGTGTGCTCTTAATGTTTAAGATCAGTCACGCAAGGTTTGCTCACAGGGTGAATGCTTCCAGCAGCAACATCAAATGACAGTACAGAAATTTATTTCAGGGTTCTGTTCTTTGCTTAAAAAAAAATAAATAAAATGGGGGGAAAAGTAATAATAGAACAGAATCCCGGTGCTCATTCTACCCGCTAACTTTCAAAACTCATTACGGAGTAAATCCACTTAATGTGACTCTTAATAGAGTAACATATTGTTGAAATCTGGAAAGCAAAACCAAGTAAATTCAGTCATCATTTGGAATTCATATTGACTATTCTTTTGGCAGAATATTCTCTGTTCATTAGAACATTGCAGACGCAGATAGAAAACGTAAAGACGTTCTGCTTCAATGCTCAAATGATGAGATAGTAGAGTTTATCCAGATGTCTAAAATATTAATATTGAATTTGTTGAAAAAATTTCACATTGAATATTTTTTAAAAGGGCATTTGATTATTTTGAACTTGAGGAAAAAAAAATACTGCTAGATACTTTAATGTCTTGCTTAAAGTCACTGGTCACTGTTGCCCATTAATAATGGTGGGTATGGGTACACTGGAGAAATTAAACTTCTTACGTGTTGACTTATTTTCTCTTGAAGTAACATATCCACCAATCCGGACCCAACCTATCATATTGCAAATTTAATGCAAAATTTTGAGATAAAAGTTTTGGGGGAAAAATTAAGAGACTGATGTAAAGTTGTGCATAGTAGTTGAGTTTGATTTATTAGAAGCCCTCTAGATCTGTATAATTATCTGGTGGGAAGCTGATTTGGTGTGACTTACCGTCCAGAGATCCTGAAGTGACAGCCTGAACTGCTCCTTTATCTTTGGAGAGAAGAGACTTTATCCATTAGTAACGGATTGCTGGATATATTATTTTAGAGAAAAAAAGAAAAAAAACAGGTAAGAATTTTTTTCTCCTCTTCTACTGTCGTCTTTCCACTACAAAGACATTTGTCGTCGTCTTTGATATATCAGCTGTTGATTATTTGATGATACGATCTGATAGTGTTAAACTCTTCAGCATGTGAATGTGATGATCTTTGCAGATATTTCATGTTGAGGCTACAGACTGTAAGTAGTCTTTCTGGAAAAAGATAATTGCCAGTTGCAGTTTGCATATGGTGAGGACTTAATGTTTTGGCTTTTAAAAGTCAACCTTGGGTAGAACAAGAGTAGTAGTTTCTGTAGTGAATCTGTGTTGATGATCTGTGTTTGTTTCTTCTGCACTAGAGAAAACTGAAGTTTTGACACTGTGAGTCAAATCATAGTCATAAGATTGTGCTTTTTGTTTATCAAGAAATAACCCAAAGTCTTAAAAACTTTGTGTTTTAAAATGTTTTAGAATTGTGCCACTGCTATATTTGTATATTCAGATTGTGTTGCTTTTTGATACTGCACTTGAATAAGTGGTAATAAATGCACTATACCAAGACATCAAGTTATTTCTGACTTCTGGAAGGCCTTGGAAAGATTGAACTTCTAATTTCCTACTGTGTGGTCGTACTTAAGGATATAGCTTTAGTTTGTGCCCATTTTCTTTTTGTCAGTGCTTGTAGGATCAGAAAGAGCTAGAAGCTTGGCAGGAGCACCTTAATGTAATCTAAACTTAAGGTTAGATTTGGTTGCTTAGTGTAGTTCTGTGAAACTGCTTTAGTGAGCCAGAGAGCAGATGCTTCAAGGACTTCAGAACAGGAGAATAAAAAAAATTGGTCAAACACACACATTTTATCTATATCTGTGAATTGAGTTTGTTCATCTCTAATCCAGTGAACTTTTTGTCTTCAGTATTAGTTTGCTGTAATATTGCATTGAAGTTCCCGTACTGTAAATGAGATAAGAATACTTGGTATTGTTCTGAATGTGGATATGCTCTGATTTCTTACTGTAAGTCATTACAGTGTAAATGTACAGTATTGATGTTGTTTGAACTTGGGTAATAACAGAGCAAGGTGGTAAGTTTTTGTTAGAGATGTTTATTAGTGGAGGAGGTGGGGAGAATCACATACGTTGTCCTGAAGGTTTTTGTCAGGGAATTACATGGTTTTAGTTAGCTCAGTAAGTAGCAGGCTTAAAGGAATTTTTCTAAAACCATGTAAATAAAAATACTAAAAATATCCTCCTATTCTTGTTTTTTAATTATCATGTAATCTTGTCTTCCTGTAGCAAGTACGAAGTCAGTGGGGATAACACATTCCTCTTTATGAAGACTATATTCCTGCTTTATAATAATCAAAGAAGTTTGCTAGGTCTGAGGCAGAGAGAGACATTTCAGGTTTTTTTTTAACATCCACAGTTGGAAAACAGCACAGCTGGGTGTTAGGAACAAAACATGCTGAGTGGTATTCTGCTGCTGTCATCTTGTTCAGTCAAATGTGCAGGCTTGGGACAGATTACTTTGAGCTTGCAAATTCTTCTTTAGTCCTCAGAAAAGTTAGTATTATGTATGTAGTAGCATCATTACTTGTTGCTGAACTGCTGTTGCAGCTGCCACATCAATTTGCAGTGAAGAGAAGAGATGATACACAGTTCTGTGCAGCTCATGATGGAATACTTATATTTTCTTTTACCCTTGTAAGCTCAGAGCACAAAAGAAAAGGTTTGTGCCTCCCACTCCAACTACATGATTTACTGAATGTGAATATAAACCAAATACAAAAATACTAATAGTTATTGTGGGTATTACTAGCTTAGTCTTATGTATCTTGTGATTTCTGTATTTCTCTGTTGGAGCTCGTCTTATTTTTCAATTTCAAAGAAAATGGCATCTCTTCGTTAAGTACTTCTGAAGTAATTATACCATCCCAAAATAAACATGTGTAGTGTTAATAAATTTTTCCAGTTACTGAAGTTAGTTTTAGACAAGTGAAATATAATGATTGACCTTGTATACCATTTATAAAAAGTGCTGTGTCAAATTTCATGTGGATATGGATGTATTTTTTTTATTTGAAAAAATTTACTTTGTCAATGGAAAGAGGGAGGTTATAGAACACTAGTGTATTGAATACAGGAGACTGTAGAACTGTGGGGTAATACAGAGTAACAGTGCTGTGTTTCAAAGGACAAGGGGATTTAATGCTGGTCTGTAGGGGAAAAATTCTTCTGTGTGTTTCTGTGAAAAGAGTTATTCAGTGCATTGTTCAAGATAAATTTTCTGCTGTAGAATATAATAAAGCATTTTAAAAAGTGATTGCACCATGAAATAACTGTCATAAGTTGCAAAGTTCAGATGGAAATTTATTTGAGATGCTTTTGTTTCTATTTTTAGAATTGCATGGTCATTAGGAGTTCATCTTTTTTTTTTTAATGTGTTGGAGGCTGAGCCAGAAAAAGCAAATTGAAAGATCTATGAAACCTCTGTGAATGACTGCCGTGCAGTGCTCTGATGAAGTTGTTCCATTTTCTTCTCTCATTAGTGTGTAGTTGGTGGGTGCAATGCCAGCTTTGCATCTCAGGGAGGACTTGCCCGTCATGTGCCCACACACTTCAGCCAGCAAAACTCTTCAAAAGTTGCCAGTCAGCCAAAGGCCAAAGAGGAATCTCCATCTAAAGCTGGAATGAATAAAAGAAGAAAGTTAAAGAATAAGAGACGACGATCGTTACGTAAGTATTTCTGGACATTTTTGTATCCACAACAGCATGTTTCATTAGCTTAATGACATAACAAGCATGGCTAAGATATAGTTTTGGGAAGAGTTGATTTCCTCTAGCAACGATAGACTTGATAGACTTGAGCATTCCCAAAGGCTGTATAAGCAAATTATATTATTAAAAGCATCTTAAATGTGAGTATCAAGATTTCTTCTAACTTTGAAGCTGATTAAATGTTCAGAGAAGTTAGAATGCTATTTCTGTCTTCCTCAGACTGTGACTTGCAAAGTTTTCACTTTTAACAATTTACATAAATTAGAAGGGAATTTATGTTTGAACATAAATCAAAAAGGGAAGGCTGATTGATGAAGAATCAAGTGGTCACTTCGAAGTATTCTTTTAGTTCATCTGAAGTGTAAGGAGGGGCTTATTTGAAGTACGTGCAGGTTCATAGAAGACTGTTTTGTTGACTACATTATTCAAACAAAATACAGATGTCTAAGACTGATCATTTCAAATTACTTCACTTTCAGAGATTTGCAAGTTGCATGTTAGTTTGCATAATTATCTATATTGTTCTTTTTAGGTGACTGATTTAATGCATCTTTATTCAGTGTCTCCCTCAATACATACAGAAGTAGAATGCAGATTGGCATTTTATTTGTAATTTATGTATGTTATTGACTTAAAATTTCAAATTGTAGTTAGGACTTTAAAGATGTCCCAGTCGTAATACGAGAATATACTGCAGAATTTGTTCTGCAAGCATGCACAGAGTCATCTTCATGGAATAGTGGGGGGAGGTAAATAGAAAGTTCTTGAATGAATCTATGGCACAAGAAAAAGTATAATTGGTTTTTAACATTTCAGGAATATTTACTCAATTGTAGAATTTGGTGTGTTCTCTTAATCAAGTGTTGCTCAGAAAGAAAAATAACAGCTGCTTGAGAAATTTTTTTTATCTTGTTACCTCTAGAGAAACACAGTGTTGGCTGTATGGTTTTGCCTTAAGGCAAAAGTCATCTCTAACAGAATTGGGAAATGACTATTTAATGTATTGCTCTGGGGAGTATGTGACCCAGAAATGTATCCAAAGTCAATGACATTTTCTGAAAATGTTGAATATTGGTAGCTTTTCTTTAAAACATGGTATGGATTATCACTGATTTGATGAACTTGACAAAGAGCTGATGTTATTTTGCTCATCTGGAAGTTTCTTGGTTTACCTTTAGTTTAGCTTTAGAAAAAGAGAGGACAAGGAAACTTACCTGAAAGGCCAAAGCAACAAAATAGCCTGGTGAAGTATTTCCAGTGTAGAGTATGTGAAGCTAGGAATGAAGTCTTTTTTACTTAGATATTTTTAAAAGGGGAGGTGTTTTACTTCTGTACTGTTTTGTCTGCAAATGGGGTTATAAGGTATGACAAATAGATACAATACAGGGTGCTTTTCACTACTCTACAGTGTTTAAATTAAATTCACAATTAGTCATTTGTTGGCAAAATTAATTGTCAGGTAATTTTCTCCTGAAAAAATGCTGTCAGAATCTCTCAGTGGTTTGACGAGATCCTGAAATGTTTGCAGTGTGTAAATGGATTTATATTTGTTGACAATTGATTGTCAGTACATGCTGAAACTGAAGTATACTTACTTAGAAATTAAAGCTTCAAATGCAGCAAAACAATTAAGTTCCTTCATCTTTATAGACTTGTTTTATATCTGAAGTTTATCACCCTTCTGAGAGACATTCAAGCTAATAAAAAAAAAAGAACAACTTAACTGTAGCTTTATATGCAATAAGTATATGGTCTTATATCTTAAAAGAGAGTTCAACTGTTACTATGTAATCTTTTTCTTTCTTAACATCTTGGTATTCTTTTTGTCTGTAAGCAACATGTACTTTTAAGTTTAGAAATTTGTGCCTTTATGATAAAAGCGTATTTTTGATATGCACGCATTCATAGCTGCTTACATTAGTGGTTAAAAAAATGGCTGATTTTTATCATGCAAATTTTGATGATTTTGATGCTGCAGAATAATTCAGGATCGCAGTACCTTTTTTTCTCTTCTAGATGCCCGTAATCATATTCATTGTTGCAGAAAGTCCCTCATTTAGAGATATAAAGCCAAATATATTTAATGCGTCTCTGAAATACAATATTGCTATTCTGAAGCTACTTCAGTGACTTTTGAAGAGCCTAAGATTTTATTTAGTGTTCACTTGCTTTTCTAGTAGAAAAGATGACATACTTATCTACCATTAAGTACCATACTTAACTACCATAACAGTTAAGTTTACTGGAAAGATATATGAGATATGGGAACTTACTGTTAGTGAAATTTACATTGGGATATGTATTAGTTATGTAAGACGTAGCATTTCAATTAGTAGGTTGCTGGTCAGAAGATTTTCATTTACTTAAGTAGGTGAAGTGTATGTGGAACTTAATAGTATTAAGTAAGAAGAGAGACATCTTGGTCCAAAAATTATTTTAATATTTAATAGATTTAAGACGAGCTGAAAATACGGGATTAACACTCTATAAGGAATTAATAAAACTGTTCATATGTGTTTTACTAATTGTTCCCTTTACTCTGCAGCCATTGAATGTTATCTCGGGCTAAATCCTGAAAAAATGTTGCTTTATAAAACAAAAAGCAATATTTTGGTATTGACTTCCTATTCTCCCATGTTGGCTTTTTATTCTGTGGCTGCCCTGGACTTTGCTCTTGGGGTAGGGATGGGCAGTAAACTTGTTTTTGAAAGGTGTTCCTGGGTAAAGCACCTACTGCAGTAGGTGATGAGAAGACTGTTCAGTATCAGGAAAGCTGAGGAGGAGTGAGATAAGTGATTCCATGTGTGGTCTGCAGTGAACCTTGGCCGGAACTCTCCCCTCAAGGGAGATGATACTGAAAACAGAGGAATGTAAGCTTGGTATGGTAAGGTGGAGGGAGAGATTTTTCCCCACTGCATGAAGTACCCTTGCAGAGCTGCTAGACTTCAGAGGAAGGATCTGTCGTGTCAGGGGAGATGCAGGTGTTAAATGAACCAACATGTCCGTTCCCATGATTAGTCCACCCAAGAAACAGCAGTGGATGATAGCAGGAGGAGACTTTTTCCCTTGTGAGGCAGAGATGCCCATTTGCTGACCTGGTCTACTCTCAAGAGGTTTGTTGCCACCTAGAGATGTTGCCAAGAAACTACTAAGTCTTCTATAGTCCACTGTTCTCCACAGCTGTTATTTCATGTGGGCACCAAAAACACTCAGAGGCGGTCCAAGTCATATCTTGAAGGACTATGGGGTCCTTGGAGCCTGTAAGAGGCTCTGGACGGATGGTCTCTTTTGATTCTGCTGGTCAGAGGAAAAGGCTTTGATATGACCAGTTAAGCCTGGTCAGTCTATGGCCATGGCACTTGTGTTTTAGCCATAGATTTGGCTGGTCATCTGGAAAATACCTGAAAAACAGCCCAAAGAAATTCCAGCCATTTTTTCCAACAAAACAGTTTCACTAGGAGCCCTGCTTAAGTTCCTCTATGCAAATGCAGAGAGCTTGGAAAAGAAAGAGGAGCTGAAAGTTTTAGTAAAGTCTCAGGGCTGTGATATCCCTCTACCATGTCTCATTGAGCCCTGTGATAATTCATGTGCCTGGAGAACTTGGTGCTCTTGAGGAGCAACTACAGGGAAGGAGATGAAGTGGGGTAGCCATTTGTGTTAGGGAATACTGTGGCTGCATGGAGCTGGGCAATGGTACTGAGAGGGTTGACTCTTTCAGGGGTAAGGCCAAGGCCAGAAACCATGATTATATGGTTAGAGTCTGTTATAGATCTTCCAGCCAGGATGAAGGCAGGAAATATTCTACAAGCAAGTACAGGAAATCTCATGCTCATTAGAATTGTTCTCATGGGGCATTTTAGCTTCCCAGATGTCTGTTAAAAATCCAGTTGAGATTCCTGGAGCGTGTGGATGACCTGACACAGGTGATAAGGATGCCCACTAGGGAGAATGCCTCACTTAACTTGCGTGTGTGTGCAAACAGGGAGGGGTGATTTTGTGGGTGATATGATGGTTGGAGGCTAGCTTGGACACAACAATGATGAAATCCCTGATTTTGATCCTTGGTGAAGTCAGTAAGGTGATTAACAGTATTGATACCTTGTGTTTTTAGAGGGCAGAATAGGATGACACCTGAAAGGTACAGGAGCAGTCTGACCCAATGTGCTGAAGGTCAAGCAAGGAGGGGAGATGAATCTGGCTGAGCAGAGAGCTGTTTCTGCAACTCAGGAAGAAAAGAAGAACTCTGGAAGAAGATGCAGACATCTCAGGAGGACTGTAGATGTTCTTAGAAGCTGTGTGGGGAGAAAATTAGAATGGTCATAGCACACGTGGAACTCAATTTGATTATTGGAGTAAAAGATGATAAAAATGCTTTTATAAATACATCAGGAGTAAAAAGAAGATTAAAGTGAATCTCCAGCCTTTATTGGATCTGAAAGAAAGTGTTGTGATGAAAGATGAGGATAAGGCTGAATTACTTAATGCCTTTTTTGCTTCAGTCTCTATTAGTAAGGTCAGTTGTTCTCAGGCTACCCAACCGCTTCAGTTGGAAGACTGATGAAGTCCCTGTAGCCCTCTGAGAAACTATATATGTCATCCTACAGGTTTTGAATGTTCCTGAGACAATGAGGCTGGGTAGAATTCATTCAGGCATTCTGATGGACCTGGCCATAGTGCTTACCCTGCCATTTTCAATAATTTATCAGCAGTCATGATAAACTGGTAAGGTTCCAGTTATCTGGAGGTTAGCGAACGTGACTTCAATCTGCAAGAAGTGTGGGAAGGAGGATCTGGGGAATTACAGTCCTGTCAGTCTGGTTTAAGTGTTAGGGGAAATTACAGAGCAGATTATCCTAAGTATGATCACATGGGACATATAGGACAGTCAAGTGATCAGAAGCAGCTAGCTTGTGTTTGTGAGGGGCAGGTTCTGCCTGACTAGCCTGGTCTCCTTCTATAACAAGACGACCCACCAAGTACATGAGGTAAAGGCTGTGGATACTGTTTACCTGAATTTTAGTCAAGTGTTTGACGCTTGGTGCCAAGCTGACAGCACTTCCCAACAAAGCAACCCAGCCCAGCCACATTGCCCAGGATGAGCCACATTTCTAGGTTAGCTGGCCTGTCTGTGGGCTGTGGGTTGGACATGCTGGGATACAGTTTAATGATGGTGTTTGGTAGGTTACGTTGGTGATTGGACTTACCTGAGTGGTCTTTCCAACCTAGAGGATTCTTTGAACGTATACGTTATACAAAGTATGTTACATGACATAACTGTATTATGAAATCTTTGTTATAAATTCACAAGTACTTGTTTTATAAATATAATTTAAAAAGCTCCACAGAAGCTTCTGACATTAGATACAACAAACTGCCTAAATCAGCATTTGAATTTTTTCTGTAGAGATCTTCAGAATTTCAGATCAAAAGAAGATAGGTTTTTTGTCTTTTGGGGATAGAAGAAAAGGGTGGAGGAATACCTGTTGTAAAATGCTTCACATTGGAAGTTTCATATATCATACCTTTAACTGCTTAGATCTTAGTAGTAATAATGAAATGTGAATCTGTTTTCTTGAGTCTATTACTACATGCAGTCTTGTGTTTTTCCTGAAAACCTATTTTAATTTGAAGAAAGAAAAGTGGTAGTCCATGCACAAAAATGTGACCCATACTCCTTTTTACTTGATAGAGTAATGGTTTCAATATAAGAAATGCTTGCATCAGTGGCCTTATGCTGCGTGAGAAGTTAGCACTTACAGCAAAACATTTCAGTGGGATGATTGCCCAATTGGCAGTATCCAATTGAGATAGAATAAGGACAGAACGTGATGTACAGATAAATACTTAACAACAATTTGTCCCCAGAGTGTAGAAAATACTAATCTAAAGTGGAATTTGCAGTTTGTCTAGAAATAATGGATAGATAATCATGATGAAAAGGAAGGTACAGGTTGTTTGAATTCATGACAGAAAAATTGCAAATAACTGTTTTGCAGATTATAGGATAATTTAGTTGATTGTGTAGTTTAACTACTATTTAGTTTTATTTTCAGTGTTATATACTGAATTACTGCTCTCACATAAGATTTAATAACTCTTAATGCTTTTGTTAATACATTATTGATGTAGTTCTGCTACTGTACAATACAGAACATATTTAAAAATCTTAGAATGAGATATTTTGAAGAGCATACAACAAATATGTGCTTAGTAGCAGTTATTTTTTATTAGAGTGGGTTTTAAGGTAGAGTTAATAGACCTTCTTTACACTCCAAATTGGAATTCAGTATTTTAGTATTCAAGACTTATCCATAAAAGTCTTTTTCAGAATAAAAGAAGACTTTACTAATGCATGCTGTTTATAGACTACAAATTCTTATTTAATTTCTGCTTGCAGAGGAACACTGTGAAGTGTTTGTTCTTCTTGCAGCATCTCAGTGTTCAGCTGGATTACTTTTTTTAGCAATTAGAAATTAATAAACTTGAGAAATAATATGTCGACTGCGTGCACCATCATGTTTTGAAATATTTTAATACTATCTTTTACAAGTCATTGCAGTAATACTGAAAATATTGACTGTGCTGTAAGGATACCTTGCTAGTTAAGTTGTAAAGTTTATGGGAACTTTATTGGGGCTGTTTTTGCATTAAAATGGAGCTCAAATTCATTAATAAAAGTTCATGTTTTAGTTCCTTTGCGCTGAGCCACCTTTTTGGTGTTTTTATTTTTTTTAGAAATGGTAGCAATAGATGTTCTTAGAAAAAACAATGAATTTTTAATTGTGGAAGATGCGGAAAAAAAAAATCACTTCAAGGTTAAAAACTGAGCAAATGTAATTCAGTTTGTCAAAATAGCTACTTCATCTAGAAGGAATATGTTGTGACCAAACTTAAATGGATCACCACTCTGTGTTTGGAGTCAAGCCATTCTCTCAGTTAAATTATTGTTTGCAAGTCTGATATAGCAGCCCTAGTTTTATAAAGATAAATGGTTTACTAATGACACTTCAGATTTATTTACGTGCTCTACTGTGTTAGAATGCTTTCAGCACGTTCAACACTAAGGATCTCTTTTATTTCTAGCAAGACCTCATGACTTCTTTGATGCACAGACACTGGATGCTATAAGACATCGAGCCATCTGCTTTAACCTCTCAGCGCATATAGAAAGCTTAGGAAAAGGCCACAGTGTTGTATTTCACAGTACTGTAAGTATTACTTTGTTCATTGCTTGTTACCTGCATCTCTGAAAAATAGTAGTGCTGTATTCCTGTTTGTAATATGACTTTTAATCAGTAACAATTAATTGTTTTTAAATAGTTTTTTATTCACTTCTGTTAGTAAGTTTTTAAAAATACTACTAGTAGTTGTTTTTTGTTTCAAATTGAAAAGCTTGCAATGTTTCCCCATCTGATATACCTGGGAAAATATCTGGCAGGCAGTATGTGCTGCAGAAAACATTCTAAAGAACAAGGAATTCCGGTGGCATTGAGGATAATTGCATTACTCATAGATGTTCATGTGAAATTCATATGTATTTTTTTTTTTTTTAGTTTAAAAGATGGAATACTGAATAAATGTGTTGTTCCTTTCTTAAAAAAAAAAAAAAAAGAATAAAATTTCCCAGTGAAATATCATTGAATTGCTAGGAGGCAAATACCAGGTGGTGAGGTAACCTTGAGTCCTGTGTCTGTATCCTGTTGTGGATAGGACTGACATCAGTATTCATTTAGAAAAATTGAAAATAGAGAAAGAAGTACTGAATTTGAATTACAGGGATCAGAATTTCAAAAGGCATAATGCCTCATGTTTTGTTACTGAATTGAGAGATGGAGCGCATAAGAGGTTCTTTAAGAATAGAAGAATTAAGGAACAGCACAAAATGAAGAACTTTGTAAGTTGTCAGGCTAGTGCAAGATTAACTGCAGTCCAGGGAAGGAATGCTGACTTCTCTCTTTTCAGCTGTGGCTTAATTTGAACCGACAATTAAACTATTGAATTGTCATTCTCTTTCCATAAACAGAAGATGATTTTATATGCATGGAACTTAGCATTTCCTTCTCTTCCACAAGACTGATGATAGTTACAAATATCTGTAGCCTGTTAGATGTTTTTCCCAAAACATTAGTCCTGAACTTTATCTGCACTGAGCACACCAGCTGTGGGGGGAGATTTATAGGTGCTTTATTCTGCTGCTGCTGAATTTAAACCTTATTTTAGTTTTCCTTGCCAAGACTGAATTTAAAATTTTGTGAGAAAAGCAGGTTGTCTTCCAGTTCACAGCTTGCTTTAATCTGCAGCGTTATCCAGATAGACTGTTAAGTTGTGGACACTCACCTCTGGTTGTTGCAGTAACTCATAAGGAGGTGGAATTAAAGGGAGGAGTGTGCTCTTAAACTGATTTGAATTAACTTGGAGGAAGTACTGCAAAGCTTTTCACTTCATCTGTGCTTGTACCACTCAAGATGGTGGGGGGTTGATTAGGTCTGAAAACTTGATATTACTTATACCTCAGTTGTGGGAGTTGTTTCAGTGGCAGGACTGTTCTAAGATTTCAACTGTACACTGCACATCACTACCCTATTAGTATGCACAGTTGTGCAGAGTTGCACTGGACATCAACTTTATTGATGAGATTGTTTAATATAAGAGATAATCTTGTTGTACGTATACATTATTATACTGAGCTAATGGTCACTTCAGGTGCAAGTAAGGATAGAATTGGAGAAGTGGAATGTGGTTTCTGTGGTCCACTTTCAGATGAAAAAAATGCATAGTTAACAGGGGTATGAATTTGAAAAGTGAAAAATCTGATCATAAAACTGCTGGAAACTGAGAAATTTATAGGTTTATTTCTTGATTCATTATAAGAACGTCAGCAAAGTGTAGTGTTTTACAGGATAGTTACCTTACTGAAAAAATAAGTGTGAAGAATTTCTATGCAGTCACCGTATCTCTTCATTAAACCTTTAAATCTTCTTCATAGACATGTAAAATTGTAAAACAATCATCAAAGTCTTTTGCAGAAGTCCACCTTTGACTTCATTATGTTCTTATTTTTCTGATTAGTTTTTCTTATTGGAGTCAAATTCTTGGTATGTTGATTCTTTGCACTACAAAGTGGAAAAAGTCAAGCAATTTCTCTTTAACTTAAAGAGCAGTTGTTTAGGTATGTACCTAGCATGTTACCCTCTGTCTTTTTTGTTGATAGGGTTAGTTCTCTAAGATAACTGGGTACTAAACTGTTCTTTATGCTTCTTACTCTTTTGGAGATTTTAGTTCAGTGATGGCATACACTGATTTTGTTCACACGTGTTTTGAAGTCTTAAGCCTCTTAGACACAGTAAGTGAATAAACGTGCTGGAGAGACATTTGTTTCTTCTTCCAGAAGAGGTCAGTAGAACTCCATTTCTGATCTGAGACAACTTGAAAGGTTTCCTTTACAGAAATAAATGCAAAAAATGTTTCCTGTTCCAGGGACAGCGTGTGAAGTGTAGGTAATCAGTAGGATTTTTTTTGTTCAAATGAAGCTGTATTGTACATGCATTCACTTGTTGAGCTATGTTTTTTAGTGTGAAATGTAAATAAATCAAATCCACTTACAAAGTGACTGTAATGTTGCTTTTTAGAGCAACGTTATTCGGATATGATACATGTCTTCCATTTTGCTTGTAACTTGTGGATTTGGCCTTAATGCTGTGGATGTTTAGCTCAAAGTAGTGATTCTTTTCTTTTTTTAGTTGATGGTTTTTGTCTGCATCATGACTGTATTTCTGACTTAAGCCTGCCTGGTAAGCGGTAGAATGTTTGTGCTAATTGTGGTAAAAGTAGTGGATACATTTTAAGTCTTTTTAAAACACATCTTTTAACTTGAGAATTTCAAAGTACATTTGGGAAAAACAAAGGCATGTAAATATGCAGACTTCTGTTGTCTCCTAACAGAAATCTGCCATAGTACTTGAATATTAAACAAAACCAGATGTGTATCCTGTAAGGGATGAAGATCTTCGATCCCAGTCAAAAACATGTGAAATGCTGAGCTTTTGAGGATTTACAAAGAACAAGATAAGACAGTGATATGAAAAATAGTCTGTAAAACTTGCATTGGTTCCAGGTGTATCTGAGTGAAAGCATCCCAAGCTATGACCATCATAGACTACTTAATATATAATTAGCTCTTTTGCTATACAGTTTGTATTCTACTGGTGAAAGTTACTTTCTCCTCTTCTTAAGCTGTTTCAAACAGAAGCTGTTTCAAGCTCTTCAATATTGATTGCTTGAAGATCTTATTAGGCTTCTGAAATAAAAGTGCTGCTTGCGATTGTATAATTCAGGCAGTATTGAATTACCCAACATTTTGTAACTTGAGTCTGTTTTATACTATTATTTTCTTTTTGGTCCTTTTTGTTTTATTGGAAGCATGGGGGAGAAGGGGAGGGAGGTTGTTCACAGACATCTTTTTTTTTTTTTTTAAACTTCATGATTGCAATGAAGAAGAGTCTCAAGTTTTGTACTGTATAATTTTGAAAATGAAGAACTGGGCCTTTGGTTGTTGGGGTGTGTAGATGAATGCTGCTTGAGAGGGTCACACGGGTTCTCTTTGAGGCTCTGGAATCACCATGTGTTACAAGGTAAATCCTGTAAAAGCAGCAATTTCAGCTTTAACTTAGGTGCAGTATATACTTGGGACTTTGTATATTCTGGTTGATTTTCTAGCTCTTGTTCTTTCCATTTTAGATAGGATGAAGAACAGTTTGTGGAGATTAACCAGTTAAAGGGAAGAAGATACAGCTAGTTTACTATGTCCAAACAATATTTTGAAATGCCACCTCTAAACTTTTTGATATGGTATTCATCATGCTTGCATTACATGAGAGAACCATCTGCATCTCCTTAAAACGTGAGGGTAACTTGAGAATAAGCTTGACTGGACAGGAAAGTGTATGTTTTTAAATAGAAAAGTTGGTGAACTTCATTTGTCCTGTAAAGTGGGCCCTGACATTACCTTTATTTGGTTCCAGACTCATGTACTCCAATCTGCAGGAAAGAAATAATCTGGGGACTGGGCAAAGATTAAAACTTAAAGTTGGAAGGGACTGGGGAAACACTTTCTAAATCTTTATTAAAAAAAAAAAAAGTTAGTTTTCATCTCTGCTCCAAACTTAGAAAAAGGACAAATCGTGTTATGAATGTGGCTTGAGACCTGTGAGGAAAAGTGGTAGCAATATTTCAAGTGGCTAACTTAAGAATCTTACAATATTTTTGATGTAAGATTTGATTAAATTTTGTCTAATGGGCAAAGATTACAGGAAAAAAATATTTTTTCTGACACTTATTTAACATATCCCGTTATTATGATAGACATACAAAATGGTTTGAGGTGGGAATTTGAAGCTCAGATAGTTCACCCTGGTGCTGTAAGCAGGGAAACTTCAAATAGACCAGGTTGCCCAAAGACCCACCATCCAACCTGATCTTGAACACCTTCCTGGGTAGGGGCAGCAACAACATGTTCCAGTGCCTCACCACTATGATTGAAATCCACTCTATCATTATTTTAAATAATGTTACTCTTTGTCTTAGCGCTTACAAACCCCAGTAAAGAATCTCTTCATCTTTCTTGTAGGCCTGCTTTATGTATCAGAAGGCTGCAGAAAGGTCCCTTTGGAGCCTTCTCTATACTAAACAGTCCCAGCTCTCCTGACCTCTCTTCATAGCAGAGATGCTTCAGCCATCCTATAATTTTTGTGGCACATATGACATCTTTTGGCAGTTCTTACAGGCTGCATTTCTTCAGTTTATCTGTAATTCAAATTACATGGTATCAAAAGCAGAATTTGTCATCAAGCTTTCCAACCACACTTCAAGACTAATTGCTAATATGTTAAATGACAAATCCTAAAATTGGATCTAATTATAACAGGAATCTCCTTTCGGAAGAACTGTGCCTACAACAGTTTTTTTTTCTTCTTTAGCTTTACTAAGCTACTACAGTATACTAAGTTTAACATACCATGATATTCAGCTATGGAGAGTTACTTTGGTAGTTGCAGTTTATAGACTTAAGTACTTTAAGTTCCATATAAAGTTTTCGTTTAGCCTTTTTCATAAAGATGATTTGCCATCTGCTGCATTTCTATGCTTGAAAATTTCTCTAATGAATTCTTTGAAGTTTACAATATCTACAGTGACTGTGTGTAGAAACTTTGAAAGATTAGATAAGCATCATTATGCTCAGAGGCGCAAAAAGTGGAGGAAACTGGTGTTTGAAGCAAATCTCACATTTTGTAAAGTATTGTGACATGCAGAGCAAAGGAAAAGTTTGAGGGTAAGTCAGTTGAAGAGGAAGCAAGTGGCTTTTCTTTGTCTTCCTGGATACTGCAGTATTTTTTTATCTTTTGAATGCCTTTGTTGATGAATGTTTCATTTCTGTACAAACATTACTTTTTTTTTTTATACTGTGTGCATTTTTACCTTTATATCTTGACTAGAGGTGGTAGTCAAGCTTCAGTGTCCTACACCTGGAGAAGTTACTCTGTGAGAGCATTTTGTGTGCTGTTCTATGTGAACTAGTGTAAAAAATGAGAGCTCCTTTCTTGCAATTTCTCATCTGGAACCTTACCAGAGGGAAATGTAGGTCCTGTGGATTGCCAGCAGGTTTTAGTACTTGCCATTTATGTAACAGTAATAGCAACATGCCAATGTTCCTGTTATGTATGCATTAAACAATCTCAGTAATACTGTAAGTTCTTCTAAGGAGCATTTGCTTCATTCACTACTTAGGTATTCATTCCTTTTGATGTCTTAAAGGTTACCTAGGAAGTTAGGCATATAATGTTTTCAGATGCAAAACATCTATGAGAGAATAATTTATTATGTCATGCTAGAATTAAACTAGAAGCTGCATTAGCTTCTCATATTTTCTCTTGACATCTCGTGAAAAAATGTGGATGTGTTTATAAAGGATATTGGTGAAACTCATCTAAGAATGCATGCACTTCAAATCTTTTGGAGTGGCTGCTTAAAAATTGGAACCCTTTTTAAAGGAAGACTGCATATGATTCTTTTTCTTATATTATGAAAATATTAAAGGAAAATAAGTGCAAACATTTAATCTTGACAAGAGTGGCTTGAATGGTGACATGCGTGTTCTACTTATACATAGAATTAATACAACTTTAAAGGATTAAAGGTTTGTGTTTTGTGAATGTCCAGTTGAAAATAAAGAACAATTGATTTGAGCAACAAATTTACAAATTTGATTTTAATAATTATCCTACTCTTATCAGGTAATAGCTAAAAGAAAAGAAGATTCTGGAAAAATAAAACTCTTGCTTCATTGGACACCAGAGGACATGTGAGTATAATCCTAGTAATATGATAGGATGTAAGTGGAGTTTACAGTGGATTCTGATATTAGTTTGGGTAAACTTTAAGCTGCATTTTTTTAATGCATCTTGTCATTATAGATATAAATAAAGAGGTCTTTTAATAATTGAGTAATTTTGCCAGCCATATACATAAGAAAAAAGAATTGTCCCAGTGATTTTTCTTTTTTTTTTTTAACCCACTGTTTTACCACAATCCTCAAATATTTCTAGGCACTGATAAATATATATCCATCAGTGTAATGGTAGAACAAGAACCTTTGCGTAGAGGATGCAGTTTAACCGTAAATTAACCACAGTTGGTCCTTGAAAATGTGACTTATGTTGTGACTGCTGCTTTGGGCGTTCCCACTGAAGTTTAGAACACTATTTCAACATTTGATTACTTTTTCTCTTGCTCTGATCTTTTTCCAAAGTTCTGATCTTTTCCAAATGAGTATGTAAAGCAGTACACAAGTAATGCCCTCAGGTAGGCTTGGGACATACAAAGTAGTAAATACTTCATTGAAATACCTGAGATAATATCTTTCTTTTGACAAAGGAATGAATTTATGTAAATATTACAATCTTTATTATATGGAAGAGTAGGCTAAATGATTGCTTTCCACTATGCTCTATGAGAACAGTAGGCAAAGCAGTTTTAGGAGAGTCGGAGAGTAGCTCTTGCAAATTTTTCACAATCCACATTTTTATACAGTTTTTAAGGAAAAAATATATATATATTTAAAAGTAAATATAATAGATTTTTCATTCTTGAGTCCATACATCTGCTTAAGCTAACATTAAGTCAAATACCTACATAATTAGGTAGGAAGCACAGGTTTAGAAGTTCATTCTTAAAAGTAATGTTGGAAGATATCTGTACATTGATAAAACTTAAAGGAACTTATTCAATAACTTCAACATTCAGTTGAATAGTCACAGTTTTTGCAATTACTATATAGAACAAAAGAATCTTTTAAAATACAGAGCTGCCTTTTAAGTGATTGAGTTTGAAGGTAATGAAAAGCCTTAATGTAATAATCTACTTTCTTGTTTGAGGTGATATAAATTACTCAGTTTTGTAGTGTTCCAGATCAGTCGTGTGCAGTAGTGTGAACTTGGCAGTATCAGTCAATAGTAGCTTTCAGTTATAGAGGACTAGAATTGCTGATAAATTACCTAGACAAAGTTTGGTAATTTTAAAATGTCTGCAGCTTTTCCTGCTCTTTGCAGCACTTCTGGACCCCAAGTTTCAATTAAACCTGGGAAAGAATAATTAAAATATTGTAGTATGAAAGTGTAGTTCTTTGCTGCCTTCTAGGACAGTTTGTTAAACTATGTGCAACAGTGACTTGAAATTATTATCACTAAAGTACTACAGATAAAGACAAAATATTACATTTTAAGAAGAAAGAAAAAGTATTAAAAACTAACACTAAGAGCATGAGAAGTAAATAAATTGGGACTTTCATTTCCTAGTGTCATGACAAAAGATTTTTTTTTTGACTCATGAAAATATATTCAAATGTTAGGTTTTCTACACTGGGGAGGACAGGTTATTCATTAATGTACATCCCTGATAGATGTAGGGCTGGTTGACAAGTTCAGAGTAATTGTGTGTTTCATATTTCTTACATTTTGGTTGGGTTAGGTAGAGAGTGTGCTTCCTGTGCTGAGTGATATAGTTGTGAATTATTTGGTAGATTTAATTTCACCCTGATTGTTATAGTTAAGAACCGAAAAGGCAAGATATTGTGGCTTGTCATCCATTTGTCTTACACAGGGCATGTATGCACTTCAGAAAAGCTGAATGCACTTATAACAATTATTTTCCATTGTACTGAGCTGTTAAACAGCCTTTCAGATGAAGCCAATAATAATCATTTAACCTTTTCTTCTGTGAGCCGTTTGGAAAAACTGTTAAATCGCTCCAGATTTTTTGTACATTAAGTATTTTTGCAGGAAAACTAAATAATAGGCTTTAGCATATTTCCTATAAAGGAGTGAAATAACACTGAACTATTTGGCGCAGGAATTTATTCTGAGCTTTTTTTCTTGTGTCTTTCTTCATATCTCCAGTGGTATTTACTGTGAGAAGTTCTACATGCTGTTCTTATCATTTTGCATCTTCAGCATACAGTTTCTAATTAAATTGTTTTCAAAATGCTTCTTTTTGAAACATTTGATATCCTCTATTTAAAAAGCTCCGTCTGTGGTGTTTTTCATCGTTCATGAGCTGTTTTGAACCTGGATAGAGAGATTGCTGTTGATTTTCTTCCAACTTCACCTGAAAAGTGAAAATAGTATCTTTGGAGGAAACTCCTGTTTCTTCTCAGATAGTTTTTTCTCAGTTCTCTTACCAAAAAATTGAATTTGAATTTCAGCTAATTTCCATTGCTGGAAAAAATAAACTGCAAAAGTCTGTAAAGTTATGTATAGCTTTCATCAGGGGAAAGAAATATTTTGAACGTTTTGTTTCTCCATTTGAAACTTCCTTCAAAATGTTAGTTCATAATTACAAACTTTTTTTTGCCCAACCTGAAATGGATTTTTTGCTCTTGAATCACTTAAAAAGCAAAGTAACAACAGCAAAGAAAAAACCCCACCATTTTATGTGGGCTGACAATAATCCTAGTTTGTTTTATTATTTTTATTTTTTCCAGTAGTGAAAGCCGTATTGATTATGTAGCCTTAGTCAGTGCTAACTGTTGGAAGGAGTTGGGAAGTAGGCATTTGTAAGTCCAGTTTCTTTCATAACAACCTGACAAGATCAGCAGGGCCTTAAAAACTCAATTTGCTTTCATTAGAAGATGCAGTATTGCAATAAGCCACTCATAAGCAGACAGGTTTGGTTTCAGATAGTTTAAGAGCAAAAACTAAATCAGCATAGACTTTCTCTCTAGCTCTCTTCCAGCAGTTTTCACTGGAAGTGGTACTGAGACAGTGCTTCCTGTTAATGTGTAAGGTTTTATTCCGTCTCGCATTAAGAGCAGTTATGTAGTTGAAATACATTATGGTGGTTGCCTGAATTTCCTCAGAAGGTACTTGAACTTCAGCTGAGTTAGGGCATTTGGACACTCAGAGCAAACTGGTATGCCTGCAGTAAATTTTATACCTAGTGAAATAAGGTCTTTTTAAAGATTTGTTTAGTTCCTGCTTACCCATAAAATAGAGAATGTAGTGCTATTGTTACTGTATGTTTGGTTTAGTATTCTTCTGGATTAATCTAAATTCTGTTTAGTATCTTTTTCATGCTGAGAACTTGAAAGACTTTGGAGTATAATGTGTAAAGATTGGCTGTCTTTTCTTCGCTCCGGTGAAGGTGATTTTTAACCAGTGAAATTGGAGATTGCATATAGAAACTTCATATGTACTAGTTTACCACATAATTTTATGGTAAGAAAAACAGTTGATCTTTTTTGAATATTTTTTTTTATTTTATTTATTTATTCATAGTCTGCCTGATGTGTGGGTAAATGAAAGTGAGCGACATCAGTTAAAAACTAAAGTAGTTCATTTATCAAAACTACCAAAAGATACTGCCTTGCTTCTGGACCCAAACATATACAGGTAATGTCTTAATTTTGAAATTTTCATTACTTACGTATAATCTTAAGCCTCACTTAACTTTTTGACGTTGGGGAATCAGACTTGCTAATGCATTATACACCAGAACAGGGAGCCTTGATCCTGTCAGCGTCCAGTTGTTAAGTTCTGAGGTCTTAAGTTGTTTCAGAATTACTAAAGTTCTTGAACTGAACTCTAGTTACTGAGAAACGGGGAATGTGTGTATTTACCAAGTGTATTTTACTTTTTTGTGCTTGGTGTACAGAAATTCTAGTAAAGGAGGTACATACAGTGGAATCCTGAAAGATCACTTCTGTTAAGATCACATACTGGTTTGTATACCAATTTTTTTAAAGTCCAAATTTATCTTTACATAATTTATATTCAGCTGTAATACATGCAGTATTACCTTGAAATCTGTACTTGTATACAAGTACTGTTTTTTTTAATACAAGATTCTTTAAAGGGGGACAGAGGGGGACAGTACATGTCACTTGTCTTTAAGCTGCATTCACATTTATGTTTGTAGGATTTGATTGGCTTTTAACACATCTTGTTTCTAATAATTTCTTGATTTTTTTCCCCCCCTCTGTATTAATGTGCTCACGTAATTGTCAGTACCCACAGTTGTATGTGTGTACAGTTTTTAAAGGTAATCTGAAATGCTTAATTGTCTCTTAAGTTTTTGAAGGTCTAATGTTATATGTTTATAGGTTTATTTTAAAAATGCATGAAAATGGTGGGGACAGAGGGAGGGTGTTGGGGGGGAAGAAAACAATTGTTTTCCTACAACCAGAGTTTCTTTAAGTTCCAATGGTCAAGTGTCTGAATGAGTTCCTATACTGCTAATTTGAGGTCTTGATATGCAATAAGCCTTTCAGTTCACCTTTACTATCAGTGTATTTCACTAATCGAATTAATGACAGCTTGGTTGACAATATGAAAATAAGTCCTCATACTAGATGTGCTATCTTTTTAAATGTAAGTATTTTAAATGCTTACATTAGCATATGAGTTGCTGATGTTAACAGTTAATGATAAAATGTTATGAGGAAATTGGATTATGTATTTTAAAGCCACTTAATGTGGCGAATGTTTTATAACCTAACTTAGGTTTTAATTGTCTTTACATCGATTAACTTTGCAGAACTTGATATGTTACTAGTTTGATTTGAAAAGAAAGAATAATATTGGAAAATGATCTGTGGGGTGAAGTCCATTGGGAAAAAAAAAAAAAAAAAAAAGAGCAACCTTTTCTCCCTCTTCCAAATAAAATTAAGGTCCCTATACATTATCAATTACCACATTTTTATCAATATAGATCAGTATGTGATTTAAAAAGAGCTTTGGGACCAACTAGAAGACAAAAGAATTAAAATCAAAGACCAAAATATCACGTGTGGAAAAGGTGATCAGAGGAGTTCAATCACAGCTATTAATGTCATGATAAAACGTCAGTGCTAATAGAAACTTTGAAATCATCTGAAATCTATGCTAATTTGAGATCATATAAAATGGCTTTCAATCAAATTAAATGATTGTTTATAGTCATGATTTCATAATATGCTCTAGGAACTTGGATTTACATTTCAGGATCTTTTTCTAAAAGGTATCCTATCTTCTTTTACAGAACAATGCCCCAGAAGAGGTTGAAGAGGTAAAAACCAAGCGAGTGGGGACACCTGCAGTCTTAGTCACTGACAATGGATTTAGAAATAAAGTTGCACATTAGTCAAATCCCATCTTTTTTTTATAAATATTTATGCTTAGTGTAAACATTCTGTGAATGAAGTTGATGCTTCTGTGGAATATATTAATATATTACTGTATATCCACATTTTCATGGAATGGTACAGTGGGAGATTGAGCAAACACTCTTCTGGCAACTTAGTGGAACAACTAAAAGGCTTTGCATGCTTTCTTCTTTAAGCTGCTTTTTTTCTTTAGTGAATACAGTAGTTTATATTGATGAAAAGAAAGTAACCGTCACCATTTACTCATAATTCCCAGGAGAACTGCTAACAAACTATTAGGCTGCTTATCAGTGTGAACTAAATATAACACATGCCAGACAGTAAAACAGCTACCAAGGGATTATTTTGTCACCCTTTCGGTATGGTGGATAGTAATCATTTGTCATTTGTAACTTCGTGTCCTTTTGCAGATCCATAAATTATGTTGAATAATATTTAAGGAAAAACAACAAAAACAAGAAACGTGTTGATGGAATGCTTGTCTTTTCCATTCAACTATGAATACATATAGTACGGTTTAAAGATGTTAAGAGTGTTGCAGTATGTCTGATCCCCCTTTTCAGGAGTAGTATAGTATGTTAATGAGATCTTTTTTTTGTGTGTTCCATATCAATGGATGGTTTTTGAAAAACCTTTACTTAAGCAATTAGTGCTATTTGTGTTTTATTTTACTTTTTTGAACCTGTAGAATCCCCATTCACTTGTAAAGTATACTTTTTTTTATTTGGCCTAATGTTTTCTAGTTGTAAAGAAAATGGTATTTTTAAAAAAAATATCTAGAAATTCAATCCTTTATGCACCAAAGTTGGCTTTGAAAAGGAAAGTAAAATCATTTTCTTGCTTAATAAGCAAGAAGCCGTGGATTTTTTTAACTGACAAATAGAGATGTGTCTAACCTGTTAGTCTTTGTATGGAGACAAAAATGTTGCATATAGATAATAGGACATTGCTTGTAAATATTTCAGCAGATTTGTAATATATTTTTATATTATGAAATGTACTGTAGATGTTTTTCTAGAGGCATGAAAGTTAAAATGTATATATTACGGTAGAAATAATATTGAAGGATATTGTAATTCACTAGTGCTGCCAGAAGAATTGTTTAAAAAAAAAAAAGCACCTTCCTTAACAATAAAAAAAACCCTTCTTTTACATACCTAAGGGACTATATACTACTGTTAATATCTGTTGTAAGAACAAAAACACATTGAACATCCTTCCCAGAAATCTTTGAGGGATGAATAGTACCCATAATTAATTCATGGCGCTCCTTTCTAATAGTGAACACAAAATTAGTTTTTTTCCTTGCTATTGGAAGGAACTAATACGTAAAATTTATATGGATATATGCAGTCAAACTGCAGAGTTAGTCCTCCTTATTGGGGAGGAATTTACTACAGTGAAACTAATAACCAGCAGTTTTTACACTAAATCTTTATTAAATAGAATAAAACTTAGAAGTAACCCTTTGGTTGCAGAAGTGAGCGTACCCTAGTATAATACAAATGCATTCTGCATTGGTACTGACACGAGAGTCTTGCTTAGCTCCGATGGGTTAAAAATATTACTTATATACATGAAAAAAAATCTTATCAAGCAAAATAAAGTGCAGATTAAAAGCACCACTAATATAAGATGTTCTGGAATGGTTGTTTAATAAGGGTATTATTCATAAAATCTGTCGTGATGTGACTTTATTTTTGGAAAAAAAAATGCAGTGTTTTTTTTTGCTTGAGCACTTCACCTACTGCTTTTTCTGTACCTATAAAATAATCCACAATCTTTGTTTCTTTTATGAATTTGTTATAAAATTGCCAAATAGAAGTGTTTCAGATATAGTTTGTATTTGTATTTTTTTAATTTTATTGCTTCATGAGTTTCTTGTAAGTCATTTATAATTGACAGATGATTGTAGACCTTGCCTGAGTATTTTTTCTAATAAAACAAAGCAAACAAACCTCATTAGCTTCAAAATTGTAAGATTTCAATGAAGTTTTCAAAGGTAAATATAAGTATGTCACTATCTTTTTTTATTTTGCCCAGAAAGAGTGAAACACACACATTTAAACAAATGGGAATTTGGGAATTCAATCATATATTCTTCATGTAAGGTGTGACTTTCTTTTCCTGGGTATGAGAAAAGTATTTTCAGATGTTCTCATGATCCAACTTGTATTTTGAAAGGAAAAAAATAAGTGTAAGATCAAAATATCTGAGAACAAAAGGACGCATTCTTTCCCGTAGAGTCAAAAGGTAAGTGGATTTGTGGCAGTTTTAACACGAGGAAGGTATAGAATTGAAATAATAAAAAACATCTTACATAAGTTTTTTTTTTTTACATACACAATTTGTAGAATGCACTTCGATAGTGTTCTGTGTTTCAGATGACACTGACTACTCTAAAGGTGTGCTTCATTATTTTTCCTGCCCCTTCCTCCCACCTCAGTTGTGACAGAGTAACCAGGCAGGTGGAACTGGTGTGGCATAGGAGTTCTGAGAAATACTGTTTTATTTTTCACACTGTTTATCTTGAAATGCATTAATCATTAATTCTTTTCTCACCCCTTGATAAGTTACAGATATTTTAGTTTTGGATGTAACATACAGAGGCTTCCTCCTGTCTTTCTAAGTAATGTTCCTTTTTCTAATCACTTAGATTTTCCAGTTACCTGCAGAATGCATCTCCTCCCAGTTGGACTGTTTATTTTCTTTGTAGAAAAATACTATCAAGACAAATAGTTATTTACTCTTAACTGCAAGCTGTTTCCTGCAAGATTCGATAAGAGTAAAATTTTAGTGATTTTGCAGTTGAATTTTAATCTGGAGTACATATTTCATGAGGCTCAAGGGAACTGGGCAAGTTCAGCTGGATAAGAGGAGTTTTTTGGAGGAACCTAATGTCAGTGTTTCAGTAGCAAAGCAGTTACCAAGAAGGTGTAGGTAGCATTACTAGAACTGCATAGCAGAAGGAGTTGTCATTGGTGGTCATGAAATAGATTTTTTTTTTCCTTTTTCTCTTTTTTTTCCCCTCCAGCATGAGGAAGGTTGAGCATTAGAACACAGCACTTAGAGATCGTGAAATCCCTGTTCTAGGATGCTTTCAAGTTCCAGGCAAAGCCCTGAGCAATTTAGTCAGGATTCAGTGTTAGTGCTATGCTGAGCTGAAGATTGGATTAGATGCTTTCCCAAAGAAGCTATCAACATGAATAATTCTGTGCTCTGATTCAGAAGGAAGCTGGCTTTCTCCTTCAGCCTCTATCTCAGGCAGGCATCAGCTATGTTTAGATCATGCTAGCAAGCAGTTCTATGTTCATAGATCAGGGCTAGAATTGGAATTGTTTGATATGAAAATTAATCGGTTGTGGCAGTGACTTGGATCTGGGGCTTTAGTCTACATTTCTGTTGGCATCCTACGTAGCTGATCTTCAGTGGCACTGTCTTAAGGTAAATGCTGGGGCATGAAGATGTGGGGCAGACAGTGACGTGGCATGCAGAATTTGCTCATTTACTGTTGTGTGATAGCAAAGATTTTCGGAAATGTCAAATGCATGTGAGTATCTTAGATCATCCTACTTCTGGGACATCTTCAAAGAACATGTGCTGCACACTGTTCTTTGGAAGTTCCAATTTTCAAGAGATGCCGTGCATCCAAATACCTGTACCCAAAATTACCAGTTCTTTTGCAATGTGTTGGTTTGACTTTTACAGTTTTCTAAGCACAAATAACAGGATTTTTAATGAATTCTGAAATTGAAGAACATGTCTGCCTTTTGCTTGAGTGAAAATTCTTGTTTGGGAAAGCTTCCTGGCATTTGAGGATAGCATACAGCTGATGGTTTGATGTTAGATTTTATTCTACCTTTAAAATTACTTCTAAAATAAATAAGGCAGAAACACATTGGTTGCATATAAATAATTTGTCTTGAGTAACTGTTTTTTCACATTTTGCCCCAGTTGCCATAAAAAACATCACTTAGTATTTTTTTTTTTTCTTCGCTTATGTAAGTTCAATACACAATAACCCCATGCAGCACTATATGCTTGGGGGATGAGTGGCTGGATGACCGTGAAGAGGAAAGGGACCTGGGGGTGTTGGTTGATACGTGGCTGAACATCAGCCGACAGTGTGCCCAGGTGGCCAAGAGGGTCAATACCATCCTGGCCTGAATTAGAAACAATGTGGCCAGCAGGAGCAGGGAGGTAATCATCCCCCTGTACTCAGCTCTGGTGAGGCCGCACCTTGAGTACTGTGTTCAGTTTTGGGCCTCTCACTACAAAAAAGACATTGAGGCCTTGAAATGTGTCCAGAGAAGGGCAACGAAACTGGTGAGCGATCTGGAGCACAAGTCTTATTTATGTGGCTGAGGCAGGTGGGATTTTTTAGTCTGGAGAGGAGAAGGCTCAGAGGAGATCTTATTGCACTCTACAACTTCCTGAAGAGAGGTTGTGATGAGGAGGGGTTTGGCCTCTTCTCCCAGGCAACGAACAGGACCCAAGGAAATGGCCGCAAGTTGTACCAGAGGAGGTTTAGGTTAGACTTAAGGAAGAACTTCTCTCAGAGAGTGGTCAGGCACTGGAATGCCCTGCCCAGGGAGGTGGTGGAGTCGCCATCTCTGGCAGTGTTCAAGAGGTGTCTGGACGAGGAGCTACGAGATATGGGTTAGTGCTTGTGGTAGCAATGGTGATGGGAGGACGGTTGGACTAGATGATCTTGCGGGTCCTTTCCAACCTTGTGGTTCTATGATTCTAAGTAATGGTAAGTAACAGCAGTTTTTCCAACTTATGTTACTACTTATATCTGGACTAACTTGTGAACAAATGAGTTAATTATGCTTAAATCTACATTATTTTTAGTAAGCATCACTGTTTGATTTCTGTTTCTTACGGCTTTTTTTTTCTTGGTGCAGCATGTAAATTGGTTAGTATAGAAAATTTGTATTACTTAATGTATCAGTCTGAAATTGATTTATCCTCTCTTAATCTTTTATCTCCTTGATGTTTTACACTGTTTTATGAAACAAATTATAAGTATTTCTTTTTTCCACATAAATGTATCAAAGTATTAAAAAAAAAAAAAGGTTTAATCGGGAACATTTGTTTTTCTTAAAAAAAGCAGTGAGCTGAATCTATGGCTTCTTTCATTCATGTTCTATGAGCTGTTAAATAGATGTTCTGTGAATAGATCCTATATACACATGGCTTTGAAAATAAAATAAACAGTTTGATCTGTAAAACAATCAGTTCTAAACAAAACATTCCAACAGCTGAAGATAGTCGTAACATCACACGGATCTTCTTAATCCAGTAAAGATGCCCTTAGTTATCCTGGTATTTACTTACATCAAGCTAATACCCTGCTAAATTATGTTGCTTCAACTTTTAATAATTTTCTGAATTATGTGGTTTGAGAAACAAACATAAAACACACTAATCCTTTCTGTTTTGTTTGAGCAGTATGATGGAAAAATATTTTAGAAACAAGAATATCTTCATATATTTTCAGTGGGGCCCCTTTTTTTCTAAAAACTGTGCGCTTGCAAATGCAAAAGCTGAGTTGGGACTAACTGAATAAAGTCACGTTAATACAGCTGTAGTCTTCTAATGCTTATAATGAGGAGAATCGGAGTACAAATACAAGTGTGTGATCTCCTGGAGTATATTTATGAGAATAATTAATACAATGCCAGAGAGTTCCACTGTTGTAGTCTCTAATTACAGTATTTTTGTAATATATGATAAACTAAAATTTGACCAACAATGAAATCTCATACTCTGGAAAATTATTTAATTTTCAGACATTTGTTCTGTTAATTTCCCTGATAGCTGACAAAATATATACAGCAGACCCAGATACTCTATGAAAGTTTCAGGATGTCTTCTGGTGTTGGGGTTGCACAAAAAGCATTCATTTGGTTTCTGTTAAAAGCAGAGCACTGGATCAAAGAAATGGGAGCTGGGGAGTTCCTCTTCCCAGGTGATAATGAACGTAGACCATTTCTGCTACTTCTGTTTTTTGGCTTTTTTGACTGGAAGTGGTGACACTAAGAACTTGCTTTCCTTTTTGCAGCTGTCCTTATAGTGAAAAATTCTCCCTGGAATGTTTGTCCGGGTGTCTTACTTTTATTACTGCCACGTCTATGAAATTTGTATGTTTGCATTTTGACTTAATTTTATCAAAATTCTGGGTAATTACTGCTGTATATTCTTTCTTCATTTTAATGAAAAGTAGTGTTGGGATAGTTTTATTTGCCTCTTCATGCTTTATAATCCTTCAATGTTTTTTTTTACAGTCATTTTCGTGGGTAACAGCACAGCTGGAAGGCATCCACTGATAGCCACAGTATCTGTTGATGTGTTGAACTTGTCTTACTGGAGTGGGTGGCACCTTTCATGCAGACTTGAAACAAGAGGGAAGGAGAAATGACTTGAGGGTTAAGTATGTAAAGATTGAGTGTTAGGAATACTAGGTTCAGTTCTAGTCAAGAAAGAAATGCTGTTTCTCTTCTAAGCTTCTATGTTAAAACCTTTATTTATTTACTTATTTATGTAGTTTATACAGCTTTCCAGCATATTTTTCTCATCCAGCCATTGCTATTTGACTACTCATTGTCAAGTTTGTCATATTTATTTGCCCTTTGCACCCACACATGCACATGTAGGTGTAATTTTGTCTGGGATTATCTTCTGGAGAAAATGGGCCTTTGATGTCACAACATCATTTATAGCAGAATGAAGAACTGAAAATATAGCTTTTGGAATTTACTGGGCAAGTCTATCTGCAGATTAGTAAAAGGACTGTAATCAGATTATTAAAATAAGAAGTTTTGCATCCTGGATTTGCAGATGAGTAGAAGCTCCTCGTTCTCAGGTCTAGAATGCATCTCTCTGAGATGACAAAAACACTGAAGAATTAATAGTTGTCTTAGCCTGAGGAGACTTGAATTTGGCATTATTGGTGATAATCATAGCCCATAGGAAAAGGGCTGAATTTTACAGGGTGAACCTCCCAGATGCAAAGCAATTTGTACAAGATTCGTCCTTTCTGTAGTGTTGGTACATCTGTCATATTTCAGTGCAGGTCAGTTCACTAAGAAGAATGCTACAATGTACCAGTCAGCTTCATTTATGATGATTTCAAGAAAATGTTTAGGACAGACAGTAGTCTTTCTGACTAGCAAACAGAAACTAGAAAACGTGCAGTCATTTCTTTTCTTTTTACATGAAAATGTATAGTTTCTTCATTTTTGGAAGAGAAAATTTACTGCGTTTAGAAGATCTGAGAGTTTGAAAATGTCACTCTTCGTCTGCCTGCTTTTTAGAATGCTTGCTCTCAAAAACGTCCAGCAAAAACATAAAATATGTTACACCCTTTCCTAGCTGTTGTCTCCAATGGTCACCATTTCAGATCGGTCAACTTGCAGATCATGGAAATGCGTAGGGTGTTTGATGACACCATGCTGGTTTTCATTGTTGCATCATGTTTTGGTGAGTGAGTTGCTTCAGTTTCAGTGAGCTAATGAAAATTATGCCAAAAACTGTTCTAGTCTAACCAGGGCCTATGTAAACTTAATAATTTTGTGATAACTTAGAACAAAGTCCAAAATGGACGTAGAAAATACTTGAATACTAGTAATGCACAGCTATAAAGTAAAACGTTAATTTTGCAATAGTCATAGAATATTTTATGTTGGAAGGGACTTCTTAAAGATTATCTATTCCAACTCCTTACCGTAGCTGCCACAGGTAGGGACATCTTTCACTAGATCGTAGAATAGCTTGGATTGGAAGGGACCTGAATCTTGCCACCCCTTAGATAAGTTTCCCAGGGCCCCATCTAACCTGGCTTTGAATGACTCGAGGGATGTGGCATGCAAAACTTCTCTGGGCAGCCATTCCAATGCCTTGCTGTCCTTTGAATGAGAATTTTCCACCTGACATCTAATCTAAATATCATCTTGTTATTTAAAGCCATACTCACTTGCCCCATAACTATCAGATTATGGAAAAAGTCTGTCCCCCTTCTGTTTATAAGCTCCTTTTAAGTACTGGAAGCCTCAATGAGGTCTCTCTAGAGCCTTTTTCAGATTGAACAAGCCCAACTCCCTCAGTCTCTTCGTAGGAGAAGTGCTCCAGCCCTCTGATCACCCTTGTGGCCTTCCTCTAGGCCTGCTTCAGCAGATCCACATCTTTCTTGTGCTGGGAGCTCCAGGCCTAGATGAAGAACTTCAGGTGGGACCTCATGAGGGCAGGTTAAATGGGGATAATCACCTCCCTTGCTCTGCTGGCTGCTGTTCTTTTGATGGAGTTTGGCACAGAGTTGGCCTTAGGACTGCAAGCACACACTGTTGGGGGTCCTGGTGGATGAAGAGTTTGACGTAAGCTGAGTCCTTCTCTACAGAACTGCTCTCAATGACTTCTCCCACTTTGTAGGCATGTGTAGGGTTGCCCCAATCCTGCTTGGCTCTTGTTGAATCTTGTTGGGTTCTTGGCCCACTTTTCAAGCTTGCCCATGTCCCTTTGGATGGCATCCTATTATATTAGCTGTACCACTCAGCTTGGTGTCATTAGTGAATTTGCTTAAGGTGCTCATTTTCTCTGTCTGCATCATATATAAAGATACTAAAGAGCACTGGTCCAAAGATGATGGGCCTGTGGGTGACACCACTCACGACCAGCCTCCACCTTTACATGGAACTGTTGACCACAACAACCCTCTGGCTATGACCATCCAACCAATTCTTTACCCACTGAATAGTCAACCCTACAAATCCATCTGTCTTCAGAATAAGGATGTGGTATGGGGCAATGTCAAAGGCCTTGGATCAGATTGCTTAAAACTCCATCCAACCTAATTCCATTGACCACACCAGGAGACTTCATCTGTCTGAATGTCATTGTGTTTTTTAACTTGTTCCTTCCACGTTCCATCTAAGTTCACATAGTAGAGTGAGATTTGTACATGGATGCTGTGTCTGCTTGGAATCTCATTGACTTTAGAAGGACTTCATTATAGATACTTGCCTTGCTTACCTCAATTACATCCATTGTCTGAAACCCAGATTGTTAAATCAGAAGCACTGAGACAGGATGTTTCATTTAAGCCAGGCGGTTCAACATGAGCCACTTAAATGTGTCTAGGCAGTAAAATATATTCTTGAATTTACATAATTTCAAAGCCAAAAAGTTAGTAAATATATTGTGGAGCAAAGCATTGGAATGTGGAATTAAAGACTGACTTTCAGCAATAAAGGCATTTTAAATGGTTTTCATTTTAAACAACACTTTGCAGCTTTTACTTTCTAATGAGTAAGAAGCAGGGGCTTGGACCTGGCTTGCCTTTTCTTTCTTCATGTCATAAATATTCTCTCTTACAGCATGGAAAATACATCAATTACCCTTAAAGTAGTGTTTATTGCACAGCAGATGTGTGCATACAGCAACTGTAGCTGAAAACCAAAGTATTTAATTAGCAGTTGCCTGCAGCTGGATTTTTTTAAACAAATGGGGAGGTGGGGAAACAGAAAAGCATGTCAAGAAACTATCTGCTGACAGTGAGCAAGTTCATGTGTAATTACTTATTAAAAATATTACTTTGAATTCATAGCTATCATGTGATATTGCCTTCTATTCATTGTATTGTGCATTCATCTATGATATTCATATCCTCACTGACCAGATAGATGTGTTGTCTGATGCAAATGAGGCTTTTTTTTTTTTTTAAAGCAGGATAGTAACTTTGAAGGTTTTTAATAGTCTTCTGTTCATCTGTTAGTTTTATTATAGCTGTTCTCTCTGCAATTGTTGAGAGAATGCAATGGATTTGAAGGATGAGCATTTCAATGTTGCAGTGAGATGTCAGGGTCTGGAAATATGTGGGTAAAAATATCAAGGGTAAAAGGTCTGGATTTGCTTCCTCACATGTTATGCAAACTCTCAAGTGGTTATGTAGTGTGCATAGGTCAAATAAAAATGTCATATTTCTCATTGACTCGTTAGTGATAGCTTTAAAAGTTAACAGATGCAGCATGCATTCAGATTTTATCTTAAAAAAAAATTCAAAGAGATGTTTTTGGGGTGAAAGGTGGCCTCTTAAACAGAACAGTTCCTTTTTGTTCTTTAGAAATGATGAATTATGGAGCAAATTGCAAAACAAAAGTTTTTATCTTGACTAATGCCTCATCTGGGTAATCCTCTACAAATTGCACTTTGTAGTTTCTGATGTATTTTCACATGTAATTATTTCCATTGAGTCATCTTGCATTTTTTCCAACCCTCCAACTAATATTCTTATTAGAATGTATTTCATACTTCAGTAACCATAGAATGCATTCTAACAGGAGCTGGTTTCAAGAGCAGAATATCTGAAGTTATTTTAAACTGGAAAATATGTAGATGTGAAGCCATCTAACCAGCAATGTAGTCTACAGAAAATATTAATGATAATTCTGATCCACCTCACTGTTTACCAGGATCCTAGGACCCCATGTAACACTGAATGCATCCACACACTATGTGCATTTTAGGTAGAAGTTTGGCTCCCTAGCAATCTATGACCAAAAGGGGGCAGCAATCCACCATGCTAAACCTATCCATGTACTCTTTAACACTTGTTAGTGATGTTACTTCAGATGTATTCTTACTTTTCTAAACCAGTTTCCTTATGGGTAAGTTGCTGCCTTTGCTGATATAAGATGGAGTTATGTACTGTTCGAACAAATCTTCTGTCTTCAGTGTTGTTTTATGTCTAAAACACTGCAAAGCAGAAGAGAAGCTGCAGAGGAAAATAGAATTGACTGATGAAAGTTGAAATACATTAATGAAATATTTTATGGTCCAGATCCTCAAAGATTCTGTAAAATGTAGGTGGCAAATCATGATGTCTGGTCACATTGTTTTGCTATTACCTTTTCTGACCCAGTGATACCGAAGACTGCACTTCTAACCACCTGATTATTTTACTGAAGGAGCATGACGGAATCAAGTTTATAGAGTTCTCTAGTGAGTGTTGAAGTCAGATCAGGCTCTTTTTTATCCTCTTAAGTGAAAATCTGGTAGTTTCAGCATAGATTTAAAGAATGAAAATAAAAAATCCTGTCAATTGCATCTACTGGTTTGCAGTAACCACGCACATAACGTTTTTCCTCGAGTAGATGAAGATGATGCAGCAGTTTTTGTTTCAGTAAGGAAGGTAATTACTTTGCATTTATCCAGGGGTGTTGTAAGATAATACAGTAAGTGCTACTATATCCTTATTGCTCAAAACCTGAAATTTCAAGCTATCTCAGAAATTATCTGATGTGGTTGAATACAGCAGAAGAAATGTAGCATTGATTGGACCATGTTCCCCACCTGGACAAGGAATCAGCTGCTGTGAGGAACTGTACAACTTGAATTGCTGTCTATTAAGCTGCCTTTTGGTCGCAGTCCTTTCCCTCTAGCAGTTGTCTGGACAATTGGCCAGCCTGTTACTCACTCTATAGCTTTCCAGGGATTCTGAAAATACCATCTTCTGGTTTCTGATCTGCTCTACTCATGGTTATAGTCTCAGGCTCTCTGCAGTTTCAAGAAGAGATTGGTATGTTGGGTCATACTTTTGGTTACTGTTCACAACTGTGAAGGCTTAAAATATGTGATTAGCTTATCATCAGATGAGTCTGATGAAGTGACCTGAGAACCTACGCTTGAATCTCACTCCTGCTATGTCAAGGATTTGGGAGGAAAAGGTGTTAAGATACAAGTTTTTTAACTAGTCTCTTCTCTGTGTTTCTGCATATCCACTTCTTTAGCTGATGTCAAATAAGCCTCTGTTTATGTTCTTTTTGGCAAACAGTTTTGCCAGAAATTGTTCAACCAAATTCAGTGTAGCTTTTCAACTCAGTAGTCATCCAGAATGGTTGCAGAATACTGCCAAAGCAGAAGTACAGACTTAGTGCTTGTTCTGCCATGATGAGAAAGGCGCTGAATCATTAACTGAAAGTTGCTGCTGAAAATAGAATTTAGATGATTTGGGGGTTTTTATCCTATTAAGGCTTTTGGGGGGGGGAGGAGGTAGTGTCTGTTCATACAGATGAAGTTTTTTCTAATTATCCGGGTGTTTTCCAGTTCTTAAATGTTAACTAGGTGTTTATGAGAAGTTAAAGAAATAATTTGATTTTTTTTTGTTTGAAATTGATATAATTTATTTATTTTTACAAACTGATGCATATAGAAGTTTGGCATTTTACAAAATATCAGTGCACAAGATACATTCATTCTCTTGTTTCCCTCTGTGTCTCCAACAGTACTGGCATCACCAAATGATTTCCAGACTTTAAAACCCAAGTTCTGTAACTGAGATATCTGTGTCCATTTGAATTAGCTTCTGAGTGTAAACACATTCAAATATTAAAGAATTAGGCCAGTACTTGCATGTGCATCACAAAACTTGATGTTATTTTGTATAACTGGTGGTTCAGGTCAAAATGATATATTTCCATGATATTTCCATGGTCCTTAACTATGTGTTTTGTACACATTTGTTTTGATGGTACTGCAGACCTTGAAGTAAGATCTATTTTGTTATAATTTCCATTGCTAAAAGGAGCACAGTAGTTCCTGTTGTTTTTTCTTACAGAAACCGAATCCATATGTGTGATGTACCAATGCCAGTAATTTGGTGATTGGTGGTGGTGAATATAGCTGTGCAGCTAGATACTGGCTGCATGTTTAAGAGAGCTTCAGGCTTCCATAGAACTTCTAGGAAACCTGTCTGAAGCTCCAATTCAGTTATTGGTGTTTTTTTTTTTTTGTGCATTGTCACCATTTGTTTTCAATTATGGATGTCTTTTTCCAAAGCTGATTTCATTCCAAGGAGTGCCTAAGCATGAGATCAGTTAAGAGAAACGATTGCTCGGGCAGGTTTCATCTTTCCAGTTGTTAATTTATCACTTCTGTAAACAAAAGACTCTGCATTCTTTTATATTTCATTGTTAAGAACCTGCATTGCCGAAGAGTAGAGATGGCATGATATTTTGCAGTTCCTATATAGAATGAAAATGCCAAGAAATAATCCCACTTTTGTTCCACACAGATGATGTGATCCATTTTGTATCCACTGTAATTAGAGTTTATGAAGCAGCCAACTCAGTACACAAGCTTTCATCTGCACTTCATCACAGATTCTTATATAATAAAGGGCAGCATTTTAATTGTCAGTCTTACAGATAATGTGTGTTTTCAGTGATTTTATATTTTAAGTGTAAAAATTCAAAAGTCTGCATGTCCTTATATTCTTGTACATGCTTTCTTTCTCTTTCTCCATTTGAAGATAGTAGTCTACAGTTTGGGGCCTTTACTTTTTGTTGTCTTTCCACAAAAGAAGCTGTGCTGATTTTCATAGAAAAGGGGCACCCACTGTGGAGAAACAAATGGTTTTGCAGGCCAAAAAGTGTAAGGGATGGTCTGATTGATGGTGGTCTGCCACTGTGCTTCTATTCTTACCTTCCAAGCAGACTTTCTTTAGATTTCTGTTACTAAAGCATCATCCATATCCTGAGGCTTTTCTGATAAACCTTGAAGGGAAATAGTAGAATTTCACTAGACTGCCTTTCATTTTGGCTGTGCTACAGCTACCAAAGACACAGCAAAGGTTTTGGAGCCAAACACTGTGAATTTCTGCTGGATTTAGTAAACTTGTTGGCAATGATTGCTTACCGTTTCTCTCTTTTTTTTTTTTTGGCAGTTATGATTGCATCCTGGTAAGAAAGGTGACAGAAAGGTGACTCAGATGTGGCAAAAGGCTTCTCTGATTATTATATGTGTGCCACAGTCAGGGCTAAGATAAGAGAGGTAGGCGGTACGAGATGATCTTAACAGCTAAACAGCCATATGGGCAGAGAGGTTCAGCCATCTTATAGGTCACAGATCTACAGGACAGACTCCAAGCTCAAACCCTTATTTGAGCTCCCAAGCAAAAGCCATGGCCAAACTTGATTAGATTTCCCTGCAAATGATGACTAAGCAAAAAAACCTGAAGCTTTTGTCCTGAAATCCATGTTACAAAGTAAAATCAAGGGGAGGTGTAAATTAATATGCCTGTTGTAACATTATTTCTGTCCCTTTTTGCTTAAAATGCCATTTGCTGTTGAACAATGGATATAAAAATATGTTTTTAAAGCATACAAAATTATTTGCTGTTCTGTTCTTGTGCAAGTCTATATACTAGAAAGGAAAATCAGAATAGGTCAGTGCTTCTTTTTGACTGCATAGCCAAAAAGTAGCCACGCTTACTAGTGTTGAAATACAACAGCAGTGTTATGTAGTGGATTTCTGTGAGAAATTTCTTTCATAGTGCACAATTGTCTTCAGATATTTGTCTCCGGTATAAATTTCAAGACTTTGTGTAGATGCCATATGCCTGCTAGCTTCTTGATACACACACAGCTTTTTTTTTTTTCCCCTACTTTTCTAAATTGCTTTGATGAGGAAAAACAGTTTAATGTCTTCAAAAAAAAAAAAAAAAAAAGCAGAAAAAAAAAAGCAGTTTGTTTCGAACCAGTTTTTTACCTTCATTTAGAGGCAGAGGTATAAAATGTATCTTACGTTACATGAGATTGTCTTAATTGCTCAAGCTAACCTAGTGCTATTGGAGGAAAATGAAAGTTTGATCGTTTGAATACTTACTAATAAATTGCTGGGATGGCAGTCTCTACAGATGGAGATCTTCTTCTAGCACATCTGGATCTAAAGGTCTAAAAGCTTACACTGGCATAAAATATGAATTCCTTGTAGTGTCTTCTCCGCAGTGACACCAGGGGGTTTTCTTCAGTTAAACATATGCTAGGAATGACATCAAGCCAGACTAAAAAGCCACTGGGATAAATGTGCCTTTATGCTTATGTTGGTAGGAGAGTTTAACTCAGGTTGGTGCACTGTACTGGCAAAACTGACATGCAGACAAGTTCTTGTTTTCTTAGGGTAAAGACAGCTTACAGTTCAAAAGTATTATACCATGCAGTGTTTGACATCTGGGAGTCCAGGTGCTGTAAATCTTTCAAAAAGAAAAGTGCTGGTAGACTTGAGGGAAACAGAAGCATGAAAGTTAACGGTATGTGGTTTTAGCTATTATAAAGAAATCTCATCACTGAGGGGGAAGAAGTGCTTAGAAACGATGTTAAAATGGCAACCTATTTTCCCATTAATGCTTCAACCCACTTCTAATTTCCCCTACTTGTCAGGGGGCTCTGAGTTACCTTTGCATGAACTTCTACTTTCTGGTATGATCAGCCTCTGCTGTATTCCTGATCTGTTTTAATACTGTTAGATAAATGACCTCAAATGACTGCAGTCTTCTGGACCTGTTCACTATTATTAGCAAGGTTCCGTGAGAAATGCAGGGGCTGATGCATTGAGTCTTTAGTAAACACAAGTTATCGGAAAATCCTGTTTTAGCAGCAGAGAGTACAGCATGTCTAGGACTGATGCTGGAGTTAGCTGTACCAGTATTTCTAAATTAACAAAGTATTCTCTGCATTAGTGCTGTTCTATCAGACAGCTGCTTTTGAGATGATTATATGAAAGGAAAAACATATAAGTTTTCTTCAGTGTAGGCTTTGTTTTCCAGTCCTGAGACAGTGATGGATTAACTAGTCTTAGTCTGAATTGTGTTTTGTGTATTGGTGAATGAAGGACAGCAGGCTGTAATGCATAAGTAAGGGTACATTTAGTAATGACCAGCAGACTGCTATTGGTTATAATGTAGTGACAAAATATAAAGCATTGGCAGTTGCATCTGCCTATAGTACAAGGCCATGAGAACAAGCAGGGTTTGAAACCAGGCTGCAAAAGAGCCAATGGGGAAACTACACCTAAATACAATGTTAGTTCTGTGAAAGATGTCAGTCTCTCTCCTTCTTTCTCCTTGATTGCACTGAAGGCATATATACAAGCAGAACACGTAACTTTTCTTTGTGCCTGGAGCTTAAAAAGTGACATGCTGCCTGGTGCCCAGGCTGTAGATGGGAGGGCACCAGGTTTTATTTTGTCATTATGTGAATTAGTTCGAATACAAAGATAAGCTTAGCTGCGCCAACTATTCCATTTTGATAATTCTTCTGATAGGTAAGAAGTACAAGAAGTACAAGAGCCACTTCTGAGACTCAGGCTGTTACCAAAGGTTTGTTGTCTTTGTTGATATGTTGTGTTAGACTTTGTACGTTTATCATAGAATTGTTTGAGTTGGAAGGAACCTTTAAAAGTCAGCTGGTCCAATCCCCTGCAGTGAACAGGGACACCTACAGCTATCTGAGGTGCTCAGAGCCCCATCCAGCCTGACTCTCAGTGTCTCCAGGGACAAGGATCCACCACCTCTCTGTACCAGTATCACAGAATCACAGAATTGTAGGGGTTGGAAGGGACCTCCAGAGATCATCGAGTCCAACCCCCCTGCCAAAGCAGGCTCCCTACACCAGGTCGCACAGGTAGGCGTCCAGGCGGGTCTTGAATATCTCCAGAGAAGGAGACTCCACAACCTCCCTGGGCAGCCTGTTCCAGTGCTCCGTCACCCTCACCGTAAAGAAGTTCTTGCGCACATTGGTGCGGAACTTCCTGTGCTCCAGCTTCTGGCCATTTCCCCTTGTCCTGTCTCCGCACACTGCTGAAGAGAGTCTGGCCTCATCACTTTGCCCCCCACACCTTAGATATTTATAGACCTGGATCAGGTCTCCTCTCAGTCTTCTTTTCTCAAGGCTGAACAGACCCAGTTCACTTAGCCTTTCTTCATAGGGGAGATGTTCCAGGCCCTTCACCATCTTTGTGGCTCTCCGCTGGACTCTTTCCAAGAGATCCCTGTCTTTTTTGTACTGGGGAGCCCAGAACTGGACACAGTACTCCAGATGAGGCCTTACCAGGGCAGAGTAGAGGGGGAGGATCACCTCCCTCGACCTGCTGGCCACGCTCTTTTTAATGCACCCCAGAATGCCATTGGCCTTTTTGGCCACAAGGGCAGACTGCTGGCTCATGGCCATCCTGTCATCACTTCCCTTATTGTAAAATATTATTGTAAAAGCCTTCTTTCTTATATCCAGCCTAAATCCCTTTTCTATTAGTATGAAACCATTTCCCCTTGTCCTGTCATGACAGACACCTGTATGTACCCTCAAAGTCTGTTTTCAACAGTTCGCTTCCTTGACCTTGCTTCCTACTCCTGGAAGAGCCCTAGTTGGATTGGGTATATTTTTTTTCCTTTCAATATTGACTGATTTACAAAGTACAGCTTCAGCCTCGCTGTAACCAGCACCAGGAGTTTGGAGCTTAGATCAGTAACACTTCTTCTGCTTACCTTGTCTGCATGCCAGGTTGCCAGGTGATGCAGTTGTACTCATGGTATGTCTGCATGATCAGAGTATAAGTACAGAGCTGCGTGTCCTTAATAGAAGTTCTTTACAGGATATCATCAAGAAACTTGATTTGCATTGCTGTTTACTTGTATAGGCCCAGTCCTTCTAATTTGGTTTCTCATCTGGTGCATGAATTTAAAAGAAAGAGGATTTGACAAAAAGTTGTCTCCTTTCAAATGCTTTTCTCCCTTGTCTAGTCTGAAGAAAAGAAGTTGCTGCAGGAAGGTAAGTGGGTTGTGAACATGCAGTCACTATTGTGTTTGTATGCAGCTCATTCACATTTTGTGTGCATGACTTCATGGAAAAAAATCAAATCCTATATACAGGACATTGTATGAAATGAATAAAATATGGGACAGGCTGTGTTTAGATTTTACTTTGTCCTCGAGTAATGAGCTAAAACAAGGTTAGTGTTCTCAGGTAGATGAGTTTTGTCATCTGTCAATAAAGTGATATATTCATTGTTTAAATTGACAATTAGTGTGCTTTAGTATACTTCTGGGAAACAGATCCTTCTGAAACAGAAATCCTTAAACCTACTAACATTTAAATTTGTGTCTCTCTTAAGATTCATTTTGCAAAATGAAGTGGATAATAGAATACAGAACAGGATATTCTATTATAGTCTGTATGTATTCTACATAAATTACTAAACATCTCTGTATTCTGTACACAGAACACACATACCTTACTTATCAGTGTTTCTTCAGCCTTTTGGTTTACACAATTATACTACATATGTCATAATATGGATAATTTTTTAGGAAAATCAATTGATTTTAATTCAAATTAGAATCAATATTAATTAAAAACAATATATGGTTTAAACTACATACTGCAGGAAGTTCTGCTATACTGCGAAGAAGATCAAGTCATGCACATTTGAATTCATATATGTCATTTATGTATTAAGATGGGTTTTATTTTTTTGTTTATATTTTTAAGACTAAATTTAAATGTAAACATCCTAAGAACTGCTGGGTATGTCAGGATATGAGCCAGCAGTGTGCCAAGGTGGCCGAGAAGGCTAATGTCATCCTGGCTTATATCAGAAATAATGTAGTCAGCAGGAGCAGGGAGATGATCATCCCCCAGTACTCAGCCCTGGTGAGGCAGCATCTCAAGCACTGTGTTCAGTTTGGGGCCTCTCACTACATGAAAGACATTGAGGCCCTGGAGTATGTCCAGAGAAGGGCAATGAAGCTGTGAAGGGTCTGGAGTACACGACTTATGAGGGAACTGGGATTGTTTAGTCTGGGGAAGGGAGAGAAAAAAAAATCTCAGGGGAGACCTTATTGCTCTCCACAACTCCCTGAAAGGAGTTTGCAATGAGGTGGGGGTCAGCCTCTTCTCCCAGGTAACAGCAATAGGATGAGAGGAAATGGCCTTAAGTTGTGCCAGGGGAGGTTCTGGTTGGATGTTAGGAATTTTTTTTTTTCTCAGACAGAGTGGTGATTGGTGATGCATTGGAATATGTTGCTCAGGAAGGTGGTGGAGTCACCATCACTGGAGGTGTTCAAGAGCACCGTGACGATGTGGCACTGAGGGACATGGTTAGTGGGCATGGTGGGGATGGGCTGATGGTTGGAATTGGTGATCTCAGAGGTCCTTTCCAAAATTAATGGACTATGACCTGTCCATTCTATGTATGATAAAGGTAATAGTGATACGGTGTTTTAAGAAATGGCTGCCTGGTTCTTGGTGGAATGTCTTGCATGGAAACCTCATTTACTTAGGTTTTATTTTTTTCAGATATCTGATCAGTTGTACGTATGCCACACTGCTGAACCCCATCCTTGATAGAACAATTGTTTGGGTCCATTTTTCCGTCTGTTCTGTATGCAGTTTGAGAGTGTAAAGCTGTATTAGAAGGAGCAAGGTTAATCCTTTTAAATTCAAGAGGTAGGATGATGTAATGCCTTGAATAAAAAAGCCATATTTTGACTGAGGGAATGCAAAAAGTTCGATTTCATGATTTGAGGGCAGATGAACTCCAGTCCTACAATAGGAACGGAGTGTCCTGATCTTTCAAGGGAAATCTTTGTGTTCAGAAATTCCAGCAACCACATTCTTTGCGTTTTCCATGATGAATTTTATCATATAATCATTATACAAGCTGTTGAATGATCTTACTTCATTTGTTGCAGCTGATGTGCTTGTAGCCTGGTGTTTTGGATACTTGTGCGGAGAACAGCAGCCAGACAGACTTTCTCATACGCACCTGAGACCCAATCTGATACAGTGTCCTTGAACTCAAAAGCATCACTTGAAAACAAGGATCTTTGGGGGTTACGTGGTGTGGAAAGCAAGGTAGTAAACAGTTTGAAGGGGAGAATGGAAGTGAGATCCATCAGGATTATCTCTGTGGTAGATCAAGAGACTAAGCAGATGAAAACATTCTTTAATGATCAACAGACAGGGTTGCTTTCAGTCTCATGTTAAAGGTGAAAAACGTGTAATTATCAGCCCCATCATGTGTAGTCTCACAAGGTTCTCATGTAAGAGTTGTCTGTAACCCCAAGGGCCGTTGTTTTAAATACCACATAATTTGCAAAATCAAGAGCTGAACATTACTCAAAAAATATTCAGATAACACGAACAATTTAATCTTGCCTGTGGAATGCCTGAGGTTCTGTTTTGTTTTACAGCATTGCAAACTACTTTTATCTATGTACTTTAGGAGAGAAAAGTGAGCTTACAACCATACAACGTTAGATGTGCTTCATTTAAGCTTTGTAATTAAAACTAAAAGGAAATTGTTGGCAGACTTGTTCCTAAAATGATATATTATTTTTTGTTCTTTTTTTTCCCCAGAATGGGTTTCCAATTGCAGGTAAGACAGCAGTGAAAAACTGGATATTTATGATTCCTTAGTTATGTTCTCTAGGCTTTGGGAATGGTCTATAGTGTGGTTTTCCAACGGGAATTGTATGCAACCACAGGCAAGCTCTTGTTCAAATAACAGTGACGGGGAAATACAAAGCACTACCTGCAGCCTGAGAATAAAGTTAAAGAACAGCCTTTTTTTTTTTTTTCTTCCCTGGAAAATGTGTATTAGCAGGATGAAGAAGGAGTTTTAACTTTCTTATAGGGAGAATGCCAGGTGTTCAACGCTTGGCACATCAGGAGTCATTGAGGTTCTGCGGTGGGGGGCAGACAGCAGTCCCAGGCAATTTTATTGTAGACCGGGATGTTTGGAGGGGAAAAAAACAAAAGTGTCAAGTTTAATTGTACACAACTTCTTTCATTCTGTTTCCTTGTTCCTTGCAGGCTTAACTTGCTTTTACTCTTATGTTGTTTTTTTTTTTTTTCCTATCTTTTTGGGAACTACATTCCATTTTCCCAAGCATAATTTAGTGTTTTCCACTGTCATAAAAGAGGTTGGCTTAGGAGTTGGACCACCCAAGTGTTGACTATTAAGTCAAATAGGATGGAGTGGGAGGTCTGGACTTGTTGGTTTTATTTATTTATTTATAGCTTTGGAGGTGAGTGTAGCTCCCAGGAGGTTGCCAAAGTTCTGTGGAATGGGGAATTTATTTCAATTCACCTCCAGCTAATGGATGCAAGCCCAAGAGCTTCAGTTGCTTTTGATCCAACTGTGACTCCACTTGTTTTTCTTTCTGTCTAGGAATTTTTTTTAATGCAGCTCTATGACAATGCTACCTCTGTTTCATTCTAACAGGGCATGCCAATAATTCCATTCTTCAGATGTACAAAAGAGGCTTTTTAAGAAAAACAATTTTGCAAGTACAAGTCAGTGTGGGTCTCCCGGTAGGTGTGCATAAGCCCCAGCTGTAGTGGTGTTGTAGTCTTCTGAACAGTGGCATCCTTTTGATCACACATGTCTCTGTGCTTCTATTCAGGTTCTTTGTCGTGTTGGCTCTTATACTCCCAACAAGAAGATGGAAGCTGCTATTTGTTCCATTCTCCAAAAAAATTATTAGTTCTTCTGTACTCTTTTTCTATACTTTGATTTCTGAAAAAGCAGACGGTAACAGAGAATGAGATACTGTATGTACTACTAGTGCCTAATAGTGTCTAATTCTGTTGAATCGATTGCACAAAATTTGTCATAATCTTAGTCACAGGAGACACAAAAGGAGGCATTCCTTACACGCAGCCAATCTGGTTAGCTCCTAACCTGCATTCAGAAATTGTGCTGTAAGGTTCAGAAAACTTCCCATATCTGATAGCAGATATTGGATAGCAATCCAATGTCACCAAGACTCATGCAAGATCAGAAGAGAAGATCAGTCAAATTACTATGACCTCTATGGACCACCTCCCAGGATAATCAGCAGTGTGTATGCTAGTTCTCTACCAGAAGAAAAGGGTTCTGTGTTTCTGTTTGTGCTATGCTTCTAGAAAAAAGGCAAATATTTGTAACAATGCTACAGTGGACAAAGACTCCAACTGTGGCTACAACAGTCACCTAGGGAGCAATTCAAGTTCCTAAACAAAGGCATCTAGTATGTTTCCTAAACTATGGAGTACTGCACAGTGCTAGCAGAGATAATGCAGAGCTTATGGGATAACTTTCTCATTCTCTAGTAATAGCTGCTGACCAGAAGAAGCATACAAAGAAGTCTGGAATTTCATGAGACACCTGAGTTTAGTCACCTAAAATACTCCTCTGGTAATATCTGGGATTGAAATGGGTAGAGACTGATAGATGATAGTGGAGAAATAGCATAGGTATAGAGATTTTATTAGTCAAGTGAACACAGTGTTCTTTCTCATTCATAAACTAGACAACAATATTAAAAGTATTACACCTATCTTGTCAGGCGTTGGTCCTCAACAGGGCACAGAGCAATATTTTTTTCCTATAGTTTTAACTATCGTTTTCCAAGTGAGGAATATCTACTATTCTTTTCTTCCTTTTTTTATCTGCTTCTTACGTTCTCATCTCTTTCTAAAGGCAACTGATGCAGTGTGGGACTTTGGATAAGCTCATCAAGATCATGCCAAAACTAATCTGGAAATATCTCTCTTTCTCCTGTTCTCTCTTATTTGGGAATAAACTGTAACCAGCCATATTCAACTACCTTTTCTTGCATGCCCTGATTGAGTTTGGTCCTTTTTTCCTGTCATCCAGGGTACCCAATATACAAAAGGACCTGTGATTTGCAGTGGGATCTGAGGTGAATCGTCACTAAAGGAGTAAATCGTGATAGACAGAGATGCTTTGATGTGGGAGGCAGAACTTTCTTCTGTGATTGGATTTCTATGCATCACAAAGTTTAATAGAAGGACTTATAGAACAGTCACGTTGCAAACTTGGTGTCCCTCATGGGAGGAGGTTGAGAGGGTGAGACAGATGTTTGCCATATAATGGACCAAGATTTTCAAGAGATTCTGGGAGTCATAAGCAGCAGTGGTAAGACCTATGATGACCTAAATATTTCAAAGTGATTACTGGTAAGAAAGTGACATTTCTCTACAGAGACTTTGGACATCATGGAGTAAAATGTGTACTTTGATCACAAGGTACCAAAGTTCAGAAGCTCAGAAACAATAGTTATTGTCTACAGCGTCCATAGGATTTACTGATACTGTTGCAACTAGCTTGCAAAGCTGCTGTTATCCTACTCACAGATACTGCTGAGATCACTGTCTTACCATGAAACATAGGCACCAGCTGAGTTAGAAATTAGTAACACCTGAATACACAGCAAGCAGAAAACAATGCAGTGGAAGAAAATGTCAAAGGCCCAATCCTGCCTGGTGTAGGACGTAAGCAAGTCTCAATGGGGGTCTGTTTGGCGAGTGAGCTGTTTGCAGGATCAAGCCCTACGTTGTCCAGGAGCATGCACTGAGCCTTGAAGAGGCACTGATTTTAAGCTGCTCTCTTCCAGAGCAGCAGCATGTTGTGTGATTGTTCTTTGGCCACTGATTCGTGTGTGTATTACAAGAAAGATCTGCCAGCAGCACTTAGGGCGAGCACCTAAGAGGCCTACAGCATGTGAGGCAGAACAAACATCTCCTTTTTCCAAGCAAAACATGTCAATCAAGTTAAACTTTTTTTGGTGTAAGCTATCCTTTTTTTCTTCAAATAAGCATCTGCACAGGAGCTCATGGCTGTTGCCTGGGTGCATTATGGCTGTACAGTACACATGCTGCAACACAGAGCAGTGTGCTCCTTACAGCATGGGGGAGCAACAGAGGTTGGGAGTAAGAAACTCTGTGGCTGTCCTGATGTCCTGCCACACCACTGTGTCACCTGGGTGTCACTGGGCAGTGAGGTGCTGCCAGCACCACATGCAGCAGCTGTTTCCTGACCTCAGTGTGCTGAGTGAGGAGATGCCTGCTCACTGCACCTCAGCCCTGGTAGCATGCTCCTCCTCTCAGGAGTCTGACCCAGACTGATGCTGCTCATTTCACCCCCTTCAGTCTCCAGGGTTCCAAATACACATCACTTCAAGGGCTCATTTGTGAAGGTCCTGAGAGGTCTAGCCTAACCCTGCTCTGATCTTTTAGTGACCATAGAGTAAAGGAATTTTTGGAGAAAAGCTTCTTGTCTTCAAGAAGCTGGTGACCAGCTGGTGTTTATAAACATTAGTTTTATATAAGCTGCTTCTGTTTCTATAAAGCTTAAAGGATGACAGATTCATTTTACATGCTGGTGAATTACCACAGAACTATAGAATGTTTTGGGTTGGAAGGAACCTTAAAGTCCAGCCAGTCCAACCCTCTGCCATGGGTAGGGCTGGCACTCACCAGCTCAGGCTGCCCAGGGCCTTATCCAGTCTGGCATTGAACACTTCCAGGGATGGGGCAGCTTCTCTGGGCAGACTGTGCCAATTCCTCACCACCATCTGAGGGAAAAATTTCTTCCTAACATCTAACCTGAACTTTCCCTCTTTTAGTTTAAAACAATTCCCCCTCGTCCTATCAGACTGTGTGAAAAGTTGACTTCCATCTTGTTTATAAGCTTCATTTAAATACTGAAGGGTCCCAGTGAGGTCTCATCCTGTCAAGTTCAGGGAATCGTAGGCATTGGTGTCTTACTGGGATTAAGCCCTCGCTTTCTAACTTGTATTAAGCGAAAAACAGAGCTTCAGTTTAAAGCAGGAATTATAATTGTTTATGAGCAGTCTCTGTATTGGCTTGAGCTGTGGATCAGATCCTCTTGGAGCCTACTGTATGATGCACCTGCTATATATGTAGTGCCAGTAAGACTCTTGGGATAGAAGTGAATTTCACCTCGGCTGAAACTACATGGTGTTTGTATTCTCTGGCAATATAAACTCACAGTTAATCAGTCTTTTGCTCACCCTGTGGTTATAATGGGTGGATGTTTGGCAGCAGGATATTTTACACGCCCCTGACATTCAGCCCTGATCCTCTTAATTAATGGGAGCTTACAGCATTTTGAGATTGTTGTTATTGTCTTGCTGGATATGTTGACTTTTCTTGGGCTCAGTGTCATTTGCAGAATTTGATGTGCAGATGACCCGACTCTGCTTAAAAAAAGATGTTTTGAATTACCCATTATCTTGTGCAAAGTAAAACTATTTGTTCAATCTCCTTGTTGCTTTAGAAACTTGTTGCAAACAGCAGACATAAGCATGAGTTTAATATGAGGAATGTCCAAAGGATGAGCATGTGAGTATCAAAAACAGAAAATCACAGCAACCTCATTGTGATGCCTATCAAAGAGTGGAGACTATTTGCAATATTTCCATTTTAATGTATGTTATTTACAGGCCTCTGGGCCAGCACCAGGCATTTGAATTTCTTCCTGAAAGACATCTAAGAGCTTCAGTCAACATTTAATCCATCTCTCTTCCTCTGAGCCCCCCAACTGTTTTGTTTGAAAGCAGAAAAGACATGAGACAACATAGGAAGAAGTTTGTTTTTAGCATTTGGGAACCTGAAACCCAAACACTGGAGTCCTACCTTATTTTTTATTTGGGATTGCAGATTCTGTAGAATTTTTCTGATGTAAATGTTTCTGCATTTGTTATAGTTCTGATAGTCATATGTAACATTTAAAGATTACCATTAATGGTAAGCCTTCATTTATAAACAGTTAAGAGTGTTAACAGTTGCTATCTACTGAGTTCTAGATGTTCATAAAACCATAATTAGAGTTTTTTATATAGATTTAGAAGCATTGCAAAAAGAATATTAATGGATACAGAAATAATGTGTGACCATCGTAGGGTCCTTGTCTTTTAATAAGCTTTGCTCATATGTCCCAATGGCTTCTAGAAAGAAGTCACTACAGAAGCTGGGATATGCTGGCATAAATCTGTTGACGTGGAGCTCTACATGTTTAATTCCTTTTTTTTTTGTATGCATTTAAATGCAGTGAAACAGAACAACTAGTAAGCAAGTTTTAAGTCTTTGAAACACTAAGAAATAATGAACTTCAGTTTGTGTGTGAGAGGTTTGCCTACTGGCAACAGAAATTATTGTAGTTAATTTGAATTTAACTCATAGATTATATTACTATTATTATTAGGGATTACTGGTGTACCAGAAAGAAAGTTGGCGTTAGGATTTTCAGAGTTGTGGCCTGGATATTACCTAACCTTTTGCTTATTTGATTATGTGTACAAAAGATCTAGCTGTCTGGTGGCTGTTACTCTCCAGCTAATGAGATCCTTGAAGTTTTCAATCCAATTTAATTCTGCAGGCTTGGAAGAGGAAGAAGAACTCTGTTTTCTGGATGGTTTGGAGAGTATTCTTGAAGCCCACCTTAAACTCTGTTGGACCCAGCAACAGAAGGGCTACAGGTGGTCATCAGTAACTAAAAGAGAAGCAAAATGTCTGTTCCAAACACAGCTAGGGATAACCTAGGATAAAAGAAGGCTGTGGTAAATATCAAAGTGTGGTAGGATTTGTGCAATAACTGTACAAGTGGTTTACCTAGTTGAAAAGACTGTTTCCAAGGAATGGAGTACAGATGAGTTTCCATATTTTCAGAATCACCAGCTTTTTGCAGTAGTCAGCTTCTATTTGCCCTTCTTTGAATTTATCCTTGAATAAGTGAGGTGGCTCCTACCTGGCAGGAGGATGACTGTGAAATCTTTTCCTTGTGCTCTTTACATGTTGGAGATATTCTGTAGTGGTTGAATGGACAGGGCCCCCCACTAGGTGCTGACCACACTACTGCTAAATGTTGCTCGTTCCCTCTTCACTAAGAAGCCCCGGATTTGTTTGAGTGTCAGGATTAGGGCAGTGTCTTTAAAGCTGTAGAACATTCCATCAGTATTTAGGAAAAGAGAACAAACACAATCAAGTCCTAAAGGGGAGACAAAAAGTTTTTGCACTGCTGAGGCCTATCTGTGCTTGAGAATCTGTTTTGTCCAAAGTGTGTGTTTGTTTTCTATTGCATTAGTGTTGCTGTGAAATCCTGAATTCCTAATGGCATACAAAATGATTGTATTTCTAACTTCTAACTTTTCTCTTTTGCAAATAATGCCTTTTATCTTGTATGAAAGAACAGGGGAACATTAGATGACACCTGATTTTCTAAGCTCTAATCCATATGAATTCAATAGGAATTTTTCACAGGACAGATGCACTTCCAGTATAATCAGCATCAAACACTGGCATTACTGCAGTACAGGGAAAGCACAGGGAAAACACTTCAAAACACCTCATAGGGCATACAGGATATAAGATGAGTAGAAGATTGTGGAGTTGCTTCACAACTGGCAGGTTTTGGTATGCATGGAATACTGACCAGTCTGCCAGCTCTCTAGATGTATGCATTCAAATACGCTCCTCAGAGTGTGTGGGGATTGTAGTTTGATTTTATGAACAACATTATATTCAGCCCTTTCATGATAACAAGCAGAGCTGTTATTTTGAGTTGAAGTAATTTAACCAAATGCTCAACTGCTGCACTGGAGAGAGAAGGAGGAAAAAAAAAAGCCACCAAAAAGCCACCAACCAATCACCAGACAATATCTGATATCTGACAATATCAGACAAAATCTGATATATTTTTTTTTTTTACTGTGTGTGTGCTGTTTTTCAGATCCTATGCATTTCTATAGGATATTTCCTTTGAAAATCTTAGGCATTTGTGTATCTTTATTTCTGTACAAGGACTGCTCTGTACGTAATGCCTCTATTTTATTATGTTGGCCCATGACATCAGAGGTGGATGTTGGTGGTATGGCAGTAGAGGCTGAACCTTCCTACCAATATTCTATTATGTTTTGTTGCTGTGTGACAGATGGCAGCAGAGGAGCAGTCTGATAAAATGGTGTCTGACATGGAAGTGTGTATGAAGCAAAGGGGTGTCACTGAATTCATCCATGTGGAAAATTGGCACCCACTGACATTCATTGGTGGTTGCTGAGCACTTATGGAGACCAAACAGTGGAACTTCCATGATAATAAACATATGGTTTCAATTTGTCTACCTATCTGCAGGTTCTATAAACATTTATTTCTTAAAAAGGTGCCAAACTGAAAATGGCAGAGATTTCTGAAAGACCTTCACTGGGTTCCTTGAAGAGATTTAATGCCATCTCCATCTCAGACAGGCTATTGGATATATTTCTTTACCCCATCTCTATGAATGAAGAATGAATGGATTGCAGTGAGCACTCATAAATGGTGCAAACCTGTAGATGGGAGAGGAACTGGGGGAAAAAAAAAAAAAAAGAGAAACATGAATGGATCAAACAGTTATGTAGTTATAAAAAAATAAGAAGTTTTTATTCAGCCACAGGGAAGATGAGAGCAATGATCTGCAAATTTTTTACAGTTGCTTAGTTTGTTGTTTGCAAAAAATTGCATGGTTACCCAAGCAAATGCCACATCAAATGAATTATCTGTGATCTATGTGACATCTCCTTCAGTGAAGCGCATTTGTGCATCTCTGTCACAGGGCTAGCTCTCACACAGATGTATTTATTCTTGGAGTAGCAACAAGAAGCACAGTACTGATGCTTCCCACCACGTGAATTTAAAGCTCTACAGCTCCCACTCCCCCTCACCTGAAAATATTGTGTAAGGACAGTTACTTCATCACTGTATCCTATCTTCTTTCCCCTACTCCTCTCCTTTTCTCCACTTCTGTGTTTATTTTTGTTTGTTTGTTTGTTTTTGTAGTACCTACTCTCCCAGAATCTTGATTCAGTTAACAGATTGTAGAATACTTAGGATATGCTTAGATGCATCTATTTCTATCCTCCGCTCCCAAGTCACTCTGGCCTCTTGATATCCATTATGCATAGAAGTGGCATTATTCCTGTTTTCACAGGGTGTCTCCACTTGCAAATGCATTCTATTTCTTCTTCAGAAATCTACCAGATCTATGTTTTCTGTAAAAGTTTTTTTTTTTTTTTTTTTTTAGACTTTTTCTCAAAAGCATCTAGTTCATTTGAAGTGACGTGTTTCTTCAGGGTTGTGCTGAAGGCTGTCTGCAGCTGTTGGGATCTCAGCTTGTTTCCCAGTGAGTGGCTACAATGCACTGCTGCTTCTCCCAACTGCTTTTGAGTGATGTTGGTGGCAAGTTCCTCCCCACAGCCTTGAACCTCTGTCATTCCATAAGTGCCCTTTCCTTTCCCCAGCCAGTACCTGCACTTCTGCTGGCACCCTGGTTCTGTCATACGGTGGATGATCCACTGGCTCCTTGGAGTTTCTTATTCAGTTGTAGGTAAATCTTTGCTTCACAAGAAACACTGTGCAAAGGGCTAATGGAGGTCTGTCAGTGCTCTCTTACCCAGGTGGCATCCTCTGTAAAGCAGATGGTAAGGCTTTGATTTCAGGCTTTTCCTGCAACTGTAATTGCCAAAGTGAAAAATAGCAATGTGTGTTGAGGAAGGGACAGTGAAATAAAATATGCTGGAACATGGGGTTACAATATTTGACTTTTCCTGGTGTGCTTTATCAGATGGTACTGTGACTTTAGGGGCATAGGAAAAGCAGAGCAAAACCAAGATTTGATTTCTGGTGTTTGAGCAACTTTCACCTGTCCAGTTTATTTTCTCTCCGTATTAAATGAACACAGTCTGAAAGTGAGGAAGCAGAGGAAGTTTCTGACTTTCTTGCACCTTCGAGCAAACTACAGTAGCTCTCCCGAAAACAACCATTGACTGCCCTGTCATGTAATGCCAATAGAAGAGGAATTTTTTTTGTCTCCCAGCCAGTGATTTGACAATAAATCTCTGCTGGGTTTTCTAATTGGACTTTGCCCTGTGATTTTTTTTTTTTTTTTTTCTTTTTGACTTTTTCCATACATGAACTGCCAGCACTGACTTGTGAGAGCTGGAGCTACCTGACTCATTCCAAGCCTTGATGATCCTCAATGAACAGAGATCTTCCATCAGTGGTAATTGTTAAGTGCTGCTAAATGGCTACTTAAACTGCCAGCTAAATCAAGTTTATTTCAGTACAGCACTCTGAATGATGCAGTTACTAATTGAGTGAATTCAGTCAAACCCTTTATATTCAGCTGAGACTGTGCTGGTGATGTACAGATTAGACATACTAAGGCCAGGTTAGCAAAGGATAAATAGTAAAATGTGAGTGATGAGTCTCAGCACTTCTGGAAAAGAAAGTTTTTTTCACTCTTTTCAAATCAGTGATCAGCGTAGATATTTACCACAAGATTCTAAATCAAAGCATGAGGCAAGAGTAGTGATAGTGCAAAGATAACTGTGTAAAAAGGCATAAAATAGAATGTGTTTGAGGGACCCCTTGCTGCTTGGCTAGCTGAGATTAAACTATACCAGCGGTGGAGCTCAGAATCTGCACTGAGAATTTTGCACTCCTGCACAACTTGGAAAAATTTCAGTCACCAATGAGCAATAGCATGATCATGTAAGAATCAAAAACCTAAAAATCCAGGCAGAGCATCAAAAATAAGACCACAACATCAGAGAAAGGTGTAGAATATAGATCATATATATATATTTATGTATATATATGCATAAATATATATATATGATCTATATATAGATTAGGCAGACCAGCCTAGTCACAAAGACCCTGTTTGCTTTTTGACAGATCACTTAATTTCCTTGACTCCTCTCACCTGGGCTGTATAAAAACAAATAGAAGTGGTTGTTTCTCAGGTAGATTTTGGAAGCTGTTTTTTCCTGGTGCCCTTTCCCTTCTCCCACAGAAATTTAATAGACGCAGCACAATTCATAGGTATGGAGAAGTGCTCCTGGTGTTGACCTTGTGCCTGCTCCTTTTCTTGTGCTGTGGATTCCAACGTCTGAGAAGTATGGATTCTGCAGGAAGTGCCACGGCCTTACCGCCTTTTCACCACAGAAAAATACCTTAATATGGGTCAGACTTCATTACGAGAAGACGTGGCTGGAGTAGAATTAGTGAATAATTTTTTCAAGTATTGCCTGGAAAGCTCCAGGGACCTTTAATAGCCTTTTGGAAAACAACAAGCAGACGTGCATCCTCTGCCTCTGCCTGACCTCACCCTCACAGAAGCCCAGGGGCTTGGTATCTGTATCTAGCCTGGCAGCAGGCCTGCTGCATGGGTTCTGCTGGTGGTCTGGGCCGCTGCTCAGGAAAGCAGTCATTTCTTGAAAATGAGTTTTGTCTCACCTCTGCCAACATCTTCTAGCCTTACCCAGTTCCTTTATAGAAAGATCAAATCAACTGCAATATCTGACTTGCCTGTAGGTCTAGTGAAAGAGACACAAGGTTAGCCCTCTTCCAAGAACATAAAATCCTAGCACAACCATGGTTGCCAGAACTGACAGCTATTGTCAAACATTAATCAGTTTTCAACTGAAGCTGGGGTATCTCAATCCACCTTGGAGGTTAAAATGCGGAGTGTACAGTGATAATGATATTATAAAAGCACCAGGCAATTACAATTTGACACAGAAGAAAACCTTTGTTCAACATGTCATATTTAACACATGAGCATTGAAAATGTACCTAAACTAGTGAAGTAAGTAAGAGCTGCTGTCTTTTAGCAGCTTCTGAATCCTCCAGATATTTTTTAAGAGCAAGACTTAGCTTCCTGTCTCACTTTTGTGCTCTGAAAATGGTATGTCTTTCTGAAATTAAAAGAAGCTTTTGGAAAAGGAGAAAAATATACTAATTCACTCACAGAATAGTGCCATCTACCTGAAGATGCAAGGCTCCAAGTTCTATGCCATTTCAAGTCAGATCCATTCTATCTGAAAAAAACAACAAGAAAAGATGGCAGATGTGTTAATTCGTCATAACAGTTAGAGAATATACAATGATTATTCCATAATTATCAAAAATTGATAGTTTTAATGTTGCTAATTAAAAAGTGCTAGCATGTTAATTGCAGGAATTTCAAAATTTTACACACAGATAGTAACGAAGATCAATGTATCCAGTATATCTATATACTGTTTTGTATTGCTTTGCATTGAAAATTTTATGTTTAAGAGGTAAAAATAATTCTATGCAGTGAACTTCAATAGAAAAGGTGTTAAGAAAAATCTTTCCTTGATAGAAAGAAAAAAATCTTGGGATTGATTGAATGTAGATCTTAATATGGGATGTGGACTTGGGAGTAGGGAGACATGGTTCCCTTTTGGATAAGAGGTGCAAACTATGACAAGAAAGATAGGATTTGAGACACTTTTGAGTTGTAGTCAAATGGATTTCAAGGGAGTGACTTGGAGTTAAGATACCTTACATGTATGAGCTGTTTAACCCTACTGGATGTCTACTCTGCTTGAGATTGTAAAGGGTAGCATTGTCTAATTAGCCATCAGTTTGTTCTTACAAGCTGTTTCTGTGATGCAAATTTACTTGTTGGGTCTCCAGTGCGTTCTATCAGTCTAACAATGCTATGAGTTTGTAGGTATAATATTAACTGTGAAAGATGATATAGGAGGAAGTACATGAATAAAATAGAAGCTGAAGCTGGTGACACGAAGATGCTTTAGTACCTCCAGAAAGTCTTCCTCCCAGGAGGTTTGCTTGAGTTAAAATATGTAAACAAGAAAAGGTTTAGGAACACGGAGAGTGTAATGCAATGAGTATCAATGCATTCAGATTCTGTTACACGTCTACAGTTTCCACAGCATACTGGAAAGGAAGTAGTGGAGTCTAACATCATGAAAACAGGAAAAAAAGAAAGAGAAAACTTCAGCTAAAGACCAGGTAAAAGTAAAGAAGGGTAGGTGCATAAAATGACAAGGTAAATGATACCATTACTGATTTGGATGAAGAATGGGACCAGGAAAGATCAGTAGATTAGATAAACAAAAATTAGATACTACCACTTACATCCTGATGAAAAACAGGTCATACACTTTTGTGATGTTACATGACTTTCCTGAGGAGAATGTGCAAAAGTCTTTATCAATGAAAGATAAGAAGGTGAAGTTAGTCTCAGGCTAGAAGACCATACATTGCCCATATTTCCTCTATTAGAATCCCTGTGCAAGTATCCATAAAACAAAAGACAAGAAGAAAGCCAATCATGTGCTTGCAGATTGTATTTAGAACCTTCCACTACAATCTGTGGGGGGGAAGCTATGAAGTGTGATGATAAGCCAAGAAAATTATCTGATGCTATTCTTAATTATGGGCTTGAACAAATAATTTACTATAGATGTTAGCATCAAACTTGATTGCATTCCCTCATCTCCACTAAGTTGTATTGTTATTGACCTAATTATGAGAAAACTTGCAAATGTGCACATGGATTCATTACATGCACTGAAAAAAAAATACTCTAGGATAACTACATGTAGCTTGCACCTCTTTGATTTGTCAGATTAGTCAAAAACAAGTAAACATAAAAAAGAAACAAACAAAACACAAAAGAGAGAGCTGACGATCATTTATGGTGATAAAAAAAAAAAAGCCCTACAAAAAAATTAAATAAGAAATCTGATTCTAGATTCTTCTTTAGAAGACAAAGAAAAACGTAACTCAATTTACACATCTTGGAAGACATCCACATGAAAACAATATAAGAAGTTAAGAAGTTGCTTAAGACAGGGTTGCTTTTGGCAGCTTAAATTTTTTTTTTTTTTTTTTGTAAATCTACTGTTTAAAGTGAATCACTGAATCTTCAGTGTTCCATTTTTCTAATAAATGCATTTAAAAGTTGCAGGTCTTCAAAAATCACAGGAGATCTAAACACTTTGAAATGCTATAATAAATCCCCTAGAAATACAGGAATTCAACAACTGTCAACAAACATCTGAAGAAACTCTTAAGAGATGTGGTTGGAAAAATTTGTGCCATGTGTAGAGTAGAAGAGTTTACTTGGGTACTTCAGTAATTGCCAAATTATGCAAAAGAGACGAAGGAATGTATAATTACTTTAGAGTTACTATTCAGATGGGGGAAAAGATACTGCTACTCTGGAGGACATTAAAAGAAGTGCTGATAAATAAGTCTAGTGTAGATAGGCATAGTAGATACTGGTTCACGGATAGCAGCAACATCTAATACACTGGATTTTGAAGTCAGTGAATTCACAGCTTTCAAAATCTACATTGATTCTTGGTGTATTTTAAGAAAAATACAACTCTAATAAGAAACAAATTCTATTTCATGCTTATTGGATATCCTAGCACATGAAGATTAAATGTGTAAGTAGAAATTTCAATCCATTAAAAAAAAATAAACATTTGTCATGAATAGTGGAGAACACCACTCATCTGAACATTCTCAGTGCCTTGTCTGAGTTAGACAAGGATAAAACTTTGTCTGCTAGAAAATCTGGTGTATTCTGAAGAAAAAAAAAAGAAATTGAATAACTCCAGCCTGCATGTTAGTTTTTCTGTTAGCGAGATCTTGGTTTTTGTTAGTCGTGCTGATAAGACCAGCATCATTAGTCAGTATTGTTTTAGGGCATAGAGTCATGGTTGTAGGCACACCTTTGTTTTATATGCACTTCCATGTCAGACACCATTTTGTCAGTCTGCCCCTCTGCTGCCATTTGTCACACAGCAACAGAATGTAACGGAATATTGGTGGGAAGGTTCAACCTCTACTGCCATACCACCATCATCTACCTCTGATATCATGGACCAACATAATAAAATAGGAGGCATTACTATTGGAGCAACCAAAACATACATGAATTACTATTTTGCACTGAATTTAAGTTTTTGCAAATGCTTATGAAAAAAAAACAAATAAAAATAACAAATACCCAAAGCAGGCATATGAGTCTGGAGAGGCTTTGATAGAACTACATTGCCAGCGGGTGTCTAAAGAAGTGGCTTCAGGATGAGTTCCTCTGCTCATGGTCCAAATACATCAGAAATAAAACTGCTCATCTCCCACCTGGGGCTGCTACTTCTCTTTTCCTTTTGCCAGACACTTCTTGCCCTGCAGCTCAGGTTCCAGAGGAGAGCCCATGGCACCTTGCCCCAGGTATTGTGTTTCCATCTACTGTGTCCCAATGCTGTTCATCATGCTGATTGTTTTGGCTGAACTGCCATCACCTATTGCTTCCCAGCCTCAATGCTTACTGTTAGTGCACAAAGCTAGCATTGCACGCTGTTTCCAAAGAAAATCATCAATTTCAAAGGATGCATTAAGTCTTCTCATACATCTTGGTTTCTCTGACACCAGCTGTCTGACAGAATGGAGAAAAACCTCAAACTCCAGCAAAACAATATCCAGTCCCAGATGCAATATTCTCATCTTCTCCTGGCTTCTACAGGCACATTTAAAATTTTCCAGGATTTAATGAATTAGATGGCAGAAATCTTAGGCATTCACTGGAAGACTGTCCAAGAAAAACAGCAAAACATTTGGAAATATTATGCTTGTCAACACAACAGTTTAGCCATGCCCATCTGGCATACACCTGTATAGACCTTGGCTACATCCAAAAAAAGCAGAAGAAAGCACAAGCTTTTCATGTGTTTTTTTTTTTTTTGTTACTCCTGTGTATGACTGCAGCTCTTGATGGAATCAGGAAGAAATACCTTTAGTGAATCTGGTGAGGTTTAAAGGTGTTCTTGAAGCTTTTAGAATGGAAGAGTTTACCCTGACATTTTTTGATAATGATGAATTGTGATATCATCTCTTTTTAGAAAATCTATGTAATCCATTAATGATTGCTAGACTAGCTGCAGCTTCAAATAGTTCTTGTGACATGTACATCTCTAGGTTATACTAAACATAACTGGCACTCCAGCATATGCAATGACAACTTCTATGACTATATGGATGCCATACTGATTATTTTAGTTTTCTGAAATCCTCTGAGTGATCTATGTAACAGCTGAGGACATTTGTCTGAGATTGTCTTCATCAGTGGTGTACGTGATGCTTTCCACATTGTAACATGCTCTAAGGCAAGTTCTGTGGGTCTTGTGTGTCATCATTCACTTAAAAACAAATAAACAAAAACTTGTGAAAGCAAACATATTTTAGTGTGGTGCTATTCTGTCAGCAGCCATCAAGACTTGAAAATTTAACATGGAAATGATACGCTGTGCCTTGGATTGGGCTTCATGCAGGTAGTTCTTTTGCTGACAGCAGTGGGACCATTTTGAAATTTTTTCAGAGTCATTGGACACTGAGAAAAGCTTTGGCATGAACTTGTGTCAGATCAATAGGTCTTGACTTTCATAAATATATTCTGTCAGTTACAACTACAGAGCTTAGTCTCCTTGCAATTCCTTTGATCATTCTATTTTTCAAAAGGATTTTATTTTTCATGGTAGAAATTTGGTTGCTGTCTATGTTTGGATCTGGTGACTGAGCTGCCGAATTTCAAAGAAGCAAAGTGGGTGGAGACACATACTTCTAGCATTTGACACCATATACCATTTCAATTTTTGAATGTTGACTTCAGCCATGTTCCCACATTTCGTATTGTTATGATTTATGGATCTGAAAGGTGTAAGGTGTGTGCTTTCCAGGTCTGATGCAATCTGTTAATATCCTTTAGTGACTCAGGTCTGTAGAAGAAAGATTCATCCAAATCACCTTCTAATTCAGAATCTCTTGTCCACTTGTGAAGCTTGCTTGTACCCACATACATCTCAGAGCACAGAATTTTATGATTGATATACGAAGTTTTTCTCTTCCTTCCTCATAGATTAATTAGTCACACAGATGGATAACCCAATGATAATATGAGAAATTAATAAGTAAAATCTTAAAAAACATTTACTCACATTGTCAAGATCTTTTACTTCTGCATTCTGCCCTAAGGCATTTTAGTACTTATACACATTCATTAGTGGGAATTTTTCAGAGACTCTTGAAGACGTTGTCATCACGGGTCTCTTGAACATAGAGGATTCTCCAGAAAGCTATCAGTTTGAACTAGAGGAGTTGTGTATGCATTGTCTGGGAGCTATTTTCCTTCTTTTCTGGGAGCTATTTTCCTTCTTTTCTGAACTCCACAACTGACATGCAGATTTAATTCTAGGAATCCTAAGAAAATAAGGCTGAGATTGCTTTATTAAGCAGACAGTCCTGTGTTTTGCTCTGCAGACAATTGAAAACTAATAGACCACTTCATGTAATCTACTAGACATTATCTCTCAGAACAATGTCAAAACTGTATGCTGATCTTTGATCTGTTATTCTAGCAAATTAGATTTTGCTAGGCTGAAAGTACAGGAGGAGACCTATTTCAGAAGAAATTAAATTAATTATATTTCATTGCAGTTTCAAAAGCCAAATTCTTACTTTCACCTGAACACTGAAAGGTAAGAAACCCTTGTTATCTTTCCTTCACCTCTAATTAACTGTTTAAGGAGGTAGTATGTGCACAGACAGGAAGATACATTCAAATAGTACACTAGATTGAATTAAGAGTGTTCATGCCATCCTTACTTGATTTCAATCTTTTGTGTTTGTAAGAATACCTGAATTCAAAGAAAAAAAAAATTATATTCTTGAAAAAAAAAACAAAAAAAACATTTGATGAAGTGTTGCATTATTATATAATGTATTATGCACCAAAAAGGAAGAACTACAGTAAGATGGCTGAATGAGTTTGTAAAGTTACTACTTACTAGGCGCTCAGTATTTTGGAAATAAACATCCAGTGAAGTTGTAAACAAGATCTAATTGGTGAAGGATTTTTATATTACAAGAGGTACTCACTGAGGTTGTTGTCATGAGCTATTGACATAAAGTCACATCTTAATCAGTTACATGAATTAAAGAACCTTATTTATACAGTTCTAAAGGGTTTGCAGTAAGGGGCTATGAATGGTCAGTTTACAAAAGGTGCACTTCGTGAAAAGAGCAGGAGTGTATCAGAAGACAGGCAAATTTGGGTATATGAAAAGGATGAAGTACATGAAATGGGTCAATAACAGAATAAATTGCAATAAAAGATTGTGAAAATTACTCAGAGTTGGAAAACTGTGGGACTTGAACTGTGTTTTTAATTCTTTGTACTGTCTGGTATGACATGATTCTACCACGAGAGTTCATTCATGCCACCGTATTTCAAATAAAATAAGAGTAGCTACAGAAGAAAAGAGCTGTGGCAATGTGACTGTAAATAGGAGAATCGAGGGGTATTGTGATGATACTGCAAGTAAACATTAAAATGAATTTACTGAACTTAACACTACTAATGTAGATACTTCTAGCAACCAGAATCAAGGAGGAGACAGTATCATTTTATGTTCTGATCCTTTCCTTTTCAAAAACTGTTTCCGGATATAGGTAGGTCCAGAAAGCCAGAAAGGGTGCATTTTTAAAGCTCTCATGCTGTGTGTGTTCAGCTTTGAAAAGTAGAAAATCACAGTACTTGCTGGGCATCCAAATAATTCCCTCTACAGGCAACTCTGTTTATGCCTTACTCTTCAGTTTTTAATAGCATTTAATCTCACTTTTTTTCATTAGTAGCCTTAGAAATAAGGCTTTCATCCATTGCTTCTCACAGTAGTTGTGGCTGCAGAGGAGTAGGACTGGGATTCTGAAAAGAAGCAGTGCTAGTATTTGAGTGCTCAGTGTCAGAGCCAGTGAGAGAAAGGATTTTTCAGTAGAGAAAGTTTTAATTCTCTCTTCTTTCTACCCTCCACTACCCAGAGTTTTAGCAGGAGTTTTTTTCTGAGTATCGGTCAGCAAAGGTGGACGTGTGGGCTCCTTGGGGATGCCCTGCTCACAGGCACTGGACAGGAGCACTGTGTGGTTTGTACAGTCTTGGAGAGTTCATCCAGGATTTGGATATGGGGGTAAAGCAGCTGCAAGAGGATGGTGGTTGTGATCAGTGCTTTCTTTTCTTTGGCCCCTATTGGGCCCAGTGAGGTTTTTAGTACTTCAGAGGAATGAGACTGCTGTAAGTCTCCTCTATGCCCAGCTCCCAGGCCACAGCCCCGGCCTGGAATTAGTGGTTTGCCGTCACCCTGCTTGCACACTAGAGTTGTTACAGCTGTGAGCAATTGCATTTGGACCCGGTAGTCAGAACAGTGCTGTTCCTAACAGCTGAAATGAACAGTGCGATCCTTTAAAAGACTTGAGAGAGATCTCCAAGGTCAGTTCCGGGTACTTGTTTGTCCTGACTGTGAAAATAACCTGATTGTAAGAAAACACTTACGGCACTTTCAACTCTGTCAGTCAGTATATGTTGTCAAGATAATTTAGAAAGATAGGGGATAGAACAGGGATAGAAACATGCTTATTTTTTAAACAAGCTGAGATTATAGCAAGCGTTTCCAGTTTCACAAATCAAAGGAGCCTGGGATTTGTGTCTTTGGAGACCCAAAAGGCCAGTTCTATCAGCCAGAAATAAAACTTGCTAGATAAGACAACATAGCTGTATTCTGAATCCTTGTCCCATGGTGACATAACCCCCACTACACTGGAACTGGATCCGATCTATGGCACGGACTGCTCCCCCAGGGAGCAGCAGGACCTTCTGTGGCCTTCCTGAGCTGTGCCCTTCTCTCTGACACCAGCCTCTGCTCGTGATAGACTTGTTCACACTGTTTACAGTGGCATGTGGCACTTCTGGCCGCACTTCAGTGTTATCTCCGTGGTTTTACTGTGAAATGATTGCTTCATTTTCTCCAGCACCCTTCATCCCTTTCTTCCTCCCTCCGGAGAATTGATTTACAAAGTATTTTAGACTTTGGCTGGTGTAGCATTGACCAGTCCTTTTTTCTAGGGGAAAAAGGAAGAGAAGGAAAAAACAACAACTGTTCATTCTGGCTTTATTAGTGTAAACACTACTGCGCTGCAAAATGAGAAACTAAGCAAGCGGCTTAGATACACAGCTTTGAAATGTTCAGTAGTAATTGAGTTTCTGTTTCTTTCTTTTTTTTATTTTTTTTTTAACGTGATTTGATCAAAGATGCCTTTTTACCAAATTTGGAGACATTTGGGTAAAGGCTTTTGAAGAATGTCTTTCTGCTCCAGCTCTCAGTGAAATTCATCCAAACATATGAAATGGAAATGTTGTTGATACAGTTTCTTTGGACGCTGTGCGTTGTATTTTCTTCACGTTTCAGGCTGCTTCCTTAAAACTTGCTTTCTGCCTCTTGCTCTTCCCACTAAACCTGAATCCAAAGCAACAACAAAAAAGGACCTTCTGGGTCTGTTTAAAGTTCTCTTCTGTGGCTCCCAAAAAAGCACTCTGCCAAGATTTTCACTGAGCATTGTGTGTCTGGAGAGCTGTAGTGGTAAGCTGAAGCAGAGGAGTGCTATTCCATTGCTGTACAGGAGCCTTTTGTAGGCTCAGTAATTGTGGAAATCGATCCATGTTTGATTGTGCCAGACTCAACAGTCCCTCAACAAACTGCAGGATTTCCTTCCAAGCTTAATATCAAATTTAAGCAACCATTCCTTCGGCTATCCCTAAACTACTGGCTCAGATGTTTGTCAGTTCTTTTTCACTTCACTGGTGGTAACAGCATCCTGTTTCATTACTCATCCTTCTGACTTTTAATTAAAAAAGATCCTTCAACTGCAATGAAGTTTTCCTTTTTCCCCTTGATATGCTCGTAAGCCTCTTCTGATGCATCACAAGCATTGGTGTTAGAAGGCTATAATCTACTACAACTGTGCACTTGTCTTTTGTCAGTTGTACTCTGGACTGCCAAGATTAATCTTTAAAGCAAGTTCTGAATTTTACCAATCTCTCCATCTGATGGTTTGTTCCAGAGACATTATGCTGTGTTTTGTGTCTGTATATTGTGTGTATCCTTGACTTCATGACTAATGGCATACCATAATAAATACTAATACTAAAATAGTTTTGACAGCCTTCCTCAGAATATTCTACTAGTTCTTCCTAGAAACTAGAAACTAGAAACAAGCTAATAGAGGTAACTGATCTGGATACTCTTTTTGTACTCTAATTTGCTTTCGCTTGCTTTTTTACTTTTTTTTTTTTTTTAACAATTTCACTTGTTTTAGAGATTGGCAATATTTACACTCTGTAAATTTCCTCCTTAGTAAGGGAATCCCAGTCTCTTAATGGATGTGCTTTTGCTTTGTCTTGGATGTCATCTTCTTTCTCATCAACATTTTTAATACTATTTTTTTTAAGGCCAGTCTTGCTTGAAATTTATATGCATACATGAACACATATCTTTTTGAGAAATTATGTTCCCTGTAAATACTGGTAGAGAAGTTTTTCCACCAGTTTTCCATTAACAAGTCATTGGGGTGCACTGGTGCTCTCTCAGGTATTGTTTTAGGAAGCCACAGAATGATCATCACGCTTGTGATTCACTTTGTCTGGTACTGTGGAAGTTGTACATGATGTATCTTCACTGTCAACTCTTCTCATTTTAGATAAACTCACCAATGTTTTCCGGAACTCCCAGACGAGTGTTCTACTAAGCATAATGTTCTCTGCTGCTTTCTTGACTTCAGAAGTCTTTGTTGTGGAATGGATACTACAGATATGGCCCTTTCTCTTCTTATACTTCCTGAGAGAGAAAACCTTTCTTTTAAATTCCTTTCTACAAATTTGCTACTTTTAGGTGTCCGAGCCACAATCATTCTGCTCACATTCATTGTCTTCCCAAGAACAGAGTTAGCACTAAGCAGAAGAAAAAGAACTACCTGCCATATCTCTGTTCTGGCAGGGACTTCCAAGGATAGTAAGTCTACCTTTGATTTCCACCTGTGCTTTGAGCAATCATGACTGCTAGGGCCAATGTGTCTTCACAGCATTGGTGATGTCTGAAGTCAGTTTCAATTTACAGAGTAATTTGTACAGATAAGTCTTTTACAAATCACACTTTCTGTACTTAACAAATAACATTAATAATTACAGTTATTTACATTCACAGTAGCATGATGATTAATGTTTTCACCTTGTCTTTAACATATTTGCCAAAAGCTGCTACTCATTAACGTGCTTTTAGTTGCATATGTGCTTCCTTTTAAAGATTTTAATAATTTGAAATCAAATAAAAAAGATTACCAGACTTCAAGTGTTCATAATGATGAACATACCGTGATTCATAATAATGACTCACTGCCTAAGAAAAACAGCATCTTGATAGGGAACCTCTTTTAAGCATTCTTGGCTGCTGTTACAGTCCTCAGGATAGGATTTAAATAGCTGTTTTCAATCTGTTCCAGGAGACACTGGAGCAACAAAATATGGATTTGTTTTCTGCCAACATCTTAAAATCGGAATCCTTATCTTTTCCATTAACACATGCTGAAATAGAAGTTGTGAATAGTAGGGCAGCAGGGCTTGAGGAACTGTTAGTAGAAGGACAAAGATTTTTTGTCTGAGCGCTAATAAACCTAATGCACATACTCTAGGGAGCAGAAATGACTTTGTGCATGTCATACCACAAAATCTGGCCAGCACCCTTTCTTCAGTGAAGGACGCCATCTGCCATGCCAAGAAAGTCACTGACTTACTTCTTTTTTCAAGAACATAGGTGAAGGATTTTCCAAAAAGGTAACAGGCATTCCCATGGATTGCATTAGTGCCCAAATATATAATATTGTGGCTAATCTTACATGTTTGAAATTACTCACCTTAACTGGTGATCATGTGCCACTTTGCTCGCCTGTAAAATCATCATAATATTTATTTCTCAGAAACTTTATCTCATTTTACATCAGAGTAACCTGTGTGGGTGAAAGTCTTTGTCTTGATGTGTATATTGTCTCTAAAAAGGTGTTACTCTACAAATAAAAGTAAAAATGCTCTAATTTTCTTTCTCTTTTATTTTTTATTTTTACTTGCACACTCTGAGGATCCCAGAGGATTTTCAGAATGGGATACAAAGGTCGTGAAGCATCAGTACAGTTTGCTTTTGATCATATAATAAAATTATGTACTTTGTTTAGCCATTGACATAAGAGTCTTAGCTTTGACTAAGTAACGTGGAGTTTGTTTTAAGTCAATTTCAACCTGCTGTTCTGCTCTGGATACCTAAAAGTTGTGGAGCTGTCATGAAGTTTGTTACTGCTGCTGTCATGATCGCTTGTTGTGATTCTTGAATAAAAAGCACATTTTCAGCATTTTGAGGTGGCACCTGCAGAAAAGGCTCAAAGGCATACCAAATAAGATGCCCAGAGCTAATTATCTGTGACATGGAGTGACATTTATAGTGCTATTCTTTTTAATTGCATATTTTGGAAGGGAGGGAAACCCGAACCCCACTCATCAATGGAAGCTGTTGATGCTGTCCTTAATGGTGCAGACATTGATGGTGGGATAATACTTCCAGTTCATTTATCTTGAAAAAATTGAAGCAATCACTGAAAGGCTGAAACGTGCCTAAAGATAGGCTCCTCACTCAGTGTTAAGTAACTGCATAAGGAAGGTAACTTTTTCAAAAATCTCTAGTACTTAACAGCTGTTAACATGAACAGAATCAGCAGGAAAAAAAACTTCTAAAATAGTTCCACAATCGTTAAGTTTGTTTTGTGCTGAGTATTCTGTGTATATGGTCAGAAGCATGGCAAGAATTCAGTCTGTAGATTGTGACTCTAATACGCCTACTCTGATAAAATAGAAATAATAGAAAAAACAAACACAAACAAAATAATAATTTAAAAGAATGCATAAAGGAAAAAAGAAAGAAAAGCACAAACCAGAACAGTACGATACAGACAGGAATAACAAGGGTCATAGGGTCATAGAAGAAAGATGTCATACTTAGCTCGGGGAGGTGCGTGTTTCTGATATGGATTTGACACTGTATTTTAACTATCTTCATTCCTACAGGCAGCATGAAAAGCAAACATTGACAGGGAAGGTACCCTGCCATATGCTCTTGGACAGCACATCCTGGGCAGAAGGGGCAGCATGGAAGGTGACACTGAGGCACCTGTGTGGCTTTGAAGAAGGAGGCAGGAGATACAGACAGATTGGAATGCACGTGGCCAGTATGATGTGAGTTCAAAATGTGGGCTTGCTGTGAAGGGACCAGAATTAGTTTCAGATGACATCATTTTAATTACCAATTATATTTAGAATATGTGGTAATATGGTCTGAGACCTTACACATGTTTAATTCTGCAAATTTCAGTACGTATCTACAGCTTGCGAAAGCAAACCTACCTAGGAACATTGCCTCTATGTGAACTCCAAATGTGGTTCTGCAAAAAAGGTTACGTACCACAGCCAAAGGTTCTGTTTTGTTTTGTTTCATATCCAAGTCCAAAGGTGATGTTATTATTTATTTATTTATTCTTATTCAAGGTCGGTTTTTTTAATGTAGTATGCAAAAAATAAAATAGCATACTTATATATTCGGACTTAATTCGTATTTGGAAACGTGAAGGTATTTGGTTCATATTTATCAAATTGAGTGATTATATTGGAAATTAACAGTAAGCACTTCCAGTGCATTGCATTATGGCATAGATCTTTATACAGTCTGAAATTCCCATAGAAATTTTTTGTCAGTGTTCAAATACTGCTCCTGAAATACCTTAATACCTCACTGCACATTGATGAGCTGAAAATCTCTTGTAATCTTCATGCGTGAGGTCTTTTACTAACTTTGTGTTCGTTTATACAGTGATCTCAGAAGTATAATACCAAATACCTGAAATTTTGAATAATAATTGTAACAGCATCTTCATGTTGGTTAGTAGTCTGAGCCTTTAAAGTGAGGTGCAGGGAAGGTTAAACTAGCTTAAGTCACATTATTATCATGACTGATAATGCTGGAACTGAGACTCACCACCTTTCAAAGTATTCCTTCTACTTTTACAAATCCTGATATATTTTGCTACCAGTAAGGCACAAATTTCATGTGAGTATCTGTGGGATCAGTTGACCAGTAAATCTCTAAATTTTTTTAATATAGAAAGTCATAATCTTTTATAGAAAGTCTAGTGAAAAAAAAAAAAAAAGAGAGACTTTTCTTAAAAGTCAAAAAAGATTTTCCTTTTTACCCTATAATTGTATTGATAAATACTGAAGAAGATGATTGAAGTTATCTTATATCTACAGTCTAAAAGGAGACACTCCATATACAGTTCCCATAGTAAAAGGTGACAGAATAGCCAGATAAGTATTATAATCTGCCAGAGAAGCCCAGTTTCTGAACTTACTCTCTCTTACTGAGAGAGATTTTAGATTTCAGATGTAATAGACATTTTCTGTGGAAGGCCTGCTCTACCTTATTCCTACTCATTCTCTAAAATGCCTAAATTTCAGTTGAAAAATGTTTTACCAAAATATTTGACTAACATACTTGCAGCACTCTGCATGAGGAAAAGGTGATTTATTCAAAAGTGTTTAAAGCCAGATCTTTGTTCTGCAGGGAAGCTGTGACACAGCTTAGATCCAGTGGCATCTAGATGTCAGGGCTGAGAAGACTTTGCGAACAATTTCCTCTTCTTGTCTTTTGGTTTTGTATCTCTTCTCCCTCAAGTAATTTTTACTGCTGTATGCAGGGCTGCACTACCAGTCTGAGAGAGAACTGGCTGTGTGTAGGAGGAGTGAAAATGTCTCTAATTTTATTTCAAATGTTTTTGTAGTAAATTCCCATGTACTACTGTCCCACCATTACTGTGTGAGATATGAACTTAACTTTCACATTTTACCCAATTTGCCTTCATTTTGTTAAAGAGTTCCAAATAAACAGCTTTAATTTTACCATGGTAGTAACTAGAACACAGGAAGTTCCATACAAATGCAAAGAAGAAAGTCTGCACTGTCAGAATGATGGAGTACAGGAACTGGCTACCCGAAGAGGTTGTGGAGCCTCCTTCTCTGGACACGTTCAAGACATGCCTGGACACCTACCTGTGCAGCCTGCTGTAGAGAATTGCTTTAGCAGAGGAATTGGACTCGATCTCTGGATATTCCTTCCAAACCCCTGCAATTCTTTGATTCTGTAATATGACAGCACTTGCTGTCACAGTAAGAATTGGGTCTGTTTGTTCTTCTGAGCTGTCTAATGAAGAGATGGAAGATGCCTATTTTTTCAGTCTCATTTTTGTGCGTAAGAAGTTTTGAAAAAGTTTTTTGTTTGTTTGTTTTCTCCTCATCAATCGGGTTCAACAGTAAATTCTTCCATAACTGTACTAAACCAGATCAAGTATCTGCTCTGAAATGGGCTGTGCTTCTTACACTGGCCAGACAGAAGCAGATGCACACTGACTTGCCCTCATAGTCCATTGCTGTAGTTGGTGTGAAGCAGTAGAAATGCAAGCAGTAACACCAGGGGCTGAGTAACCAAACAGAGAAATTCATTTTAACAATAAGAAAAGTAAAAGGGGCATCCTAAGAACAATATAAATTATGTACTGCAATTGTCTTGACTGAAACAGACATGAAAGAATTTCAATCTTGAGTTTAGGTAAGTGGTTTTTGCACAAGGTGTTAATAATAAAATTTTCTGCGAAGGAAAAAAAAAGAATACTTTTTAGTGGGCAAAATCCTTTTGGAGAGAGCTAAAATATGTATTGAGCAAGTCTGCTCTATACCATCTAGACTTTAAAAGGGTACAGAGATGTCTTTTTCCTGTTAGAAAGAGAGGTACAACCGGGAATTATACCATTGTGTGAAAGTTTGATTTCCCAAATTATAGAGAGGATTTTGCAGAGTCCAGAGAAGAAGAAAAGTGTACAACCAACAAAACTGGTGCTATTTTACATTTGGTTTTAGTAAGTGATGAAGGCCCACAAAAGCTGGCATAGAAAATAACTTTAGATAGCATGATTGTATAAGAAAGCAGGAATTGCTGTAAACCCATTTGTTTTATTAATATATTGCAATAGTGATTAGATACATTTTCTTCACTGTCTATCTTTGCCAAAGTTCTTCAAGAGCTACTCAGCAGGAATTATCATGAATTACAAGCTGCTTCCCAAGGAGCACAAGGTAATCTGTTCCTTTGGTTTGCAAGTAACTAGGCAAGTTCATCTGCAGCACCACATTGTTCAGGTTTACTGCCTTTATGAAAACAATGTTCTTAGTGATATTAGAGCTTTCTGTCTTTTTAAGTGTCCCGTTGTCATGGTACAAGACTTGTATATTTCTAGATGCTGCAAGTTGACTACTTGCCTTCTTGAGTTGATCATTCATTGTTTCTCTTGAGACAGGCTGCGAAGGGCCTGATGATTTTCTTTTTTAACCCCCATTTTTAATTCTTTTTTTTTTTTTTCCTCGTGAAAAATAAATGCTTATAGGGTGAGAGTTTCGTTAGTGAATAAATAGAGAAGCCAAGAGATGCCATTTTGTCTTAGTACAGGGGCGAAAGCTGAAAACTCTTGCAAATTAAGATCCATCTCCTACTATAGGCCCATCAGTAGGAGAGAATGCAGAGAATAATGAGAAAAAGAGAGCTGTGTTGTGTGTTAAAGCCTAGTTGAGAAGCAACTCTTCCTAATGTTATGCTAATGAGATTGCAGCCTGCCACTGGATCTGTCTTCAGTTTAGTTGCTTTTCCAGATCAAGATACCTGGCCTGAATATCTCACAAAATGCAATAAATATGTCATATTGGATAATGAACTGAAACAGACTTTTAACATAAATCCCTGCTACAGAAAGGAACAAATTTCATTGATGTATACAGTGCAGAGAGGAACTCAATAGCTAATCAGCAGTTTACTGCATGGTATTTAAAATCAGTATAGATACCAAAATCAGCAATGGATTATTACAGCAACCTTTTATTTGCTTCAGGAATAATTTAAATATTCACAGACAGGCTGTTACTGAGAGGAAGCTCTGCAGATGAGTTCAGAGGAACAAGGAAGATCTTCCTTTGTTGCTGTTCTCTGCAAAACATGGTGTTAGAAGAGCTTTGGAAGCACTGTTATTTGCAGGCCTTTAGGACACTTGAAACTCCCCTTTTTCTTTGTCTTGCTTGGTCTTCATGCTCAAAAAGTTTCAAAAAGAGGTTTGGCTGTATGACACTCTACATAGCTGTGTGCGTAGTCACAGATATGAATTGCTGAGCATTATCTGAGGCTTTCCCAAATATCCTTTCATTCTTTCCTCCAGGTCATGAATTCCAATGTTTCCTGAGAGAAATCTAGCACCAAACATAAGATAAAGAAGTGTTTTGCCCTTTCATGTCTATATCACTGAATTTCACTGTTCCAAGTCAGTCCAAGATTCCAAGGTTTTCCCTGTTCTAAGCAGGCCATAAAATTTTGCAGCATCCTTTTTTTTTTTCCCTTTTCTTCTTCATAGGATTTATGTATGTGCAGTTTCTGCTGCTTGGGTTCTCCCTCTTGCAGCACCCTGCTGAACTGTCTGAATTCTCACTCCAACCTTCTTGCCAATTCTAAATGCTTTTCAAGTTTATGGATCTATTCAAGCCAACCTGAATGATGCATCACATCAAATGTCCCACTTAAAAGAAAAGAAAAGAAAGAAAGAAAGAAAGAAAGAAAGAAAGAAAGAAAGAAAGAAAGAAAGAAAGAAAGAAAGAAAGAAAGAAAGAAAGAAAGAAAAAGACAAAACAAAAAACAACCCCCCCCCCCAAAAAAAAACCACACCAAAAACAAAACAAAACAGAAAAACTCCACAAACCATTAGATGACTTGATTTTCTCAAATTTCGCATCATAGAATGACATGTCTGTCAAGAGAAAGATTGGGTCCCTTTTGAGACTTACAATGGCTGTCTTGCAGTATTCCTCCTCAAATGCATCAACTATTCTTCTATGGCAAATCTCTTACCCCATGCATATCCTTAGCAGTTTTAAGATGCTGTATGCTGTGGCAACAAAACTCTTCCAGCGACCTTCTGTACCAAAGCAAAATTGAATGACTTATGTGATGAATAAAATTGTGGATGTTTCATAACTTTTTTTTACCATATTGAATGGTACAAGTTTTCTGTCTCCTATGAAGTCTTTTCTGTATTATTCATCTATTTATTTATTTATTGTTAGTTGGAAACTGAGCTCTTTTGTTAGCTGACACCATTATGAACTTGGGAGAATTGAGGCTGATTTTAGTGTTGGAGGGAGACCTCACAAAACTTAGAGGATCTATGGGCTTTTGGCTAGAGAAAGTGCTGCAGGTGCAGCTATGATTGTCATGGCTCAGATTGTCATCTGTCATCTTTCTTGCTTCATTTTCTTCAAAGTATTTCTCTTATTGACATGTTTGTGTTATAGCAAGCTAGATTATGAATAAGCATCTGAGGCTACAAGATAAAGTATGCTAGCATAAGAGGTCATTGATGTTTCCTTATCTACACTTTTATCAAAAGGGATGTGATATTTTTATCAATATCAACTCTCAACACTTTTTAAACATTATTGGTATAGCAGCCTTTTTAAAGAAGAATTTCAGGTTCTGCAAAATCTGAAGCTAATCTCTGAATAATAACATATGTAACTTTAATGCAGAAAATCACTGGAAATAGTAGAAAACTGACAATGTCGTCATGGAAACCACTAACACCTAGATATAGGTGAAAAAATTTCATTCAGAGACTGCAATTATTTGCAAAAGAATATGTAGGTTTCTTAAACTTTTTTCCACTTAATTCTGATGATAGGGCTACTTTTAATTATCAAAGGTTGTGGATTCATGCATGTATATAAATCAGGAACTCTGCTTTGTGCTGGATGAATAAAAAATAGCTCTGGAAGATGAAATTGCTGAGAATCAAACACACAGACTGAGGAGGATTTTATTGGTGTCTTGTATTTGTTAAGAAAAGCTTTTTCATTCTTAATAAAATTTGTTTAATCTTTTTTGACTGAGCACAAGAGAAATATGCATATAGAGTAAACACAAGGGCATGATGTGGGCTACTAAGAGAGTATTTGACAAGTGCAGCTGATCATGAAATAAAAGCTAAAATAAGAAAGAAAGGATGAGTGGAATCCAGATCTACATCACTCTGGGCTGGTTTTAATTTTTGATGCTCTATAGCCTGTTATTTAAATGCTCTCCTGGTGAGCTTTTCTGTTTAAAAATAAGCTCAACAATTCCTTCTAAATAAAAGGATGTATCTAAAAACAGATTTACAGAGCAATATTTTTTAATTTCTGTTTTCTTCTTCTAAACTTCCTTTTGGATTATGATAGGTCTAGGCCATTCAGGTAGAATTCTTCAAATGTCACAGTCTTTTCAGAGCCATTCTTACTGAAATATCGAAGTTACAATTATCTTGGGGAATGTGCACAGAAAACTTACAGTTTCTTAAAGGCTTTAAAAAATCTAAAATACGGAGTGTATAGATGAGCCAGACTCTGAAATTTTTTTCTTATTCTTCATAAGAAAGGTTCATAAGAAAAATAAGTCTTCAGAAAATATTTAAGATGGTTCAGCAAGGCGAATGGAATTTAGAATAATGTTCCAAGCCTCCTGGGACATTAGAGCATTTGTAACTCTTTATAGAAATTGTCCATGAAGCAGAAAATATAAACAAATAGATGCCTGAGGAACAGTGAGGACAGGTCAAACACATGTGCTACTTCCACCCTATTCGTTTTCAGGCTCTGACTATATTCTGAGAGACTTTCCCAAACATGCCTAATCTGCTTTGTAATCTGTGGTGCATTTCTACACATATTTGTTTGCTTTTAAATCTCTACAAGTTTCTTACTGGCACAGTTTCCTATGGCACTGAGTTCCATAGGTCTGATCTATTCATTGCATTGAGAAACATACATTACATTTTTGTATCAGCTTCCTGCCAGCCTTACAGCATTTGCTTGCGAACTAAAATTAATTAAAAAAAAAAAATTAATTTTTTTAAAAAATGTTTTCACAGAACTGTGTGCTTCCATCTGTCTCACTCCTAAGTGGTAATGGTCAGTTCAGAGTCCATCCTTCTATCTGTGATTATATTCTTATGCACCTGCCGTCAGACACTTCTTTCCAAAAGTCAACATAAATAAAAGATTCATATCAATTTTGTAGGAGTCACTCCTCAGGCTGTGATCTTCATAGATCTACAGGTACGGCAGACATATTCTTGTTTTTAGACATGGGAGGTTCCAGGCTCACAAAGAGAGTCACAGAACCACAGAATCACAGAATGGCCAGGGTTGGAAGGGACCTCAAGGATCATGAATCTTCAACCCCCCTGCCACATGCAGGGCCACCAGCCTCCACATTTAATACTAGACCAGGCTGCCCAGGGCCCCATCCAACCTGGCCTTGAACACCTCCAGGGATGGGGCATCCACAACCTCTCTGGGCAGCCTGTTCCAGTACCTCACCACTCTTTGCAGGGTAGGATTCTTTACTGTTGCATGCTTGATCTTGACTAGGAGTAGAGAGGCAATAGCTTCTTGTAATCAACCAGAATTCATAATGCAGATCTTGCTGTACTTCTGCTTTCATGTCCTTCCACCTTTATGTCAGGTCTGGGGGGAACAGACAATGTGACTCAGTAAAAGTCCTAGTACAAAAGTAATAAATTTGAATCGGCAGAAAGATTGCTCTTGATTAAGTGATAGAGGCCCTGGAGACAGATCTTTTGCAGAAAGATGCAGTTCCCTATATACATAGTCAGAGCTGTGGTTGCCCCATGATAATTAAATAGAGAAGTAGCATATATATTCTGTAAATGTCATGGTTTTTTTTCTACATTATGAGGTTGCCAGTGAACCCTCATGTTGAGTAAGAATGGCATATCTGAGCCAGATCCTGTATCTTCTCTCAGTGGCAGTAGTGGCCGTATAAGACAGAATACAAGACATAGTTCCTGATTCAAAGGTAGTGTCTTTGAGCTTAAAAGTAAGCAATATGGAGTGCAGGTGTGGCAGCAAGCACTTTGTTCATCCTGCCTCATTTGGCATTGGTGTGTGCACTGGGGGCAGAATCTGTTTATAGCCCATCTTCAAAGTGCTTCACTGATAGCATTGTGTACATGGCCAAGGAATATAGTGTTGCAGACCACAGTATTTAATATGATTCATCTGGACAAAAGGTGAAACTCTGACCCAAATAAGTCAAATCAGATTTCTTGTTTCTGACGATTGAATTGTTGTGTCTTCATCTTGAATTGCTAAGGAACTGCTTTAAAAGGCTGTTGCAAAAAATCATTCTTACCAAAGCAGTTTTAGTTAACTACCCTGCCTTGTGTTAGTTGGTATTGGAATAAAACAAGTAAAGATTTGAGAAGGATTTCAAGCAGGTAGCCCACGCTATTCATTTTACATGAATGATCATGTCTGTTTAGCTATTAATTACCTTGCCCTTTGGTACAATTGCTAACTAAAGTCTAATTTATTCCTGCTTTTATTAAAAACAAGTGTACTTAGTGCTGTAATGATAAGCAACAGAGTAAATCCAGTGTGGAAGAGAATTACAGCTGGAGCCGGAGGAGATCAACATAACATTTTTTGGTGGAAGAGAATGGTAGTCTAATAAAATATGAAACAGGATTAACGTTGCATATGTTAAAATATCTTAAAATACTGTATAACAAAGAGCAGAATGACAGTAATACGTATAGCAGTAACTGGCTGATGGCGAGTGCCTGGAAGTTTTAAAAAGACAATCAAAACAGTATAAAAGGCACTAAATTCAGAATGATTGGGTTTGTATAATTTAATGTGAATGTTAGCTTACCAGAGAAGTAAACAAAAATAAACTCAATTATTTCTTCCATTCTGTAAAAACTTAAGCAATTTGGTTTTGGGAAGAGAAATTTAGTAAAGCAAATTTCTCTGTGTTCAACTAGGGTGTTAAAATGGCCACGGCTGGCTGGCAGTCTTTCAGGCCGACTTTTTCCGTTCTCATGCAAACTGGCTCTGTCTCCATTCCAGACACTGTGCCAGGCACTAGGGGAGTCCATGTGGCAGGCTGTCCTCTTCTGCTGGGAGCAGTCCGTGACCTCAGCATCGTAGTGCACATGCTGAGTAACTCATACAAACAGCAGATGATTTCTTGGTGGTGTGTTCTTGGAGGTGGCTAGCCAAGTGCTAATGCTGGGGAACACAATCTGCCTCCAGCAGGTTCTCCCAGAACTCCAAGGGTAATAAATTGTATTTCTCCCAAGACCTCGCCATCTATATTTATAAATGCTCATTTATTTTATAATCTCCAGAAATGTTCTCATCTGCCTTAGTTCAACTGAGGAGTTATGTAAAAGATCCTTTCCTTGTCATTTTGTAGTAACCTTTTCGTTTATTATTTAATGCACAGCAAAATCATGCAAAGCATCCAAGCGTCCAAAGAGATAATATTGAGATTTGCTTATATTCGTTGTAAAAAAAATAAGGTATTATATGAATGATTTTTGTCTGAACTATCTGAACAGATTCGCCTTCTTTTATACTGAGTTTTAAGACGTGTGCATTGGAATTGCACTTTGATTTTTAGCTAGAATCTAAAATACATTTTGAAATATTTTTAATAATAATGTGGTTTAGTTGTATTAGAAATTGTGAAATATCTATTTTACCTTTTATTGCTTAGCTTTCCTTTATCATTAGCAGTACCTGACCTTATACTATATATTTATATTATTTCATTATATACGAATATATTTCATATTAGCTGCGCTTCAATTTTGTAAATGCTTACATTTCTATTAGGTGTATACAGTACTCATATGCCTATGGGTATCAAGGTCTTATTCTGCTTAAATCGTAAACTGTTTTCCTCAAATGCTGTTTGTTTATGCTAAACTTGCAGTGCAAGGACAACAGTATGTGATGCTTGTAAAAGAACATGTCAAAAAGATATGCTAAAATGAGGGATTTCAAGGAACTTGGTGGAGCTGCTGAGCTGCACCTAAGTTAGGAGCTCTCGGAACACTTTGGCTTTGACAGAAAGATCTGTCAGAACTTGCCTACGAGAAATGCAGGAGATGCTCTGGTCACTTGTATGCCTTAATCAGATGGGGTTTAAATACTCATCACCCTTAGCATTTTTGAGGGGGCATATCTCTGAAGTGGAGCAATTGCTGTGTGGAATTGTGCGTCTGTAAAAGTGATGCAACCTCTTTGCATAATCTCAATTTTTGATCATTTTCAGTATTAATCCCAGTTATGAGCAAGGTGTGCCGGTTCCAAGTCAACACTTCTAACGTGGGATGAACAGGCTCTTCGTGGCACAGGCTGCTGTGCATCTCCATGGCTTTCATAACTGTTAGCCTCCCAGCATGTTGCAGGCTGTAAAAAGTGATGCAGCTAATGTCTGTTGCATGTTGTTTAGTCTCTCAGCTTTTCCCCAGAGAATAAATGTGCGTGCTGTTATTTGTGCCATTTTGTATGGGTTTTGTTTCAAAACAATCCACAGCTGTATGTTTGTGGCAGAAAGAGAAAAGGGCAAGGTTAAATAAATGAGCATTGCATGCAGACTGGGATGTGGCAAGCTTTACCTTAGCTTTTGCAAGAGTTTTGGATTATCCTTCAGGAAAACTCAGTATTCAGCATTGCTGAGCTTCACTTTTACATAAATAAAGTTATACTACGCTGATGCACAGCTGATGTTGACAATGTGGTTTTCATCCTGCAGCTCTGGGTGATGTCCTGAATATTTTTACCTGTGGTATCTGAAGGCTACTGCCTGTTGGGCAGATCAGAATTGAGACCTGGCATCAGCTGTTTTCTGTAGGAAGCCACATGTGGCAGCAGAGTAAGTCGGAGATGATCCTTAGAATGTGAATTACAGAGAAGAGATATTGCAGCATCTTCATTATTGGAATTTACTAGGAGTTTATTCTGACTGGGCAAGCTCTACTTATGTAGCTGGTTCGTGTCAATTGACTGGAATCTCTCATGAAAATGGGATAAATCTTTTGGCTGATTGGAGCTGGTAAGGATCAAACAAAACAATGTCACTTACAGTTTCTCTGCTGAATCGACAGCAGGGCACTAGTATTCAGTGGAGAATTACACAGAGAGCACTTTTCCACTTCTTGAAATTCACTGGTATTTTTTCATGTATTTTTTAATGGAAATTTATAAAGAAACCAGAGAGATTTATCACCTAGTACAGCAGCATGCCTAAATACTTTCTTAACTAGACAGGCAGTCTTTTCTAAATTTGAAGATTAAGTCCTGGCAGCAATGGAGTGAATAACGGATTCCCATTGAGTTCATTGAGCAAGGGCACATTTTAATTGCCTAATTAAATAGTCCTGTACTTCAGAAAAGACAGTAGAAATAGGAACAGCTCAAAGAATTTTCAGTGAAATCCATTTACTTAGAATAAGGCTTTTCCATGACAAGGAGATAACTACTGAGATTTAAAATGGTGAAAAAGATCATTCTGAAGGTAATGAAGGGCATTAATGCTCAGTAATGCTGGACTCCATTTTGGTGAACGTGTTTCCTTCATTTGCTCACTTTTCTGCACCAGACTGTTGAAGTCAAAGATGACAAATTTTTAAAAGACTTCTGCAAAATCCACTCTTCAAATAACATTTTAGGTTCTTACATTTGGACCCGAATACAATTATTTAGAAGAAAAGATCTCTGTGAAGAAGAATCCTTTTCTTGTGAGCAATTCATCCACTGCTTTTTCTGATTCAATTTGCCTGAAGCAAAGCTCCTCCTTATTTTTCATTAAGAGGAATAAAAGGGATATATATATTTTTTTTTCCAAAGAAAGAAAGCATGATTTTGCAGCCTATTTTCAAACAGATACTCATATTTAGTATTTTTGCATGGGAGAATTATTTTGCATTTGTGGAATTATTCCTAATAATTTGATCAGTTCTTCTCAATGAGATGACTTGAATGTTGAAGTTGCTTTGACAAGTCCCTCTGCCACACAAGAAAGAAGATCGCACTGTTACTGAAATATGGGTCACGTCAGGATATGCTTCATATGTTTAATTGCATCTTTTTATGAATGGCACACTTTCATGCATTTCTTATTAAAGGAAACATAGTGTTTTCATTTATTAGAAGTTAGAAGCGAGACTTGTATTAAAGAGATTATAGGCTATGATTTATTCATCACCGGCTGCCAGTGCTTCCGACCTGTGAGATGATACCATATGAGAGGGCTTTCTAAGGGCAGGAGAAAAAGGATTTCAGATGAAGTCCTGAGGTAGTATCCTCTTCAAGGTCATACTCTCCTCCTCAATAGAAATCTTGACTCAGTTATAATGTGGAGAGTGGGAATTCCATTTGAACGCACTCTGGTAATAAGGCATTTGAAGGAAAGTTGTTTCTCCTTTACCGTGTCCATGCTAAGCAAGGGAGTACAACACAGAAACGCTGAATTAGCAACACCAGCTCATGTGAGTGTTATGTACAGCACTGCAATGCCATGCTGAGATTAAGGTTCCCCTGTTAGCTCATGCAGAGCCATTTTAGGTGTTACTGCTCTGCACTGTGTTGTCTTCACATCTCAGAGTTGGTTTGTCAGGAAGCCAGACAGATGTTTTATACCTAAATATCCTAAGCATTGAATCTCAGATCCAGTCACTGTGTGAGTAGATTAGATGCAATAAAATTTCCTCTCTTCCTAGACAAGCATGATCCAGTCTCCCTGATCAGTTCTCCTGAGAGAGATGACAAAGCTCTAGAAAGACTGGGAAAGAATAGTTTAAGTACAAATCCTCTTTCCTACTGCAGCAATCCATAAATCTGAGATGGGAAGAAGAATGTGGTTGTTTGGTCTTGTCAGTAATTATGCAGAACTCTACAGGGATGGTTTTTATTTTTATGTATTCCCTGAGATAGTAGGATAATTCACAAAAAGGAAATAACATCTGATTTGGACAGATGTCTGTCATCGTAATTATTAGCTTTCAGGTGGTTAGCAATAGCAAAAATAGTCAGAATCAAAATATTTAGGCTGTCTCCCAAGTGTATTTTAAATCAGGCTGAGCCCTTGCACAGGAACATAAAATATAAAAGTGCATCCTCCCTGGGGCCTTTTGTGCACATAGATACAAATCAGTTTTTATCTGAGGAAGGTGAAATGCACATGGTAAAGTCAGAAACTGAATCTACACAAAGTAAAAAAAGAAAATGTATGTGTCCCTCTTCTTTAGCATGAATCCTTTTCATTATTTTCTTTCCAGTAACATCTAGAATTGGGACACATTTTCAGTCTTCCACTCCTAATTTGGAGTGGTAACAATAACCATAGAGAAGTTTCACAAAGTCTGTTAGAAGGACTAGACTTAGTTCTATTCTTTTATTTATTTTTAAGATCTCAGCTCTCGTGCTCTCCTATTTTCTCTCTCTCGACAAGGTGCCCAACTGGTGCAATTTCATATTTTTTCCTTGTCTTGCTCAGAAGGCATAATCCCTGTTATCTCTGTAGGCAAAGTCGACATCAGGGAGAGATAAGGACATCTGGGGCTCTTCAACAGAATCTTTGCTTGGATTTACTGTTTGCTTGGGGATACTTTCTTTTCTCCAAACATATATTTGAGGTAAGTACCTCTCCTTACCCAGCGTTCCCTGTCAATAACACATTCATATTAATTAATGCTTATGCAACTTTGCAAAAGTTTCAGGAGAAGGAAGAATTATTCTCCAGCTACAATTTTAGAATGTGGGCATACGTGACATTAGTAGCACATCATATAAGCTAACCAGTAATGATTATTTTACCTTTAAGGAAAGAAAAATCCAATGTACAAAGTATTTCCTATATTTCACTTGTCCTCATCAAGCACTAACTCTGACCTAAGCCACTTCCACCTCTGTCTCCTTTTTGTTTTGATGTTTTAGAAGTTTTTTCCTAAGACTGTTAAATCTGCTTTACTGCTTTTCCATATCCTATTTCAAAATGTGACCTTACATAGGATTTGGTTCATCAGTTAACAATTAACAAACATGCTTGTTCCCAGTCATAAATACTTCTCTAAATGATATTTATTATGATCTCTCATAAATGAGAATCATTTATGCAAACTCCTCTAACCTTGAAATGGAATTCAGATTGCCTGTAATTCCCTGTAAATGTCTGAATTAACACAGTAGAAGTTTTTCCAGTTTTGCAAGCATTTTTTGAGTTCAGGGTCACACCTCAGCCTCCTCTACAGCAGAGTGATTTTTTTTTTTTTTTTTTAATGTCCTACTTTCACATCACAACTTCCCAATGGGACTATTATATTTACTCTGACTGGTGAACATCACTGGCACACACAATGTCTGGCTGGTGAAGATTTGTGTAGATTGAAAGGCAAATAATTCCCAGCAACTGGCACGTCATGAGTGGGCAAGATGCCCACGTTGTAGATCCCGTACTCAAACTTATGAGCTCTATTATTATCCTGGCTGAAATGTAAGTTGCCACAGGTAGAGGTTACTCCACCTTTTTCCACAATAAAAAGTATTTTCCATGTGACACCAAAGGGCTTTGAACTTTTCTGTATTGGAGTCAAGGAGTCATAGGATTTTGTGGTTTGATTAAGAAAAACCAACAGACCAACAGCTGCGTCATAGCTCAGATTACCTGACTTTTCTTACGGTTCATTCTACAGTCAGGGATAAAGCGGACTGGTGAGAAGTATGTAGATGAAGAGATGTAAGTATCGGTAGAGTGAAAAGAAGACTGAGAGAAGAAACATGCAAGGAACAAGGAAGAAGGACAACTGCCCCCCAAAATAGAGCAACTGGAAAACTGTAAGTACAGTCATATATTTCTAACATTTGTATTAATATAATGCTGAGATAAAGTTTTAACAAGGTAATCTAACTCCTAGATCTCTCTGTTGAAGTTAGACGAGCCAATGTAAATGTATGCTGCTTTAAATGAGAAAACTGTAGGCCTCTGAGTGTGGTGTATGTTTGTGGTCTTGGCATGTTTCCTAAAGGCCAGACATTTACAGAAGGGAGAGACTTTATACAAGCCTGTACATACACACCTCCTTCTCCTTGACACTAAAGAAACAAGCTAACCATCCAGTTGAAAATTTTAAGGTATCTGAACATACCAGTTGGTCATAAGATGAATGGCTGTTTAAGGGGAGATGAGACCTGTTTATGCCTAATTAGATTATTGCCAGCTGTATCTGTATGGTTTAGGTCTAGTGAGACCCAAGAACATCTGGTCCCCATAAAGGCTATGAGCACAAAGGGGGATTTTGGTTGATGGGAAGAATTCATTGTTCATGTGATTGCTAGGCAGATGGTGAAAAGAGTGAAGGTAGAAAAGTTCCTCTGGGAGTCTCCGATTAAGAGAACTGTGTAAGAGTCAGTTTCTGAAAATTGTTGTCTATCTGAGCTGTAGGAAGCTTCTGCCCAATAAACTGTTTCCTGAGGCAAATTGTATTTGAGTGAAACAGACTTTGGATGTAACCATTTTTTTCCTGTTTTTTTTTCTCTGCCTTGTTGAGGAAGCTTTTGAATATCCACAAAAGGACATCATGGTTCTCGTGTGATTTTATCCGCAAGTGATAGTCTGTACCAAAACACTGGTAATGGAACAGGAAAAATTTAGCCTGGTCTCTTAATTGAGAAAGCAATTGTGATTTAAAAAATGAAGGAAGGAAAAGAATTTGGAATTTATTGTTAAAATGTTATATATTTTGACGATTTATTTAAATAAGAGAGATTTAAAGGAAATCCTTTTACTGCTAGGCTGCAAATAGCAGAACTTTCACCAGATGTAGACAGTCCTGGATCCTTGAAGCTATGATAAGCACAGAGTAAAATATAGCAATTCTTTTTATGGTGAATTATAGCAATAAAGCAGTATTGTTCCTTTGTTTAAACTAGATTGTGCAAGGCAATATTCCTGGTGCATGGCATCATTTCGACTTATCTCCATTTCTCCTTTATGTCCTCTCAATCTGACTATCACAGCTACCTGGCCCAAATCCCAGCTCTTCAGTGGGAGCAGAATGCTGCAGTCTGCTCTCATATATATGTGTCAGGAAACATGAATGTCAACCTCTTTTTCCAACAATTATGTTGGCTCCCATCTGCTTTAGAATCCAGCTCGAAGCAACTCTGCATCTATTTAAAATTCTATTTGACAATCTGTATATTAGCACAAAGAACCTGTTTAGCTTTTTCTTGAAAACAAAAATACAAAGTAAGGAAGGAATTTTGCTAAAGTATATTAGTGGATAAAAAAAGCTGGAGCTTGTTTCAGCCACTGTGTTCTCTATGCGTCTGGCAAAAACGGTGTCTGGCCTATCTATTAAACTCCTGTGATCAAAATGTATTTATTTTTTAACAATTTATTTTATTTATTTTATTTAATTTATTTTAACAATTACAGTTTTTGTATTACTCTATTTACACCAAGAGAATGAATCCTAATTAATTTTTGTTGGGTGTTAGCTGTGGTTGCTCAGCTTTCCAAAGGGAAGAGAAAGGTCAAGAATCAGAGTTCATGGAAGGATTTGATCTTTCAAGCTGCTTTCCAAAGAGTTTAATTGCACCTGGAATTTGGCAGCTATATCCTCTTGGGCTGTGCAGTGGGAGTACTGTGCATGAACTTTTAGAGCTATTGAAGGAGGATGCTCTAGGATTAAAGCCTTAAGCAGTCCCACACACTTTTCTTCCTGTTCTGTTTTCCATACTTTAGTGCCAGCACTCTAATGTCCAATCTGTCTCTCTGGGGCAGAGATGAGAATCTGGGGACAAGCAACAGTAGGATATTGCAGTTAAAAGGTAAGGATCTTTAGAAACAAAATTCATGCACCTGTCCTGACCAGATGAGGTTAAAACTCCACAGCTCGATGTAACTTAAATATTTATGGACCTGTCTTTTGGACAAGGAACTTTCCAAGGAACTTTCTGTTTGTTCAGGATTGAGCATCTAAATCTTGTGCTGCTTAATAAATAAAAGTCTTATTCTTTATTTGGTAATGAAGTCACATAAAACGAACTGCCCGAGTCTGGAGCTGGATAAAAAGTTTCCCAAATTTTAGATGGAGTTTGGATTTGGGATTTTGGTTTCTTCTATTACAAGGAAAAAGCCAAGCAAGAAGTTATATGTGTTAAAATATTTCACTTGTGTTAAAAAATTTGCGTGGCTCTAATCACTAGTTTATGACTGAACAGATTTGGATCTGAATTTCGACAGCAGTCTAGATCAAGGCTTCTGTTCAGGGCCATCTTTCATCCTAAATGGCTTCTGCAGGTTTATGACACTACAACTTGTTTTTTTTGTTGTTGTTTTTGTTTGCTTTGTTGCTGCTTTGTTTGGGTTTTATTTGTTTTGTTTGAAACTTAATACATTTCAGACATCTGCAACACTTTGATTTAAATTGGCAAACTAGCAATGCTTTCTGCAGATAATGAACTTGTGGATATCATGGGCAGCTGATACCTGTGTTTGTCAACCTTGACCTCCATCTTTGTCTGCTTAAAATCATTTTGCAAAGCTTTTTCTAGACAAAGATCCCTGGGGTAAGAAATATGTATCATTTAAGTATCAATTGTAATCAATGTACAAAAATGTTTAAAAAGTGAAATACATTCCTAGTGATTAAAAAAAAAAAAAAAGAAAGAAAGAAAAGCATATATATATATATATACCAGCTCATGCTTCAGGATAAATTGCCTAGGGAAATGGGAAAATCTGAAAAGGCAAAAAGTTCTGCATTGCTTCCTGAAATTTCAGCAAACAGGTTTTTGCAGCTGTATGTAATTACAAGAAGTTAGAGGACTGTTTATTTAACAATGATATATTTATACATTTACTAGGAAGTACAGCATTAGTCAGAAAGACATTAAAATATCTGTTCAACTATCTGTTACAGTATCTGCAAAGTGAAGCCTTTAAGAAGTAGTATTCTTCCATTCAATCATTTTTCTGTTTCCTGTAAACACAGCAAGAAAGGCATAATCCAAGGGGGAAGTTCATGGAGGTTCACAAAGAAACAGAGATGTTCACTTTCTAAATTTATTTCTCTCTCTGATGCAAATATAACACCTGTTTATATTTCAGGACTTCAAATTTTTTTTTTGTATGTTTGTCTTTGTCTCACTTTTGTTAGGTTAGAAAATTGTACTGTCTTCATTCCTGAATGGCAGAGCTGAGCGCTGTACTGATATATGCAAAATTGTTTAGGGCAGAGGGGTGATTTGAGTATCTCAAACCAAGACTATCTTACCTCCACAACTAGTCTCACAGATGCCTATGGTTTAGTTGGAGAAGTTTTTTGGTTCTTATGAAGTAATGCACGTCCAAATAACTTCTGTTTTATTGTGGTAGAATGATTTGGTGGACCTCTATGTGGATCCAGGCAGAATCTGAACCTTGGTTATGTATTCTCCCCATAGTCTGGCTCTTACAAGCACAGTTAGGGTATATCTCCTAGAATAATCTCCACTGGAATGAGTGTCAGTCTCAAGCTCATGAGAAAAACATCTGGAGAAAAACTAGATGGTGGTGGTAGTCCATCTTACCCAACAGCTTCATGGTTACAGCATCTGACAGTGATGTGATGCAGTCCTTTCTCTAGAGTATGTGGGATTATAGTTCAAATGCTCTAGACGTGCTAATTCCTGAAAAAAGTGCCTTGACTATCAGAGAGTAGTTGATGTATTGAAGATACTTGATTTTCAGTTTCTCCTTTAATAGTTTTTTTTTCTTGTGTTAAATGGTACAGAGAATTGAAAACAGTGTTTCAAAGTCACAAGCTAGCATCATAGCTGCTCATATTAAAACCAGAAGATGGAATTTAACTCTAATATTTTTCTTGGGTAATTTATTTTCTTTCTTCATCTTCTTGAATTAATTTAATGGTGCTGAAAAGTTCTGAAATTTTTTCCTGGACTAGATTCATTACTTAAGACAATGGGAGTTGTCTAGTTTGCTTCAGTGGGAATTAGATCAGGCAATTTATTAAAAAGCAAGATACAACATGAACAAGCAATAACGCCAACTCTCCCTTCTCTGAGTGCTCCTCTACAGGCACACACACTCTCACATGCAATTTCAGCTTTAATCTCCAATTGTGAAAGTGGGTAATTCTCTAGGCTTTTTCATTCCTTGATGATCTGAGAAGAGGTTGCCAGTGTTGCTGTGGGCACCTTCCTATTGTGGACTGGATTTATATCATGAATTCTTCTCGCAAGGTTCATCAAATAAGTGCCAGAGCATAACATACACTATTTAGACCACATTGATTGTCATTTAAGGCAGTTGTGTTCTGTGGTGTTCATAATGTTTAAATTACTCCTTTATTACGTAACTGCCATGTAGATTTTAGAAGCAGGGAGCAAAACAGAGTCTGTGACAGAAAATGAGCAAACAACAGGTGGAATAGATTTGTTATAATGCAACATTTTATTAACAGTACCAAAGTGCATATTGCACATTTTCCAGTACACAACATAAATAACTACTGATGTGCTGTTATCACAAATGCAAGAGCATTTATGGTTATATCTACTGAAGTGTTCAAAGCCTCCACACCAGCTAGCTGTTTTCTGTATGCAAAGAGTAAAAGCCTTTTCTCTCTGCCCTCAATAACATAAATACTTGTTTTAATTACTGATTACTGCAGAATCTCCTCCTCCTCCTGTTGAGGTCAGATCTTTCAATTGGATTTCAATGAGAATGTAATCAAGACAGTAGAGTTTCCCTCAACAAAGAAGGGAGAAGCTTTTGTAGTGAGCCTCAGTAGCTGAGGGATGTGAGAGCTTTCTCTTCACTTTGCCTTTGCTTGGCATAACAGAGTAAATGCCACTTAAAGGCTGGCTATGCACTCAACCCATTCTAGGACTTCCATAGATAGAAAGCTAAGTGATTTCAGAAATGAAAAATAAAAGATGACGTGAACCTAGGGAATACCATCTGCAAAAATGGAAGGTTGTCAACAAGATGGGAGAAGTTCAAGTGGTGAAGAATACACCACATTTGGCCATAAAATGCAAAAAGTGTCAGTAGTCTACCTGACATTTTCTGTCATGATACAGATAAGAAAACAGTATTTTTTTTGATACTTCAATTTGTGGTTAGAAAACTAACAATGAACAGGGTTATGACACTGAAGGGGGGAAAAAACACAGACCTTTTGTTTTGTTCCTATTTTTGTATGTGCTGAGGAGGGATGAGATAGGCTGGAATTAATTTTTATGGAGAATCTTAAGCAATCTAACTTGAAGCTGTTGCCTCTTTCTACTGTTAGCACTGCTATTGAAGAGATGTATACATTGTTTTTAGAACAACCATGACTATCCATTGACTTCAAGTTCTATCTTATTTATTCTAGTGACAGAGATTCGAGCATAGCTGAATTCAGACAAGGTGTATATTTATGTAAATTTGGTACTTTTGGCTATTTGGCATTTGGTACTTCAAAATTACTAATGTCTGCTCGTTCTCCCTAATTTTATGTATTTATATTTCATCCTTCCATTACTCTACAAATCCACCTGCAAGTGGAGTTGATCACTTCAGTAGCTTTATTAGTATGTAATTCTTCAGTGTCAATCTTTTCATCTTGACCTGACTTAAGATATGCTTTTCAGAAGCACTCATTGATCTAATTCTTCTCCCACTGAAGTTGACAATAGAGCTTCCATTAAGCTGACACTGAATTATATCAACTTTAATCCTTTTGGAGATGGTACCTGGTGCATCGCCTGACCCCTCAAACAGCAATTACAATTGAGATTCTAGATTGATAACACATTTCTCTGTCTATAGTAAATGTAAGAACAGTCTTGATCCAAACCTTAACAGTAAGGGAAGTTTAGGTTTGTTTGTCTGATACTTCAAACAATGTGCAAAATAAAATAAATACTTTGTCACTTCTAAGAGCCAGAAAGCTACCCTGTAACTATTCTGTTTGCTGCTAATGTTTGCATTCAACAAAGATAAATAGCTTGTTCTGAAAGTGATGCCTCCTATTTAATTCCATGGAAACTACGAGAGCTACAGAGAACACAGTAAAACTATGTGACAGAGAAAATTCTCAGCTACAAAACATTATTTCTCAACATACTCATCACTCTTAGCTATTCATTTTCACCAGCAATGAACAAGAGCCTGCATGCCATGCCCATAAAAATCAGCACAGGCAGATGTGACCCACTTTCACAATTGCCACTGCTGAACTGTGTCACCCACCACCTCACTGTGATCACATCCATTGTGCAATTTCTATTAACATTCAGAGAATGTCCATGAGTATCAATAGTTCCCATTTTTTCTGCATGTAGAATTTCAGTGATACACCATTCTTTCATACCCACTTTCATGTCAGACAACATCATATCAGACTGCCCTTCTGCTGCCATCTGTCACATGGCAACAAAATGTAATGCAATATTGGTGGGAAGGTTCAACTTCTACTTCCATACTTCCAACATCTGCCTCTGACATTGTGGTCCTACATCATAAAATAGGAGGCATTACTTTCTGAACAACACTTGTAATAACTCCTATGATACTCCATATTTCTTCTTCCCTTTACAGTAGTCTTAAGTTGACTCCTTATTGATTTTCTCTCTCTTTTTCTGGCTGTGTACAGCGATGGAAATATGATGGTTTCACTTATGTAGAATATATGGCAGATTGCTGTGTGATCGATCACCCTACTGATAGCAGTATTACCCTAAAGATGTATTTCTACAATATATTGTCTGACTCTGAACCATTCAATCACAAGGAGTATCAAACAATTCTGACTATTCCTTCATGTTCCATTAATACTCAGAATCACTGGCAATCTTTGATTTGTCCCTCATCTTTAAAGCCCAGTGATCCAATATCTTTTACAAATAGCCAACTTTATTACTGTCGGGTCCTGTTATTGCTTTTTGACTATTTTAATTCTGAAATTATTCTTGTGTCCTTCATGGAGTTGTGTAGGAACACAATCAACTTTTCTGTACAGACTGGGAATTAGTTTTGCAATATGCATGTTGTGATGAGTCCACTTGGCACCCTAGTGAATAAGTTAAACAGGTTTGTTTAGATGAGAACTGTTTTCAATTTATCTGCAAACAATTTTGGAACAATTCAATGAAACAAAAACAAAATATAAAAAAATATGTTTTCAGTGCATCATTTGTGGGATAGTTTGCTTCAAAATGGAGCATTTCAGTTTTAGGTGACTTAAACTTCAGGCCCAGTTCCAAATGAAACAATCTTGCTTTGAGAAGAATATAGTAAAAAAAAAAAAAACTTTTCAATTATCTTGATTTGCTTCTTCTTCTCCCTCTCCTGTATCTGAAACTGCCATAGCTGTGGCAGTAAAGCTACAGTCTGATCTTTCCTGTTTACTACTACATTTTTGCATTGTTCGAGTTGCATCAGAGTGGAAGACCACACTGAAAAAAGCCTGAACAGTCAGAGGTTCCATGAGCACCCTCACAGACCCTGAGTCACACTTGAAGCAACTTCTCTGGGCTTTGAGTACGTCATCTGCAGAACAAATGAAATAAAGGTAAAGGCTATTAGAAATTATGCTTAAAAAAACCAACAAAAACAGTCCTGGAAGTGTTATAAAAATTCCTGGAATAAGTATGCACTCTATCCTAGCTACTGCAGACAAAAGGGTTATGAACTCTGCTGTGCTTATTTTCTGGTTTCTGAATCTGCCTCTGGAGCATCTGTACAAGCTACTGTTAAGAGTAGGAACACTTAACGAGATGGGAAACCAGTTCAAGTTGATATTGTGACTTCTAAAATATTTCCTCAGTAGTGAGATGTTTATAATTACCTGTTCTTTCTAGTGCATATGAAGAGCACTCATGGCAGCTTGACTGGAAGTAATCTTGAAGCCCCCACACATTTGCAGGTGAAGCATATTCTGAACATAAATGAGAGATTAATCATTTGAAGACAGCTGACTGCTCTAAGCAACAGCCATTTTTCATCAGTGCTTGTCATACAAATTAAAAAAAAAAAAAAACCAAAAAACCACACACACTCAAGCATACAACTAAATATAACATAAAAGTCCTCAAAAGCTAATCAATAAACTGCAATTATCTCTCACAGCTGGAAGCATGTTTTGCTTTGAGTGTAAGCAGCAAACAGCTTGACTGTGTGATGATTATTGCAATCAGGTTACAAAGGAGAATGTTATTTAAGAGCTGCTCTTTTGGAAGGTGTTCTTGTAAAGGTGAGCAAATTTCAGAATTCCTTTCCTCCTTTCCAAACTGGTGCAGACCTTGGTAAAAGGCAAAGAATGAATGTAAAGTTGTTTTGTGATTCAAGTGTTGCTGTTGGGCACAGAGCTTCATTAGATCCCTTCTCTGTGCTCCCACTTGCTACTCCTGTTCAATCACTAGCCACAGAATAGCCAAGCAGACTTAGGATTTGGTCAGTTTTGCCAGATCCCAGCCAACACTGACTGGTTGCATGGCTCTTGAAAGGAGGTGAATCACAGTACTTGCTGAGGGGAAAGCATAGGGGAAGAGACAAGAAGACACTCCTTGGAAGAGGAGATTTAAAAAAAGGGTTGGTATGTTTTGTGTTCTCTCATACAGTGACCTTTTTCAGATTCCTCAGCAGAGCTTCAGAGTGGCCTAGAATAATGAGAGCTTGTGACATGTGATCCACATGACTGGCCACCCTAATGCTGACAAACTGAAGGACAAGTTTTAATCAATTTTAAAAATGGACATGTCAACACTAGCAGGGAAATGAATTTTTTAGTGCTCCTGTAAAGTGTCCTCTTTGTCCCAGGAAATTATTCACAGAACTTCCAGACTGGTATACAAAACTCTCATTTCAGTAAGAGCTGGATTTTTAATTTTCTCCTTGCAGTTCATGGGACGTGTTTTAGAAGCTGCATAATGTTTGAGAAGTGTTTTCTCTGCTGGAAATATGGTTGTATTTTAGAAAGTAACACTTCTGTTGATGTTTAGTCTCCGTTTCTCACAATATCCACTTCTCTGATTGTTTTCTCAGTACATAAATACAACATTGCAAACCCCTTGTAGATAGGTGTTCATTTCATATTACAATTTTTTACTGGTCTTTGTGTATGCATGGTGCTATGTCTTGATGCAGTTTTTGCCTGTGATTCAGCTACAGCTTCTAGATCAACAACTTCACATACTCTGATCTTCCTCCTTTGTAACTAAGCTGGTTGAAGTTTTCCCATTTATTTTTGTATCTTTGTTATATTTGGCAAAAAAAAGAGTCTGCCAATCATTTTGCTTAATGGTTAAGCCGATCTCTGTTTTGCTAGAACTACATGATCATGGAAGAAATTTTGTACTCCCATGAGGGATGTTTTACGTTGTTTGGTTATTTTTTCAAACAATGGTCTCTTTTTCTTGGAAGACATTTACATTTTCATCATGAGCATTTTAGGATGCTGAATGTAACTTTTACTCCATTGTGCTGTTCAGTTTGTACTTCATGTCTTAAAAAATATTTAGACTGTCATTAGAAGATAGTTGAAAACGAAAGCTGGTTCCTTTCTAGGTCAGGTGCTACTTCCCAGTCTCTTTTGATTTTGAATTATTCATGCTGCAGCTTATGTATGAAGTGATGCAATTCATATGAGGAAATGTGAGGCTGAAAAGTTTTATAGGACGTCTCCAGATACGGCATATTTTTTTCCCCTAACTACAAGCCAAAGTGCAGGGATCCTCACTGTAGTTAAAAATTAATTTTTTCTCACCATTATATCTTACTTTACATATTCTAGTGGTATTTATAAACACTACAGTATAGCAAATGAGCAAGCATTTCTGGGACAATAAGTAGTATAGTGAAAAAGGTGTTGATTGACTGGTAAAAATCTCTTTGCTCTCTATAAGCTGTTATGTGCCGTGCAACAGTATGCATTGAAGTCTTGGAAGTTTTTGCTAAACAAACTATTCCTCTAAACACAATGTCAGGCAGGATGCATTAGGGTATGTCTGAGTATTTTTTAGGGGCAACATTTCCAGCCTGTACCTGATCAACCATTGAGAAGCAGAGAGCAAAGGTCTCACCTGCCCTTTTCTCCTTTTTCCTTTCTCTTCCCACATACACTGAATGAGTCTCACATGAACAAAGTCACTGAGGAAAACAGATGTAATTGAGTGAATATAGGTTTAGGTAGCTCTAAACAGCAAAACAGTTATGGAGTGTAAAAGTACTGTAAGTACAGAGATTCTTCACAACTAAAAGAGATTCTCCCAAGATTAGTGTAGAACAACATATCTTGGTGTCATTCAGATGTTCTGTCCAGGCTACATTCTTGGCAGACGTTCACTTTGGATGGTGCTTTTGTTTTTCCAACTGTATATGGACTTCTTTTGTTCTAAATTAGTCTGTTGATTGACTGCAGATGTACACTAAAACAAAGGACATTTTGGTGTACATTCTCAAGTGACTGATGATTGGCGTTGGTTGGAAACTCTTCCATTGAAATGATATGACAGACACTTGTGGTTAGAGCAAAATTGGTATTTTCTGTGAAAACGCATCAATTTTGCAAAAGGGAGAAAAAAAAAAACCCAAACCAACGTTTCTTTTTGTCAAGTCATCTTGAAATTCATGGTTTATTTTAGGTCAGCTTGTTGATGGTTTTAAGTTGTTGCATTGTTTTGGAGTACTCCTTAAGACTTGTCTCTTATGACCTCTTTCATTGCTTTGGTCTCCATTAATCAGTCTACTTCCAACCTCTCCTATGGGAGATAGAATGACAACAACCCAGAACTTTATGTTGTGTGTCCTTCAGAGAGAAAATATATTATAGAGGAAGGAGATTGCAGATATGATCATAGCTCATATGGTGAAAATGAAGCAGTGTCATTTGCAATTGCAACTTTGTAGGGGATTAGGATGCTTCCTGTACAAAAAGTAGCCATGGAATGCATAAACTTCCTTTTGAAAAATAATTCTAAACAATCTTAATTTGATTGAAATCTTCTTCGAGTGCTACTTTTTGCCTTTTTGCCTTTTTTTTTTTTTTTAATGAAAAAAAAAGAAAAAAGGTTCTGAGTGTATTTTTATAAATCTTTAATAATTCCCTTAAGTCCAGTTTTAAAGTTCTTCTCCACGAGCACAAGGACTTGAAATTTAGCTTTCATTGAGAAAATAAAACATCATTAATAATCACTTGTTTCAAAGAACTGTGGCTCTAGGGGGAAAAAATGACATCATAAGAGTTTCATTAGTAACTGGCAAATATGGGATAGTGACAGCGCGGCATTCCAAAGAGTTTAAGAGCCATCAGCAGCAAACGTGACACTTGTTTTGTTGGTGATTATTTTTCTTGCATTTAGATAAATCCACAGATTCCAGGCCTTTAAGAAAAAGTGGAAGCAACTTTATCATTACGGTCTTTCTTGTTGCTCCATGGGTGCAGTTCTCTATGCACAGGGCTAACTGACTGATATCAACACGACCAGATCAGACAAAAAGAGATCCTTTTTCTCCCTTCCTTACTTCCCAAAGAAAACATGAGTGGAAGGAGAAAAGAAAGGAAGGAAGGAAGAAAGGAATATAGAAGAAAAGAGAAAATTAGTGGAAAAGAGATCTGGGAGAAGGCTGCCAGCCTCTCCCTCGATGTAAACCATTTTTACTGTTTCCTATGGATCTGTGCTCACCTTTATTCCTTAAGGGAAACACACCCTGAATGAAAACACATTGAGAACACTGATTGTCAGGTAATGAGGCATTGGTTAATAACTGCAAAAAACTGCAACGTAGATCTAAGATAGCTGGCATTCTTATCTTCCCCCCAAAATGAAATCATTAGGATCACTATTCAGCATCCTTTTGCCTTCTCCCATTAATATTTTTGTCTGCAAACTACAACTTAAACGTGCTAGGATCTCATATTTGTCTTGACAGTGAAAGTAGACTGAATGCAATTTTTTTTCCTTGAATATAACAATCAGTCAATAGAACTTCTTCGAAGACTATAGTGATGCATCTGGAGTCTACCAAGTGTGCTTTGGGCCAAAGAAAGGAGGGATGTTAATGGGTGAAGAAATCATATTTACTGGAAATTTTTAATCTCCAGCAAGCCAGTGCTCTGGCTAAAAGAATTCTAGTATTAATCAGTTGGGGTTGGAGCTAAGCTCATTTCTTATTTACCTCACAGAGAATTTTGTTACAGTTTGTGCAAGAGAGAGGAGATCCTTTTGAAACATAAGCTTCTTTTTATTTTATAATGAAAACATTGTAAACTTTTAAATTAAAAGTTTACTCTTAAAATGTACTTTGTTTTTCTTTTTATATCCCTTCTCACGCTTTCACTAAAATGGCTAGCTCTGGCTCTGATTTTTGCAATGACTTCCATTTCTATAGTTAAAAATGTTCACATAAGTGAATAAGCTTCTTAATGTCCTGTTCCTCTGTGACTTGAGAATTTATCTTTAGAAAACAAAATAAAACAAAAAAACAAAACCTCCAATTAACATCCCCCGATTGCTTAAACATCTGTCCTAGTAACATGCAATTGGAGCATGGAGGAAACAGAAGGGTCACACTTACCAAATGTAATTCTTGTAAAACAGGGACATAAGGAGATTATGTCTATAAGATTGATAGCTGAACATATTGAGTATTTAATGTTATCCAAATACTTAAAATCTATGCTTATACAGGCACTAATAACCTCAGACAATATCTACAAAACCTTTCATTTGAAGAAAGAATAGAAAATCCCATGCATTCGTATCATAGTGTAGCAACTCTTACTTATTAAAATTAATTTTACAATTAGACAACACACTAGATCTGTGAATTAGTACCATAATGACAGGAACAGATGTCTTTTACTGCTGAATGAGCAACAGAAAATATCAGGAGTGCACTGTGCAATGCTGTCTCATGCTTTCTGACAGCCAACTTAAACTCCATGGAGTCAGCCTGCTCCTTAAAAAATGTACCTAATGTTTGTCTAGCCTGAGGCATACTGCAGTAGTGACAGAAGGCACTCCCACTGCAAGTCCTAAATCCCCTCCATTCTCTTCCCCCAGTCTGCCGGAAACTCTGAGCAGTGTCTATTCAATCTAGCCATTCCCCTCAGGGACGTGTCAAACAGGAAATCAAAGTGTGTTCTCCAGAGATCTCTCTTGGTCCAAACCACCTAATCCCAATTAAATAATCTTGTTGTCAAACATCATTCACTGTGTCAAGCTATTACCCATATCTCATGAGAATGCGTTTTTTAACGCACTAGGTTAATGCAAGGCAGACATGTAGACTTGACTCCACAGCTCTGTGATGCCAATAAACTGGCAGGACATTCTTAAAGGAGGCAGGAGAGATTTGACAGATACTTCTCTGCGCTTGCAGAGAAAAGTGAAAATACGATGACTAGAGTGTAAGGAGGTAGCAGTCAACAGTTTTCACTGGAGCAAATTCTTGCTACTGCTTTTCCTATGGCTCTGTGGATTTGATTAATTAGCAAGATAGATTTGGAAGGATTGAAAACTGTTGTGTTACATAGGCATGAAGATCTGTCTGCATATTACTAAAAATCTGAAAAGGGATTGTTTTTAGGTAATGGTCATCTGTGGGGTGTTTGAGAAGACATGGTGGAAAGACTAGATGTGGTAGTTCCTCAGTGTTCTCTCTACAGCTCTGCAGAGTGCTATTTCTACTGTCCCCTTCCTCACAACTTCACTGTAGAAGTGGTACAAATTGCCACCAAAAGCAATGTGACAGTCTGATGCTAGGCAGCTTCTAATTGGGTGGTTCTATGGTGAGAGAGACTTGAAGAGAGGGAGAGCTCATTCTCCAGCTGTTTACATAGTGTCATGAATCTGTCATGGACATGGATAGTCATATAATCCAGATGTACTTTTTGTGAATGAGCCAGAGGCAAGATGCTTCCCACACACCCTTGAAAACGGGAGTAGTGGGATTTTGTCAGAGAGAACCCTTTGCAACAATATGACATGTGATGCTAGGCACTCTAAGTTTGTTGGCTTAAAAATCCTGTTCCCATTCTTATTTGTTGGTTCAATGTGAGCGATTTTATGTCAGAGTAATTAAATCAAATGGAAGCATTATGTTCTTCAAAGAAACAGCAGAAAGCTAGCATAGTATTTACGAATCATATACTCTCATCAAACCTCCAGCTTGTTCAGGAGGGCTTTTCTGCTCCAATTCTTTCCATTTGCTTTTGTGAGTCAAGCAATTGTGTAAGTTAACAATTGCATCTATGCTCACATACACACAAAAGCTTTGGATGGTGTGAGCTGAGACACTGAGTTCTCATGGAACAATGGTATGGTTGAGACAGACGTGCGCTGGCACTGTCTTCTGAAACATTTTGCTTAAAGCTCCACGTTCTGCAGTCATCACTGCTAGCTGCCCACATGTTAGTTCCGTATGTTACAAAGTTCCAGTTTCTCTCTGGATGCTCAGTGTGGAATGGCGGCTGGAAGTTGTCTTTCTGTTCCAAGAGAGGTCTCCAAGTGTGATCTCTTGCATTGCTAAGGCACATTTGCAACCTGGATGTAGGAATTCTGCATCCTCGTGGCCCGTGTACCAGTATCCCTGTGGCTGGGAGAATTAAACTCAACAGGCAGACCGTAGCAGGCAGGATAAGGAATCATGGAATAATAGAATGGCCTGGGTTGAAAAGGACCACAACGATCATCTAGTTTCAACCCCCCTGCTATGTGCAGGGTCGCCAACCATTCGAACAGGCTGTCCAGAGCCACATCCAGCCTGGCCTTGAATGCCTCCATGGATGGGGCATCCACAACCTCCGTGGAGCCCAGTGGTTACCAACTCCCCGCGCTTTGCTCAGCCGTTTAGCAGAAGAACCCCTCAGGCCTTGTGCCGGGCGCGACCGCGAGAGGGCGCTCGGCTCGCGCAGCTCACGCTGTCGCCTGGCGAGGCCGTGGTTCGGCGGGCTGCTCCGGGCGGGCGGGCTGCCCCGGCTCGGCCCTCACCTGTACGGGGACACGCGCATCTCTGCCTGCTTCATTCAGCAGTGTGTTCTGTGGAGACGCACTGACACCCAGATTTGGGGTGGGAGATGCTGTATCTGAAGGCTGCTCTTGTGCATGTCATAGCATAACAGCATGGGTTTTTTTTTTGTGTGTGTGTTTTTTTGTTTGTTTGTTTTTGTTTTTTTTCCTTAGTAAAATTGGGGAGCTCAGAAAAATATTCAAATTTAGTAAAGCTAAATGTGAAATGAAACTGTGCATCTTTGAATTTCCAGTAGGAAGTTGCGTTTGTTCTCAGTTTACTGGCCAAACATCAGAGACTTGCTTAAGGTGCTGTTTTACAGCCCACTGGCTATGGCAGTCTTCTCTAACTTCTAGTCTAGATAATACTATCCATTGAACAGTTACACTTCTGGGCTTCTTTCATGAGAAGATGTACATCAGGTATGCCTATGAATGACCATAAAGGGCTGCAGCTGGATAAAGGAAGGAGCTATCAGAAAGGTTAGCCAGATCAGGATGTGCTTCTGTGATTGCCCCTATTTCCTTGGGAATGGATTAATCCCTCCTCAGATTAGATGCCCACATGCTGCAATCCAACAATGGCATCCTGGCTTCTAATAGAAATAGTGCAGCCAGACAGGGAAGTGATCATCCCTTTGTGCTCTGCATTGGTGAGGCTGCACCTCAAGAACTGGGTTCAGTTCTGAGCTCCTCCTACTAGAATGACATTGAGACCCTGGAGTGTGCCCAGAAAAAGGCAACAGAGCTGTGAAGGGTCTGGAACACAAGCAGCAGAGGAAACTGGGATTGTTTACTTTGTTGTTCAAGGGCAGGTTCAGGTTGGATGTTAGGAAAAATTTCTTCTCAGAAAGCGTGGTGATGCTTTGGAACAGGCTGCCCAGGGAGCTGGTGGAGTCACTATCCCTGGAGGTGTTCAAAAACACTGTGTAGATGTGGCACTGAGGGACATGGTTAGTGGGTATGGTGCGGATGGGCTGATGGTTGGACTGGATGATCTCAGAGATCTTTTCCAAAATTAATGACTCTATGACCTGTCCATTCTATGTATGATAAAGATAATAGTGATACGGTGTTTTATGAAATGGCTGCCTGGTTCTTGCTGGAATGTCTTGCATGAAAACCTCATTTACTTAGGGTTTTGTTTTTTTTTTTAAATATCTGATCAGTTGTATGTATGCCACACTGCTCAACCCCATCCTTGATAGAACACTTGAGTCCATTTTTCCCTGTCTGCTTTGTGTTCAGTTTGAGAATGTAAAGCTGTATGAGAAGGAGCAAGGCTAATCCTTTTAAATTCAGAAGGTAGGATGATATAAACATATGTTTTGATTTTTATGTAACAGAATAGTTTTTAATACGGGAAGAGCCATACATTATGAATAAGACACCTACTGCTACTTTTTGGAATTTTTTTCTTTGCTTTTCCTTTTTATTTTGCTAGCAGTCCATGAACAAAATGTATCAGGAATTTAAAACCATGGGAGACTTTGTAGGATCAGAAATAGGAAGCAAAGCTTTGAGGCTTTGCTGAGGCTTCACAAACATTGCACAGGAGTTGTGAAGTTGGTGAATGGGTTCTGTGGCCTGAGGGCAGGCCTGACACTGTATCTTCTACGCTTATCTCGATTCTAAGTTCCCTGGGCAAAACCTGTATTTTCCTTTTTGTTGTATAAAGATTTGGATAAAGTGACCTGAACCTTAATCTTGCAATAAGAGTGGTCAATAAGGGTAGCAAACTACATGGATGCCTGGCATACTTTCCAATAGCAGACAGTGGTTATCATGCTCAAAGTTAGACACTGAATAATTTTTCCTTAACATAAGGATCTTTATATACAAAAATGAGCTTTATGTACAAAAAGGCCATTGATAAGGATAGAAAGTTCATATTTATGAAAATATGAGCAGAATACAATTTTGCTTGCATTCAGAAAGCTGGATATTTTCAGAGAAACATCCAGTTTTTTATCAAGTTTTCATAAGGTTTTAAAAGACAGGATTCAAGATACTTGTGGCCACATTTTTAATTCATTGTATCTCTGCTGTAGCTTTAAAGTTTTCTTTTTTTAACCTACTCTTTAATTTAGTTTCTCCCTTTGCAAAATGTAGATAACTCCACTTTTCAGGGATGATGTGAGGGTGAAATCCATTAATGATTTTCAGACATTCATATTAAAGTTGTGAGGGCCATATAAGTACTGAGATGTCAAGAAATATTAAACAACCTCCTGCAAATGCCTCTGCTCTTTTCTGTGTGGTTCATTAGTGTGCACTTGGAGATGACCTTAGTGTTGCTGGTGGCACCCTTTCAGATCCTGTTAAAAACAGCTTTTGAATGACTCACTGTTTTAGGAACATGGAAAGTTTCCCAGAGTGCATTTATGCTCTACTTTCTTAGACTTCAGGAGCAGGAGCTGATCAGGAAGGCTGCTAAAGATGACTGAATAATGAGTTGACTATTCTCCCATGCTTTGGAACATCTGCTGATGATTTTAAAAAAAAAGGAAGAAAAGAAAAAAAGAAAATCTGTTGGCTGTGGCTGGTAGGAAGTAAATACAGGTTGTTTTTTGTGTCACCGATGATGTATCTTTGGAGGATTACAGATGCCAGTTGCTTGACTTCAAGGAAAGTTTTTGCACTGAGGTGATGACACAGACGTAGTATTGAGCTAAAATATTTTTTTTCTTTTTTTTTTTCTTTTTTTTTCCCAGTGTTTCTTGGGCTTTATGGATGGTACAAAGATCTACAGTTCAAATATTCTTAAAATGGGAGGTCAGACTTTTTATATGGGTTCTTTTCAAACATGGATTCTCTCTCTTATCCAGGCCAGATTTTCTTCTCTTTGTTTCTTTAGTGAAATTTATAAGCCCATGTTTTTACCATTGCATACTTTTGCTGTGAAAATTGGTAAGATGTCCTAAATCTGACACTATCACTTCAGATTCAGAGAAAATAAATGGTAAAGAAGCAATCAGAAGCTTGTTTAGTTCAGAGCTAATTTACAGAATCTACATTCTAATTAGAATGTAGATTCAATGTAGATTCAATTAGAATCTACATTCTAATGGGAATTTTCCCAGAACCAGCAAGAGAGAAACTCAGGATGTGGTCTCCTGGTCTGTTCCTGAGCTTGATGGATATGGCAGGCCATTTCACAATTGTCTATTGTCTACAAGTTTATTTGAGAGGAAAAAAAGGAAATTAAACAGATATGAATGGAATTTGGGATTTTAATTTGAAAATCAGAAGTGTTTGATGTTAGTAGGATCTGATGTCTTATGTGAATTGTCATTTTACTTTCTAGATTATTGTTTCCCATTTTCCACTATATTCCACCTGTTTGAAAATCTTTAGTGATTTGGTTGGGAGAAAAACTTGGGGAAAAAAAAGCATGAAAAAAGTGATAATGTCTGCTGAAATGCAAGATAGTATGAAACAATTGGTTTGGAAAAGAATAAATC